>JANRMT010027041.1:65845436-65903396 GCA_026402145.1 Polypterus bichir lapradei
ATGCCTGCCTAAATAAGTCACCCTCGCTTCGCTCTTACTTTTTTACCGTTCATTTAATCATGGCTAGTGGCGGAAAAATTATAAAATGGAAGGAGGATTACACTGAGTATGGCTTTACCAAAACAATTATTGATGGCGAATTGATTATTCATAAAGCTTGAATTGGTGATCTGTTTTTGTGTGTTAACCTCATATCTTTTCATACTTCTTCTCAAACCAAGGTGGTGCGAGGCTAAAATGAATTGGGATGCGCTGATCAATGTTATCGGTGTACCAGGAAATCATGCATTGACAAAAGTTCCCCTTTGATTGTAATGCAAAGTGTGATTAAATGCATTATTTTTTAACGCGTTATGGAGCACATGCATCGAAGCTTCTCAGCTGTGCTTGTGCTAAGAAAATTAAACATTTTAAAAATAACGTAACACGATTGTCAATGTAACCTTTTGTAAGTAGTGCCTGGAGGATTCAGTGTGGAGAAAGTCTAGAGACAGAGTGTGTATTAACTTGTGGATTTCTCTGTATTAGGTGGCAGTGTGACGAAGTTGCTTCAGAAGACGGCGTTAGCCGCGGAGCTCAGCTCAGAGCGAAATGAGGTAAATGGGAGGGGAGATGATGACGTGACTCCCCCACCCGCCTTAACTGTCAATCCCCCACAAACACAGTCTCTCGGAATTTGCATAAGCACACCCCTTCACCTGCAATTTTAACTTAGTTACAAAGTGATCAAAACTCTCGTTTATATCCTGCGTCCTCTCATTAAACTTGTATCCCGCATTACCCGTGGGCACGAAAAGCACCAGCGGCAGCCTGTCTATTAAGTTAATTTAAAGTTTAGGTTTATACCTTGCTTTGTTTCCGAAGTAGCTGTACTGATGAATATGGTAGTATGTCACTCGCTCGCTTCTTATTGTTTCGCTGCCTTCTTAATTATATAATGCATGTTTTGTTCAGCGTATTTTTGAGCTCTTCCTGGTTTTCTACATAGTCCGTTGACAGTCAGTTCACGTGATTACGTGGGCGGCGTGATGATGTCACACGAAACTCCGCCCCCACGGCGGTCAAGCTCAACTCCATTACAGTAAATGGAGAAAAACAGCTTCCAGTTATGACCATTACGCGTAGAATTTCGAAATGAAACCTGCCCAACTTTTGTAAGGAAGCTGTAAGGAATAAGCCTGCCAAATTTCAGCCTTCTACCTACACGGGAAGTTGGAGAATTAGTGATGAGTCAGTCAGTCAGTCAGTCAGTCAGTCAGTGAGTGAGTGAGTGAGTCAGTGAGGGCTTTGCCTTTTATTAGTATATATATACTATATACTAATAAAAGGCAAAGCCCTATATATATATATTGTGACGGACAGCCGGGTCCCATGCCCGGCCGGGACGCCTCTGCTGCATACGTCCCGGGGGAGCCATCATGGACATTGCAGTACCTTCCCCAGGGCGCTTGGGGGCAGTCTCCCTGGCCGTGGATCCCTCCTTAATCTCCCCCGTGGCTCCATGAGACATGGAGTCCACCACAGCAGCCCGGTTGGGAGATGGGGTGGCCGCTAGGGGGTGCTGCGGAGAACCAGCCACCACAATGGACGGTTTATCAGCCCCACCCGGAGGTGCAATTAAGACCAGCTGGTCAGGCACCTGGAACACTTCCGGGTGGGGTATAAAAGGGCCTGCCTCCCAGCAATCAGGGCCAGAATCGGGAGGAAGAGGACGAGATTGCCTGGGAGGAGTGGTGGTGCCAGGAAGCGTTTTGTTTGTGTGGGTTTTGTGCATAGACTGTGTTGGGCCTGTGGGACACGGGGAAGACGTGTGCCCACGGCTGAAGAGGTAAAAATAAAATAAACCCTTTGAGTGTGAACACGTGCCTTAGCGTGGTCTGTGCCGGGTCGGGCGCTATATAGCGCCTTTATCACAATATATATATATATATATATATATATATATATATATAGTACATATACATGCCATCAACAGTCTGTAGAGCTAAATACATCACATTTGCTATAAATGTAGCGATTAAGAAAGATTAAAAGAGAACAAACACTATCCTTCTAATCAGTATAACGTAGCTAAAGTTATCTACAAAAATGAATTTTATGAAAAATTGAAGAAATCAATAAAAGTGTACAATGGAAGAAACCATGAAGCATAGCCCAGTATATGCAAAAAATACAATTTGAAGGCAAAATGAATATAATCTAATATAATTTATAATAGTATATTGCTAAAGTAAAAGAAAAAAAAAAGCTGCTGAACAATGTAATATTTAAGTTATTGTGAATGTAGTGAAAATACTATACTGTTAATAATTTACTTATTGGCCTTAGAATAGGGTGGCACGGGGGCGCAGTGGGTAGCACTGCTGCCTCACAATTAGGAGACCCGGGTTCGCTTCCCAGGTCCTCCCTGCGTGAAATTTGCATGTTCTGCCTGTGTCTGCGTGGGTTTCCTCCGGGTGCTCCGGTTTCCTCCCACAGTCCAAACCCCTGCCCGGGGTTTGTTTCCTGCCTTGTGCTGTGTGTTGGCTGGGATTGGCTCCAGCAGACCCCTGTGACCCTGTAGTTAGGATATAGCGGGTTGGAGAATGGATGAATGGATGGTCTTAGAATAGCACAGCATTAGTTCTGACAGTGTTACAGAGGAATTAATGATTAAATAAGGAGAGTTTGATAATTTGAAGAATGTGTAAAATATAAAGTATTACTCTATAGGTGAGGGTATATAAAGAGTTGTAAAAATATTGCATGATTTAAAAATAGATTCTTTGAAATACTGTGTTTCAGTTCTACAGTATAGTGAGCAATTATTAATTAACTGAAACAATCTGGTTAAATTTGGTTAAATACAATAAGAGGATGCAGTGAGACATGTAAGCAAACGTAAGCAAAAAAGCTACTGATCAGTATTCTGTTTAGAGTACAGAATGTAGGTTTTAATTAATTAATTTAATTAGTCTAAGCAATAATACAATCATGCCATCTCATATTTTAATGAAAGCAGAAATCACTGCTACATTATATCTTGCACAAGCGTGTAACATTTTTTAATAGGAAACAAGCAATATTTTCAAAAGGATACCATCAAATTTTAAATAAATGTAAAAAACATAACACCTAATAATTAATTAAAGGCATGGTGACATTGTGGTTTCTTCCACTGCTTCTTGCATCTGACATTTTGAGTATAGTTGAGTTGGTTTCTGTCTTGCATTTGATGGTGCCCAGATAAGATCTAGACCCCCAAGTTGAGAATGTTATATCACTGTATTAAAATAAATCAAGTGAACGCTGAAATCCTTCTCAGAATTCCTCTGCTGCCCCTACATAATATGCTACCTGATTTGCCACTGTTCCCTCTGAAATATGTAAAATATATAAACCGCTGAAAATTGTCAAGTTAATATAAACGCATTGTAATACTCAACATGGAATGTTAAATTACAAAATGTACACGATATAAAATAAATATCCTTGTAAATATTTACAGTTGGCTACAATTCACACATTCATTATTCATCTTGAATTTAACAGATAGATGATGAATTGCAAACAAACAATGCTCATAAACAAAGTCTTTATACAATTTCAATATTTAGTTTATGGTATAGAATGGGATGTAACTCTGTGACCCTGAACTGGAATGGGTGGGCTCAGAAAATGGATTGTAGGATAAAATATCTGAATCCTGGGTACTGGACAATCAAGGTGAATGGGATGAACAGGATTTTGGGCAGAATTGCCTGTTCTCTTCATGAATGTTCTAATGTAAATGTTTAAATATAATTATACTCTGCTTAATTCAGAACTTTACTTACCCTTAAGGATTTAAACTTTTCTTGAATATCAAAAACACACCTAAAAGTGTTTGTAATTTTTCAGAAGGATTCCGGGTAATAGCTATACACATTAGTCCTGTTAGTGATTAAATAGAAACATATTAGAAAAAGTCTGATGGAATAAGGTTCATACAGAAGGTTTAATGTAATAATTCATTCATCAAAACCTGAGAATTTTATTTTATTTTTGCAGTATCCTTATCAGGATTGAAATCTAATTGTAGGAGTACAAGTAAGTGCATTAGGCCATTGATGCATATCATTCCAAAAATGACATTTGGCTGATCGAGTCCATGGACAGAGCTGCAGTTAGGACAATAACATTCTTTGATATTTGTTGGTTTGTTTATGAGTTTTAAAAATATCTTATATGATACTGTACTAATGCATTTAAGTTTATTCTTTAGAATTTAACAAGGGACTGTTAATTTACAAGCATAAAACTTTCTGGATTTGAAAATCAAGATGGTTATTTCTCTTGGATTTATAGTCAGCAGCTGTGAGATTTAACTGTCAAAACGGTGGGTTTTTACTTTTCTTAAACCCTACCAAATATCCATGATATAGCCATGAGTCACTTAGAGACAATGGGGCTAAACTCACTTATTGTTACTTGGTTATATGTTAAAATAATGAGACTGTTGCATATAAGGCTGACGTTCACAAAGTAATTAGTTCAGTAACTCATTGTGGTAATAAACACAAGAATTTAATCAGCTTATACTGAGGCTCATTTTTTGTCATTTTGAATCATCTAGCTGTGGGACAGAGCTGGCTTTTAGCAGGGTAATTTATCTAATGTTTATTATTTTTATTAAAATTTCAATATTGGGACTAGTTGGCATATAAATTACTAAGAACATTTATGTAATGTTATATACAGCATAGTTGGCCAAATCTCATTAGCCAATGCATTTTTAAAAAGTGCCGTTTGCTATTTTGTTTTCCACAATCTGTATAATCCAAATGGTTCCCAGCATGTAGCCTAATAAAGTTTCATTAACTCTTGTCCTCAACATCTGAAGAATAATTAGTCTACCTTTCATTATGCTGTTTGTAGACAACAAATTCAATTGCCACTTTTAATATGTATCTATATTTTTTGTAAATTCATAGACTAGAAATTATAATACTTTTCTCCTCATTTCACAAAAGCTATAAAACTGTAGGAGTAAACAATGGTTCAGCATTTTAATTTTGTCAGCAGCAGATAAACATTCAGACATTCAAACACTTAAAATTATTATACATGTATTCAAAAATGTAATGCAGAATATGCTTCAAACACTACTATAATTGTTCTGTTTGCCTCCAAAGCGAAAACTGTTTTGGACTATGAAACATATTTAAACTTTAAAGTGAAAAATGACATACATTGCCATATATTGTAAATGACATTATAAACGGGTACTGTTTCTTATTAAAATTAAACATTATTTTCTGTACTAAAATAAGTCAGGTAACATATTGTTTCCCTAATTCAATCTAAACTGGTCCAATGTTTGTGAACTACATATATAGTATATATGTGAAAATGTCCAGTGATGGATTAGTACTTCATCCAATGACCCTTCCTGTCTTGTGCACTAATGCTGCAAGAACAGAAATTAAATGGGCTTGATAATGGATGGATGAGCTTGAAATGGATAGATGTGCAGTAAAAAATGTATGCATGAAAACATATTGCAGATGTAAGGGAAAATGGCAATGTCTGTAAGGTATAAAAATATAAAAATGGTTTCATTGTGAATATTCACAGCTCTACAGTATTTGTTTATCCCTGATCTGCAAATGGAAGCCTTGTATCGTCTAAAAATGGTACGCTTGCTCTTTGTTCATTTTGATGTTGTCGTGTCCAGGTGTGGTGACCTGTTTGCAATATATTGCTTTTTTTAGAAACAGTATTTATATTGAATAGTTTTTTTTGTAAATCAAGCAACAAATAGTTATTAAAGACACAGATACTGAAATGTCTTTATTCTTTAATTACTTTTTACGAAATGTTTTGACAAAATATGATCACACAGATCTTCGGCATTCACTTATTCCTTATAATATGGCAAGTTTAACAGAAAGCCTGGATTTTATTTTATATATACATAAACAAAAAATGATTTTTGTAATTTCATGGTGATAAAACACATTTTGTAACTCTATGGTGCATTTGGATTGAAACTTTTAAGCACATTCAATATATTTTTACTGCTTATGCTAATACCATAATTTCTATATCTGAAAACCTGCTAGACCATATTGAAATTTTGTAAAATGTCAAAATCATTGTAAATTTAATTGATGCAACACTCTGATGATATAAACACTGCAGTAACAACAACTAAATTGCACACATTATTTTTAAGGAGTATTACTCTGGGGCAGATTATGTAATCAGGGTGGATACATAAAACCATATTCTTTACTTTTTATATTTTGTTCAACTTGTTTATTCAGCCATAATAATACAGTACAAAGTATTTTGAAGTAGAGTACAGTAGAAATATGATGGTAAATAGAAGAACAAAAGTGGACAGAAGGCTATACTTCAAATGTAAAATTTCAGATGTAAGCACAGTTGGAACATCTATTAAAAAGTAGCTTGAGTGGGTTGGGCCAAGGAAAGAATTTTCTTTTACGTATTTAATCTTTTACTCGCTGAAAAAAACAGCTGTTTTAATAAATCAGACCTAGCTTACTAAGAAACATTTATTCACTTAAATGTGGGTTTCAAAGGCTGACTTTATCATAAAATTCCACAACCTTTCACTTCTATTAATAGATCAGAACCTGCTTGTAGTTTGCAAACACATTTTTGTTTTTCATGGCACCAGAAAGTGGTAACATGTTGCATGCAGAATAAATATGCAGGTAGAATTGCACTGTACTTTTTACACAAGACAATATTACTACTACTTCCACTACTACTGTTAAGGAGAAAAAAAATCTGAATAGGATAAAATCAGTCATGTTTTACTATTTATTCTACGTCAGTAATCAAATGCCACACATACTCTAAAAATAAGACTTGTAAAGTACTACCTGGTAGATGTGTAGTCTGTGACTGTGTGCCATTTGTGCAATTTCTAAATTTGAGAGAACAGGCATCAAAACTCTTGATTAGGTCTCAGTTTTGGGAATATTGAATTTTTTATAGGGTAGATTTGGATATTCAAAAAGAATTTGTGCCAAACCTGGAAAATAACCAGAAGTTCTTTTGGAAAATGGTTAGCTGCATTAATGAACATGAAAAGTTTCTTGCATCTCCATTACTGCATTTATAAAACTTATTCCACTGCACTAAACCAATAAAGGCCATCTGTTTAATTTAAAAATACACTCAGAGAATGACAAATAGCTTAATCTCTTGGAAAGATTGTCACAGATGAGATGCTGAGCAATAACATGGTTATTATTACATGTTCTAGCAAATTAAATCACTCCTTTTATTGTTAACAAAGAGGTTTTTTTTTTTAAATTAAAATAATGAAGGACTCGAGTACCATACATATCAAATGTACAATTTAAAACATGGGCTGTAGCCACACAACAATTAAAAACTTTCAGCTCACAAATTATCCAAAACCAGAGCAATTTGTTTAGGGCCCACTGACCAAAGCATCAAATCCCTTTTGCCTATAAACTGCTTTTCATTTTTTAGTTTTTATCCCTCTACATTTTGAAAGCATAACTCTTTAAATGCAGCTGAATGTTTGAGCCTGCATGTTATTTGACCATATGTTATATGCAAATCAGTTGGTGGATGTTGCTGAATAAGATTACATTGCTGACTTTATATAAGCATATTTTATCTAGTATTATGACTGACTTTTATGTCATCAAAACATAACTGCTGAGACAACAGTTAGCAAAAGTGAGGCTGATTACAATTAGTGTGATAATGTGTTTCATGCTTCAATACTGGCCATTTTGTAAAAGGACTCCAGTGAACAGCATGCGACAAATGTATTTTTTTCCTCTTCTTGCAACTTTCTAAGTAAGTTTTGTCTGAAATTGCTTGAATCAACATGCAAGCTTAATGAAAGGATTTGTTGCCTCATTGGTATAAAAAGTGAACAAAAGCTTCACTTATTTGACACTAACAGCACAATCTTTTATTATAATAGGAAATATTCATTAATGGACAGGACTACTGTTTAAAAAAAGTATCTCTATATTTAGAACAGCATTTGTTTAACAATCTAAAATATTGCGATGGGCTTGTGTTCTACCTGCTTCATGCTGGTATTTCCTGGACTTGTACGTACTACCCTTAGAGTCAAATTCTGCACATCAGAAATGGGTTTTCTAAAGTCAGGTCCGGCAAAAATGCCTTTTTTCAATTCGGACTCAGACAAACCCAGATCATTTTGGAAGAAAGACACACAATAGGCTTCACCTTTTGATAGAGCTTTGATAAACTGCTTCAATAAACGAAGTCTGATATGACATGGTGGTAGAAGCATGTTATGTGGATCCACCAAGATGTAGCTTTTGTGTAGCTGATCATTCCTTCTGAACCCAATGTCATTTTCTGGCTGTGCTGCCCAAAACATGGGAATTTTGTGTGCCGATTGTTTACTTGTCACTGTTATCATTTCCAGCCATACTCTGACTTTGTTATCGAATAAAATAACTTTTGCTATAAACATAGATTTTAATGTTACAAACCCAAAAAATTTTCATTTAAGTAATATATTGATATTTAATGAATTATAGTGAAAAAGCAATAAAAAACATGACAGATAAATAATGTGTCTTTATGTTATGGATAGGGAAAAATGGTTTTCATTTTTGAATTCAGCACCCAAAATATTTAAAAATCACATGAAATCATCAAATTATTTATTCCCAGCACAGTAAGTAATTTTTGCGCCACACTGTGACCTGCCTTTAAGAACGTGATGACATTTCTGAGCTGGTTACTATTTTCTCATTGTATTTCAGTGTGTGTATCACATGCGGACTCTAACCTGGCCAAGTGTTCCCAAACTTAGATGTGTGCAAAAGAGTTATTTTCCAGCGATGTTTCTGCATTAAGAGCCAGTGGAACAAGACATTATCTTCCCTCAGTAATTCGACTTATTATTAAAATGTTTATAAAAGAATTTTCTAATGTTTTCTAAATTTCTTATTTAGAAATAATATTGCTTGAGTTCCTTTATTCTCCCCATTATGCAGCATAGAAATACAAAATGTAAAGTACCATTTGTTTCCTTAAATGTGGCCATGGTAGCACAGGACATTATGCTGAGAGAGCTGAATGGCATTTGATCTTCACCCAAAACTAAGGAGGCCCAACTTCTTCTTTTTCTTTCGGCTGCACCCATTAGAGGTTTCCACAGCGGATCATCTTGTTCCATATCTTCCTGTCCTCTACATCTTGCTCTGTGACATCCAGCACCTGCATGTCCTCTCTCACCATATCCATAAACCTTCTCCTAGTCCTTGCTCTTTTTCACTTGCCTGGCAGCTCTATCCTTAACATCATTCTCCCAATATACTCAGCGCCTCTCCTCTGCACATATCTAAACCAACACAATCTCGCTTCACTGACTTTGTCTCCCAACCGTCCAACTTGAGCTGACCCTCTGATGGTGCTAAATTTGAAAGAGCCTCCAAAGAAGTCTTACAAGTGCTACTTCCAGTTTATAGAAAGGAAGACAGCAGTATGATACCACTGTTTCCCAGAAAAGTCTTAGTGCAGAAAGTACTGGTATGTAAAAAATTGTTTTTTTTTTAATTGTTTGCCATCTCATTCTGTCCAGAAAACATCCAGTCACACGATGGTTAACACTACTACCTTCCAGCTCCAGAATCTTTTGTTTGAATGTGTGTAGTCGGTGTGTTCTTTCTGTGTTACGGTGGCTCAAAGCCATACAATTCTAACTTGAGTTGTGCCTGCTTTAATTTAAGCAATCCATAGTTAATAGACTTGCATCAGCAGTGGGTGGTCACGTAATGTTTAAATCTATATTGCTGTGTTTTCCCAGATGTTGATTATGTCAGATGGTATAACAATTAACTGATGGCAATTTTTCAACAGAACAGGCACTTATATCCCATTGTCTGACTAATTTTCTTTTTTTGTAACACAAGTGATGAGTCTCATTAGTTATTAACACAAAAGAAGGTCAGATGTTATTAGTTAGGCAATTTAATATTACAAAAACTTGCCCATATAAAGATGAATTCTGGTATGGTCGCACCAGAATTTCCATTCCCAAAACAAAACAATTCTTTGCACTGTGGACTGATGTCTCCTTCCATAGCTTGTCCTTGTATTAAAACTTTTGTTGTTAAGAGAGGCTCCAGATTCCTCTGATCTTTACAAACAACATGCTGGAACTGAAACTGGTTTGAGGACAGTGGCTATCGATTCATTTCATATATTTAGATATCATAATTTACAGATTATAAATACAATGTATTACAATACTACATACAGTAGACTATATTGGTCATACAGTATATAAAATGTGCTCTTGTTACACCTAATAAAACACCTTTTATGATTCAGCTTTGCTTTGTGTTTCATTCTCCTGCACATTTCTGGATTCAATCTTGAGAGACAATCATTTGAGATTTTCTGCCAGTTGAAGCAGCTGCCATTTTTCAGTTTTAGGATAATAAACAAACAGCAACACAAGATAAAATAAACAAGCCATGCTATTGCATGATAATTTAATCTGGACAATGAGCAATTTGAAAATATCTGTATATGTTTACATTGTAAGTGTTTACAGTCCACTGGATATAAATTATTCCTTCAGGTTCCTTATTTTGCCAAGACTAATTTATCAAAATCAAATACTTTTGGATCAGGAGTAGCAGTAGCTATAGTATAGTTTCTATTATAACCCACCAAAATACAAATAAAATATTGAAAGACACCAGTCCTAGACAATATACAAAACCTTAATTTTGGAACTAGCAACTATTGTGTACACCAGTGATATATTTTACATAAGTGACAAGCAACTGATTAATCAACCAACAATCAGGCAACTGAAAATCTGATTCTCTTTACTTTGTCTTTCCCTTCTTAGTTATGAAGCTTTAAAGGGAGTTGGCTACTGACTACCTTAAACTTATGATTAGAATGCTAGCATGTCTAAAAATCCTCACATTTAATGTTATACTACTAATAGTAGCTTAGCACACTATTTTTTTCAGACTTATACATTCTTACATGATTGCAGTGACCTTCAAAAACAAAAAACAAACATATTTCTGGTATGATCAAACTATTAATGTTTTGAACAACTTTTGTGTGGATTGCATGTGTGCCATTTGAGTAGAATGGAGTAAGTAAGAGTAATGTCTAGTTACACTACACTCAGTAAGGTAATTACTGAGTAATTACAGTGTCAGCCAACTGGCATATCACTTCTTTGAACAGACAATGATAGCAACTAAATAATAATACTTTACCATTCACTTTTACCATTTCACTTTTTAAATAACTAGGGGATTTTGCCCCCTGATCACTTCACTTGCCAACCCGCCCCCCCCCCCCCCACACCCCCGAACTGCACTATGTGCCAGCAACTTCATATCTCTGCCGCTCGCATATGTGGGTTTCACTTTCACCAAACAACAAATCTTTTCATTCTTGCAGATACGCCTCTTCATTGGAAAGAAACTCTACTTTTCCCTGATGGCAACACAAATTAGACGATTTACAAGTCTCTGATTTAAAGTTTAAATCCGAACAATATATTCGATCTCTTTTCGCTGTTCCATTATTTCACAGAGTAATAATTTCCGTTTGTTTGCACTACTGCAATCTTTACTACCATTTTTTTGAGACTTTCGAATTTTTGTACTTTCATAATCTCTAACCTGCTCTGCATGTGTATCGCGCCAACATTTTTAAACCTCTTTATAATGTTCTACTTTGTCATCTACTCTTTGACTTTTATTTCGGGCCCCGGGCGTGGTTAAATCTCTTGGCACAAAGTCTCGTCTTGCGGGACATGAATGTATCTCTCTGAAAAAGTCACGTCTCGTATGTTTTTATATAATAGAGAGATACTTTTACCATTTACCACTAGCCTAGTGGTGCAGTGCTATCTCTGCTGCCTGGCATTAGAGAGCCACAAGTTTGCATCCCAGAAGACCTTGTCTTCATTCTACGCTCTCACTAAGTGCAGAGTAGGGACTCTGTGACTAAGGTTCTGCAATGCTACCTGGAAGGTTGTTGGTTCAAATCCCATTGCTGCCAGAAGGGAACCCACTTCACTGGGCCCTTAACCTGAAAATTGCTTCGGAGCGCTAAACAACGGCTGACCCAACGCTCTGACACCCAAAAGTAATGTGAAGAGACAATTTCTCCTTGAGGATTAACAAAGTAAATCAAAAACTAACAAAAAAAAAATCAAAAATATAATAATTCAAACATTTTATAGGAGCCTTAAAAGAAATAAGTAATTCACCTTTGGAAGAATAAACTAAAAATAGGACAATTATCTCACCACGAAGGCAAAAACAGAATTCTCCTAAACCATGTGTTCAGTTAAACAGGGGGGCCATATAAACATCATTTACTGTTGTATCTTTTGTATAAGCTGAAATTAACTTCCAACCAATGAGGCCCAGTTTTGCAATAGTGTTAACCAAGACGAACAATATTTAGAATGTGCAGTTGCCGCTAAAAAAACTAATTTTAAGAGTAAAATAGAAGTGTTCCTTCTTTTAGCATTTTAATTGGTAGGTTGGTTTGCTTAATTCACTAAAATATACACCACTGGCAGGTCAATCAGAAAAAATATTCTAACAGACTCGCACTTAACACTGAAGCTCATGCAGAGTCCTTTCACAATATGCCACAAAAGCTTAACTTTCTAATTTAAATGAGACTAGTTAAAATGTTAAGTCTTCCAAGAGGAGTAAACATTCTGAAATATCTACATTCCTTTACTTTTTTGTGTAATTTCTCATAACCAACTAACCACAGATATGCAGTTAAGTATTTATGTTTACTAATGTTAGTTGATATTTTTTTTCCTTTTGAAGAGTCAAACCAATGTTTCTGATTCTCATTAAAAGGGAAACCAGCAGTCTTTTCTTGTGGCTGTTTGCTTTTGAAATGAAAATAAAAGGCTTCATGTCTCTTTAGTTCAATTTTGAGTTGCTTACTTTATACTGTATGCTTATAATTCTGTCCAAAACTGACAAACTTTTTATAAGACACATATGGCAAAGAACACATTTGACACTGTTTGACAATAATTTATGCTGACCACAGCAAATGTGTTTAAGTCCACTGTCCTGAAAAACATCAAATTCAAGGCTTGAGTAAATACAGGATATTTATTTTCTTATATACCAGATTAGTACACGTCTGTAGTGTTTTAGAAACATGAACATGTACTATATATATGATAGGACTGCTATGCTCATAACAATTTTGATGTCTGAATAACTGGAGTTTTAACCTACTGTATTATTAGTATTGTCGCCATAAAATGTTAATTGAGAGTAGATTACATAAATAATGTAATAATGAAATAATGAAAAACTAAAAAATATTCTATATGTATTAGTTCCTATTACCATGACACAAAAGATAAATTATCAGCATGACTGACAGAAATGAAATGTCTGAAATTTTTGAAACATTCAAAATACAAGGGCTAGCTGAAAAAGACTGAAAACTTTTTTTAGGATGGACTGTTATGCTGCTAGTTAAGGGACAATAATTTCTGTGTGTCCTGTGATAAATACAATTTTAACAAGAATAATTGCATATAAAAGCTAATACTTTTTTTTACTATTATTTTTACCTGACTCGTACAGTGGACAGAATAATTCAGTATCATAAACTACCACATCAGTTTACTGTAGGGCTTGTAGAAATGTCTAATAATGTAGCAGTAGATCCAGTGAAGCTAAGGTGTTGTGTTTGCTAGTTATACCCATCTGTCACTGTCTTATTTTTTATTATATGTTTTTTTCTTCAGAGCCACAGATATCCAGTAGAAAGCCTTTCAGTGCTTTCAGATACAATTTATTTTTATTTCACAGTAGCCTTACAGGTTTATCATTTTTAGGATCCATTGCTGCAGACTCTGGTCCTAATGGATATCTGTTTTGGCATAAGCAGCTTCATAATGTGGTAGGAAGCATGCAGGAATAATCTGAGAAAAACAAAATACATAATGTGAGAACGTTCAAACTCTACACAGGCTGTAATTAGGGTGAGAATCTAAACCACGTAAATATATTAATTAAAAAAAAAAAAAAGTACATTTTTAGCAGAACAAAAAAGGACGTAATGTAGTTTTCACAAACAGGAGAACAGTATTCACTCCTTTACACTTGTTTGGTTAGTAAATGGCTAAGTTATGTCAATATTTCTTTCAGATATTTTTAAAACTTAAATAAAAATACAGACAATGTAGCCTCAAATAGGCACATGCTAACTTACACAAGTAAGGTGAGGTTCAAACCCTGTGGTTTTGACTTGAAACACTTCAGGCCAAAATACGTGACTTACTGTGTTAAACTAAATGAGAATTGTTTCTAAGGCTAAATACTGTACAAGTAACCATCCTATGTGTTTTGTTAAATGTAAAAGTAAAGCGATAAAGCCTTTTGCGTAAATCATATCTTGGTCCGTCAAAAAAAAAAAAAAAAAGAAAAAGAAATCAAGAGTTGATCATTTGTAATTGGGAAATGTGTGCACCTGTCCAAAAGCAAAGTGTAACATAAAATTTATGCTACTTTCAGAAAATTAAACTGTTACTGTATCTAAGGCAATTTCTGTATAATTATTAAATAATATATAGTACACCTAGTAATCTTGAGAATTGAAATTTGCATAACATTTTCAAACCCAAATTACGGTTACGGGGATAGACAAATGAGTAGCCGTGATTAACACTGTTTTATTTTTTCACTCACTGAAATTTAATAAATTAAAATATATATTCACTGCATGGTCTACTTGCTAAAGTTGCTCATAATGTAATGATATAAGAGCGGGTATATATGTGTGTATATAAATATATATATAAATACAGGGACAAGGAAAAAGGTTTGGTTATCCACCCCATATACTTGTAAACATGCGATTGCAAAAGAAGGTCTTTACAATCATGAGCTCCAGACAGAACTGATTGTGATACAAACTGCCTGACATATATATGCTCAACAGACAGGAAGTGATATAATTGATGGGTGGCATCTTGGGGACCGGAAATGGCATCAGTGATTTTGAATAGTGGAAGAGGAAGTGATGGAGGATGGATTCTGAAGGCCAGAAAAGGGTTTATGAGGAGGATTCTTGTGCTGGTCTGTAGAGGAAAAGAAGAAGAGGTTAGAGGACAGCACCAATTCCTGGTCCTGCAGGGAAATACAAGTATTCAAGCCTGTAAACTGTCTCCCACATGCACGTGTATGACTATATATACACACACGTATACTAACTGTGTTACCCAGATTCATGTAGAAAATATCCTAACATAATGGTGATATGCCTGTCCCTGTACTTCAAAATGTCACTTCAAACACACTACTATATTTTCTTATTGCACTGAAAAAATGTCATGAGTCTGGATCTAGACCAAAAACTAACTTTCTAATAGGCTCTGGTAAATCTTCAGTGATAATTTGATTTTTCCACTTTTTACACATTCCAGGAGTTTATCAGTCCATTTCAATAAACAAAAATATGGACATTCAACATTCATGGACCCTATAAAAATTGCCTTATAGATTCGTAATGAATTAGGAAATTATAATTAGACCCATCATTGCAAAATTTGAGCCAAGTCAAATATTTTTTTGATTTGAGCATAAGTTTCTTTGTTCATATCAATATAGTTTATGGTGTGTTTAGTAACAACAGCTCTATGAATTTCTGAATTTTTATGATTTCATTTAGCCACCTCAACTCAGTTCACCATTGGACTTTTTGTGCATATATCGCATCCACATGTCTGTTCGCTTTCAGATTTTTTTGTGTATATTTAGCAACTGCAATTCTGTTGCTGTCTGGATTTTTGTGTATATTTACCATAGATTTTTTTAAACTGATTTTGTGTGATATTATCTATATATCTAGTATACCGCTAACATTTTCCTATTTTATTAGTATAATTTTGAGATAATTCCATCACATCATATAAGCAAGAGAATTTACTTGACTGCGATGTTTTGTGTAACCAGTTTTGAGTTTGAGCAAGATCAATAGTAGTTATTAGACATATATAAACGTGCATATGGAGCAGTCCACTCTGCTCCTGCTCAACCACAGCCACTAGATGGCGGATGCATGCATGTTTACATTTTTTTTGGCACTTGCACGCACCTCACTATGAAATACCTGTGTGCAGCAAACACCATCATGCAACGACAACACTGTCCTAAAGACCCAGATGAAGAAACACAACTTTGAAAGGAAGCAAACACCATAGTTCAACAATATGCAAGTGAAATACCTAGAAGGCAGTGCTTGAAGTTTATATTAAAAACATTGTCTATCTGGAGGTATTTTTTTGAGACAAAGATTAATAAGACTCATATGCTAGTGATATGGTATCGCCAGTGTCTTCTTACGAAAACCAGTGGGGCAGCAAGCGCAGGTGGGTCCACGTCCTCTGCCCTGGGTAATTCTTAAGAGTTAGCTGATGCCTCTCCAAGTTCACAAATATAGTAAAAGTGCTAGGGAGTCTACGTTTTTTGTCCTGAGGACCACATCGCAGCTAGTTGGTTCATGAACATCACAATGACCCCCACATAAAGATCCTGTGAAGTTCAACCTTTTAACCGGCTGACCATTTACCACAAATTTAGCAAATAACAAACTATTTCAAACTTTAAAGGAACTTATAAAAATTTCTGATGTATCTAACAATGTGCAAGTGGTAGTGAAGGTTGAGGGATTTTGAATACATATAAAAATACAATAACATCATGATTGTCACCATTTGTGTTATATAAGAAAACTCCCACTGTCTCATTACAAATTCTCAAGCCTAAGATATTCGTACTGTATTCACACAATGACAGCCAATAAAATACAGTAAACAGTGTCTATCTTCCTTTACACATATTATATGGGGTAGAATTGGCGCATTGTATATGGAAACAACAGTTTTTTAGCATAACTTTCCTCATTCTTGCACTTCAAAGTTCTGTCTGCACGGCATGTCAATGCTGTGTCTTTTTTCTGTCCAAGACATCTCCACTTCTTCACTCATCAGTCAACCTTATTGGTCAGTAGTACTGTTCATCTACACCGCTAATCACTTTTGCTGGAGACCCTGATTTGCATATCCCAGCATGTCTCAAACAGGTCACTGAGCGGCTGCTACTCTTTTTCATCAGGCTTTTGTCGACGCTATGCGGCACATTAGCATAGTGTACTCAGTACAGTATTATTATTGACAAATACAGACAAATAAAAAACACAATTCAGCTAATTTTCTTTTTTCTATAATGTCACCATATTTCAATCAGATTTTGGTGAATTTAGTTTTTCTATTGTGTGTATGTGCAGGTGTTACCACTAAATACTGATATATTGAAATATATTGAAATGTCCATTCTTAGCAGATATCTAGTACCCTAGAGGTAATATCCTGCCAAATTTCAGCTTTTTAACTAAACAGGAAATAGTGTTTTTGTGAGTTAGTGTGTTAGTGATCTTTACACTATTTATATAAATTTATATATTTGGCAAATAGTGATGGTGAGTCCCTGAAAGAGAATAAATTATACAAGGACTTTACTAAACCACAATAAGAAATTTCTTAGCATTAATTATGTGTATTTGATAAGCTTGGCAATCAAGAACAAATCATGTCAAGGCGCTGTACATTGGATCTGGTACTTGGGCCATGGATCACTGTTTTGCAGAGGTTTACTATAACCCCTGACCATCAAGTTTCAGAGGAACATTTGATAAAGATTATTTAACAAAGTCTCTCCAAATATCAGTAGATTTATTATGGTTTGTTATTTTATAAAGGAAAAAGTTGAGTAATTTTTCAAAATCTGCAGTGCTCGATAATAGAGCTACGTGCCAGCTGAAGTAGTTTATTAGCAACAGAAAAAAAAACCATAAAGATATTATTGTAACTCTCTATCATTCTACCATAATTCTACCACCACAATATACATTCTTAACCAAAGTTAGTGCTTCTCTGTAAGCTCTCTGATGGCAAGAGAAAACCTGAGCATGCAGAGTAAGGTCAGACTTAGTCACACTCTCTCAAGGCATTGGTCGATGCTTTCATACTGTATATTGCAGCACAGATTTTAATACAGAGCCAAACAGTTAAATGAGGCCTCCATGTGTTTTACAGGAGAAATTTTTCTAGGTCTGATGTGCATGTTAAGACAGAACAGAGAAAGGTCAGAAATGGAAGCAGCAAGATTAAACTTCCAGGTATTTTTAAGGTTTCTGAAATAAATTTGAGATTTACAGTTAAAGCAAAGTAGAGCCATTGAGACACTAAAAATGCTTTGTTATCATTTAGGCCCAAATCCATACAGTAAGTATATCCAGCAGATGTGCACATCAGGTCAGAAATGTGACCACAACAGTAAGTAGGAAAATTAACATCTTACACCAAGTTAAAACAGTCCAGCAAGGACATGAATTCAATATTAAGCTTACGTAAGTATATATGTGTAAATATACTGTACGTATACAGTTAGCTCCATAAATATTTGGACAGAGACAACTTTTTTCTAATTTTGGTTCTGTACATTACCATAATGAATTTTAAATGAAACAACTCAGATGCAGTTGAAGTGCAGACTTTCAGCTTTAACTCCGTGGGTTGAAAAAAAAGATTGCATAAAAATGTGAGGGAACTAAAGTATTTTTTAACACAATCTCTTCATTTCAGGGGCTCAAAAGTATTTGGACAAATTAAATAACTGAAAATAAAATGTTCATTTCTAATACTTGGTTGAAAACCCTTTGCTGGCAATGACAGCCAGAAGTCTTGAACTCATGGACATCACCAGATGCTGGGATTCCTCCTTTTTAATGCTCTGCCAGGCCTTTAGTGCAGCGGCTTTCAGGTGCTGTTTGTGTGTGTGCCTTTCTGTCCAAAGTTTAGTCTTCAACAAGTGAAATGCATGCTCAATTGGGTTAAGATCAGGTGACTGACTTGGCCATTCAAGAATTTTCCACTTCTTTGCTTTAATAAACTCCTGGGTTGCTTTGGCTGTATGTTTTGGGTCATTGTCCATCTGTATCATGAAACACCGCCCAATCAATTTGACTGCATTTAGCTGGATTTGGCTGCTTCTGTCCTGTGTCACACCATCAATAAACACTAGTGTCCCAGTGCCACTGGCAGCCATCCACGCCCAAGCCATCACACTGCCTCCACCGTGTTTTACAGATGATGTGGTATGCTTTGGATAATGAGCTGTTCCACGCCTTTTCCATACTTTTTTCTTGCCATCATTCTGGTAGAGGTTGATCTTGGTTTCATCTGTCCAAATAATGTTTTTCCAGAATTGTGCTGGCTTTTTTCGATGTTCTTTAGCAAAATCCAATCTAGCCTTTCTATTCTTGAGGCTTATGAGTAGCTTGCAACTTGCAGTGCACCCTCTGTATTTACTTTCATGCAGTCTTCTCTTTATGGTGGTCTTGGATATCGTTATGCCTACCCCCTGGAGAGTGTTGTTCACTTGGTTGGCTGTTGTGAAGGGGTTTCTCTTCACCATGGAAATGATTCTGCGATCATCCACCACTGTTGTCTTCCGTGGACGTCCAGGTCTTTTTGCGTTGCTGAGTTCACCAGTGCTTGCTTTTTTTCTCAGGATGTACCAAACTGTAGATTTTGCCACTCGTAATATTGTAGCAATTTCTCGGATGGGTTTTTTCTGTTTTCGCAGCTTAAGGATGGCTTCTTTCACCTGCATGGAGACCTCCTTGGACCGCATGTTGTCTGTTCACAGCAAAATCTTCCACATGCAAGCACCACACCTCAAATCAACTCCAGGCCTTTTATCTGCTTAATTGATAATGACATAACGACGGACTTGCCCACACCTGCCCATGAAATAGCCTTTGAGTCAATTGTCCAATTACCTTTGAGCCCCTGAAATGAAGGGATTGTGTTACAAAAATGCTTTAGCTGCCTCACATTTTTATGCAATCGTTTTGTTCGCCCCACTGAATTAAAGCTGAAAGTCTGCATTTCAACTGCATCTGAGTTGTTTCATTTAAAATTCATGGTGGTAATGTACAGAACCAAAATTCGAAAAAAGTTGTCTCTGTTCAAATATTTATGGACCTAACTGTAGATATTAAAATCACCTACAAGAATGATTTTCTGGAAAAGAGAAATTAACTGACTTAGAAATTCAGCCAGACTGCTTAAAAAAGTCCCAATGCATTTTGGAGAAAGATTGAGAATGATGGGTACAGTAGGCTAAGACTAGATTTTTTTATCTTCAGAGTCAAGCACTCAAAGTAGAATGGACAGTCACTGGGTATTTGATGTTCAATTTAAATGTAACAATTATAGACAGATCACTGCCTTGACCTGAGCTGGGAGCAGCTGCAAAGTAAACATACCCCGACAGAGTCACCTCGTTTATAGATGCAAACTCACTAAGCTATTGCCATGTTTCAGTTAAGCATTACATATCAACAGGGCAGTCTATAATGAATTCTGACATTACCAGTGCTTTACCTTTGATGGACCTTATGTTATGCAACGCAATGCTAGTGAAAGTTTGCTGTGCACAGATCAATATCTGGAGGTTATTTCAAGTGTAGATCGGGCACATTGACACTCTTACATTTCACAGCAAACCATGCTGATGGGCTTCCCAGTCACAGCCATCCAGATTACTCTAATGCCAAATATGAGAAGGCATTTTAAAGCATTCCTGTTAGACCATTTTCTTTGGAAAAAGCATCTCACATTGAGAAGTTCATCATGAGAGCACAGTGGAAATTTAGTACTTAGTTCGAGAACTGACAAAGCTGATGAAATGACTGTTGGAGTTTTTAAATCCAATAGTACATGTGCAGAAAACAATGCAAAATGTCAATCAATCACTGAAAGCCAGTAGACTTCACTATATAGCTGGTGATAAACCACACTGTCTTAGCACCATAAGTCTCTGAAGTAAAGCTAGCTTAAAGATGATGCAGTTTTTGTAACAACTCACTTTAATGTACATAAATGTACTTTAAAATGCACAAAAAAACAGTAAGAGGAGTTAGCATGGGAACCACATAAAAATGAAAGAATCCACAATAATTGAACAGTTTTCAAATGCTACAATTTAGAATGAAAAGGTGGATGGGTGTTCTGTAAAATAAGAATAAAGTCAGAAACACGTGTTGTTAATTTTAGTTCCAAACGTGTGGTTTGATCAAAATGTTTAGTTTAGGTAATTGTATAAAAGATATGAGAATTGCTTTGCTGGACCCATGGTATTTTTTAATTAAGGAAGCTACAGTATAGAGTTATTTGCAGCTTCTGGATAGGTCAAGTTAGAAAGAAAGCACATGTATTCAAAAAGTTACACAATGTCGCTGTACTCAACAATTAGCTTTCCTATACTGAGGCATAGTTAATTCGAAATTAAAAAGGTCAGGCATGAGGGAAATGCAACACAGCAATAGGGTAAAATATAAAAGTTTTGGTGTTTGAAACAAGGCAGATATATTTTTGAAATAATTACCTGAGCAGGTTGTTAAATCTTGATGTTTGGAACAGCCTTGGGCAGATTCTTACACAAATATTCATGAGGGATTATGGATAAAACAAGTTCTTTCATACTATTTTGAATGCCATAAAAAAGAGCACTGCATTTATCCCTCAGCATCTTCATTGGAACAGAATGTTGAAAAATCTAGGAATCAAGATTGAATGAAAAAAATGTACATTGTGTTGCTGGACAAGTGGTTATTTTCTGCTGATAAAAGAGTGCCTAAAGAACTCACAGCTTTAGATAGGACAATCAGAGAAAATTAGGGGAAGTCAAAGAAGCGCACACAATTTGAAAAACATCTAGAAGCTGCAGTACAAATTTTCTACTTTACTGAGTTTGAGAAGGTTCCATAAATGGGAATCAAAGTTTGTCATTTAAAACAATGAAAGTGCAGCAGCTTCTTCCAAATACTTTTACAAAATTAACAATTTTAGTATCACAGAACATGTAATCTTTGGAAGCACAGTGCTCATTTTTGAACTTACAGCTGTTGCCTATAGAGTGTAAAATTATTGTCAGAATATTTGATTGGTGTAATTTTCATTCACAAAGACTTTTTGATGGAATTTGAAGATGCACTGGGAAATGTGAAATGAAGTATTTATTACAGTATATGTGTCATGTATAGGTGTTCGAGGATCACCTTCCAGACTCTGATAAGGTATGGAATAACTTGCTCGGACAAGAGGGGATGCCAAAGCTAACCATATCATCTCTTTTCTAATCCCTAGTTCCAAGAAGCAGTCCAAGGACCGCCCCAGTTACACCCCCATTCAATTAAGCCACACCCTTTCCAGCCAGTATGGTGTAAATCCAAGGGCTCCTGGAAAACCTACCTGAGAGAGCTGATTATTTCGAGAAGCCATTGAGGCTAGAGAGGCACATCTTATGCCTATTTTCTATTGCACCACCACTTTTGTTCTGTTTTTTGTATGCTTCCAGTAATCAGGGTGGACTGGTGGACCATAAATTTTCTTTAGTTCTCCAATTTTTTTATTTGCCTTTCACAATGTTAGGAAATTTCTAACATAAAAATATGATTTGAGTCAATGTTTGTGATTGTCTGATGACCCGGATGCTCTTGGCTTTCTGATCCTATGTCTTACTTGTATTTCCAAATGGAGGAGCAGTAACTTTCACAAACTAAATAAGGAGAAAACAGAAATCTTAGTTATTGGCAAAAATGGACACATTGAGGGTATTAGAAATAAACTTGTTCCCTTAGGCTTAAAAGTCATGTCAGAGGTAAAGAATTCAAGGGTAATTATTGACTCTGACCTAATTTTTAAATCACTTATTAACTGCATTTTTTCACTTAAGAGATATAGCTAAATCAGCAAGAGTGAGAGCAAAGGTCTACAGGACGGTAGTGAGACCAGCTATGTTATATGGGTTGGAGATGGTGGTACTGACCAGAAAGCAGGAGGTAGCAGAGTTAAAGATGCTAAGATTTGCACTGGGTGTGACAAGGTTGGATAGGATTAGAAATGAGTACATTAGATGGCCAGGTCAAGTTGGACGGTTGGGAGAGAACGTCAGAGAGGCAAGATTACGTTGGTTTGGACATGTGCAGAGGAGAGATGTTGAGTATATTGGGAGAAGGATGCTAAGGATAGAGCTGTCAGGGAAGAGAAAAAGAGGAAGGCCTAAGAGAAGATTTATGGATGTGCTGAGAGAGGACATGCAGGTGATGGGTGTAACTGGAGTTTTTTTTTTTCCTCCTGGCCATCTGACTTTAAATTTTCTTGTTGCAGTGTTATAATATTATTGCCTAATCTTACTTATGTTTTATACATTAACTTCCTTTTTATCTCATCTTGTAAAGCAATTTGAGCTACATTGTTTGTATGAAAATGTGCTATATAAATAAATGTTGTTGTTGTATTGTCTCTTACTAGATGTATATTTATTGGAAAAGTTAAGGTAATATACAAAATATTGGTAAAGAGCTCTTGATATCTAAATGTAGTCTACTTCCACCTCATGAATTCTCTTCCGGTTTGATATTTAATTAATTTTTGAAAACATAGAAATGATGAATATAATTTTCCGCAGTCTTGACTAACAACACTGGTGTCATACTATTATAACAGCAGAAGGCAAAAAATGGGTTAGTTTTTAGTTTTGTTGTATTCAAAATGTATAATTCAATGCTCATTGTCCCACACCTTTTCACAATTTGTAAGGGCACAACTTTTCTCTTATCTAAACTTACTGCATCCTTTCTCATGTGGTCTTTTTATCCCTTCAATTTTTATTCATCACTGAGATTTATACTTGCATAACATTATACAGATATTCTCTTGCCCTGCTTAAGATTATCTTTTAAAAACAGATGGGTCCACAAGTTTGCTTTTACTGAAAGTTAAAATGTTCAGCTTAATGTCAGATGGTAATATATGAAAACATCTGGCTTCAGAATACATGATGCATATTTTTCAAGGAATGCTTCTTATCCTTTTTATAATTTACAATGATAGCTAAATATAATGTTAACTTCTGGTTAGTCACAGGGCACAAAGTTATATCAGAGCGACTTTAACTTCTGTTAGTTAAAATCAAAAACAGCTAACTGTCAGGAAAGCAGTAGCTCAATACACAGACAGAAGTGAGAACATGTGCAACACACTGCTTTGTAAAGGACATTTGACCACACGCACCAAAAATAAAAATGCAGGACTGTTTGAGCTCTTGAAGGAGCAGACATGTTTAAAAGAGAAGATTTATTTAAACAAGTCTTTAATGTACAGAGAGGAGGTCAAATACAAAAATCAAAAAGTCAGTTAAAAAAGTTAGCAAAACCACTTGGCCAAAAGCATAACTCAAAGATGCATAAAAAAACCAAAAATAAGTACCAAATTACTAACCAAGCTGAAAGATTCAAACCAAAGGCAAAGAATTATATAAAATATCCTTTCATCATTCTTTTACTGACATATTTATTGTCAATTACATTTCTATGTAGTCGATTACTGTAATAAAGAGTCACATATTTGTAGTTTTAATCTTCTCATAACTAAAAATGCATAAGGCACAAGAAACAAACATGTCTCTTCTTTGTTCTTGAAGATAAGTACTCTGCTTTATTAGATTTACTCTGCTTGTATGTTTATTATAAAAATGTATTCACAGTGTCACACACGAGTGCATGGGGAGCAGTTTAAGGACTCGGACCACATCGCGACAACCCATGCTGAGGGACAGAGGCGGCGCACTAACCTTTCTCTTTTTATCTCATCAGCCAGAACGAGAACGCACTGCCGTACTTCCGGGTTCCTGTTGCCCCCCAAGTCCCAAGATGATGACGTCGGTATCCCAACATGCATCTGAGTTCTCCCAGCATCCCTGATTCAATTTCCTGTCCCTCTGTATAAATGTTCCCCTATTTTTCTGTAATATTGTCCGGTGTGACCATTTACTTTGTATTGTGGAGACGGTACTCTGTTTAAGTTCCAGTAAACCAGGGTGGAAACCCCAAAAGTTCACTTTGTGTAACTTTATTTCTTCACAGATTGGCGTAGCCAGCAGGATAAAGCCTGAAGATGACAGAAGGGTAAGACCTGAACGCGGTACTAAATACCTTGGCAAACGAACTCCAGGCTGTCAAGATGGATCAAGTCACCACACAGAGAGAGCTCGATCGAACAAACAGACGGTTGGCAGCGGCGGAGGCTGCAAGGCCCGAAAACGCAAGACCTCCACCTCCTCAAATTGTTCCCCTTACAGAAACCGATGACCTGGAAGCATACCTGACCGTCTTTGAGAGGACCGCAGCCAGAAATCAGTGGCAAAGAGCGGAATGGGCGTCCATCTTGGCTCCCTACCTGAAGGGACCGGCGCAGCGGGCCTATCATGACCTCCCTGAGTAGGAAGCCGCCCAATACGACCTCCTGAGAGCCGAGTTGTATTAAAGGTATGGTATTACCTCTGGCCAGCAGGCGAGGGTTTGGCGGCATTGGCGGTTCAACCCAGAACTTCCAGCTAGGGCCCAGGCGTTTGAGTTCTGGGGCAAACTCGGGCGATGGCTACGGCCAGATGTTAATCAAGCCCGCCAGGTGGTTGAACAGGTGGCTTGTGAGGCGTTAGTATATGCCATGCCAGACTATCTCGCCCAGCAGGTCCGGAGGCATTCCTACCGGGATATGAAAGGCCTCCTGGAGGTCTTGGAGCGACAGCTGGTGGTTAACCAAATGGGGGGGTCTGAGAAGCCTGCGCGCATGACCCGACAGGGACAGGTTGCCACACAGGAGGCCCCCGTCGTGCTACCATTCCGGAGCCGCCAGCAAAGATGAAAGACCGGGTGCTCACCCCGCCGCGCTGTTTCAAGTGTGGTGAGGTGGGACACATTCTTCCACCTGCCCCCTCAACGCGGAACCGATGGACTGCAGCTACGCGAGAGGAGAGAGGTACTGTGCGCCGTCAAACCCTCTGGCACTGGTACATACGGGAATGGTCTTGGTGAATGGGCACTCAGTGTTGGCTTTGTTTGATTCCGGGAGCAATATCACCATTGTTGCTCACCGTTATGTTTTACTGCAACAGTGGCTCGATAAAAAAACAAATATAAAATGTGTACATGGAGATACTAGATCATACAGGTCCACAAGGTGTTATATAACATGGAAAAAGACTCCGAAACAACTTTTAGTCGCAGTGTTGCCAAAACCCCCCTATCCAGTTATATTAGGACAAGATTGGTCTAAAATTAACTGCGGTAAAGCTGTCACCACTCCCGTTCACAAACTGGGTCTACTTATGGATGGTTAGGGGACTCTCCAAACTGCTCCCACGCCGTGCTCAACGGCAACTGACATGGACGGCCCGGGGGATGCCTTTCAGGGACGGACCCCGTGCTGGAAACACAACAGGGTGGAGTTACGCCTCGGGAGGATGCTGCTCCAGACCTAACCCCTGGTGATTTAGCCAGCCTACACTTTCAATTTCGCTCTACGCCAACATCTTTCAAAAGAGAACAGTGGAATGACGATATACTGAAGTTTGCCCGGAATGCTGTTGTATTCGCTGACGACCTAGCATCATTAGATTCCACACCTCCGGGACCCTATTTTGTCTTAGAAAATAACTTATTATACCGAGTTGCGGAACACGAAGGTGAGGTACGGAAGTTGCTGTTAGTGCCACGAACCTACCGTCGGGAGGTCTGTGAACTAGCACATGCCCACCTCTTAGGCGCCCACCTCGGGGCCGAAAAAACATTGGAAAGGATTAAACTCTGATTTTATTGGCCCGGGATCAATGAGGAGGTCCGCCATTTCTGGCAGTCTTGCCCAGTCTGTCAGTTACGTCAGATTCCTAGGAGAGACCGAGCTCCTCTAATCCCGATTCCCCTTATTGATGTCCCTTTTGAGAGGATCGGAGTCGATCTCGTTGGACCCCTAGAGCCTTCGGCCAGAGGCCATAAATATATATTGGTCATGGTGGATTATGCAACCCGGTATTCCGAGGCAGTTCCCCTGAGAGCTGCTAATACCAAAAATGTCGCATGGGAATTGGTAGGATTATTTTCCCAAGTGGGCATACCTAAAGAAATCCTTACAGATCAAGGTACGCCCTTTACTTCGGATACGTTCAGGGAAGTGGCCAAGTTACTCCATATTAAGCATCTCAAAACGTCTGTTTATCACCCTCAAACGGACGGGTTGGTAGAAAGGTTTAACCAAACCCTTAAACAGATGCTCCGTAAGGTAGTCAACACGGACGGAAGGAATTGGGACCAGCTCCTGCCTTTAGTGCTTTTTGCATATCGAGAGGTGCCTCAAGCCTCCTCAGGGTTTTCCCCATTTGAACTTTTATATGGACGCCAGCCCCGGGGCATTTTGGATTTACTAAAAGAAGGTTGGGAGGGGGAGGCACTTCCCAACATAAACCTGTTAGAATATATCGCGCAATTGCGCGAACGATTAAATAAAATCAGGCCTATACTAAAGGACCACATGTCTCGGGCTCAAGCAGCGCAAGCCCGGAATTATAATAGGAACTCCTCCCTTCGAGAATTTCAACCGGGGGATCGTGTGCTGGTGCTTGTGCCCACCTCCCACTCAAAACTGCTAGCCCATTGGCAGGGCCCGTACGAGGTTAAAGAAAGAAAAGGACTCGTTGACTATTTGGTTAGCCAACCAAATCATCGACCGACTGAGAGGGTGTATCATGTCAACTTGTTAAAGTTGTGGAAATCTAGGGAGGAGCAACCTCCTTCTGAGTCCACCCTCTCCTTTTTCTCCAAAAATATATCGCTTAACCTCGGCAACAATTTGACGCCCCTCCAACGACAGGAGCTCGAACGAGCAATCCTGTCTGTCCCGGAAGTGGTCAGCGAAGCACCAGGTCGGACTGCGCTGATTCAGCACGATATTGTGACAGATCCGGGAGTAGTTATCCGGGAAAGACCTTATCGCCTACCGGAGGCAAAAAAGACTGAGGTAGAGCTGGAGATTCAAAGGATGCTGGACATGGACATTATCGAAGAGAGTCACAGCCCGTGGTCCAGTCCCATTGTCCTCGTGTCCAAACTGGACAGCTCCTGGAGATTTTGCAATGACTTCAGACGTCTTAATCAGGTCTCCAAGCCTGACGCCTATCCCATGCCCCGAGTTGACGAGCTACTCGAGAAATTGGGAACAGCCCGGTATTTGACTTCACTTGACCAAAGGGTACTGGCAAATTCCCTTAATGTCATCCACTAAAGAAAAAAACGCTTTCAGTACCGATAGTGGACACTGGCAATACAAGGTTCTCCCATTCGGGCTGCACGGGGCACCGGCAGCCTTCCAACGTCTGGTAGATAGAGTGCTAAGGCCCCACCAGTCCTATTGTGCCGCCTACCTCGATGACGTCGTCATTTTTTCCGGCACCTGGGAGGAGCATGTATTACAGGTTTATGCCTTCCTCCTGACACTAGCAAAAGCCGGCCTACGGATCAACCCCCGGAAGTGCTTCTTTGGGTTGACCAAGGCCAAATATTTGGGCTACCTGGTAGGAGAGGGGATGGTGAAGCCACAGTGCTCAAAAATAAAAGTCATCTTAGAAAGGTCCCGTCCGATACTCAAGAAACAGGTGCAGGCTTTCTTGGGGTTAGCGAGTTATTACCGCCGGTTTGTACCTCGCTTCTCTGAGCGGGCAGCACCCTTGATTTGTTTGACAAAGAAAAGGGCCCCTTTTCATGTGGTGTAGAATGAAGCCGTGGAACAAGCACTCAGTGACTTAAAACAGGCCCTCACTTCGGCACCTATTTTGAGAACTCCTAACTTTTCACTTCCTTTTCTCCTCCAGACCGATGCTTTGGACACAGGCCTCGGCGCCGTGTACCTGAGCCGCAAACTGTTAGACCGGGAGACGAGGTATGCGGCGATGGAACGGGAAGCCCTGGCGATCAAGTGGGCGGTAACTCACCTGCGGTACTACCTGCTGGGTCGGGAATTCACCCTGGTGACGGACCATGCCGCCCTCCAGTGGATGGCCCTTCATAAGGAATCGAATCCTCGGGTTACCAGGTGGTTTTTGGACCTGCAGCTGTACAAGTTCACCGTCACTTATTGCCAGGGTAACCTTCAGGCCAACGCGGATGCCCTCTCACGGGCTCACGACCTCTCGGTTCAGGCCGCCCGACCTGGTGGATCTGGGCTAGAGGGGGGGTCATGTCACGCACGAGCGCATGGGGAGCAGTTTAAAGACTCGGACCACATCGCGACAACCCATGCCGAGGGACAGAGGCGGCGCACTAACCTTTCTCTTCTTATCTCATCAGCCAGAACGAGAACGCGCTGCCGTAAGAGAGCCCGGGGTAAACAAAAAGAAGCCATACTTCCGGTTTCCTGTCATCCCCCCAGTCCCAAGATGATGACGTCGGTATCCCAACATGCATCTGAGTTCTCCCAGCATCCCTGATTCAATTTCCTGTCCCTCTATATAAATGTTCCCCTATTTTTCTGTAATATTGTCCGGTGTGACCATTTACTTTGTATTGTGGAGACGGTACTCTGTTTAAGTTCCAGTAAACCAGGGTGGAAACCCCAAAAGTTCACTTTGTGTAACTTTATTTCTTCACAACAGTAAAATATTTCAAGAAACACATGGTGATTTGACTTAACAAAGAAGGCCAGTGGAAAATTGATTTGATGATTAAATGCTCATTATTGTTTATAACTCTTTCTTTCTAATCAAGGATAACTGATCACATTTTGTAATTGTGGGTTATAGAACAATAAAAATATCAAAGAGTGTATACTGATATTACTTAAACATTTGATGTCCTACTTCAACATTCAGTACCAGTCCTATCAATTGGAGGCATGTTAAATCCAAAAAATGTAATTTTCTTATTCTACTCAGTGCCACTCTAGATTGGCATAATGTGAGTGTGGCTCTGGCTTCTTTTGACTTTAAATATGCTTGAAAAATGGATGGGCAGGTGGAGGATGGATTTGTAAAGCTAGAGACTGTCTATCTGGGCCAACAAACTGAGGTGTCACAGTTCAAGTTCATGTTTACTGAAAAATAGTATTAAAAATGGTAATGTTTTCTAAAAATAAAAATTGGGGAAAATCTATTTTAAATTACTTGACTAAGTAAAGACTTATTTAATCTTAATACAAAAATTTGTAGATTTAAATTATAGCAGTTTCAGTTATGTACTTCTCTTCCAAATTCAAGAGAAATATTCCTGATTTAGGGCATTTTTTTAAATGTTCCTATATGCTATGTTTCTCTCCTTGTAACTTTCCAGGATGTGTGTGCTTGAATTTTATAATCTCTAGATATGTCTCTCTTAAAATCTCTTTTATTTGTTTGTTATTTCAACTAGTCAATTATGACTTATTCTACCATGCTGTAGATCATCTTTATATATACTGTAATACTCAACCATGGCTGTCTGTTTGTCTGTCCAGGATTTTAAATCACCTGTAGCTCGCAAACCGTTTGGCCAATTGACCTGAAATTTGATACACATATACCAAGTAATGTCTACCATCCGCTTTCGGGGTGATGATTGACCTCCAAGGTTATTCCTCTTTTTATTTTTATTTTATTTTATTGTAGAATCAGCTCTCGGCAGCGGCAAGCAGGGCGGCCGTGCAGTGCATGTGTATGGGCGCCATTCTCATTCCTTACCACCTTCACCGTCACCCCTACCTCTTCATATCTTAAATCATTCTTGAGGCAGATTGAAGACTTAAGTGCCAGCTTAAGTGAAAAATTAAGGAAAAGCAAAAGAATGCTAAATGAACAGAGAAAGAGGATGAAAACTATGAATGCTCTAGTCAAATATATTCACTGTATGTTATCGTGCCATACGCTGTTACTGGTGTTGTTATATTGTCAATTAAAGGTTGTATGTTCATCCTAAATTAGTAAACCAAGAATTAAAAAAGACTGGATATTTTGTTTTTTTGTTTAACTTCACTGTGACAGAATGCATCACTTCTAATAAATTCACCACACTTTTGGAAATCATTTATTAAAGTAAATGTATAGATAGAAATTTAACTATAGTTATGTTTTTAATTACCAGGAAAAGCTAGACAATGTATTTTTGGGGATAACTTGGTAAGCATCAGTTTTTGAAATGTTTCAACTGTATGCCTTTTAACAATGTAATACTGACTTCTGATATGAAGTGTTTTTAATTACCTTTAGTTCCTTAAGTACTAAGTGATAAATCTATGGTGGTTTCCTATACTATACTGCCTGTGTGTAAATGTGTGCAGAAACAATATTCAATAAAGGCAAAATCAAAAAAATGCCAACAAATATGACAATAAGCAAACAAGATGAAAGATAAAAAAGAATGTTCATTAAAAGCACAAAAATGACAGGCAACATAACCTTAATAAAAAAAAAAAAAACTTCCTAAACAAAATGAATCTCATTTTAAGGGTCTTCAAGAAGTCAGCCCTTAAGTAAAAAAAGAAAATAATACTTAGCCTACTTTCTATCTCTATGAAACAAACTCAAAGAGAAAGCTGGCTTGCCTGGCAAAACAGAGATAACTGTCTATTCCCTGCCTATAAATCAGCCTACACTTTTATCCAAGGTCAGCTATCGCCAGACCTGAGTTTAACACTCCTCTCTCCATAGTCTATGTAGCCAGCTCTGAAGGTCCCTGTTTCATATACTAGACACCTCCTCTATAGCACTGCAATTCTCAAACTAGATGGTCACCCCAGAAGAACTCCAGGATTAAACACTATGGGCAGCAGGCATGTGTCTCCACTCGAGGGCCCAAGGGTGGATCAAGCATCACCAAAACCCCCCACTCAATGAAACAATTAAGTGTCCGCATGCCAAAATCACCATGGTGGCCCTATTCCAACCCAAACTCGATGATACAAATCATGTGTCCACACAACAAAATGCAAAAGTATGAATTACCACACTGCATCAAATGCAAACTGCATTGTTAAAAGAATGATCAACTCAATGTTTAGGCTCTATTTTCATCAAGTCAGCTGGAACCTGTGGGGGTCTTAATTTGCACTTGTGAGGACCCATCAAATGGAAACATGCACCACCTCTTCCAACCCAAGAGGTGTTTTATGGCCAAACACTGCTTTTCCATCATGGCATATTTTGTCTTCCATGGAAAGAACTTTCTGCTCAAATAAGGCTCTGGGCAGTGATTCTCACCTTATCCCTGTAAAAGCACAGTTCCCAAGCCTTCCCCTGACACAACAGTCTGCAAAATAAATGGCAAATTAAAATCAGGACAGAATTTGCCATATAAGAAACATGGTAAATTTGTAAAAATAAGTTGTTTCTCTTCCATGCACTGCAGATTACTGGGAGCATTCTTCTTCAGCCTTTCTGTTACAGATGCAGCTTTCTGAGCAAAATCTAGTAAAAACACCCAACCAAACCAAGAAATTATCTCAGCTGCTTCTACGTTGGGGGGCAGGGATCAGCTTTAATATGAGAAGCTGTTTCTACTTAGGGGTTTCATGTTGCACTTCTCTTTGTGCAAGTACACTATTTTCTGAATTGACCACCAGCCCTACTTCTTTTATGCTTCTAAAAGCACAACTTCAGTGACCAGGGTGCTCCTCCCGCATTTTGTTAAAAATCACCATGTCATTAAGACCCCTAGCTTACACCTCTGTCCCTGGTAGCATCTCATCCATGCATCGCTAAAAATTTGAAGCAGCACCATGCAGTCCAAACAGCATTATGGTGAAATGATACAATTCACCTGATTCCTTAAATGCTATTAGAGGTTTTGATGCCTCAGAGAGTGGAACCTGCCAATATCTTTGGCATAGATCTAATGTTTTCAAATATTTTGCAGGTCCTAACCTCTCAATCAGTTCTTCTACCCTAGGTATTGGCTAAGTATCAAAAGCTAATATTTCATTGATCTTGAAATGTAAATACAAAACCTCAGTGATACGTTTTAGGGACCAAAATGATAGGACTACACAATTCAATTTGCAAGAGTTTGCAGATGCCCAATTTTACCATTTGCCTTAGCTCAAAAGGCTCTGTCAAGCCTAGCAGGCACACAGCAGTCAGTAGTTTTAATAGGCTCTGGAGAGGTAAGACATATTTCCTGTTCAATTAATTTGGTTGTACCAAACTGCCAAAAAGTCAAGTTAGAATAATCTTCTGTAGGTCCTTCCTTTCTCTCTCTGACAGATGTTCTAATGAAGGCAACATTAGAGCCCCTTCCTTACACAACAGTAGGTGCTTGGTCTTATCTTCCTCCTCCCCCCCTGTTTCACATTGTTTACATCAGGTATTGGACTAGTTTTTTTAGGCAACTACATGATTTTTGAGCTGTCCTTAAGCTATACATTTTTTAAGGAACTGGCAACCCTGATTCTGGTGTTCTAATGCAGCCTGTTGGAATGCAGAGTGCTACTGTAAACAGTGCTCTTTTTCCAAAAAAAAAAACTGTTTCCGTTTTTGTAGAAAAAGTAGTTATGTGGCTAATGTCACATCTAGTGTTCTAAGGAATCATAAACTTCACTGTAGTTGCACAGAGGCTGTTTCAAGTATTCAGTACTAGATAGATAGATGGATAGATAGATACTTTATTAATCCCAAAGGGAAATTCACATACTCCAGCAGCATACTGATAAAAAACAATATTAAAGAGTGATAAAAATGCAGGTATTACAGACAATAACTTGTATGATGTTAAAATTTACCCCCCCGGGTGGAATTGAAGAGTCGCATAGTGTCTGAGTGTCCTCAGTCTGTCAGAGGAGCAGGACAATGACAGCAGTCTGTTGCTGAAGCTGCTGCTCTGTCTGGAGATGATACTGTTCAGTGGATGCAGTGGATTCTCCATGATTGACAGGAGCCTACTCAGCGCCCGTTGCTCTGCCATGGATGTCAAACTGTCCAGCTCTATGCCTACAATAAAGTCTCCTTAAGTGTTTTTATAGAATGTTTTCTTATTTTGATGGAGAAAGTTTTATGATCGATTGATGGTTGGTTCCAAAAGGTTTATCAAAGGTTTATCAATTAAATACGAAAATTCAAGAACTGGTAATTTTTTGTTTAAGACTAGGATGTCTTTTAGAATGAAATTAAATAATTAAAACCTGTCACACACACAAGGCCATTCCAAAGCACTAAGACATCACAAAATGTTTACAGGCTAGCTACAAGGTATGTAAAAATACAGTAAAAGACTTCCATTTCAGTCTTTAAACTTTTTTATTTTTTTTTTTTTACACCCCCCCCCCCCCCCCCCATTTTGTTTGCATATTTTTCTATGTTATTATTTATTTTCCACAGTCCCTTGTATTTTTAAGGCACATACTGACATTTGTAACTGCTCTGGGACTAGTTTCTTTCTTTGCTCTTTGACTCCCTTTTAATTTCCCTTCTTATAAGTTTGTTGATCTCTTGAATGTTTTAAATTGGATTTTTTTAATTGACCTTTGTGTCTTAGTTCTTGATTTTTGTTTAGCAGACTTTGCTTTGTCTTTTATCATATTTTCTTTTTCATTTTTGTCTCTTTTGTTGTTGTTTTGGGTTCTCAATTTAATGTTTTTGTATTTGGTTTTGTTATTTTTGTACTTTTCGAATTTTCTAATATTTGTGGTTATTGAGATATTTTGCTTTGTATTTTTTAATTCTTTGTTTTTTTTTACATTTTTCTTTATATAATAACTTAAATAGTTAAATTGATGTTTTTGACAGTTTTCTGCTTTTGGCATTACCTTTAAGGCTAATTCATATCAGTAATTAAAAAAGTACAGAAGTATGGATCATAAAATAGAAGCATAAGTACTACCATGTAATTCCAGTTCTTAATAGTGATGTACAAAACAATTCATTCAACTCATTTCACCAAAATGAATCTTTGAGTCACTGATTCATTCACTTCAAAAACAACAAGCAATATTCTAGTTTAAAATCTAGAATAGTATCATAACTGTGTAACAACTTTAACCAACAAACAATGCAAACAATATAAAAAGCAAGAATCGAAATATGTAATTGACACATTATAATAATAATACTCTTTATTGAATTTTGACAATAAATAAAATTTCAACAATAAAAAAAACAGTTGCATAAATAGAACTTTAGAATAGTGCACACATCACGATAAAACTGTGACAACAATGAAATATGACTAAGTAAAATTATTTTCAGTTTTGGGTTAATGTCCCGTAATTTCCTTCTTTTATGTCCCATGCTTTCTGATGCAATCTGCCATACATATATCATCAATGAACTGAACTGCTATTCATTGTACTGCGAATCTCTTGTCTGCAGTTCAGTACACAAACTGATTCTTTCGGTGATCTACTTAAATGAAGTGTACTGTACTGTGAATCAATTGTCTGCAGTTTGTTCCTCAGTTTAGTACATGAACTGATTATTTTTGTGAACTAATTCAGCATTTTGTTCCTTAGTTCAGTACATGAACTGGTTCTTCTGTTGAACTAGTTCAGTGCACGGTACTGCAAGTTTCTTGTCTGCAGCTTGTGAACGAACTTGCAATGGTTCTACAGATCAGTAGGGGGAATACTGGTTCATTCAATCAAACAGTATTCTAAGTCATAGTCACTCAGTCAGAGTGAACTGATCAATGGGAGGTGCTTAGTGTCATCTACCAAATCAGTCATTGGCTAGTTGTCGTCATCACTGTTTTGCTGAAATAGTTTACTGATAGGCTGTTTCCCAAAGACAGCAGCCATTTAAGTGAAGTTAGGATGAAAGCTCCGGACTGTCGCGGAATGCCATATAAAATATTGTATACACTGCACATGTCTTGAAAAGATTTATTCTTTAATGTCAGTGAACCATTATGTCCTTTAAGAGACCAAGACAAGTACAAAAGAACTAGTTTGTTCGTTCAAAGCACATCACTCATTCTTAAGTCTGTGCTTTGGCTTCCAGTTAGGTTTAAGCTTTATTTTAAATTCTCTTTCAGCTCATTGAGTGAGTTTTCATCATTTACTGTACCTTATTAATGCCAGTACTCCAGAGCATATTCTTTAAACTCAAAGTGAATACATCAAACCAGGTGTTTGCTCATGGCTTGGAATGGTTCGTCAAGGAGGACAGGAGAAATGTTATGATTTGACCTAAAATGGGAAGACCACAAATGCAGTAATTGTCAAAAAAGACACATTTATTAATTCCTTGGCAGGCAAGAAAATGAACAGTACACCACACTAAATAATAACAAAAAGGAATATAGTACTTAACAACAAATAATCTAAAAAATAAAAAAGACTTTGAAAATAAAAAAAGTACAGAAATAAATTAACACGATTAAGAAAAAAGTTCATTACCAAAGTGCAAAGTCTAAGGTCCTAATTTCCTAAAACATATCACTCAAAATCCTGAAATTCCAACAAAAATCGCAAAAATCACAAAATGTTTTAACATTTTGTTAAAATGAGCAGTTTGTTAGAATGAGCACAAGAGGAGCTGATGAACACAGCAGTTGAGCTTAGTAGTGAATTTTGTGAATTTCCCTTTGGGATTAATAAAGTATCTATCTATCTATCTATCTATCTATCTATCTATCTATCTATCTATCTATCTATCTATCTATCTATCTATCTAGTGGTACAGCAAGCAAATTGCCAGTGTCAAGCTGCTGTCTTAAATAGACCCCTCAGGTAACCACATACCTAATCACTGCAGCACCAGAGGATTGTCATTTGTAATTATGCTCTACCTCAGCAAAAACAAAACACAATAAAGAATAAAGGCCCCAGAGGGTATTCAATGAAGCATGCTTATGAAATCAAGATTTAGCTAAATAAGTGTCCCATGAATAAGGTGTCTTTTACAATTGTGTTTTTTGTTGGCTCAAGATGGGTTTAGGCAGTCCATGATTATGCATTCACTCGTTATATTTAACCATCCTCAAGAAATGATTGTTGGGAACATCTGTCATTAAAAACAGAGTACATATACAGACTGAGTACCTGTGATTTTAAGTATGAACCTGATGAAGTGCATGGTGTATAATGGAGTAGGTTGGAAAAGTTTAGAGTTTTATTTCATTGATGTAAAATAGAAGAACATATAACAAACAGTGGTGGTCTTTTCAGAAACTGAACAAGAAATAATACTAGATCTATAATAAAAAAAAGGAAATGTCCCCACTATTAATTAAGTGAGGGAGGCTTTGTGGCAATTTATAGTAGACAGAAGATTATTATGGTTCTGAATTTGTGCACTGCATAATTAAATGCTAATGGCATTATTGAAAGAAAAGTTTCCTTTGAATTGCCTAGTTTGAATGTAAATGTACTACTTTGTAAATATCACACTTCAAACACTCAAAACAATTATGTATTCAGTAGCAATGTGAAGTGCATTTGGCAGCAATTGAAAATTATATACAAGACCATACTTCAGAATTACTAGTGTATACATTAATATGCAAACATATAGTATACAAACGAAAAGAAAGCTGCAGACTCTGCCACTAGTGGGGTGGGCAACTTTGAATGTCATTCCTGCTGAGGAATTTTGCTCATAGAAATGGCTGATTGGACAATACAACTTGCCATACATGTCATGCCATTTAAAAGTACTTAACTTTGCACTGATGCTATGGAATGATTTGTATTTTACGTAGTTAGACTCCAATTAGTGTAGCAATGTGATTATTCACACGAGTACCTATGAAATTGGTGAAGCCTAAACAACATTACCTAATGTCACTAGTACAGTTTACATACATTTACTTACCAAAATAAAAGTTCTTAATTACATGATGGCCAAGAAGCATTTTAGCATAAGGCATATTATTCAACTCTCCTTAAAATGCAAAAGCCTAACCAAGGTTCTCTGCATCAGGTTATGGTGTTTGACTTTGCAATATACAATATTGCTACAAATAATGAAATATAAAGTTAATTTTTTAAAACAGTAATTACTAGGAAATAACTTTTGTTCCATGCTGGTCTATAACAGTATTCTTAAGGAAACATCCAAGTTCCCTATTTCATTGAGTTTTCACTGGATTTTTAAAATCCAATTATTGTAAAAAAGAACAATGTTATAAAAATAATACAGATGTCAAAGGCAACTGATTATTGTAATGTGCAATTGAGTTTATTTAATGCATGTTACTCTTCATAATTATACAACGGTCATACAAGTATACTTAATGACATATATCAAAATTGACTGGGTTTCCTTTCTAATCATTACTTGTGCTGGTGGTTTGTAAGCTTTATACATTACGCAAGCACACATTTCAGTGAAATTTTATGGAAAGGAGGACACCACGCTCGACTCTAAAAAGTCTTGAAGTGTGGAATTTTTCTTGCACGCTTCATTACTATGCACATCTCTGTACTACTCAATGTTAGAAGATTACTGACTTAGAAATGAGTGCTTTCCAGGATTAATGATTTTAACTTTATGGAAAACACCTTTATAATCAATTTTTATTACTATATCTTTATCTTTTATCTCTTGATGACAAAAAAAACAATGAGGATTGTTGGTGTAATAATTTAAATGTTGTATATTAATAATTCTTTTTATCTTCATTGGACAGTTTAGCTATTTTACTGTTTTTATAAAAGACATATTAGATATGACATAAAACTCTGTCACTGACAAAAAACGTTGACAAATTACACCATTTAAATGTTATATATTATTTATTCGTGGCATTTTCAATGTGCACTTTAGCTTATAATATTTTGCTATTTTATTACAATTGTATTTTTTATTTCTTGCTTTAGTTTAATTATATTATATTTTCCTAAATGTATAAAGGACTTGTTAATGGTAAGTTAATGATAGCATTTAAACTGTTTATAAGACACTTATTGTCTATTTACTTTTAAGTCACAGGTGAATATACCTTTCTCTTTGACAAGGAATAGAGAAGCATTTTGCGTTAATATCATGGAGCCAGTAAACTTTATTCCTGTTTACTAAAATTTGCATAAAACTACATTATATAAATGGGTGTTCATGCAGACAGCTCTTCTAACTTCGTGTCCCCATGAAGGAAGACGCTGGCAGCTCTAGGCAACTCTAAATATTATTTTAAGTCATCCCTCCCCCCACCTACTGGTAAACTACACAAGCTGCAAAATGTTAAGATGGGGGAGAGAAAAAGCCCACATGGCTTGAATGTGGGAGGTCATATTTTTACAGCTATTGGTTTTACATTTGCCCTTGAAAAGACTAGGACCTTTGTTTTCTCACAGTGAGTTAAAATGATTAACTCACATTATCAAATGTGAATGTGGTACTTAAAATTATTACCATTCAAATTCTATTCCAAGTGTTTCATTCAAATGTGAATATATTCTGAAGGAACATTTTTCTGAATAACATGACATAAACTGTGCTAAGATCTATAGTACTGTTGCAAATCAAGTGTCAATGTCAGGGCGTGGTTATGAATTGATTTTGTCCCTCTAGTTTTGTCTTTTTAATGTTTTGTTTATGTTCTGCTGCTATGCCAGAAGCCCCACTGCCTTGCTTTTGAATGCACATACAATCAGTGTGAGTAGCACCCATTTTTTACAACTCACATGACAAAAAGAGGTCACTCAGTGAATCAGACTGGAAAAGACAGTGCTCCTTGTTTTTTAAATTTTTTTAATTCTTTTGGAAAACTTGAAGAAATTTTTTTCATTTGCAGGAAAAACTTTAAAGCGTATAAGGGTGAGTCCCTCAATATCGGGGCAATTGAATGAGGTCACTGGTTTGTATCTGTAAGGATTTAAGAGAGGAAAACAACAATAAAAACCCTGGGTTTTAAGTAGAAGAAACAAACAAAAGTCTTCCTGTCTACATGTCATGATCACCTTTTATGTAAAAATAAAAAGCATTTTGTAAACTTGCAATCAATATATTTCTAGCAGGAGTAGAGAAGGGAAAAATATGGTGGCATAGTCAGTGATGCAAAACCCTACCAGGCCCCAACACTACCCTGAACACACAGGATGCTAACAGCAGAACTATGGAGAGCTCGCAAGAAGTTGCTTCAGCTTCACCTGCCTAATTAACTACCTATATACTCAAATAAAAGTTGGGTCTTGAAACCTGAAAAATCAATCATAAAATCAGAGCCTGACTTATATGCCCCTTCAAAAATGCGACACTTACATGCGACTTTTTTTTTTACATCTTCTTGCCTCTTCCAATCTCGCATCAGTTTCTCAGACGCATCAACTTTGTTGCAGCAGTGCAGTTACCAATTTCTTTCGCTATTTCAATGACGTTTAATTTAAAACTTGCTTTATATTTTCTTCTGATCAAATGCTCCATTGTAGATAAGGGATGCTCTTACAATAAAGGTTTATGTGGGTGTGAGATACAAAAAACAGAAATCAGTGCAAATGATGCTTCAGAATAGTTTGGGTATTACTATGTGGTCACGTAGCCACAATAGAGAGAGAGGGGTTAGGAGCACACGCTGATACAGTGCATTGCCACACCCACATAGAAAAAAAAGGCAGTGTGCTCTGTGGTTACTCTCTCAGGTGGCCATTAGCATATCATAATCGCTTAGACCAATAGCGCGAGTTTTCCGCATTCGCCGTATATGACCAACATTATAAAATACCAGAAATTATATGGTAAAATCAAGTTCAGACTTATCTGTGGGAGAACGTATCCGCAAGTATATAGGGTAGCTTCTAAATGAGTATTTGAAAATCAGTATTTAAAAAGAAAACAGATAGCATTTTATTTGTCCCCAGGGTGTATTTTGGCTTTTACAGAAGCCCAATAAATAAATAAATATGTATATATTATGACAAAAACAAACAAACTCCGAAGACAGTATGGTCTTAATGAATCTAAAGTAGCAAAAAATAACTGAGTCCTACTTACCTAGTTCCCAGGCCAGAATTCAAAGCCAAGACTTTGGAGTTGTGAGGCAACATCTAGGTTTTAATATTAATGGAGTTTTAATACATTTACCAGTAAATAAAAGTGTAGGCCAATGGGTTGCACCCTGAAAGCATGCCTTCGTGGGGTACTCGTTGGTTTCCTTCCATACTTCAAAGGCTTATATTTTAAGCTATTTTGCAGTTTTAAATTCACACTATACGAATGACTGTGTGTACACTGTGACAGTTTGGCATCCCATCCAAAGCTGGTTTTTGCCTTTAATTTGATCATGTTGTTATAGGCTTCTTCTCCCCATGGTTTATTTAATCAGATTCAGATACACTAAAAATATATGTGAATGAAATTATGGGAGAGCTTAACTATTAAATAAAATTACATTAGTATCTGTAGTGAACCACTACAAATTGCACTATTTGGCAACTCTATAGGAGAGGTATGTTGTAAAGTTCATACCAAAATTTTCAACAGGTAAAATAGTCTGTTCATTTATGGGTATTTGTGCTCAGGCTTACCTAGGAAAGCATCACTTTTGCAAATGTGCAGTAGTTTAAAAATGTATATGTGCCATTTATAGAAATCCTCATAATGCAATTGAGGGTTAGAGGGGAAATCATTAAGCTTTCACCACCACTGGACTTTATTACTATTAGAGATCCCAATGTAAAGTGTTCCTACTCAAAACAGTGCAGGGTGTGCAGTCCCTACGCTGTTAAATGAAAGATCATAATATGAATATGACATATAGGAGACCAAATTGAAGCACATTTAGAAACATGAATGGAAATGTTCTGTGCCCCTTTTGGGTCAAGATGGCATGAAAAAGAAATCCTTGTATTTCTGTCATGATATTGATGTTACTGTATATATCCTATCTGATTTGTCTGCTTAACATTTCCCTGAAGTGGTGTAAAGGAGCAGTACATCCATTAATGTGAATGAGTGTCCACAGTATCAGGATTTCCTTGTAGTGGCAGTCAGTAGCTTGACAGAACTGTGGCAAAATAAACCTTGTTATACAGGATTAACAAACAGTATGTAAGGTGAAAAAAAATTTAACATGGTATATCTAGAGTAAGTATAGGGTGAAAAACATTTATATGAAGGAACATGTATTCATTTCCAACACCATTTTTGACAATACCAGTTTTCATAAAACTAGGATTTTACTGTTACTGGGTGTGCCTACTTCCTACATTCTCCTTACATTTTTTAGGAAATTTGTAGCTGGGTTGACATTTCACCTTCCACTTTTCAAAGGATGCACACTAATTGTTGATTTCTGTCATGATGTCTTTTCTAAGTGTGAATGAATGGATTAACAATGAACAAGGTGGAACACCAACTATACTACAGTCTGAAAATGTTTGAACTGCATTGATTTTGAACAAAATCAGTTCAGTGGAATTCTATTTATGTACTGTTAATTTTTCTTTTTTGATGTTTCTAACAGTTTCTAGTTTGTCACTTAAAATTTTAAATTAGAAATGGATTTTGCCATCTGTGCATCTGCCAATTAGCTTTTGAAAAAATGTTTCAACTGAAGAGGTTGTAAATAAAGATATCTACAATATTTGTCTAGATCATGTTTTGAACTCCTGTAACATTTTCAAAAGATTAAAGAAGTCACCGTTGAAAGGACCTGACATGGCCACTTCACAATAACTCAGTAATTGACTGTCTCCAGCACAGTATCTATTAAAACATAATACGGTATTTACTTCTGTGTGATCTTAGTAATTTTTTTTTATATTTTAGCAAAAAAATTTAGAGCATAGAACACTGAAGTGATGTTGGCAAGATTTATCGGAGTACAGATAAACTTGAATAACCCATAATCATCTCCACCAAGATTGTTAGAGGTTTTTATTGTAGGCATCTGCATGTAATGCTGTGGCTTACATACTGTTTCCTTTGTAACTTCCCTGACTTCCATAAGATTCTCATTATTGCTGAAGAACTCTCTTTTAATCTTGACAGGTCTGAAATTTCCTTTTGATGATGCTGTTAGAACTTAGAGCAATCTGCATGAGAACAGGCTATTCAACCCAACAATGCTTAACCAGTCCTATCCACTTAATTCTCCCAAATAACATGAAGTCAAGTTTTGATGGTCCCTAAAGTTCTACTGTCCTCCACACATGTTGATAACGTAATCCTTGTGTCAATGGTTCTCTGTGTAAAGAAAAACTTACTAATTGTGCGAAATTTACCCGTAACAAGTTCGCAAGTTAAACAAGTAACAGACATACGTGGTCTTGGTACTTCAATTGTATAGACACTAGTAGAGTGCAAGTTAACAGCAACATGTTTAAGCTGATTCAGAATTGCACTGGAGTTCTTTGTTAGGTTTGATTCTGTGTAGACATAGCACATATCCAATTTTAAGATTCTAGGAGTATACAATAAATGCAGTCAGAATTGTTTAATCTCTTTTGTGGGAAGAATATTAAGGGCAGAATTATAGTTATACAACTGTGAGGTGTTCTGACATTTTGTCCTCTTAATAGGAGAGGCAGGACTGTAGTCTGAATATACAGTATCCGCATATGTTAATTAGCACAGAATGAACTAAAGGTGAAAACTTTATTCCAGAATTTAGTGATATTACTTGGGAATACACAGGAGGTAGTAGACATCAAGGGTAGTCCTGTGGTTAGCACTTCTTCACAGCTTAAAAATCCTGAAAATGAATCATAGTCGATGTATTGTGTTTGTGGAATCTACACTCTTTTTTTTTGCAAGTATAACTGATTTTCTTCCTACACTCTGAAGTACTTTTATTAGATTATTCTGCAACTCAGAATTGGCACAGGGTGAATGACTGTGAATGTGCTGTATGACGGACTTGTATTCAGTGCAGGGATTGTTTTTTTGTTTTGTGTCAGAGGTTGTCAAAATCGGTGTGACCCTACCTACCCTGGGCACTGGCAGATTTGATAATAGATGGATGGATGGGAGCCATTGAACATGTTACATAAAAGCCCCTACAGTAAGACAGAGACCTGAGGAACTGTAAGCTGGCCAGGTTCTCCATAATGTGTAGGATTTGTTTGAAGAGTAAAAAAGGAGATATAATTTAAAGCGATATAAATTTGTATACGTTTTGTGTGGAAGTACAGTTAATAATCACTAATCTTAATAGTTACAAAAGTGTGTTTTCCACTAAATAATATACTACTTGTCTTGGTATATGTATTCCTAAAACAGTAAATTTTTTTTTTACCTCATGGTTCACATCTGACATTTATGTCTCTTTAAAATGAATAGCAACATTAAAAAGTGATGTTCCAGGGTCCAGTAGCTCTTTTCTAGGGCAGCATGGAATCCCAATCCATCAGAATGTATTACATGCATGACCTCCATATTCACAGCACTCTATATTTTAAAGTAACAAATAGCTGAAAAAGATGGAATAAAAGATTGAATTAGTGCCAGAATGTATAAACTATATCCATGTGCTCAGTGTGTGCATTGGACCGTATAGTGATCTCCAAAAGCTTTTCCACTATCAAGCTGCTATTAGCAAGGAAATTTTTCAATTGTCTTATGGATGTGGCATATAGTAAAAACAGAGACTTGAGTAAAATCAAAAAAGAAAAAACAGCAATATTGCCAGTTTTATCTACTTGGAGGTTGGAAAATGTCAGTATAGCTTGTAATTACATTAATAGTAAATATTTTGTAACAAAAGCATTTGTATTTATACAAACATTTTAGTTAGGCAAACAAAATTTAGCTTGTTATCCTTTTGTTGTTTTTATGTACTTGTATGGTCATTTTATAATACCTTGAGATTGTAGTAGTGTGTGTCTGATTATTTACAATTAACTAACAGTACCTTTAAATTTATTCTAAAATTTGATTCACTGCACTCATATTAATTATATGGCACTGTTAACTTATGCTGTCAATCTACCCCTTCACACCCAACTCTCCATCATAGGGAGGCACAGTTGTACACTGGTTAGCACTGCTGCCCCATGGATGCAGTAGTCCAGATTTAAACCCACCTCTAGCTTAACGGTGTAAAGTTTGTATGTTCTCTCCACATCTTTGTAGGCTTTTTCAGCTAGTGCTCCAGTCTTTATCTCCCCATAATTCCTAAGATATGCATGTTAGCTATTCTAGCTTGTCTGTGTGTAAGTGGGACTTGCTATGGATAAGCTCAAGGTCCAAGTTGGGTTCCTACAATCCACCTGATGCTGACAGAGTAGGTTCTAGCCCCTTGGAACTCAGAATTACATTATGCAGAATGTTACATTTTGTCAGTTTTATCATATTTATTATTTTTCCTTTCTAAATTGACAATGTATTCCTATATGTGTAAAGTACTTTATGATGATATTTTTTGCACCTGAGAAAGAGAGAGAGAGATGTGTATGAGTATGAAGGAGAGAAGGACAGAGAAAGAGAGATGATCAAGCATTTAAAGAGCAGTCAAGAGAAGGATCCTGTATTGGATCAGCTAACAGAGTTAGGTAAAGTAAATGGTGTGATGTGGAGCTGGTGTTGTGAATGTGTAGGAAGTGGATGGAGTAGAGAAAAGATTGGAGTTGCATGGATAGAGGAGAGAGAGGTAGCCAAGAAAGGAGCCTTCAATAAACCTATGAGCTTCATATAATGTATTACGCTACTAGTACCAGCAGTTATAAAATGTCAGCTGAATAATACCATAAAAAGTCACTCAATAGAAAAATCTATCAACACCTGATTTTATTATGCAGTACAACAAACAAAGTACAGTATTAAAACATATCCCAGCAACAACATCAAATACCCAAAATTGAAAGCAGAAAAGCAAAAAACTGTTTGTAAAACCCCAACAGACAGAAACTGATACAGTACAACACATTGCCGCGATGGTCTTCTTGGTAGTTCAAACATGCAGTGCAGCATTCTACCAGTTGTCTAGTTGAAGCCAAGCTTAAATGAATATGGAGGCTCCGCTGCAGGATTGGATTGCACCATGGTTGAATAATGTGTTGCAATGAGATAACCCTGGACAGAGGGAGTGCTGAAATTCACTAAAGGACATTGGCTTGTGCAGATTAGTAAGCTGTTTCAGCTTTGTTGGTTAAACTTGTTTTTCCCACTTTAAACTTCACCCATTTATAAACTTTTTATGGAGTCATGCTGTTTCCACTTCCATACTAAGCCAAATTCCTTTTGTGAATTTCAGCAGATTTCATTCCCCTCTGCCCAAAGAAATCTCACTGAGACACATTGTTCAACAGTGTCTGCTGTTCTTGCACATTTGCATATTAGCTATTGATCTGCACATGCTGTAGTGCATGTTTACTTGGAGTACCATAAAGTTTGCACAAGATGGGTACCGAAAGATTTTACTGATCTACACAAAACAAATTTTCAAAATGCCTTTAACTTTCAAATTCCTCTCTTACATAAGTACTTGATTTATGATGATAATGATAATACAGTATTTCAAAATAGTGAGATGTACAAGTTTATGCAGATTTTAAATTGCTTCCAAAAAGTAATCACTGGGTCACTTAAAAGTATTTTAGCCTTCATGTGTCAAGGCAGAAATGAAATGTTCAGGCTGAACAAATGCACATATTGTAGGAGAAAACTTATGCATAAAATAGTGCAGGGTTGAAGGGCATGGCCAAGCAACTAGTAAATAGGCTAATTACACTGGAAACAATGAAAATTTCACAATTGTGAGAGTTCTGAACTCTTTTGAGACCCTCTCCAATGGGATGACACACAAAAAGAATGATTGCCTCTTTTGAGATCCTCCCCAATGTGATGACACTCAGAAGTGTGACTGCCGCATCTGTTGAGGGTTGCTTGTCCATTCCCAAGGCAACCGCAGATTTGCAGCACCACAAAAACAACTACTGGCTGACTGCTGACACATGCAAACCGCTGGTCACCCAATGGGTGATGCAGGGAACATTATAACTTGGCCACTGACCTGTCCCTAACCCTGCTCGTTTGCTGTGTCTGTGTTTAGTAGAATGGTAGATCTAGCTAAAATAAATAACCTTGCTGTTCCTGTTTCTAGATGGGCACAGAATTTGCTCAGACACAGGAAACAGAGGGTGATGGTGCGAGGAAACTCATCAGAATTGGCCAATGTTAAGGGTTGTGTTCCACAGGGGTCAGTGCTACGGTTGCTGCTATTTTTAATATATATATAAATGATTTAGATAGGAATATAAGTAACAAGCTGGTTAAGTTTGCAGATGATACCCTGAATACACAATGGGCAGTTGGAAAATCGAGAGTACACCTTTTGAGAAGGATTTAAGAGTAATAGTGGACTCTAAGCTATTGACTTCCAGACAGTATTCAAAAGCCATTAAGAAGGCAATCAGAATGTTAGGTAATATAGCACGATGTGTGGAGTACAAGTCCAAGAAGGTTATGCTCAACCTTTATAATGCACTAGTGAGGCCTCATCTGGAATACTGTGTGCAGTTTTTGTCTCCAGGCTACAAAAAGGACATCGCAGCGCTAGAAAAGGTCCAGAGAAGAGCGACTAGGCTGATTCCAGGGCTACAGGGGATGAATTATGAGGAAAGATTAAAAGAACTGAGCCTCTACAGTTTAAGCAAAAGAAGATTAAGATGTAACATGATTTACGTGTTTAAAATCATGTAGTGAATTAGTACAGTGGATCGAGACTGTTATTTTAAAATGAGTTTATCAAGAACAAGGGGATACAGTTGGAAACTTGTTAGGGGTAAATTTCACACATACATTAGGAGGTTTTTCTTTACACAAAGAACGATAGACATTTGGAATAAGCTACCAAGTAGTCTGGTAGACAGTAAGACTTTAGGGACTTTCAAAACTAGACTTGATGTTTTTTTGGAAGAAATAAGTGGATAGGACTGGCGAGCTTTGTTGGGCTGAATGGCCTGTTCTCATCTAGATTGTTCTAATGTTCTAATGTTTCAAGTTTAGTAAAGCTGGTTTTGCTAAACTACTGAGACTCAGCCTCATCTTTGGGATGCAAGACACCAACTCATGCATTACACAGTCTACAAAATTAAATATTTTTCTAGACACTAATTTGTATTGAGAATATAATGAAAAACTGGAAAAACTGATGACTAAGTTGTGTTTGCTATAAACATTTGAACAATGTGATGAATTATTGAGGTGAGTTTTCAACAATATCTGCACGGGGATGGAGCAGTACCCCACAAATTATTAAAATAGAGAAGTAACTATGTGTTACATAAGGACTTATAGATTATTAGACTGAAAAATTGATTAATTCACTTATTATCAAAGATGCCCAAAAACAATCTGCCCAGTGAATTTCAGCTACAGTTTCATCTTTATCACTTAAATGATGTCACGTTTTGTCCATATTGTGTGTCACCACAAATAAGGCATGCCCAATAATTACTCATGCCACAGAGCACATTAGGCTTTGTCAGTGAAAAATATGCTGTGAGTTCCATAAATTACTTTCATTCTGAGTTTATAAGTGAATGGGTTCTGCAGTGCACTGGTAGTCGATTTATGTCTGTTTTACCCCGTACCTCATGTGAAACATAATGAGGGAGCTGAACTTAATCATCCATCCAATATCCAACCTGCTATATCCTAACACAGGGTCATGGGGGTCTGCTGGAGCCAATCCCAGCCAACACAGGGCGCCAACCCTCAACAGGACACACACACACCAAGCACACACTAGGGATAATTTAGGATCATGACCTGCATGTCTTTGGGAGGAAACCAGAGCACCCGGAGGAAACCCACACAGACACGGGGAGAACATGCAAACTCCACGGAAGGAGGACCCGGGAAGCGAACCTGGGTCTCCTAACTGTGAGGCAGTAACACTACCACTGGGCCACCGTGCCGTTTTGAACTTAATCAGCTAAGGCTAATTTGGGTGCACCCTGTGTGTCGCTGCAGTTGACTGAGGGGCAACTACTAATTAGACCTAATAATTAAAAAGCAAGTTGAGTGCTAGCAGAGACGGGAAGCATATGGAACAGAAGGAGCAGGAGGCAAGCGCAGAGGGAGGAGGCTGTAGCAGGGGTCCTTAAATGCTGAAGCCATTACTAGTAAGCGAGGATCTGGACCTGAAGGAGTAGTGAATTGAAGGCATGATTGGACTCTAAAGCGTTAGTTTGAAATGGAATGTTTTGAGGCAATGCAGTAACCAAGCTGGGTGCAAGACTGTTCATGGATGCTTGTCTGGAATGGAAAACTCTTTTTGTCTTACAGACGTATAAACTTTAAAACCTCTCGATGGTGACTTCCATTGCTGATACTTCATCTTTTTGTCAGAATTTAAGCTACCAGAACTGAACTTTATTTGTAGTCAGTTTGTAAAAAAGGTTTTGCTTATTTACTGTACTGCACTTTTTGCACCTGAATAAACTTTTCTGATTGAACCCTAAGCAACTGACTCTCTGTTACGAACTTTGAAGATTCTCTAAAAGTGTAAGGTGCCACTGCCTGCTAACACAGTGCATCACAAGGACTTATTCCATCCACCTCCCTGATATTATTTGCCTCCTGTAACACTTAATTGGATCAAAATGGTTTAAGAATGTTGTTTCTTGTAACATCTCAAAATCATGCATGCTAAGCTGAGTAACGATTCTAAATCGGCCCCTATGTGAGTGATGCTGTGTGCAAGATTGGGCCCTACACTGGATTTGTACCCCATCCTGGTTAGGCTCCTGGCTTATGTCTGATATTGTGGGAATGGCCTACTCCTTCCTCTGCCCCTGAATTGGATTATTGTTGTGCCTTTGTATTGGTATGTTGACTTTGAATGTTCCTGTAGCACTTAATAAAGATAACTATTTAATGCAACATAGCAAGTCTAGCTTGGAAGATAATGTAATAAAAAATAAATAATGCTTAAGTATAAAATATGTATCAGATAATCAGATTTTGTTAATAATTCTAAACTTTAATCATAATATGTCTTATTTTAGCTATCTATCTGAAAGTCAAGTCCAAAAGTACAATTAACAACAATAACCTTTGCATAACTCCTCTTTAAAAAAGACAAAAAATTAAACTGAGGATGCAAGGAACCAGTTGAAGGGGCACTTCTGATTTCTCAACTAAATTTGTATGCTTTGCCTGGACTTATAATGCTGATCTCCTATCATAAGACAGCCTTATGGTGAAAATGTGTAAAGCTCTTTCACATTGCTAAGGTCACTGCTATTAAATGTGGTAGCAATTTGTTTCATTTATGTAGATTTCAGATCTCGGGTCCTGAACTCATTACCACAACTGAGACTGGCTTTATAGAGGAATGATAAATAAAAAAAGACCTTAGACAAAAAGAGGCTTCATTAGCACGATACAGAGTTAGCTTCTACGCAGTTCTTTTCTCATGCAGATTAGGTGCTTTAGTAATATGCAGCCCTTGCATCTGAGGGTTGATTAAGAAGGCCATTGTATAGGCGGGAGAAGCTAATGTCATTACTGTACATTTATCTTGTAGCTGGTGAGGTAAAGCACTTATACTTCTATTTATTAATTAAGATTTGCCAAAGTGTGATTTTAAGACTGTAAAAAAGACAGCTTGATAGAGAGGTTCTGTGCAAGTATACCTTATACCTTATATAGGAACAACACATAAAAAAAATCTATATGTACAAACAAAGAACTAAAATTACACAACTAGACCTAGCTGCAAAGTAACACATGATGCATTTATGAAAATTGAACTTTTCTGTCTTCTCAACAGTTAATGGTTCAAGACAATATTTTGTAATTTAGAAGCGCCGCACATTTTCAGCACAAAAGATGCCTCATGGTGTTGGTATCTGATGAAACAAGTAGACAAAAGAAGCTCAGAGTGCAGATGTTGATGCTGGAAGCTGTGTTAGGGGCTCCACTAGCCTGTGGCTATGGATTCCCAGCTGGGAGAAAAGACTAGCTGCATTCATCTGCCCTCTCTAGGGTCCCCACTACCATGTAGGTATCCAGCTATTTTGAAACACAGGGATGAAAGGCTTCTACACAGATGTCACCTGCTGAGGTTCAGTGGCCGAGCCAGAAAATGTCATGTTTGGCAGCTGGCGCTGTGCTCTCCCACCAGTCATTGGCAAAGAGATTCCTGAAGGATGAGAAGATTCGTGCACTGGGGCTTCCTAATGGGATGACATTAAAGAGAACTGCTGGCTTCTGTCTGTCATAGTACATTACCCTTGTACGTCTAGCATTCGTCAAAAGCTGCTGTGAAGCAGGCCCCTCTCTCGCTGTGAGACGTGCATTTACCAGCTATCTCACGTCGCCCAGGAGGTTTGCAGAGGTTTTTTTCTGTGCCTGCACTTTACTACTGTGCTTTGCATTTTGATGTATTTTTCATCACAAAATAAATAAACAGTTTCACATCTCTGATTCTTTTTCCCCAATACCTTCATTTTTTCAACAACTTTTGCCTGTACTTTATTTTATAAACTATGCTTAAAGAACACTTTCTCACATGAATCTCAAATTATTGTAATGTGAAATGCATGCTCAGCTGAAAGGTTTAACAACTATCTATTAAGAAATAATCTAATAAGGCATGTGAAGCTTAAATTGTTGGTGCAGGACTGCCTGCTAAAAATTAACAGCAAAAATAATATGTGGACACGTACATGTTATAATCTTTTTAATTAGATCTTCCAGTGACTAATAAAAATAATAACTTGCATTCTGATCAGTTGTAAGTGCTTTCACCCAAGTGCATTAAAATGAGGCACATTGGGAAATAGTATGCATTATTCATTTTTAGCATAATTTTTCCATTTGGGATAAACTTTGTCAGTCAAGGGAAATTAGCATGTCCTTGGTATTTCTTGAAGAGTATCTGAGAGCAACTTAACTTAAGTGAATGGAAGGCCTTAGAAATGAGTTAAAAGGACTTGATACAATGCCAACTCAAAGGCTATGAGCTGTTAGGTGAATTGATACTTTGTGATGAAAGGGTGGTAAATCACTTTTACCATGGACTAGGAAGGCACTGTTCATATTCAGGTACAGAAGCCGTAAGTCCCTGAAGCTTTTGCTATGTGTAGATACTGCAAATGCAGCAATCTTAAATAAGTGTTTGAACAGTCAGTGAGTGTATACACTCATCAGTACATCAGGGAGTGTAGTCAGAGTAGACCTGGCTAACTATCAATCCCTTCTTGCATCCTTTTCTTCTGCCACCATCAACATTAAGGTAAGGTTCTATCAGACCAGAATGAACAGCACTATCAAAACACACTCTTTGTTCTCTGCTGTCATTTCCCTTCTTAACTTTCCTCCACCTCCTCTCCCAACCTCATTGCTAATGATTTTGCCACCCATTATGCCTCCTTCCAAGCATCACCCAACATCCTCCACATTCTCGCTACTCTCTGCAACTGACACTCCAACCTCCTCTCCAGTCACCCCACTACCTGTCCAACTATGCCCTCACATCTCCTTCAGACCATCTCCCCCTCACTCATTCCTGCAATTACACGCATCATTAACACCTCACTCAGCTCAGGCACAACTCAAGTACATTTTCTATCATAAACCCCACTTCCTAAAAAAACAACATTTGATCAACCCAATTTAACAATTACAGGCCTGTCTCTCTCCTTTCCTTTCTAAAACATTTGAACATGCTGTTTCTAACCAGGTCTCATCCTTCCTTGTACAAAATGAATTGCTCAATACCATCCAGTCCAGCTTCAAGAGGAACCACTCAAGTGAGACGGTTCTACTGATAGTGGTTGACTAGCTATGACTTGCTAGAGCAACCAACATGTCATCGGTCCTGATTCTGCTAGATCTCACTTCTGCCTTTGACACAGTTAACCACAACATCCTTCTTGCCACTTTGTCTAAAATTGGCATCAGTGGGACTACTTTCTCCTATATCTTGGGCAGATCCTACAGCGTGTCCTGGCAAGGAGTTGTCACAGGCACATCAGACATGCAGAGGGGTGCCCCAGTGATCTCTGTACATCACCTTGCTTGCTTCTGGTAGCAGTGCTATGGCCACAATACACAGCTGTACCTGTCGTTCCCTCTGGAGGTCAACACAGTATTAGCTAGAGTCTCTGTTCATCGTACTCATATCTCAACCTGGATGGAGGACCACCATCTACAGCTCATCCTGGCAAATACAGAGCTTCTTGTGATCCTGACCAGCCAGTCTGTTCAGCTCTCCATCTCTGTACAGATTGGTGTAGTGATTGATGAGCAGCTATCTTTTTCTGACCACATTCCTACCATTTCTCATTCATGGAGGTTTCCACTGTACTAATATCTGCAATATCAGACCTTATCTGACACACTATACAACACAACTTCTGGTCCAGTCTTTGGTCTCGTCACATCCAGACTACTGCAACTCATTCCTGGCCACAGGTGCTATCAAGCGACTGCAAATGATCCAGTATGCAGCAGCCCATCTTGTATTTAACCAGCCGAGATGGGCACATACCAGTCCTTTCTTCAAGTCGCTACAATGGCTCCCTGTAGCAGCACGCAGTTCAAATCCCTGATGCTTGCCTACAGAGTAATCAATGGGTCAGCACCTAAGTATATGGAGACACTGGTGAAGTGCTATATGCCTGCTTGACCACTCAGGTCTGCCAGGGAACAGCATCTAGTGATGCTGCCTCTGTGTGGTATCAAGTTTCAATCCAGACTCCTTTCCTGTGTAGTTCCTAGTTGGTGGAATGGGCTGCCCACCTCCATCCAAACTGCTGACTCCTTCAATGTGTTTAAGAAACATTTGAAGACCCATCTGTTCTATGAATATCTGTCTAATTGAAAAGAGGAAAAAAATCTTTGTTCTACAATATTTTATATTGTCGGTTAATTTATTGTTTAAGTGTAATTGCGGTATTGATTGTAATCTATGATGGTAAATTTTTAGTTATTGTATCTCTTGTCATTATTATCTCTTCACTTATGGCAATCAAGTTTTGTTACCTGTACTATTACACTTGCTGAACAAACAGGCCTTAGCCTGATGTTGCTTGATTATGTTTACCTCTTTTGTAAGTCGCTTTGGATTAAAGTGTCTGACAAGCAAATAAATGTAAATTAGTGGACAGTGTCTGTTAGATAGCAGTCTCTGGCATTTTGGGTAAATTTGATAATAAAATACTTAACTTATTTAAGTCTTAGTCATGATTTCCTTAACCTCCCTGGTGTTAACCCTGAGCAAAACTCAGGCTCGGAATTCTATGCAATTACGGTTACACACAAGTGGGGCTTGGGGTGACATGTAACGCTATGCTTTGCAGTGTTAAACCCAAATATCTTTTAGGACATTATACTGCTGCCATCTACTGGATAAAATAACATCATGCTGCTATAAATAAATAAATTTGAATACATCTATGCTTTCTGCCTATTTATATTAACTCATCAATATTCATATAATGGAAAAATCCTTAAAGGCACTTTTAGAATGAACTGAAACTGAACCATTGCTCAAATTGAGTGATAGTGATGATGATGTGCATTAGTCATCAGACATTGACACAACAAGTGAAACTGAGGCATCATGCAGCATTTTATGACTGAGTCGCTGCGATATGGCTGGTAAATTGGGTAACGTGAAGCCTGTGGTATGACAGTTGCTACCAAACAAAAAGGTAAAACATTTGCAATCTAGTGCAAAGGACAAGCAAGACATTAACAATCTAAACACTATTCACAATGCAGCAACTGTTAAAGTTCATCTTAGGTAAAATCTGGAGGTTTAAGAATATACTGTTTCAAAAACTGTTTACATATGTCATCCTGATCATTTAAATTTTTTAAGGTTTCCACTTGAACTCAGTGACTCAGTAATTTATTTCAGATTCCCATGATTCTTTTTGTGAAGAAGTGCCTCTTGTCTTCTATCTTAAATGCACTTCCTCATAACTTCAGCTGGTGTCTTCAATTATTTGATTCAGTTTTTAATTGAAAGAATGCTGAGCAGCACATGCTCAGCAGTCCAGTGATGAACATGGGTAATTCTATTTCCATAGTTTCTAGAGCTGTATTTCTTTTTTGTATTGTGGTGACCGGAACTGGATACAATACTCCAGACGCAGTCTTACTTGTGTCTTATAGAATCTGAGCATAAAGTATATTTATTTATGTTCAAAAGATTTGAAATAAGTAACATTTTGCTGGACTTTTTAATTGCATCTGCACATTGCCTAGACATATCTACATCAATCTGTAAATCTTTTTCACTTCTCTACATTAAACACTTTCTTAAGTGTTTCCCATAATATTGTACAACTAGCTGTCCCCCACAGCTCCACCCGCTTAGTAGTGAAACAGGACAAACTTTAAAAATCAATTAAAAAATTTTTAAAAATGTAATCATTTGTATTGAGAAGAATTTTTATTGATAGCTTTCGTAGCCGAGTGACTCTTGATATATAATATTTTTGGTTTAGATATCATTGGCGAGAATGTAGCTGTGATCTTTTTGCCAAAAATGTAAAATGTTAGCAAGGTATCTCTGGCCAAGCAGATGATAGGTACGCTCCAATGTCGAATGTTGCCACTGGATCTGATCATGTTCAGGTCTGATGGGAGAGCATCCGCCACGTGGGGAGAAGAGCATGTTGCTGTGATATCTCTGCCAATGAGCAGGTACTGTCTGAAACACACATAGCTGTGATCTCTCTCTCAAAAATGTCAGACATTACTCTTTAACCATCTCTAGATGATAATGTCTGCTGAACAAACAGGTATTGCTAGCTAAGCAGAGACAAAGTATGCTCCAACACATGGTGAGAGGTAGAGCGGCTTGAATGGAGGCTAAGTGAGGATGTCCCCACCAAACCCTCGGCATGCAGCCTGTCTCTCAGATTCATGCGAATAAATCTGTGCTGCAGCCGAACTATAATACTTAGCACCATGTGAGAAGTCGCAAATTCAACTGGATAGTTCAAGCAAATTATATAAAAAAAAGATCTAAATCCGTTAAGTAGTTCTCTCATGAAAAGCGAACAGACATACAGACAGACAGTCAGATGTTGGATTTTATATATATAAAGATATATTCAAATAACCTTAATCAACTCATCCAGTTCTGTTTTTACTGAGTACTAAACTATAATGTTAAAAAGTATATTTATTTGTTTTTGTTTTCTAGGGCAACTCAGGTATTTCCAGTAGGCAAATAAAACTAAGCTGAGCTGATAACAAAGATGAATTTTTGAAGTGTTTTTGAGGGCATTGTTTTGGGCATTTTAAACTGATTAAAGTTTTGGTATAATTCTTTTATGTTCTGAATTTGAATGTTTCTCACATTGTGGTTAAATAAAAAATACAGGTATCTAAAGGAAGATAAAATAAACTAATTTACACAGCATACTTTATCCATTCTGCACAAGAGCTGTAGAGTTGGCAGAATACTGTCTTCCTACTGTGACAGCCTTCAAGCAGACAGAGATTTTAGGATTCAGTGCATTCAGGTGTTTACAGAAATCTGTTTATTTTGCTATTCTAGAAGATAAGACTGTGTTTGAGGGATAAAATATTGAATCAAAATCAAACATAAACCCTTTTCTTCCCTGTCCTAAGTATGCTTTTGTTAAATATACTGCTTTTTCAAAAGCAGTTACATTTATTGCCAGGTTAGAATTAATCAATAAAAAATCAATACAGCTCCTCATTGCATATCATAAAAGCATTGTTATATTTTCTAGTGCACCAACTGTAGTATCGCTAAACATTTGAAGATACTGACATCTTCTTCTTCTTCCGACTGCTCCCATTAGAGGTTACTACAGTGAATAATCTTGTTCCATATCGTCCTGTCCTCTACATCTTGCTCTGTGACACCCAGCACCTGCATGTCCTCTCTCACCACATCCATAAACCTTCTCTTAGGCCTTCCTCTTTCCTGGCAGCTCTATCCTTAACATCCTTCTCCCAATATACTCATCATCTCTCCTCTGCACATGTCCAAACTAATGCAATCTCACCTCTCTAACTTTGTCTTCCAACCGTCCAACTTGAGCTGACCCTCTAATGTACTTGTTCCTAATCCTATTTATCCTCATCACACCCAATGCAAATCTTAGCATCTTTAACTCTGCTACCTCCAGCTCTGCCTCCTGCTTTCTGGTCAGTGCCACCGTCTCCAACCCATATAACATAGCTGGTCCTGTAGGCCTTCCCTTTCACTCTTGCTGATAACTGTCTGTCACAAATTACTCCTGATACTCTTCTCCACCCATTCCACCCTGCCTGCACTCTCTTTTCCACCTTTCTTCCACAATCCTCATTACTCTGTACTGTTTATCCCAAGTATTTAAACTCATCCACCTTCGCCAATTGCACTCCTTGCATCCTTACCATTCCACTGAGCTCCTTCTCATTCACATACATGTATTCTGTCTTGTTCCCATTGACCTTCATTCTTCTCCTCTCTAGAGCATATCTCCATTTCTTCAGGATATCCTCAACTTGCTCCCTACTATCACTACAGATCACAGTGTCATCAGTAAGCATCATAGTCCACGGGGACTCCCATCTAAGCAATATAAAAGTGTCTGATTTGCAAGTTAACACTAGAATTACCAGAGCCTACGAAAAAACTCGTAGATCCGTCCCACCTTAAATCGCTTGTTACATTCCGTCAGCATCTTTTGTCCTTTAAATGTGTGGCTAAGCAGCAAGCAGCCTGCTATCACATCCCCCACCGGTGCACAGTTTTCTCAGTTCAAGTCTGTTTACCTGCGTGTCAGTTGCTTAGAGTTGTATAGAGTGAGAAGTCAAGCAAAATGACACCTTTTATAAATACTATATCATTATTTGGAACACTTGCATTTCATGTGTGTTCCGTGTTTACAACGATCTCTATGTAAACATATCGTTAAAACAGAAACTTTTTTCATGTTTTAGTAATAATTGACAAAATGTAGACATGAAGTGTATAATGTGTGAAGCCTGAATTCCAAATATCAAAGAAACACTTTCACAAAAGGTACAAATATAATAGAACAAGTATGATTCTATTCAAGAATATAATTGCAGAAAAACAACCCACGTTAGGGTACAACATTGACACGCATTTGCTGCGAGCGCTTCGGTGGCGCAATGGTATCAGCTGTTGACTGGTAATCTAAACTTCACTGGTTTGATCCCT
>JANRMT010027041.1:65908396-66133657 GCA_026402145.1 Polypterus bichir lapradei
TATATATATATATTATATATATATATATATATATAATTTACACTTAAATAAAATTATCACAAACAGTTACAATTAAAAACTGTGTAATTAAAACACCAGTGGTTGGAACTGTGTATGGTAGTATGTTGCGTATTAATTAGGAGTGTGTTCACTAAACATTGCTAATTATAATGCAGTCTGGGAATTAAAACAATAGGCTATAACACATATATGTGTTTTTCCCCAGGACAAATAGAATAGCAGAGTTCAAACCATTAAAAGTCGTCAAGGCTTGAATAATAATTACATGCTGTGGCCCAATTAAATTTCATTAATAAATTATTATCTGTTGATTAAATGCCCCGGAGCAGCAAGCACCTTTGAATGGTCAAATACATGCTTGCCCTATTTTTATTTATTCATGCTAATAATGTATATTGTAATTAGTTTACATTATAATTCAAAATATTTAATTCGTATCAAGAAATTGATTGTGTGCAAAATATTTAATCCTGATATCATTACATGTGTAGGTTTAAATATTTATTCTGACTGTTTATAGAATGCACAGTTTATTGAACACATGGGGTGGAGACCCTGAGGCAGACCCAGGACACACCGGACAGATTATATCTCTCAGCTGGCTTGGGAATGATTGGGAATTCCCTGGGAAGAGCCTTGAATCTGTAGCTGTGGATAGAGAAGTCTGGGCTAACCTGTTTAGCCTGCTGATTCGACGGGCCTCGCCAGGGGAAGCGTTTTTAGCTGATGAGGTGAGATAAGACGCATGCTTACATTTAAATCACCTCTAACCAAACATTATATTTTATGCAGTAACTGCTATTAACGACAAGTTAAAAAGAATAAGCTGTTATTTATTATTCTCCTACCTTCTCTGCAAGGTACAGAGTTGTTTTTTCAGATAATATATAGTGTATGATAGATATTGTGATAGAAATTACAAAAATTGTCATATTCTTTCCTTTCTATTAGGATCTGCTCTTTTGGGTCTGCACATTATATCTTTTCTTTGTTTATTTCATAGGTTAGTTCCCCTTTCTGCTTAAAAGTATTCCTTTGATTGCCTGTGTATGTGAATATCTGTAGGTCAGTTTCCCATCAGATGCATTCTCTTCTTGACCATATTTCACTAAGCCTGTTTATGCAGTCAGTAGCACCCTGTGAGGCAGTGGCCTAAAGCCAATAACAAAAACATCAGCTGTTTAGCCATGCTCACCCTTATTAAGAATCTGAAAACAAAGTACAACCCCTAGTGGTTATTGGTATTTAAAACAAAATTTGCCTCTCCGTAGTTAATTGTGAGAAGCAATGTATATATTCAAAGGATAATAATCAGTGTATTAGTAAGCTCATTTAACTGCTATAAATGCACTTAATTAACACTTTATTGTGTTCCCTTGTTGGCATCCAGACTTTATTCCCAATCATTGTTGTCACAATTTTCCCATCTTTAATTGACGGAATCTCATGCTCATCCTAATACAGAGCTAGTCATCTACTTTTTAAGAGGATTTTAACCAATCAGTGCAGCACTTCTGAAAGCTCTCAGTAGTTGTTTAATTAAGTTAAGATCTAGGATAATGTCTTCATCTCCAGAGTAATGACAATGATTTTCAGGCTTTCTAGCCAGCAAAATTTATATGTTTTTCACTTTTTTATTCACTTTTAAATTATTATTTTTGTTGCTATTCTGCTTTCTAATTTCATCTCAGGAACTGCCTGTAATTAAGTGTGAATCATGGTGAATGTTCACCTGGTAATAAGATATAGTAAACTACTGTATATTGATTCCTAACATGCTTCTGCTGCAGGTAGACTTTGGAATTCTGGGATTTAGACCTTCATTAGGTTTCAGTTATTTAATCCTAATAGGATTATTAAAATACAAAAAATGGCACCTGTTATGTTATGCTAGTTAATCATGTTTTAATGCTTTTTTTGTGTATTTTATTATTTGCAGTACAGTAAATCTATGATATCCACAGATTCAATTCCTGCAGATTCACTCATCCACTATTACAAAAGTGTAACCCATTTTGTGACACCCGTAATTTCTCATACCTGTTCACAGCCAAATGCAGCAGAGAAATAATTCAGAGAGGGCTGTCACACAGCCGCAAAATGTGTAATAATAAGTCTGGGATGCCCATACATGTCTGTTGCTGCACACGTGCTACACTGAATGGAACAAAGTGTTTCTACCTGTTGCCGAGAGGTATGGTTAAGCCATTGAACACCATTCGTGATGGGGCTGCGGCTTGCAATTGTTCCCCATGAGGAAGGAATTCCCAAGAAGTGCAGGCCATAAACTCACACTGGTTAAGTCGCTGCCCTTTGTACACACCATCTATCTGTATTACCAATTGATTGTTTTACTGAAATCCTCAGATTGGCCCTGTTGTGGCAGTTTGCAGTATCTAGCAAAGCGCCTAGAAGAAGTTCAAACTTTATTGCAGAGGAAGTAAAAGTCACAAGATTTCTATATATGAACCTGTGGAAGGATCATTACCAAGCTTTGAGAGGTGAGACAGGAGGACTAAATTGTGTCTGCCCGACAATGGCAATGTTATTTAGGAAACTACACCCATTTTTTCCATCTGTGGTTTCCATATTTGCAGGGTTTTTAAGGAATGTAGCCCCCATGGATCAAAGGAATTGACTATATTTTGATATTTTTTCCTTGCTGTAAATGTTGTGTTATGTTTCAGGATTCAAGATGGCCATTGTGAAATGACAGTGTGGCATGGTTTTGGAACAACGTTAAGCTATTGCCATGACTCAGCTGCTCATTGTCAGGGGATGTGGCTCCAGAAGTCATAACACATTATGTAACTTGCACAGTGCTATTTAAGGTGGTGCAGTGAACAAATCCATTTCCATGTCTGTGAATATTTAATCAGAACACGTTTGCAAGTGTAGATGTTTATTCTTTTTGGTTTACTGGTTTCCTTGCAATATATTTTTGACTGTGAAATTTAAATTATGCAATGGTTTAGTTCCATGAGCAAGAATAAGGGACCAAAACATGAGATGTAATTGAGAAATCTAACCAGGTTCATTGCCAAAATAGCAGACTGATCTGCCATTAAATCAAAATCATGGAACATGTAAACCAAAGGTGATCACTAGAAGTAACTAGTCAAACAATTACATACACATGACAGTTTTGAAGTTCAATGCTACAGTCTTAAATAATCAAGAAGTGAACATCACTGTCTTTTATGTGGTCACATGGATGATGTAATGCACTGCACACTTCTTATACTCATGGATAGCAATGCTCTAGTAACGGTATACAAAGATGGGGTCACACATAGGAAAATAAAAATTGCATTATAGAAATGTAATTAATCTAAATAAAGATACTCTTGCAGATGAAAATTACTGTTAGATTTTAGTTCTGTACTGTCAAAAACTATAAACAGAATACAAACCTGCCATACAAATGTGCTGAGAAAACCTGGAAAAAATTAAAATGAACATGAATCATAGCATCCTGATCCTTATTTGTTCCCATAGCTCTGCCTTTGCCAGTACATATGGAAATCAAAACTCATCATCTTAAGAAGGTGCCAACAAGGTCCCACTGGTATCCTTTTTCCTGTTTAGGTTCCAAAATGTATTTGTTTTAATTAAATGGATCCAAAGCTTGGACACTGAGAGTAATGTGCTGCAATCTTATGTAGCAGTTACAAGATGACATCAAAAGTCTCTCAACATGGCGGCATAGTTGGATGCAGCGTCTTTTTACTCTCCAGTCTGGTACTTTGTTTAATTTCATTTTTGACTGTCGATTTGTGTTACGTAAATCTTGTATATAGCCATCAGGATTTAATCGATATTGGATTACAGTATAAATGAAAAGCTATAAACCACTTTCAGTGGATTTATAACAAGCCAGAAGATATAGCAAGAACACCAAGGATGTCATGGATTATTATCGAACCCGGTAAGCAACAGAGGCGTCAGAGGGAGAGGAAACAGAAATGGAGATACCGATCAGGTCTATAGGTTAGGCTAAGAAAACAACCCCACAAATCTCCATTATCTAGCATCTTTTTCACCAACGCAAGATCGATTACTTATAAAATGGACGAGTGGGAGCTTCATCCAGAATTGTTGTGTAATGATCATAACAGACACTTGGCTTCACCTGCAGATCCCCTATGCTGCAATACCACTAGAGGACCGCACAATCCACCAGCAAAACAGGAATAAAAATTTGGGTAAAAACAGCGGGGGTTGCTTATACATGTATGTGTACATTGACTGGTGTATTAACAGCAGAGTTATAGACATAAATTGTTCCCCTGACTTAGAAGTTCTGTCAGTCATTTACAGATCATTCTTTTTACCAAGAGAGATAAATGTGGTAATTGCGACTGCTGTTTCCATTCTGCCAGATGCAAACATTGGTACGGCTCTTAACATCCTTTATAGTAAAGTAAATAAACAGCAGAAGGCTTATCCCAATGGAGCACATATCATTGCTGAGGACTTTAACCAAGCATGTTTAAAGACTGTACTTCCTAATTTCACCCAGTATGTGAAGTGCTCCACCAAAGGGAAAAATACACTTGATCATGTGTGCTCAAATATTAAACATGCTTATAGAACAACACCCACCCCACTTTAATCAGTCGGATCATCTTTCATTGCTCCCCATTCCAGCATGTACAGCCCTCAGGAGAAGGACAAAACCAGTTACAAAGAACATAAATACTTGGCCTTAGTGTGCTCTCTCTCAGCTTTAGGACTGTTTTGAAAAGATACTTTGAACAATAAGACTTAAGGGAATATACAGGCACTCTTCTATTCTACATCAAGAGCTGTGCTGATAATGTCATTTCCGCAAAGAGGATCTGGGAGTTTCCAAATCAGAAACCCTTCATGACAAAAAAAGTACAGATACTCATCATATTGCCAGAAGAAGGTACCTGAGTTGCCTCAAAAACTTGCACATTGTAATCTCTTCAGTTAGCCAATAAATGGTGTCATTTTGCTTGACTTCTCACTATTACTTAAACTATATTTATACTACATATAAAATACTGTATATTATTATTATTTATTTAGTAGTAATGTGATTCTTGTGTTTTTTTTTTTTTGGTTTTCCACAATATGTGTAGGGACATGGAAAAACATATCTTTTGTGCGTTTTTCTTTGCTTTTTACAACAATGTTGTGTTTGTTTCTGCTCAGTATCCGCTTGTTGCTTAGGCAGGCACTCACCATTTACCTAGAAAAGGACAGATGAAGACATGGTGTTGTGAGCTCAACCATAAAGACTTTAAGTCTAACTTCCTTTTTGTTTAAACTAACATTAGGGAATGTCAGTGTTTTTGCATTGCATGCTATTTTTTTTCTTTTAGCTTTCTTTTTCCTATTTTCAAAGTGAAACAGTGACATATCTAGTGCCTCTAAAATCATTCATTTTTGTACATATTTAAGTGTGGAGGATTTTTAGAAACCAGGTAATAATTCATCTCCTGTTTATTTCCCACAGTAGTATTTACTGCATTTATTATGTCGTTTTTATAATAAATATGAATTTGTAAATGAGTTATGAAAACTTTTTCACATGCAAGAGAGCTCACTGAGCTGAAGATTATATTGATATATATTCTTCCATGTCAAAAATCCATCAAGCTTCTATGTTTAGCTAATAGCTAAGATGTCCCAGTATCTCATCCAGATGATTCTTAAAGGTTGTCAAGGTTTCAGATTTAACTACATGACTCATTAGTTTCTTTCAGATACCTATAACGTTTTGTATAAAAATGTGCTTCCTGGCTTCAGTCTTTAAAGCACTTCCGTTCTCAGAGTTTTCATTAGTGGTCAAAAGCGTAATCAATTTTATAAGTAGTGATGAATGAAACAGTTTAATTTTGCATACCGTTTCTTAAAATTGAAAACTCATTAACAAGTTTTCTGTGGCGGGGCGGGGGGGGGGGGGGGTGGTTGGGGCACAAGAACTGTTTCTCCCTAAGGCCTTGTTTACACTTCTGTGTTTACATGTACAACACAGACAAATCCTCAGCATGCCAATAAAATCAATTATATTCCACGGGTCACAAAACAATCAAATTACTGTGGATGAGTGCTGTGCATATTCTAAAAATATAATGTGCTAGATAATTTTCTAAATGGACATGCATCAAAAAGCACCATTATTCATATTATTTTGTATTCTACAGGAAAACTCCCTATACAGGAAACCACCCTTTCCTGTTTCTTGATTCTGGCAGATATACACACCCCAAGTGTCCTGGATGAATGAACTGAGTATTTTTCTGTCTCTGATGCATCTTTATAATTATAATCCTAAGATTGCCATCAGAGTTGTGTCACACTTGTGGATGGGAGGCAGCCAGAAGGACCAAAAGAAGGTAATTCCAGACCAGCCCAGGGGGTGGTGGGGTGTAGCAAACCTTTCTCTTTTATCTTTGCAGACCAGACATGGGAAACTCTGCTGGTTCTGACAACCCCACTTCTGGCTCCAGCCCAAAGATATCACTTCCAGTTCCGGTCCCGAGGATGTCACTTCTAGTTCCAGTCTGTTTATATGGGTGTGAGGTGCCTGGAGTTGTATAGGGTAAATAATATCTCGTTATTTGGAACACATCCATTTCATGTGTGTTCTGTGTCTCTACAATGATCTGGGTAAATGCAGGATGACAGGAAATGCAGGGCAAGAAATGTTGAACACATAGCTAAAACAGAAGCTTTTTTCATGTTATACTGTAGTACTAATGACAAAATTTTGACATGAAGGGTATAATGTGTGAAGACTGAAGTCCAAATATCAAATAAACACTTTCACAAAAGGTACAAGTATAACAAGTGCACTTTTATTCAAGAATATAACCGAAGAAAAAGAAATCGGGTTAGGGTACGATGCTGACATGATTGCTTGGTTGGTGCAGAGGTAAGAACAGCCGACTCATAATCAAGAGGTTGATTCCGGGCCCTTCCTAGATTAACCATTTTTAGTAGTGAGCTGCTCTTATTGTTACTATTATAAAATAAAAACATACATTTGATTTAAGTCTGTAACAGCTGGTGTAAATTTATGGTACTTGTAAAGGTTTAGAATTTTTTTTTTAATTCACTTTTATTCTCTCAGTCACGTTCATGCTCCCCCTGATATGACACTGCTGTTTTCAAATAAAGATGTGCTATAACAGAGGTGAACTCAGATGAGAATGAGGGAAGAGAGCATTGTACCCTAACCTGATTTCTTTTTCTTCGGTTATATTCTTAAATAAAAGCACACTTGCTTTGTTATACTTGTACCTTTTGTGAAAGTATTTATTTGATATTTAGACTAGGAAAAAAATACGCTTCCATATGACACTTAGGAAGTGGGCTATGACACGCCTTTTTTATGGCGACTTTGATATCTGACCACTTCTTTTTCATTTTGGGCACTTTCTGAACTTGAACTTTCTAGTTTCTCCACACTCTGTATTACTTGATCAACTTCCTTTTTTTGTTTATGCTACTACTTAAGCCAACAAATTTTACGTTTTTCCTTGCCTTGACTTCGCATTTGCTGAAATTCTTGTTTTCAGGTGCTTTTTTCATTGTCTTTTAACCAAACACTGAACAGAAAGGGCTATTTATATTGATTTGCATATTAAAAAATTGCAAAAATTCTGCAAGGAGTCAGGGTGGGGCTGCAGGCGCATACATTACCTTTCATACTGGCCAGGATTTATATAGTGGAAATGCGTGGAAGTTGGCTTATGTACGGTTTTCTGCATCTGAATTTTTTCATACGTATGCACATTTCCACTTTTGTCCGTACACCATGTTTTAGTGTGAATTGTACACACGCCATTATGCTTTAGGCCCCTGGTGTTTTAAAAAGGATACATTTGGTATTTTTCAGGTGCTCAGTAGACATAAACAACACCAGGCACCACACTTTTATATCTATTTTAAAAAAAGCTTCAATTAAGAAAACAATTTCTCATGGCAAATCTAGACCATAATTGTAAAAAAAAAATTTTTGATTTGAATAACATCAAATTTATCCTAAAATATCTGTTTTACTTAGGTACTAGGCCTTATAGCTTCTGACAAGATGGAAATCCATCTTGCCTTACTGCTCTTCATTTTGTCTTTGAGCATTTCCAATGACATTGATGTTTTTTTATTTTTAACATACAATTCAAAGAGGAGATAGGCATGGTATTTAAGTACGTGAGATAGGTTTGTAATTAGAGTGGATGCTTAATTTTAACAATTAATTATGTTGGATTAGGCCTGTACTCATACAGAAGCTTCATATTTCATATTAAGAAACCAAGGAGATTTCTGAATGACAGCAAATCTAACAAAACCTAAAGAGCAGACATGTTTGTCAGATTATCTATGTTTGAACTTTCATATTGCTTACTTATAATTTAATCACACTAGAATAGAAAAACAAACAACTATTTCCTTTTTACTTTACTGCAAAGTGAAGCTTTAGATATATGTACATTTCATTTCTTGTTTAATTCAAGATACCAGATCCAGGACCTTAGCCTTTAGTAAACCTGTCAACATACTGTACACTATTCATTGAGTTTTATTATGGACAGACTATAGTAGCTAATGATCTATCTAAGTTACCCTATTGTCAGCAAAAAACAGAAGGGCAGTTTCAGTTGACCAAGGAACTCCAACACAAGACACTACAGGACTAATCTGAAGAATATTGATTTCACTGATTCACAGAGATAGCTCACTGGGTGGACCCAGCTAAGTGCCAACAATGAACGTAGGTAGTAGTAGTGTACTGTTGTGTACTTTTTCAATTTAATCAAGCATCTGAGAGAGAAAGCAAAACAAGCTAATTTGGAACAAACACTGGACAATATTGCCTAGCATGTCCATACTGTGTATTTAACATTATTGATCTAATTTCTCTACAAATAAAGGTTGTTATGAGGACAAAGAGTGGGCTAAATTACTATTAAATATGTGTATCAAATAAAATGGCCACTGAAAAGGTTGGCAAAGTAGCCAATCAAGAGTATATAAATGAGTATGGTTGATTTAAGTTCTAGGTATACAGAACATTTTGAATTATTCCATGGAATTAATAAAGTTTATCTAATCTAATCTAAACTAATATGTATGATGCAACACAATAAAGTAAATATTACCATTTTTTCAAAATGGCATTTCATAAATACTGTATATCTCAAAGTGATTACAAGAAAATAAACAATTAACAAGAAAAAATAAAGATACATAAACTATGGATAACAAAGACATAATCACTGGAGGTACAATAAAATCACAAAAATACCTATATGCTGAATTAAGTTTTAAAATGGACCCTTTACATAAAATTTGGAAATGATCAGCTAGCAATGGATCGTGTTCATTCCACCTCTTTTCTTGCACTTCTAAAAATTGATTTTTGTGATGTAAGAAGCATTATTGAAAAGCATCAAGACTGGACAAAGGCTGTACATTTTGTATGGAGGAATTTGCCAAGTTGCCAAGCTAAGTTTGTTAACTTTCTTATGCCACTATATGCTAACAGTTTTAGCCAACTGGATTTTATATATAATGTAAGCATGCTTGGTTTAGACAGACTTCACTATGTTGTAATACAGAATTAAATGAAAAATGTATAAATTGACTGTATTTGATGCACATGTTTTCAGAATCAGAATGACACTTATTGGCCAAGTATGCTTATATACAAGGAATTTGACTCCATTTTGTTTTTAATGACTCTCCAAGTAAACATAACTGATCAATGCACAAATGAGATAAAAGCAAGATAAAGAATGTAAACAAGCAAACAAAGTGCAAGACAGTGAAAGAAAAACTGAAATAAATACAGAATTAAACATCAGCTTAATGTAAATGAGAACACTAAATACAAAGAGGACTGTTTCATTTATATTAGGTAGAATGCCCAGAGGGGACTGGGCGGTCTCTTAGTTGTTGTAAGAATATTGCAAGATACTTGGGAGGGGGGAGTACATTTACTACAGTAAAACAACTTTAAAATGTATAAAATTGTGTAAATTTGATGGATTAACTAAAAACAAAAAACTGTTCTTGTTCTGGTGTAGTTTAGTCTAAAATACCTGGCAGATGGGAGAATTTCAAAGATGTAATGGGTCAGTGATGATTTTCCCTGCCTGCTTCATGTTGATTCTGGAATAGTACTGGTCCTATAAGGTGGGAAGATTCGTGCCAGTAATCTTTTCAGCAGACCAGACTACCCATTGTAGCCTGTTTTTGTCATGTTTAGTTGCTGACACAAGCCACACTGTAATGGATGAGCTTAGAACAGACTCAGTGATTGCTGTGTGGAACTGAATAAGCAGGTCCTGTGGTAGATTGAATTTACTCAGTTGTTCCGTGAAGTACTGTCTGTTGCTGTGGCTTTTTATGATGGAGTCTATGTTACTCTTCCATGTCAAGTCCTGGGTGAAGATACATTACAAAGACATGAAGGGTTCCACGACATTGTGGAAAAGTATTGAGTAAGCAGGTAATATTTTAGGGGCTCCTGCTGAAATCTACTGTCATCTCCACAGTTTTAAGTGTATTTAGCCCCAGATTGTTCTGACCTCACCAAAGGGCCAGCTGCTCAATCTCCCTTGTTATGGAGGCCATTTCCAGTGACTCCAATGACAGTTGTATCATTCACATATTTGAGAGAGGGTTCTTTAGAGAGAGTCATTAGTACACAAGGAGAAGATAATGTGGACAGCATGCACCCCTAGGGAGCACCAATGCTGATTGTGCAGGAGTTAGAGGTGAATTTCACCAGTTTCTCCTACTGTTTCCTCTTTGTCAGGAAATTTGAAATCCACTGACAGGAGTTGACAGAAAAAGAAAATTGGGTGAGTTTAGAGTGGAGGAGTTTAGGGATAATTGTGTTAAATTCTGACCTGAAGTCCACAAACAAAATCATTGCATAGGTCCTGGGTTTTCATGGTTCAGGATGTAGTGCAAGACCCATATTGACTGTATCATCCAATCAATCAGTATTCAAATTGAAGGGTGTCCAACAGGGAAACTATGATGTCCTTCAAGTGAGCTAACACCAGTCTCTCAAAGGTTTTCATGACCACAGATGTTGAAGCAACAGGCCTGTAGTCATTCAGTCCTGTTATGTGGGATTTGTTCACTATTGTTGTGATTGTGGCTTGTTTGAAACATAAGGGAACTTCACACAGCACTGACGCTTTGTTGATAATCTGTGTGAAGATGGGGATCAGTTGATCAGCACATTTTTCTAGGGTGAGACACCAATTGGACCCGCTGCTTTCATGGTGTTTTGTTGATTGAAGAGTTGGCACACATCCTCTTCACAGATATTTAGTGCCTGTAGTTCAATTTGAATGGTAGAAGATGTATGTGTGTGTGTGTGTGTGTTCAGTGGTTGTATTTGTTTGTTAAGCAGAAGGGCTGGAGCCATTATGGATGTAACATTGGGTTTATGAAATCTGCAGTAAAACACATTTAAGTCATCAAACAATTGATTGCCAAACAAGGATTTATCTTCAAATCGTTTCAAAAGGTTTTAATCTTTGTTGTATATGTAATTCAGTGTTTAATATAATCAATGCTGAGGTGGTTGTGAGTGAAAGATGAGCAAGAATTAACAGCCAGACACTTCAGGTTAACTGCCTTAACTATTAAATTATAAAAATGAAAACTGTATGCGACTATGGTTACCAAATTTAAGCTGCATGTAAACATAGTCCCTGTAAGCTGGAAGTTATTAAGAACATGCGGTGAAACGTGTGGACATACAAATTCATACGTAGTTTTAAACTTACAGGTCAAGTCAGAAAAAAATTAATTTAATCACATCACAGCATGTTTCCCAGTTGATTCTGGGGTTCATTGGGGGTGTGTTCTTGCTCCTACTATGTTTAATGCATTGAACTTTGCTGATGATGCGGTGATCTTCACAGAGTCAATGGAGGCTCTGATCAGAGCCCTCGAGAAACTTAGAAAAGAGTCTGAGTGCCTGGATAAAAACCATGATTCAGGCCTTTAATGGCCTCTTGGGCACAGCCATCAGCAGTGGGTCTCTCTGCATGTCGACCTTGTTGAGAAGTTTACTTAACTTGGCAGTGACATTCATGTCTCTGGTGACTTTTTCTAAGAAGTCAGTAGATGGATTGGGAGAGAAAGGGAGGTCATGACGTCACTGGAAAGGGGTGTGTGGCACTCCTGATATCTATGCAAAAGGACAAAGGTCTTAGTCTTTGGAGTCCTGCTGCTTCCTATCTTGCTATATGGTTGCAAGACATAAACGCTCTCGAGTGATCTGAGACTGGACTCCTTTGGTACTGTGTCTCTTCAAAGAATCCTTGGGTACCGCTGGTTTGACTTTGTTGAGGACCCGGGCAGCTGGACCAGGCCAAGGGGATGCCACCATAACACCTAGCTCCAGCAGATAGACAGTCATTTCTTGGGGGGGGGGGAGTGGACTGCGTGTGCATGGCGGGTTGCCAACCAGGATCTCGAGCTGTTTCGTTGTGTGGTGGGTGCAGCAATATACTGTATCAGTCTCCAACCTGACTTGACTTGACAGTTATGTTAAATTGTGTGTATTCACCATGAGCAGGTGCAGTGGCATAGGCCATTGAGTATGGACCTGGTGTGCTGTTTTTCATCAACTTAGTCTTTTTCAAATTAACTCTAAGACACAAGCATTTTCCCTTTTAAAAGTAGACTTATCAGGAGAACACCAAAGTTGTTCTGTTTAAAACAGCAAAACCTATTAAGGCAGTGTGTAGACTATAGTCATCAAATTTGAAGTGCCAGCTACAAACAAAAGTGATGCCACAGTGTATAAACAATTTGGTCCTTCATCTCTTTTGATACTACGGGTGGCTGGCACCCTGCCCAGGGATTTGTTCCTGCCTTGCGCACTGTGTTGGCTGGGATTGGCTCCAGCAAACCCCCGTGACCTTTTTTAGGATACAGCGGGTTGGATAATGGATGGATGGATCTCTTTTGATAATTTAGATCCATTTTTTCATCACTTGTATATGCATGCTATCTTAGGTAAGGATGTTTTTGTTTAGAATTTGAACAGATTTCTACAGAAATGCCGTTTTTTGTGATATTACCTCTGTTTTGAATAATCAAAGGAGTGTTTACACCATCAATACGCCTCCTGGATGAAACAATACATAAGTATGGAAAGGGCCTATTCAGATAATTTAAATTCTGGGAGCCCATTTCAGATACAGACCAAAGGCATTCAGAATAAGAAAAAATACAAATCTGTGGGTAAACAGAAATATGTGGAACATGTGTTCAGTCGTGCAGCAAGCACAATACAGACATTTTAAAAGTTGTTATGTGGATTTTAAAATTGTTTTAGTGTAGGAAACCTGTGTAATGATGAAAGTAATGGGGTGATATGCCCTCCTTTTATTGGTGCTATCATCAGTGTTCTCACAACACTATTTTGGAAATGTTATAACATCTGAAGACTCTTACAAGACATTTTTAAACAAATATAATTGTTCACCATAGTACATTATAAAGGTAATGGGATAGCTCCTCAGCGTAAGATTGTAACAAAGCCAGAAAGAGAATAGCAGTGTTCTTGAAGTGAATCAGTGACAGCTTTCAATGACTGTTGATTTAAATGTCATATGACAAGAAAGAAAGAAACTTTTGCTAAGAGTGGAAATGGAAATTGTGAGAGGGTAGGCCTGCCCACTGAAAATATTTAGAGGTGGAAAATATTTTGAGGCTGCAGTTGGTGTAAAAAAAAAAACCAAAAAACTGATATACAGTTGTGTTTTATCCAGACTCTTATCTCTTGAAGCAATGAGTTGTTTAAATGTGTTATACCTGCAGATGTATTTCATGATACAATGATAAACATACACCTGAGTTTAATCAGCACAGCAATAGGATTATCATCATGGGTGTCTAACCATAGGACCAAGAAGAAGAAAGTTGAGAATAAACTAAGACTCCACATGCACTGTACTGTATATGAAATGCAGTGAAACTATCTTGGAAACATACTGAGTTCTGTCAGTAAGACATGAATAAACCCAAATAAAGACACACTCTTTAAGCACAATGATGTTCTTCAAGCCCTCTACAGTAGAAGAATGGAGTGACCAATTGTATCAAATGCAGCATTTTAGAGTTGGGGTAACACCATACAAAGTAAGATAATCTAATTACATTTTCCAGTAACAAAGTAGTGTAATGTGTTGTGGTTTAAATTCTTGTAATAACATTACAGTTGCTGACTTAAAGCCTATGACCAGTTCTAAATCCCAAACTGAATATATCATAAAAACATCAGTTGATACTTCATTTCCACAATGTTGGGAAACAAAGGTATGTCTGAAACAGGATGGAGTGTTTTGTGTGTAAAGAACTTAGTCATTATGCTGTCTTTGAAAGTCATTACACAAAAGACTGATGGAATGGTATTCAATAAATGTGCAACTGGCTTTCTAAAGAGAATCTGAAATATATGCCCTACGTAGTCTGCTAATTCTGTGTAATTTTCAGTTAGTAACACTTTCTGGTGAATGCACTGGAGTTTAAAAAACAAAACTGATGATTCAATTCATGCCTCTGCCTCCCATGTGTTATCACTTAACCTGCCTGCACTTCAACTGCAAAAAATATAAGCAAACAGTTGTAAAATAACTTGATCAAGGCGTCAGCCAAGTACACAATTCATATAACATGATGTTTCCCTCAATTTCTGTTTCCAACTATTAATTTTCAAAACCATTTAAACCTGCTTTAGAGCCACAGCTGAAGCTGTATCTCGTTGAGATGATATCAGGTACAAAATCCAGACCTTGTGCTAGTATGCACAAGATACATAAAAACACTACAATGAAACAATGATAAATGAAAACAGTGACACTTAATATTTCAATATATAATTTTTATATGAGGGATAGTACTGATTTTGCTAAGATTAGATTAGTACAGAGATATTCAGGTCCATATTTACTATTTTCAGATGTGGATGGGGCCCCACATCAGTGAGACATATTACAAATATAAAGAATAAAACACCAGAAGATATTTGACAGCTTTATCCAACAAAGAAAGATATATAAAACTAAAATGAAGTCTCCATAAATAAATTCTGTTTCATTGAAGCCATCTGAAGCTAGTTGTAAGAAATGTTCCTGTTATGAATGTGAGAGGTAAATCAGTAGCATTTCAGTACAAATAATGAAAGGGATCTTTATCTATTCAAAGGTGTTATCTGCTTCCATTTTTAGGAGTAGCTTTGTAGTCTGCAGAACATTACCAAGGCAGGAAGTAGCACTGTTTCATGAGGCAACATATTGGGATATACCTTATTGTTTTTGTTTATCTTGAGAAATGCTAAAGTCAATAATGAAGATGGAATTAATTTTTTGATAAATATTGTATAGAAGTTAAACTGACCTTCAACTAATCATTATTTTATATTGTGCCTTTCAAAGCAAACACAGTTATGCAGCTTTTTTATAGTGCTATGCAATAGTTATTATAATTTTTAACCATATGTAAATGCAATGTTGTTTAATATAAGAACTGCCCAATGAAAAGCTAAATAATGTCTAGATTGTTCCTCATAAAATGGTTCAATTCTAAAGTCAAATATCATATACAATCTTTCTTGATTCAATACTGATGCATTCTAATACCACTGCCACTTGAACAATTTATTATAATGCACCATTAAGCACTACTTTTTACAATAGCTTAACATTTAAAGGGTATAGGAAAGAGTAGTAAATGTCTCACCTCCATTAGAACATTATTATACTAATTTACATTGATTACATATAGAAAATGTGTATTTGTAATGGAAATGCTAAGAGTGTATAGTTGAAGGCACTGAACTGCTAAAAAAATGAAAGATGCTTTCGCCTACACAGTCACTAGATATCAGATGTATACAGTCACTCTACTGTATTTAATAAAAGAGAAAGCTGATGCTGCCAGCACTTACTTTGAGCTGGGTTTAGCAAGGTGTTCATCTCATTACATTATTTATTGCCTAGCTTTTTTTTAAATCTTTGAAGCAGGAGTTGCTATAATTTGAAAACATATGTCATATACATACTTTCAACAAGCTCTTTAAAAAAATTTTTGTTTCCTGCAAAGTAATTACTTTTGTTAGGATCCACAGTGACATCCAGATTTTCTATATTGATGTCACAAATCGAAGGGTATATAGTGTCAACTCGAATCCCAGACACAGACAGACACAACACCAGATGTCCACAAAGACACGCTTTTATTCTCCTTTCTTCACATAGCACAAACACAGTGCCCAAAGACCCACAGTCCTTTTCCACTCCTTTCTCCTTTCCATCTCCTCTGCCGCTTCCAATCCTCCCGTCGCAAGCTCTGTCCTCTGCCTCCCAACTCTGGCTCTTTGAATGGAGTGAGACGGCCTCGTTTATAGTTCACCCGGATGTGCTCCAGGTGCTTCCTGATAATCTTCCGGCAGCAGTTCCTGGTGTGGCGGAAGTGGTGCCTTTCAGAGCTTCATAATTATCCGGTTACCCCCTGGCGGTGACTACAGACTCCAACAGGGATGAGCTTCCAAGCTCTGTTCCCGTGGCCCCCACGCAGACCAGGGTGGCTGCCCTCTTGTGGCCTGGGGGAGGTATTGCCCCTCTCCTGGTACTTCCAGGTGTCCTGGCTGGGCTGAATCCCCAGCCGTCCGCCACAATAGAATGGGGTGAACTTGCATTACTGTGACTATGCTATTTAAAAGGTTGAATACTGCATGTTACAAATATCACTGGTTAGCAGGTGAACTGTTACAAAAGAGATGCCATCAATAGCTTCCTAAATTAAATAAAGGTTTGTTTTAGTAGGGTGTTATGGTGGTTAAAATATGCTAGGAGATTAAAATATGAAGAAGAGAAATTAAGTAAATTAACAATGAAAGAAATTCAATTGTTTTCTGAAACAATAATGTGTTATATAATTTTGCTGTTTTAGTTTGCTCTCAATTTGGGATATCTAGTATAATTTATAACTGAATGATATACTATCATTTAAGAAATGAATTAGTGACTTAAGGAAAGAAGCAGCTTTCTGAAAGTAAACTATTAGAATTTATTTCCCAAAGAGTTTTAGGAATATGATCATTGATAAGAATAGTGCCATCTTTACTAGGGAGAGTGAGAATTCACTAGAGCGGGCCAGTGTTTTATGACTGTATGTCGTTCCTTTCTTTTTTTTCTACCTTTGTGAATCCTTTGAATCTGGAGAAAATGCTGATAGGAACAAAAGTTGGATTAAGGTGGCTGGACAGGCAAACATTAACAGGCCCCAGCTGGACTGGGCTGCAGTGGGGGCTGGGCTGAGCCTGGGCTGTTACATTCAGAACTACACACACATCAATTGAAGATGTATATCAAGAAGCCACTGAATCCCTTTAAATTAAGTCTGGTACAGAGGCTTAGTCTCTCTCTGACATTTTTCATCATGGAGGAAGCCAAGCCATCTGTGTTACCGAAGGCCATGCAGGAGCAAAGACCAAGCGAGACCACAGATCTCTCAACATACTAAGAAAGGGAATCCACCTAGTAATAAGTATATGGATGCAAAAAAAGAACCGCTACTTAGTTTATAAAGGTATTTTTGTCAGACTAATTTTACTTTGCTTATGTATATTTTAGGCATGATTAGAAGTTAGTTTATGCATGAATTAACGTGTAACTTTCTCTCCTGCCTGTTTTAGTACTCTGTGTTGTTGCTGGAAGTTATAGATATAAAAGGTAGTATAGCATATGAGGAGTATAACAAGAACGGGGATTTGGGATTTTATTTAGGTCTACGTTTAAAAAAAAAAACTATAAAGTAGAGAATAGATCTACCCTAGGACCCTACCATGAAAAAACAGGGTAATTATTTACTGTGGAGTAGAAGCTGAAATTCATGCTAGCAGCCTGATTATGATATTAGAAAAGCATTAAAATTCAGCTTGCCAAGAAAAATTAGCTCCTTCTTAGACTTAGAGTAACATTCAGATGTTAATGAGATGCATTCAAACATAGAAAACATGGAAAATACTTACGAGATGAATAAGCTAACTGGAAAATATTGAACCTTATGAAATGACACTATTAAATGTGATAATGTATGCATACATAATTATTGTTATAGGATCTTAGGAATCACTTGGGGTATGCAAATATGCCACACCTCTCCTATTCTAAAAATACCTGCAAGATATGCTTAACTGGCATATTTATTATAAATAAACTACTGGGATAAATCACCTATTTTAGCTGTGATCTAAATGACAATATTCCCAAGCAAGTAAAAAGTTTCAAACGATTTTGAATACTACTTAAAAATCTCTAGTCATTTTACTAATACACATTGCGTTTTAGAAGGACCAGAATAAGACCAAACTCTATGAAGATGAAATAAAAAATAGAAAGAGTTAATATAAGAGCGAAACACGTCTCGCATACTCTTTGCATTATTTGACAGTAAACTATGTAATATATATATATATATACAGGTATATACATGTATAATATAAAGCTAGACATGCATATTGAATATGGATTTCAATGGGAAATACAAGCACATATAGCCTGTAAAAGGTGATACCCAATCTTTCTATATCTGTTTAAGAAGAAACTCTGTGCCATCTACAGTATAACTACTTTTAAAATCAACAAATCCTCCCACCCATCCATTTCCATAACCCCCTTAGTCCAATGCAGAACAGGATAATCTCAGGAGCACGGAATTCAGGGCAAGAACCTTAATGGATGCCAGTCCAACAAAGGGCACCATCATGCACATGCTGAATCCTTTTCATAGTGAACCAGTTAATCTTTGGGATGTGGGAGGAAACCTGTGTAAAAAACTGTGTAGTTATGTCAATTCTTTTCTGACCTTTTTCCTGTCTCACTTTAACTTCTCATCCTTTGCACAACTGTAGCTTCTCAACTCCAACTCATTAAAAGTGTTTTTATTATATGTTGGTTTGCTACAGTAAGACTCTTCAATTACCATGCAAAAGTGTGGAATCTGCTGTTTCTAATAACATGCCACACTTACGTTTGTGCCATCTCACCAAGGAGAATTCTCCATTATATATTTCTGTTATATTCCCTGGCAATAAACTGCTTTACAGATTTGCATGTTTATTCTGGCTTTATTTATTATAGATCAGTTGTAGGCATCAAGAGTATTCAATTTTTACATGAATATGGCAAGTCTGCACTTTTCAAAGACACATAACACTTGTATGCGTGTAATGTCACAGATGGTAGATCTCTATTGATGTCACAGTTCCTTTTTGCCTACCACTGACTTGCATGACATTTATTTATCAAGTATGAGTTTGACACATGAAAATGTTTCAATTTCTATGTAAAAGTTTATATCTGGAAGTTGTGAACAATATATAACACTGTGTAGTTTCAGGAGTCTCCTGTGACAATGGCACAGCAACTCTGGTATCTTGATGAAGACCATTTATATATTGATTGATCTTGCTAGCCATACAAAAGGCTGGTATCATTGTAATAACACATTTTGATCAGAATACAAAATACACAGTGTTTTAATCATCCAGAGGACATTTGGGAACTGACTTGAGGCAGTACCATAGTCTCCAAGCCAGTATGCCTGGTGTGCCTGTGTTAATGCCATATTTTGCCTATATCTTTGTTCAGAGTGATTTGTTGCTAGAAATTTTAATTTATTGCAGTACAAAATTGCTGCAAGAGTAGTTTTATAACATCAGAAGATCCTGAAATGCATTTGTCCAGCAACAAATGGTAGAAAGAAACTTCTTTGCCAGTACTGTTTTCTTAGCAACAGCTGCAATTTGCGATGGGGGTGGTATGCACATTGTTTACATTGTTGGGCACTTTTTTTCAATTAGTAATGTCAATACATGCTAGGGTTATTATTTATGATGCCTGAGCTGAATTTGGTCTGAATCAGAGGCCATAAAACACTTGATGATGGGATAATCTTTCAAAAAAGTTCAGATTAGTCTGTCCATTTTCTCATAATAAACATCATTTCATTCATTCTGATTCAGCAACTTCTCTGCGTACTTCTTCCAGTTATCCCTAATCTCATTTCTATCAGTCATAAAGCTCCTTTCTGCATTTTCCTACTCATTCTGTAGCTTAATAGCAAACTTCCATCTCTCCGCCGTTTGCCGTTTTGATACTGCTTTTCTAGAAATTTTCTTTGCTTCTTTGTAGATCACCCTGTCACATTCTGCCTCTTTAGCCTTCCAGAAATTTTGGTCTCTACTTCAGTTTTCCACCACCAAGGTATGACATAAAACATGAAATCAAAGCAAAAAAAGGCCTTAATGTCCAGGAATCGTATACACAAAATACTGCCACAATTCTGTAGTTATTTAATTAATTCTTTCATTCCACACTTCTTACCCTTGCACATTTTCTTATGTCTATTATTATGGGAGTCATCCATTATGTAGGAACATTTTTATCTAATTTTACTTTGTGTTAAAATCAAGATTTTTTTCTTACTGACTGCTCAAAATGACTTTATATTATCAGGCATGTTGTTTTTACGTTTTTTTCTTTTTTTAATTAAATGTGTTCTCCACTTCAGAAACCTAATTGAAAAGCAATGCCAATACAGTTATACAAAGGATAACTTTAATTAATAATTACACATTAAATCTAAAACTTCCAAGGGCTGACTTACTGTCACTTTTATTTTATAAAATACAATAATTTATTTTACTTGTTACAATTATAGGCTACATAAGTAAAGGAGAATACAAATGGTTAAATGTAGCAGATGAATAGCCTGAGAAGCACTATAGTTGAATTAGAATTACTTTAGTACAGTAGAGTGTTTTCACAAATAGGGTTACTGTCATGCGAGTTGATATTCAGAACAGTAGAAGTGAGTCTTTAAAGAAAGATAATGAGAATTGGAAAGATATATATAGACATATGTAACTGGAGGCACTGTGTGTAATCATAGTTGAAATTGAGCCCAACCTGTTACATCTGTATAGCTGAGCGCGCATGGGCGATATGTTTCATGGAGTTTTATTTTTTCCACTTTTGGCAAGAGGACCATCTCCTTGATACAGGTACACAGTTGTTCATAATGTCCTGGCTAGTCAACTGATCTCCAGAAGGCCTCTAGTATAACCAGTGAGCACGCACAAAAATGTTGTGTACGCCCGTTTTCACGCTCAAACTAAACTTGGCGTAAAGCCACACATTTTCACGGCAGCCTTACACCATGCTTATGCATGTTTCTGCTCAGTTTTGCAAATGCAAAACACTTACATCTGGTTAAATTAACAAAAGCTATTCAGGAAAAAAATAAGGAAAACAGACTAAACAGGTTTTAGCTATAGTTGTGGAATAGTAACTAATTATATATTATAAACAGTTTTACCAATAAAAACTCTGGATGGGGTAAGAAATGTTGATGAAGAATTTAAAGTTAGAAATCCATTTGGAAGTTTTGCTGAGTATTTCAGATCAAGACATGAAAGGTAATCTTAACACTTTGAACATGAACTATGTGTTAAGTCTTATCTCATTTAGCCTGTGAAGGCACAAAGCATGATATACTGCAACTTGTATCTCAGTATAAAGCCACTATAGATGCAGCCATCTTGCTGCCGATCTTTGCTGCTGAATCTCAGTTATCTACCAGTCTATTACAGTGCTTCCATCTACACGCAACACCTTGTGGAAAATTACATTATTAATAGACAGTTTGTAGTTATGTCATCGTGAAAAAGGAATAAAGATGCTAATATTTTGAAACAAGTAGATTTGTTGCAAGATGAATATTTTTATGTTAATGACAGTGATCAAGATAGTAAAGTGACAATCAGTTAGATAATGTGAAACCTGTCAGTTCTAGCACTGATGCAGACTGGTGCCCTGAAGACGTTTCTGCATCTCAACATGTTCGTTCGACTTGTGACGGCTCTCAGTACAGCACTACATCAACATTCTGTTGCCCACTGAGCGCAAACCACCGACTACCAAATGTGTTGTGTGCAACTAGCGTGGACGATGCAAAGAAATGTTATATTTATGTTATATGTTCATCTAAATCTGAACTTTGCAAGGTTCTAGGCTTCTAGGACTCTCATTTAAAGGGAGAATTTTAGTCGTTTTGCCGGTCAAAATAAAGTAATTAACAGTTTCTTTACAATTTTGAAAGAGTTACTATAGATAATAAAACAGTTACTTTCTAATTAATATCTTTACATTTTTACTAATTTTGATAGAACTTATTATTTTTCATATATGCATAAACCTATACTGCAGCATCCTGGTAATAAATGGTCCAGCAGTCAATGTGTTAAAAATGGTATAGTAGTTGATGGAAACAGACTGACAAAGAGAGACCATAAAAAGTTCTGGGCATACTGCAAAGAGATATTATGTTATGCAAAGTATGGCAGGAGCCATCAATATGAACAATAAAGGAAAGTTCTAAGGTCAGGTGCTGTAATTGGAAAAGCAAGGATAATACTACTTACAGAGTTTGTTCAATGAGAAGGAGAGAATTAAACAGGAATATATTACTTAAGCCGATACATCAAAAAGTATGGTTTTAATAAAAGGAGATAGGTCAGGATTCATAGATGGGTGTAAAATATGGAATGAGTTGGTGAAAACAGAGGTATAATGACTGTTATAAATTCACTTTTTTGTTATACTAAATGATGCTAATCAGGTGGATGGAAAGCTCATAGCCTGAAGATTGTAGTAGATTCTGTGACTGGACATACAGGCATATCTGGAATCACAGCTTAACAGGTGTGTGAATTGTTCTGTAAAAAATCAATAAATAAATAAAAAAAATGGGTCATGAGGTTAGGGTAAGTAATGGCTAGTAGGGACTTGTAATGAATGGTAAAAATCTGTAAAAGACTGCATTCTAGAGTGAAATAAACATTTTAAAGTAATACACTAATACACTGAAATGCTAGAAATTTACTGGCAAATATAAAAGAATATGAAGAATATGTATTTATATTAAATAGTTCTCCAGATGTTTTTTGGACTGAAGAAATTTGGCTGCATACATATTGATCTTATAAATTCCTAATTATGAGCTGGTGAAATACAGTATGATAGAGAACTGAGTATTAAATATGGACATTGTATTTGTGTGTTGGCCGCAATGTAAGTGGATTTTTAAAATGACAGACTACTTGAGATTTTATTATATTTCCTACAGATGGTTTACTTGGGCATTTTTTGATAAACCTGTCATGTTGGACTACCATAAAGTGATTGTAATAGTTAAGTCATACAATTATGGTTAGGGAGAAGAAGAAGGAAATTTGTTCCTTGGTGTACTAAACAATGTTCTAAATCAGTTAGCGATAGGAAATAAGCATTTTGAGTTTTGAAACATAAATTGACTTGGAAGTTTTAGTAGATTATCTTAAAAGAGATTTGTAGATAATGTTGGACAAGGCATACATCTCTCTGTATATATAACATCCAACATCTGTCTGTCTGTCTGTCCACTTTTCATGACAGAACTACTTAATGGATTTAGATCGGGTTTTTTTCTAAAATTTGCTTGAACATTCCAGTTGATTTTGTGACTTCTATTATTGCACTATGTATCATAGTTCGCTTATGAGAAACGCAACAGGGCACTCATCACTCACGCGTCTGCCTCGGGGCGTTCCTTATCTCCGCTTAGCTAGCAAACGAGAGAACTACTTAACGGATTTAGATTGGGTTTTTTTTCTATAATTTGCTTGAACATTGCAACTACTCTCATCGTCCTAAAAATAATAGTTCACTTGCAGGAGCGATATATTCCCGCTAATCCGAAACAGAGGCTGCAGGCTGAGGAGGGGGGGAAGCATGACATCAAGAGTGGGGAGCCGGGCAGAGCCCTCCTCACTGTCCTGTTTCACTACTACGTGGGTGGCGCCGCAGGGGACAGCTAGTATACTATGTAAATCTAAACATTTCTGTCAAAAGCAAAGATCTTTCAGTATAGATGATTCTACTATGAATTTAAAATTGTTTTTAATCTGTATTAAAATTTCAGCTTTGGGACAGGAAATGATTTCTTTTTTTTTTTTTTATTATTAATTTTATTACAATCCATACAAAGCAATCAAGTTTTTACAAAGAGAAAAAATTAAGAACAGATCGATCCCCACCCCTGAGAGAGAGAGCAAGCCAAACGGCGTTAAATTTAAGGCTTGTAAACATACCTAAATTAATAAATTCTCTGTGCCTTATGAACTTATTTTAAAATATTACTGATTAGATCCTGCCATGTTTTGAAAAAAGTCTGTATGGATCCTCTAACTGAGTATTTGATTTTTTCCAACTTCAAATAATATAACACATCGGTTTCCCACTGACTTAAAAGAGGAGAGTTTAGGTTTTTCCAGTTTATGAGAATAAGTCTACGTGCCAAAAGTGTAGTAAATGCAATCACAATTTGTTTGTCTTTCTCCGCTTTAAACCCATCTGGAAGAACACCAAACACAGCTGTTAATGGGTTTGGAGGGATTGTGAGTCCAAGGCTATCTGAAAGGTAATTAAAAATGTTTGTCCAGAATAATGTTAATTTGGTGCAGGACCATAACATGTGACCTAGTGAGGCTGGGACTTGGTTGCAACGTTCGCAGGTTGGATCATGCCCTGGGAACATTTTGGAAAGTTTTAGTCGAGACAGATCTGCTCGATATATAATTTCGAGTTGTATGATTGTATGCTTTGCGCATATGGAGCTCGAGTGAATTCTCTGCATTGCTACTTTCCACTTCTTTTCTGATATATTAATTGAAAGATCTTTTTCCCAGTGTCCTCTTGGATCTTTGAAAGGAAGGGATTGTAAAATGATTTTATATATTGTAGAGATGGAGTCTAAGTCCTTGAGAATGAGCAATATTTTTTCCAGCATGGATGAGGGTGCAAGATGAGGAAAATCTGGAAGGTTTTGTTTAACAAAGTTTCTGATTTGAAGATAGTGAAAGAAATGTGTAGCTGGAATGTTAAATTTGGAATGTAATTGTTCATAGGATGCAAAGACGTCTATATAAAGATCTCTAAGCAAGTTAATTCCAAATTTTAGGAAATGATTTCTTCTCAAATATTTTTTTATTTAAATGTTTTAGCGTAAGCTTCTTTATTAGAATTATACAATTCAAAACAAGGGTCTTCCTGATTATTGTAAAAAGGTTGTAGTTATCCTGATTGTGAAACTTTGAGAAGATCCACACAATTGTGTAGTTATAGGCCTACTCGACTCACATCTACATAGTGCAAACTGATTGTGAAGATGATTGTAGAAAGATTCTGTTTTTTGTTGTTTTTTTTCAGAAGAAAATATTGATTACTACTGTCTGCATTAATTTTAGAAGCAAAAAGTATCTCTAAGAATTATATTTGGAAAGCTTTGTCAGTAAAAGATTCTGTGGTTGACATTGGATTAAGAAAAAAAGTATGAGATACATTATGGTTTGGTCATTCACTTAGAGTACAAGTAGATTTTGAATTGTCTTGTGAATTCACAATAGATCATGGAACCACCATAATATATAACATGTAGCAGTCATGTCCTGTTTAATGCAATGAGTAATGATACTTTTAAGAAATTTGGTCCAGAAATAAATATTGTCATATATGCTGATAGTGCATCCATATGGAAGACAGGGAGAGGCAGCAACACTAATTTTATGGCATCATCTATAAAGAGCATTAATGATGGTGAAAGAATAATTGGATTGGATTTCAGATTTAAGTTTTCTCTTTTTTAAATGTAAATTTGTGATTTGTTTTTCTAGAAAACCTGCCTATTAATAACAGTCTTTATTTGTATGGATTTTTTGAGGATATAAATAGCCTTCTAAAATGATAGGATATTAAATTTTAGTCACTTTGGAGCTCCTAGAACAATTTGGTTAACAATATGTTGCTCTTTAATAAGACTTACTTTTGAGTTCTGAGCGTCAAAAGTATATGGAAACTAGTAGAATAATCTGGGTATGATTCAGACTGTTTAGTTAACATACGTTGTATAATAATCTTTTAACAAAGCTATAACAGAATGAATTACTAAACACAAGGACAAAAGGATTGAATATAAGTATAAGGTTAACTAAATGTAACGTTATGTAAATGTAATGTAAAAGCATTGCTAAGATCAATTAATCATTTCAGTTGTGTTACAAAAAGTCCTCCACAATTTATTTGAGAATCAAAATTAAAGTAACCAGGAGCAAAATCCTGTCCTTAACTTTCATTGATTTAGGGAGCCACTTATAACTGATTTAACCCTGTCCTTCTCTTTCTCTCTTTCTTTTCCTTGTTTCAGAGTGAGAAACAGCCTGCCACTTTAATTTATTAAATTCCAGCAGCCAATGCCAAGGCAGACATTTTGTTTCTTTTTAAATGTTCTTCCATTTTAGTCATTCTAGTGAACACATTAGGCAGCTTGTCCCAGAAGCTTTGATCATAAAATTATGTGCAAGGATAGTTTACTTATGATGTGTGTGTATCAAACCTATTGTTAAAGCCATAAATTAACAAATCATTCTAACCTAAGATTATAATCTGAGTTATATTGTAAGATAACAAAAATACATTTGAACAGACTTAGTAGGATAAATACATAGAAGTGTACAACCAAACCATAAAACATTATCTCAAGGCACTGCTTTGTTTAAAATATTTCAGAGTATAGTTCCAGAGTTCAATTACAGCTGTTCATAGCTCATCTGAGCAGAAAAAAGTAGTCCACTATGGCCTTCCAAGCAAAATGTCTGTAATAACAAAATGGTGATATTTCTCCCTCTCCATGGGTCATTTTTTATAAAACTTTGCATGGATTTATGCATACATCAAAAAATGTGTATGCTGAAAAAAATTCTGACTTACAAAACCTTGCGTATGCACATTTGTACGTAATTTACTGATTATAAATCCAAATCATCTTGTGAATGTGCATATGTGAATGCACCATGAACTCTGCCTGTTGCCACCCTGAAGCAACTGTATATGAACCATGCTAAGCAGCCTCATACATATTCATTGATGATGCTGCAGACCTTCACATCATCTAGTGCAAGACAGAAATTCTCATGTCTAAATGAGAAGAACATAAAGAACCTTAATTGGTAGCCTAAGTGCGGGTGTCAGCAACAAGCATGGATATGTTGAATGGGAACATAATGGTGATTTGCACTGCAGGACGCAGCAGTCAGGCACTGAGCAATGTTGGAGAAATTCAGAAATATTGTCAATTTCTCCAATGAATAGCCCTGAAATAAAAAGTATCTCACAGATCCTTGAATGCATTTTACTAATGAAGGTCACAATTTATTGTCAAATCTGCCCTGCCAGTGCTTTAGCACAAGTCATAAATTTGTGTGTATTTTTCTAATTACAAATTCCTAATCTGAGAATTGAATTGAAGAAAATGTAAATATATTCATCTGTATATCATTTTTGAAAGACTGACTAAGACAGCCCAACAAAAGACGGTCGCAAAAAATGCTATCCCACCCAAATTCATTAACAAAAGGATTTTATACAAATCTAGCAGAAAGTGTTGTTATTTCTGTATAATAAACACAATTTTCCATTGCGCTTACTTTGATATTTATTCTTAATAAACAAGATTTCTACTATAATATGCTCTGTTTTGTATTAGCTACATTGCAAGCTATGCATTTGAACATAACACTCTTTGGTTCATCTGTATGCAACAGCAGTCGTCACCTCTAGAGATAAGATTTAATTCAGTTATCCCTTGGGCTCAGAAATTGAAAAACCCATATAATCAGTGCCACTGGTGCAGTGTTCATGTGTACATGGAAAATGCTGCTATCAATTTGATTGATTATAATAAAATTCTTAAAGAGAGGCACGTCAACCTAACTACAAAAGAAATCACTCATAGACCGGAGTCTAATTTAAAAGTAGGTACTTCTGATTTGAATGGAATAAGCAACAGTTTTCCAACAATCAATAAGACACTAATAAATTGTTTTAGAAAAGCAAGCTGACATACTGTGATACAGAAGGCAATTCTGAAACACAATTGCAAAGGTATTAATTAAATAATGCTTTCCTGGTGATCAACTAAAACAGGATTAATAATAATTTTGACATGTAAATTTTTATTTCAAAGTAATAATTTACTTTATTTTGGTTTTATTGCACTTTTATTTCAATGAATTTGCATTGTTTGAATCTTTAGATTTTGTACTGTTAGGCAGCTTAGTGGCTTAGAGGTTATAACTACAACTATACATCTCCTGTGCACATTTTTTTATTTCTTTATGGAGTTTCCTTCAGGAACTCCAGCATACTAACTTATTTATTGCCATGTTTTGTGCAATAAGCTGCCTCATCAGCAATATACCATCCAGTACAGTACTATAAAATCTTTGTCATTATTATATGGATTTTTAGGTGTATTTACATATAACTCACAAAGGACCTATTGTGATTGCCATGTCTTTCTGCCTGTCTGTCTGTCTGCATCAAAGAATTTAGCCAACTCATGGACTGATTTTTTTGAAATGTGGCATGCTTATTCTTCAAGGGCATTTGTTGATACAGTTCACTTTTCATTGACATATCTTGAACAGATCACATTGTACACAGTTTTAAAATTTCACAATCTGCCATTGAGAAGCAATCTTAACACAAATATACATTCTGTCTGACTTCAAATTACTGCATCAATTTTACCTTGACAGTGACAACTTGTATATTTTGTATGTTTTCCTCTTTTCACCTCTAATAGCTGGTACTGATGGCAAACAGATCCTTAGTACAAGTACAAGTTAATGAAACACCAGACTGTATGCATACTGTATAATACTTTTCCTGTTTTTTTGGATTTGACAGTGTTGTGTTTTAGTAGTGTTATTTTGGTGACATCCCAGGACATTTGTATCATGATCGCTGCATAACATCACCGCCGTAGCACTAAGTAAGTTGGCTGTGCATGTCCGCTGCTGTCAATGTTTCAAAATAATCAAAACTAAATTTGCAGTTGTCAAAAGTGTTTATTTAATTACATAGGGCTCAGAAATCTTTTCTATTTACTGACTTTGTCACTCGTTCAAAAATTAGACTTTGGAAATTCCGTTGGTTGATTTTCCTGGTTTTGACCATAGACCATTTAAGACTTAGATGCCCTTCGTTTTTGTCTCCTGATCCTTTTAGAACTCTGTTTCTCTGTATGTGTCTTACAGGCGGCACGGTGGCGCAGTGGTAGCGCTGCTGTTAGGAGACCTGGGTTTACTTCCAGGGTCCTCCCTGGATGGAGTTTGCATGTTCTCCCCGTGTCTGCATGGGTTTCCTCCGGGTGCTCCGGTTTCCTTCCACATTCCAAAGCCATGCCGGTTAGGTGCATTGGTGATCCTAAATTGTTCCTAGTGTGTGTGTTTGGTGTGTGGGTGTGTGCCCTGTGGTGGGCTGGCACCCTGCCTGGGATTTGTTCCTGCCTTGCGCCCTGTGCTGGCTGGGAATGGCTCCAGCAGGTCCCCGTGACCCTGTGTTAGGATATAGCGGGTTGGACAGTGACTGACTGACTACATGTGTCTTTCCTCATCCTTGGTGTAACAATTGCCATTTAATGGACAGCCAACTGGAACCAACATTGGAGAAAGACATAAGCTGTTATTTTCCTGGTGCAGATAGAGTGGTATTGTGCCTCTTCTCGAGAGTGTCAGTTATCTTGGCTCCCAGAACACCATTAAGTGTTTAATTATACTTCCTTTGATCCATGTTTCTTTTGAGTGGATCACAATGACTATTGTTGGACCACTTGAAAAATTGGCTTACTGGCCATAAGTAACTGCTTGTAATTCTAGAGTATGTTACTTGGTGTCCCAAAGCCCATCCCTCTGTGAGTTGCCTATGCAAAGAACATTGCTGAAGAACAGAAGTATTTGCACATGAAGAACCTAACAGATCAAGCATCTTTTTTCATGTGTCTTTGTTAACCATATGCGGTTACATTTCATTAACGCACAAGTCATCTTTGACGCCAAGATGAGACTGGCAAACATTGTTACCCCCTTAATTTCTAAATGAGAATAAGTACTACTTCAGTTATGAAGGGCTAGTGTAATCACTTAAGAACAATAAGAACAATCTTAAATATGAGATAATGAAGTACTTAGTGTTGTGAATCTTTCGGGAAATGTATCCCTATTTCATCGTGGTGTCACTTTACCACATAATCTGCCTGAATCTTGCTCCATAGGTTGTGGAAAACAACACTGACTAGCAAAAAGTAGCCCATCCCCCACTAACTTCCATGGTTCATGATTTTAGTTATGTTAAAAAACATACTGTATAAATTCACTTGAAATGGCACTATAATGTTTTTTACACAACTCTAAATTGACAAAGGAGAAACTGGCATTGAGTGGATGAAGTAATACTTGGGTGAAGAGCACAATGCATGGTATTACCAACGTTTTCACAGACAAGGCAGATGGATCAATGCATCAACTATGAAACAGTAAAGAATGGTTTTTCTTTGCTCAATGCTGGCACAAATTTGAGATTGTACTCCATATCTGCGTTGCTGAATCTTGAATTTGTTAAAAATACAGTTTAGGAAACTATGATAGTAATGTGGAAACTGTGATAGCAATGTGTTTTCCACATATATTTCTGTCTTTGTAACAGTCATTAATTGTTAGGTTTATGTTTCAGATGTTTACCTTAAGTTTCAACAAATTTTCAAGAAAGTTATTATTTTTTCCTGTCTTGTTTTTCATAGTTTACATCAGGGATCTCAAACTCCAGCCCTGGAGAGCCACAATGGCTGCAGGTTTTCATTCTAACTCTTTTCTTAACTAGTGACTTGTTTTTGCTGCTAATTAACTTTTTTTGAATTCATTTTAATTGACTTGTTTTTTAAGATTTGTTCCCCAAAATTTCTTCATCATTCCTCTGAATTGCTTCATTTCTTTCTTTAATGAAATGTGAAGTGAGTGAGCCATCAGAAGACCAACTAAGTCAGATCCTCAAACTCCAACCAGTTGCTTAATCAGGCGCAGAGTCTTGTTGTTAATTAAACCCGTTCTTTAATTCTATGGCTTCTTGTTGCTCTCATTGTGCAATAGCATACATTTTCAAAATTGTTGATTTTTTTCTTTACTTTTCTAAACGCATTGTTAAAATGTTTAAGGGACCTGAGCAAATCAAAATTCCTGAGACCTCAACCCTTTTTATTTTCAGATATTGTTTGATGGTCACAGTTTGCTGGTCATCTTTTGCTTCATTTTGTATCGTATTGGGCGGACTGCACGGTCTCTTGGTCTGGAATCCCTGCAGATTTTATTTTTTTCTCCAGCCGTCTGGAGTTTTTTTTTGTTTTTTCTGTCCACCCTGGCCATCGGACCTTACTTATTCTATGTTAATTAATGTTGACTTATTTTTATTTTTTATTGTGTCTTCTATTTTTCTATTCTTCATTTTGTAAAGCAATTTGAGCTACATTTTTTTTTGTATGAAAATGTGCTATATAAATAAATGTTGTTGTTCTTGTTTGGCTGCTAATTACGGAAAACAAAAAAATTATTGGGTCTGAGTCTTCAAGAGCAAGTCAATTAAAAATAATTCAAAAGAAGTTAATTAGCAGCAAAAACAAGTCACTAGTTAAGAAAAGAGTTAGAATGAAAACCTGCAGCACCCCCAGGACTGGAGTTTGAGATCCCTGGTTTACATGATGCCTTTTGTATGCCTCACATGATTATAATCATTATATTTCTAATGTCAAGGATGCAACAAAATAAACATGGCAACATCTCCAGTATGTGTGATCCCTTGGTGTATTTGAACTTCTTCATAAAGATCGTCAGAGTAGTTAGTTTCAAATATAGGTAGGCTCTAGCACTAGGTTTGGTTTCAAGGTCGTTTGCATGTTGTCTTGTCCTTTGTTCTTTATTGCCAGTTTCTATCAATCTACTGGAAATAAAATCATATAATTTTAGTATGCATTTGGCATGAGACCATTGTGTCATTATACCGACAGTTTTGCCACTATATCACACAACTGGCGCACTTATGTGCCAAACTGGATCATTTATTACAAGCGTATAGTTGTTACCTGGTAAAATGGGCAATATTGATGCCCATGTTATAAGTACTTTCAAGCAAACCCGACAAGTTTTGGATAGCTGATGTAAATGGCTAAATATGCTAAACACTATTCTATGTTTGGAGAAAGATCCAACCCAAATGCCAGAAAAAGACTGTCTGAGACCGTGGTAATGAGCTTTTTCACAGGCAAAAGGAGAAATGTCACCAGTGCCAAAATGTTCGCACTACTTTCCTTGGTACTTGTCAAATAAAACAAACCTGTTCAGTACCATGGGCAAAATCAGATTAGAGCTAAAACTCCCACCATCTGAAATTCAAAATGAGAAATAATGAAGGTAATGAACAATGAGAAAGTTCAGACAGTGCCAAGTGGGAAGATGTACAAACAACAAAACAATGGAGAGGTACGTGAAGTTCAACAATTACTGTATGTGTGTGGAGGTAATCCCAAAAGACTACAGAATTCTGTTCCTCCAAACTTCTTTGTGACTAGAAAACTTGCTGATTTCCATTTACATATATACCATGAAATATCTGAGTGCAATTCTGGAAACTTTTTTTTTTAACTAAGTGCTTGCCAAGAATGTATATATTTTGTAGCAATCTGAGTATGAGAATAATGCTATATAAATAAAATCCATTGTTATTTTTAATTATTATTATTAGTTTAAGGCAGTCTGTGGCTTTTGAGGGCAGGGCAGTAGGTATGCAGTCTCAGGAAGCCAAGCTGATGGGCCATTAGTGATATCATCTAAAAAAACATAGTGGTTCTAGTGTAAATTCTAAAATGTGCATACTAATGACATAAATGTTTACAAGTATGTAAAAGTATCCATCCATCCATTTTCCAACCCGCTGAATCCGAACACAGGGTCACGGGGGTCTGCTGGAGCCAATCCCAGCCAACACAGGGCACAAGGCAGGAACCAATCCCGGGTGCCAACCCACCGCAGATGTAAAAGTATTTTAGTAGAAAATGCCAAAAAAAAAATTTTATGTAACTCGACAATCATCTGCTGCTTTAATATAAAAATAGTAATAAATAGGTAATTTAAAGTGATTATGTATTAAACACAAAAGGAGAGGAACAAACCTGAGACATCATGCTAAATGTTTAATTCAAAAGAAGTGCAGATGTTTACGTCCATGTCTGTGCAGGCGTCTTTCATACCACACCCACCCAAAACTAAACAAGTTTTATTTCATGGTGTTCTGCTGCCACCTGCAACCCACTTGTATAACATGGTAAAAGCTTTCAGTATGCAAGGCTTTTATGTTGCAGTCATGGTACCACATTTGCAGACAACAGTGACCCTAGTTGACAGTACTAATTCCCTTTCTCTTATTTACTTCAGCATACTTGGCACCTGAGACCCCCCTGCATTACAATGTTATTTTGCCCTATAGCAACTCAAATCAAATGGCAGGCTGTGAGCCTAAAAACTTTCATTTATGGAATTAATATTTCAATTTTGAACAAAAAAGCAAAAAGAATGTCACATCATCCACAGAATCACCGTAATTCTGTATTCAACCTAATATTATAAAGACTTTTTAAACAAATTTCTTTCTCTTTTTTCCACAGTTAATAAAGTTACCCAAAGCTATACAATTTCAGACCAATATTAAGAGATACACATTTATAACATGTATTGAGCAAATACCTAAACTGGAGAAAAAAGCTTTTTTGAAAATTCCTGCAGGATAAAAAATAATAAATTGCAAAGTAAGTAAAAAGACCAGAGATGGTTTATAAAAGAAGAAATGTTTATAAGCATTAGACTTTTCTGTCACAAGGATATTCATATGGTCTTGATAGCATCATCCTTTATCTGGGCGGCCAGCATTGATAAAGTGGGGTTATCCTTAAAACATAATAAGTATAATGAAGACAGCTAATCTATACTAATTAAAGGCAAAGCCCTCACTGACTCACTCACTCACTCACTCGCTCGCTCACTCACTAATCACTAATTCTCCAACTTCCCGTGTAGGTAGAAGGCTGAAATTTGGCAGGCTTATTCCTTACAGCTTACTTACAAAAGTTAAGCATATAGCCCCATCTTCACGAAATTTGGTAGGCGGCTTCCCTGCGCCAACCGAAACCGATGTACATACTTATTTCGATGGTATGATGCTACTGTCGGCCGCCATATTGAACTTTCCAACGTCTCTAATTTTCCAACTTCCCGTGTAGGTAAAAGGCTAACCCCATCTTCACAAAATTTGGTAGGCGGCTTCCCTGCGCTAACCGTAACCAATGTACATACTTATTTCGGTGGTATGACGCCACTGTCAGCCACCATATTGAACTTTCCAACGTCACTAATTCTCCAACTTCCCGTGTAGGTAGAAGGCTGAAATTTGGCAGGCTCATTCCTTACAGCTTACTTACGAAAGTTAAGCAGGTTTCATTTCACAATTCTATGCGTAACGGTCATAACGGTTGACAACGTTCGCCATATTGAACTTTCTTATTTATGGCCCCATCTTCACGAAATTTGATAGATGGCTTCCCTGCGCTAACCAAAACCGATGTACGTACTTATTTCAGTGGTATGATGCCACTGTCGGCCGCCATATTGAAGTTTCCAATGTCACTAATTCTCCAACTTCCTGTGTACGTAGAAGGCTGAAATTTGCCAGGCTCATTCCTTACACCTTACTTACAAAAGTTAAGCAGGTTTCATTTCGAAATTCTACGCGTAACGGTCATAACGGTCAACAACATCCGCCATGTTGAACTTTCTTATTCATGGCCCCATCTTCATGAAATTTGTTAGGCGGCTTCCCTGTGCTAACGGAAACCAATGTACGTACTTATTTCGGTGGTATGACGCCACTGTCAGCCGCCATATTAAACTTTCCAACGTCACTAATTCTCCAACTTCCCGTGTAGGTAGAAGGCTGAAATTTGGTGCTGATTTCGGTGGTATGATGCCACTGTCGGCCGCCATATTGAACTTTTCAACGGTCTTTGTTACTTATGGGCCCATCTTCAAGAAATTTGGTACGCGGGTTCCCAACGCTAACTGAATCCTACTTACGTACATATATACGTCCATAGCCTGCAGCTCGGTCACCGTGTGAGGCGGCGTTGGGTCCCCCATCCCAAAGCCTCCCACGTTGTTGGCTGCCTGCCTATATAAGGCCGTCTGTCGCTCCTGTCTCTACATTCCCTTCCTTGCTTCACCATGGGATTCACGTCTCCCTGCTGATAACTACAGCCTTTTTATTTAATCCACGGTTTCTCAGCTGTTATATTGTTTATAGTTATTGTTTAGGTATTTTAGACTTACTTTACATTGTTCAGGTGCCCATTTCCTTTATCGTTCCAACTGTACCCCCATTAACATGTCTATCGAGATGATCACCATCGATCAAAGAACTGTCACTTACCGAGTGGTTTCCATTCCCGGAGATGGCACCTACCTTTTCCATTCTCTTTGTTACATATTGCATGACCATATCAGGCTCACTCTTGATATCCGGAGGAACATTGTGTCTTATGTATTGAATGACTGGGACAGGTTCAAGGTGCGGACTAATGACGGTACAGGAGATAATTATACTACACAGGAGCACTATAAGAGTGAAATGCTTAAGCCCTTCACCTATGGTTCTGCATGTGAGTTGATGGCTGCCGCTGAATTGTTCGGTTGTCGCTTTCAAGTGTACCAAAATGGCCAAATATTTTACACCTTTGGACAACCGCCAACGCCTCTTAAACATCTTAAATTCACAGGTGACGATTTGAGTAGTGGACACTTTGATGTTTATGAATGTTTAAACTCTCAAAAGCTGGATGCGAAGTTATCGATGAAACCAGTTGTATACTTACAATGCTTGACAGATGCCGAATGTCACTTCAACACAACAAGTCCTGCAAATACTAACGTAATTGAAACAAACCATGAAACTCAAACCGATTATGACAGCAGCAATCCAAGTTGTGAGATTTGAGGCAAGATTGCTTTTCACATGGCCAACTGTACGTTGCATGCTCAAAAGTAAGCTCAGCGCACTGCTTGGTCATATTACAACCGGAGGGCCGAGCTGACAACGTGGCATACAAAGAGATCCTTAACTAATAATTATTGGTATATTTTTTCTCAGTTTAAAAAGGTTTACTTTTCTTCTTAATAAAAATTTTAAAGCAGTACTTCGCCGCTGCAAAGCGCGGGTATTTTGCTAGTATACTAATAAAAGGCAAAGCCCTCACTGAATGACTGACTCACTCACTCATTCATCACTAATTCTACAACTTCCCGTATAGGTAGAAGGCTGAAATTTGTCAGGCTCATACCTTACAGCTTACTTACAAAACGTAAGCAGGTTTCATTTCGAAATTCTGCGCATAATGGTCATAACTGAATCCTAATTACGTGCATATATATGGCCATAGCCTGCAGCTCGGTCACTGTGTGAGGCAGAGTTGCGTCCCCCATCACCACGCCTCCCACGTAATTGAGTGCCTGCCCATATAAAGTCGTCCGTCAGCAGCAATTCAATAGACACACTGCCACTAAATATTCGCAGGAAAAAAGTTAATACCGGGAATGCTTGTTAAACATCTTAGATTCATGAGTAGTGATTTGGGTGGTGAGATGTCTATCGAGGTGATCACTTTAATATTTTTATGTCATTGAAATGTATTATTATCAGGCATGGTTTAGGCACCTAGGTCATCAGGAAGGCACCAGAAAAAGGGACCTCAAGGTTACTATTATGGAAGTTAATTTAGAGCACGGATGCTGTGAATGTAAGAGCTGTAATAAATAAAGTTCCCCTGCATACTTTAAAAGAAAGTCTCGCCATCATTTCATTTTTCACATTTTGTGAAAACAAGACATGGTTTCAGAATAGAGGACAGTCATGGATTTTGTTGGAGTTCCCTTGCCACAAATTGACTGGGATTCTCTTAACCTGGAGAATGGAAAAAAGTCTGACAGCATGTGGAGGTAATGTTTTCTGGCCCGCTAAAAGGCAAAGACGAGAGTGAGAAATGCAGCTACCTGCTCCTGTGGACTGGAGAAAAAGGAAGAGACATTTTTAACACATGGACTCTCACCCAGGAGGAAGCCAAGATACTGAAAACTTATTATGACTGTTTTGAGGCGTTTGTCATGCCTAAGACGAATACGATATTCGCAAGATACAAGTTTAATGAGAAGACATAGGGTATAAATGAGACTTTTGATCACTTTGTAACGGAGTTAAAATTGCTGGTGAAGGACTGTGCTTATGCAAACGAAGATGAGATGGTCAGGGATAGACTAGTGTTTGGCACAAACTCAGTGAAAGTGCGAGAGAAACTTTTAAGTGCCGGGTCTGAGCTAACATTAAATAAAGCCTTGGACATCGCAAGATCGCACGAGATAGCACAAGCACAGCTGAGAACCTTCGATGCATGTACTCCGAGCGGCTCACGTGAACTGACTGTGAATGCAGTACACAGACAACAAGCAAGAGCTCCAAAGAGCGCTGAACAAACAACACATTACACAATTGAGAAGGTAGCAAAAGAATATGAAGCAAGTGACGCATACAAGCATATTCATAAGTGCAGCTACTGCGGAAACAAACCACACAGTGGAAAAAGTCAATGTCCAGCTAAAGGAAGACAGTGTAAAAAATGTGGTAAATTGAACCACTTCACTAAAGTTTGCAAGACAGGGAAAGGTAAACCCGTGCATGAAGTGTGTGATGTCTCAGATAAAGAGGAAGACGAGCTGTTTGTTGATGCAGTAAGAAAGGAACAACCTTCTGAAGCTAAACAAGCCTTTGTAGACATATCAATAGGAAAGCAAGGTGTAAGGCTTAAGTTTAAATTAAGTTCATAGACACGCTGACGCTAAATATTCGCAGGCAAATCCACAACTTCATACCGGTAATGCCTGTTAAACATCTTAGATTCGCAAGTACCGATTTGGGTAGTGAACACTTCGATGAATGAAACCTGTTATCTTTACAACGGTTGACAAACACGGAATGTAACTTGAACATAACACATCCTCCAAATACGAACCTGATTGAAAGAAATAATGATAATCAAATCCTTGATGACAGCAACACTCATAACAGTCACAAAACAATTACATTGACAATCATGTTACGTTATTTTTAAAATGTTTCCTTTTCTTTTTCATAACTTCTTTAATACACTACTTCTCCGCTGCGAAGCGCGGGTATTTTGCTCGTTTTAGATAAAACTCAATTTTTACTATGTTCTACTTTATTTCATGACTTATATGAGGAAGCTTTATGGCAGATAAAATTCTTTTGATAACTTATTTCGAACACATTCAAAATAACATTTATTAATGCAGCACCCTTTCGATAACTTCTTTGAAAGGGGCTTCTTTTCAGAACACAATTTTCAACTATTTACAGAGCTTTACTAGACAAAAACATTCTTAACACAAAAATCTCTGAAGCCTACGAAAAAAGTCGTAATCCCGGACCACCTTAAATTCCTTTGCACCTCTCTATTAGTGTCTTTTGTTTTGCAAATTTGTCAGTCAGCACAAGCAGCCTGCTATCCCATCTCCCCCACCGCTGTAGCTCAAGTTGGACAAAAAGTTCTCCCAGCTTAAGTCTGTTTATCTGGGTGTGAGGTGTCTGGAGTTGTTTAGGGTACAGTAAATATCGTTATTTTGAACACATGCATTTCCATGTGTGTTCAGTGTTTACAACGATCTGGGTAAATGTTGGATAACAGAAAATGTGAGGCAAGAAATGTTGAACACATACCTAAAACAGAAACTTTTTTCATGGTATAGTCACACTTTATGTAACCAATCTTTTCCTAAATAAGGAGTGGCATTGCACATGTACTTTGTCAGCATGCCTATGTCGATCAAAGCTCACACAAAATAAAAACAAAAATGCTTCTGTAAGGTTTCTAAACTCTTTTGGGATTCTACCCAATGGGACAACACGTGGTAGAGCATCCCAAAGCAACCGCAGGTTCCCAGCGATGTAGAAGTGTGCCGCAAAAGTGAACCCGAAAAGATCGCGGACATGCTATAAGCACCTGCCATTGATGGGTAATACAAGGAGCATTATAAATGCATGACACAGTATTACTTGGCTACTAACCTGGTCCCGACCCTGCCTGATTGGTGTGTCTGTGTATAGGTGAGTGACAGATCTCGCTACAATAAATAACCGTGCTGTTCCTGTTTCAAGCTGAATAAAGCTGGTGTTGTTAAAGTACTAAGAGTCAGCTTTGTGTTTTGGGGTGCAAGACAGGGACACATACGTTACAACATACATGTGGTCACAATGCTATAGTAAACAGTATATGCTCGTACGGATGTTGACTATACGAGTGAGGCATGCCGACTGAGACCAAGAATGGGAGATGATTACCCATAATCCCGCAGCGAGAGAGAAAGAAGAACCATCAGCTCAGTTGTGATCACGTGATGCTCGACAGACAAAGCATATACAGTGGTGTGAAAAACTATTTGCCCCCTTCATGATTTCTTATTCTTTTGCATGTTTGTCACACAAAATGTTTCTGATCATCAAATACATTTAACCATTAGTCAAATATAACACAAGTAAACACAAAATGCAGTTTTTAAATGATGGTTTTTATTATTTAGGGAGAAAAAAAAATCCAAACCTACATGGCCCTGTGTGAAAAAGTAATTGCCCCCTGAACCTAATAACTGGTTGGGCCACCCTTAGCAGCAATAACTGCAATCAAGCGTTTGCGATAACTTGCAATGAGTCTTTTACAGCGCTCTGGAGGAATTTTGGCCCACTCATCTTTGCAGAATTGTTGTAATTCAGCTTTATTTGAGGGTTTTCTAGCATGAACCGCCTTTTTAAGGTCATGCCATAGCATCTCAATTGGATTCAGGTCAGGACTTTGACTAGGCCACTCCAAAGTCTTCATTTTGTTTTTCTTTAGCCAATCAGAGGTGGATTTGCGGGTGTGTTTTGGGTCATTTTCCTGTTGCAGCACCCAAGATCGCTTCAGCTTGAGTTGATGAACAAATGGCCGGACATTCTCCTTCAGGATTTTTTGGTAGACAGTAGAATTCATGGTTCCATCTATCACAGCAAGCCTTCCAGTTCCTGAAGCAGCAAAACAACCCCAGACCATCACACTACCACCACCATATTTTACTGTTGGTATGATGTTCTTTTTCTGAAATGCTGTGTTCCTTTTACGCCAGATGTAACGGGACATTTGCCTTCCAAAAAGTTCAACTTTTGTCTCATCAGTCCACAAGGTATTTTCCCAAAAGTCTTGGCAATCATTGAGATGTTTCTTAGCAAAATTGAGACGAGCCCTAATGTTCTTTTTGCTTAACAGTGGTTTGCGTCTTGGAAATCTGCCATGCAGGCCGTTTTTGCCATTTGTGGATAATGGCTCTCACTGTGGTTCGCTGGAGTCCCAAAGCTTTAAAAATGGCTTTATAACCTTTACCAGACTGATAGATCTCAATTACTTCTGTTCTCATTTGTTCCTGAATTTCTTTGGATCTTGGCATGATGTTTAGCTTTTGAGGTGCTTTTGGTCTACTTCTCTGTGTCAGGCAGCTCCTATTTAAGTGATTTCTTGATTGAAACAGGTGTGGCAGTAATCAGGCCTGGGAGTGGCTACGGAAATTGAACTCAGGTGTGATACACCACAGTTAGGTTATTTTTTAACAAGGGGGCAATTACTTTTTCACACAGGGCCATGTAGGTTTGGATTTTTTTTCTCCCTAAATAATAAAAACCATCATTTAAAATCTGCATTTTGTGTTTACTTGTGTTATATTTGACTAATGGTTACATGTGTTTGATGATCAGAAACATTTTGTGTGACAAACATGCAAAAGAATAAGAAATCAGGAAGGGGGCAAATAGTTTTTCACACCACTGTATGTACTACTCATATTGCAAGACCTCATTCGTTTATCAAGTTAGAATTAATTAAACATTTGAGCTTGTCTTGCAAAACACTTGCAGACCAAGGTACTCACAATTCATGGTTTTACTGTATAGTTTACCTCTTAAATTATGTCATCAATCAAAATAAACATAAATATTCACCTGCTGCATATACATCATGAATGTACAGTTATGGTAAACATTAACATATTACAATTTCAGGAAGTAAGAACTGGATGTAATTTTAAATACATACAGGCATTTAGTAAAGTACGTTTCACAGTATTTTACTGAATCATTCGCTGCATCATGCTGCACTAAAATCAACTACTCAGAATTGATGTTTTTGTACTGGAGTGGAACATCAAAAACAAAAAACAATAAAAAATACAGTATACATTGATTTGATAAGGTCAAAATCCCTGGTCTTAAAAAATGTTTTAGCAAGAGTGTAGTATTACAAGTACAGTTTCACTCAATACTACAGCATCACACCTTTTGTTTCCTAGCTCAATGTCTTTTTTAGCGACACAAGTATATTTTAATTTCTAATTAAATTAAATACCTTCTCCTTTTCAAACTTGGAACAATTTACACTTTTTAAACTCCTAAGGCACATAAATATCACTGCTGAGTTACAAATTGTTCTTGTTGATTCAGTTCTAATGATATACACAAAAAACACAGTATTTAATACGTGTATGTGGCATTTAATTTTGACACAGAAAAATTATTTTTGATACAAAAGTGTTTCATTTCAAAGTGTTTCATGTCTATTACTACACATTCAAAAGCATATCTATATCTTTTAGACAGCTGCTGGGATAGACAAGACTTCATTTAAATAACAGAAATATGTTTTTCCTTTTTCTTTTCCTTGTGTGGACTAGAGACCAGCATCTTTTTACTTTAAATTAAATTGGAACATTTGTTTAAACAAACACCAGTAATATTCCATGTTTAACATATTACTATTATGCGGGCAGCAGGGTGGGACAGTGGTGATGCTGCTGCCGCACAGTAAGGAGACCAGGGTTGTGAGTTATCTCCATGTCTGTGTGGCTTTCCTCGGTATGCACCGGTTTTCTCCCACAGTCCAAAGACTTGCACATTAGGTGAATTGGTGTTGTTACATTTGTTGTAGTGTGTGTGTGTGTGTGTATGTGTTTATACGTGTGTACACCCTTCAATGAACTGGTGCCCTGTCCCAAAATTGTTCCTGCCTTGCACCCAGTGGTTGCTGGTATAGGACCCAGCAGCCTTGAGACCCTGTCCTGGATAAGCGAACTACGAAAATGAATAGATGACATATATGCAATAAACATTAAATAAACTAAGTCACTTTCTGTAATTATCTTCTTTTGCAACACTTCACATTTCATATGAAGTGTTGTACTAAGTTGTATTTTATTGCACTCACATTTCCCACACCAACCTCCCTTTACCCCATCTCACTTTATAGTGTTTATTAGATGTGGGAACGTGGCCCAAGAATGGCATTGTAGTCTCTGAATAAATACAACAATGAAAATCTTGGACTTGAATATTTATATTAGACATTACTGCTAATGAACCCATATTAGCAAAAATCTAAATAAGACATTCCTTGCTATTTTGTAGAAAAGTAGTAAGAAATATAAACTTTAAAGTGCACATATTTTTAAGAACTTTTTTTTATTACTTTTCAAAGACAGCAGTTTTTCTTTCAGAGGTAGAAACCTGTAGGGGATAATAATGTTCTGTGACAGAAGACTGAAGATAAATTTTCCCTCCATATGCAAACAAACCTATGAATGCTAAACATAAATGCAAATAACCATGTTTAAAGAACAGGTGTTTTACATCCATATACAATAATGACTAACTGGCACCAATTTCTCCGTGCAAAAAATTGTATAACAGTGATTGAAAACTCTTTTAGTCTGATGAAAAAAGCATCTAAAGGCAATATTTCTGGCAGTAGTCATAATATTGAATATTTCATTATAACTAATTATTGTGTTATTATGTTTGAATTTATTTTAGTCAAGAATTTCAGTTCCTTTCTAACTATAGTATAAATATAGTCATATTCATATTTACATTTTGTACCCTGATTTAACATTTATCAAACAGAAACAAATATGGCATCCTGACTGGGTGAATGGGCAATTCCCAGACCAGACAGGAGGCCATAATGGATGGACACTATATATTGAGGCGTAACCCAACAGGAATGGTGCTTGATTATTCTTTCAGTTGGGAAGGAAGATTAATGGATGGACTGGAGGAGGTTGTCTATCAAGAGCAGTTCATTCACCAGTAAAATAGATGGCAGTGCTCCTCTGGCATAGCCCGAGTATGGACACCTGCAGGGATCTATGGGATTCGTAGTCATGAAGGACAAACCCTGTTGGGGACCTTGGGTGCCACCAGTGGACGCTGCAGAGAGAATAACTCCATGTTTTGTGGGGCTTCCACATGACCTGGAAGTGCTTCTGACATTTAGCACTATGGCACTGGAAGTACCCCAGGGCCCAGCATAAAAGATGGTGCTTGACCTCAACCATGTGAGGTGGAGTCGGGTAGAAGAAGGACAATGTTTGCCAAGAGGAGTGGAAGGAGAGGCAAAAGAAGAAAGGAGAAGAATATTTAAGTTTATGCTACTTTTGGAGCCTTTTTGTATGGTACTTTATTGTAATATATTGTAAATAAATAAATAAATATATTGTAACATGTAATATTCCTTGAACAAACTGTCCTAGTAGCATTGCCCTAAATTTAGTGTGAAAAGAAAGCACATGCTTCAACATATGAGATTCTAAAGCAAGATGAGCATATTATGCATAATTTTACTGTTTTTCTTTGGATTGTAATGCTCTTTTGTCTGGCTACCATTGTTTTACAGAATTCAAGGTGACTTCAATTTTCATGGTATTTAGGAGGGAGCTCAAGACTAGTACATGTACAAGTGTCCCCATATTTCTCTATTAAAGGAGGCACAGAATCACCTTAAGAGTTCCTGTTCTTCTAATTCTTTTAAAATTGCCAGAGTCTATGAACTAATCATTAACATGTTGCTTCTTTAATTTATGATACTGTATTTTGTGATCTGCACCACTTTTCACATAGTGTTTTGTTGTTTATCTTTATATAGAACAGCAGAGTTATTTTTGCACTCATTGGGTGCTAGATAGTGTAGGAAGGCACATATATTGACCCTTTATAGTGATGTGAGTGACTTTGAGGAGGAAAGTATAGAGAGTGGAATTGAGGGTAGGAAATTTGAATGTTGGCAGTATGACTGGTAAGGAGAGAGAGTTAGCAGATATGATGGAGAGAAGGAAGGTTGATAAATTGTGCGTGCAAGAGCTAAAATGGAAGGGGAGTAAGGTCAGGTTGATTGAAGGTGGATTCAAATTGTTCTATCATGGTGTGGATGGCAGGAGAAATGGGGTAGGGGTTATTCTGAAGGGATAGTATGTCAAGAGTGTTTTGGAGGTGAAAAGAGTGTCAGACAGAGTAATGATTATGAAGCTGGAAATTGAAGGTGTGATGATGAATGTTGTTAGTGCATATGCCCTGCAAGTTGGGTGTATGATGGAGGAGAAAGAAGATTTTTGGATTGAGTTGGATAAAGTGATGAACAGTGTACCCAAGGGACAGAAAGTGGTGAATGGAGCAGATTTAAATGGACATGTTAGTGAAGGGAACAGAGGAGATGAGGTTGTGATGGGTAGGTATGGTGTCAAGGAAAGGAATGAAGAAGGTCAGATGATAGTGGATTTTGCCAAAAGGATGGACATGTCTGTGGTGAATACATATTTTAAGAAGAGGGAGGAACATAGAGTTATGTACAAGAGTGGAGGAAGATGCACACAAGTAGATTACATGCTCTGCAGGAGAGTCAATCTGAAGAAAATTGAATACTGCAAATTGGTGGCAGGGGAAAGTGTAGTTAAGCAGCATAGGAGGGTGGTCTGTAGGATGACGTTGGAGATCAAGAAGAGGAAGAGAGTGAGGGCAGCGCCAAGGATCAAATGGTGGAATTTGAAAAAGGAAGACTGCAAGGTTGAGTTTAGGGAAAAGGTGAGACAGGCACTGGGTGGTAGTGAAGAGTTATTAGACAGTTGGGAAACTACAGCTGAAACAGTGAGGTTGACAGCAACAAGAGTGCTTGGCGTGACATCTGGGCAGAAGAAGGAGGAAAAGGAAACCTGGTGGTGGAATGGGGAAGTACAGAAGAGTATACAGAGGAAGAGGATGGCAAAGAGATGCAGAAAGTAGACAAGAGTACAAGGAGATAAGGCTCAAGGTGAAGAAAGAGGTGGTGAAGGCTAAAGAAAAGGCATATGATGAGTTGTATGAAAGGTTGGACACTACGGAGGGAGAAAAGGACCTGTACCGATTGGCTAGACAGAAGGGCCGAGCTGGGAAAGACGTGCAGCAGGTTAGGATGATAAAGGATAAAGAGGGAAACATACTCACAAGCAAGGAGAGTGTGTTGAGCAGATGGAAAGAGTACTTTGAGAGGCTGATGAATGAAAACAACGAGAGAGAGAGAGAAGGTTGGATAATGTGGAAATAGTGAATCAGGAAGTGCAATGGATTAGCAAGGAGGAAGTAAGGACAGCTATGAAGAGGATGAAAAATGGAAGGGCTGTTGGTCCAGATGACATACCTGTGGAAGCATGGAGGTGTTTAGGAGAGATGGCAGTAGAGTTTTTAACCAGACTGTTTAATGGAATCTTGGAAAGTGAGAGGATGCCTGAGGAGTGGAGAAGAAGTGTACTGGTGCCGATACTTAAGAATAAGGGGGATGTGCAGGACTGTAGTAACTACAGGTGGGATAAAATTGATGAGCCACAGCATGAAGTTATGAGAGAGTAGTGGAAGCTCAGTTAAGAAGGGAGGTGATGATTAGTGAACAGCAGTATGGTTTCATGCCAAGAAAGAGCACCACAGATGCTTTATTTGCTTTGAGGATGTAGATGGAGAATTATAGAGAAGGACAGAAGGAGTTGTATTGCGTCTTTGTGGACCTGGAGAAAGCATATGACAGGGTGCCTCGAGAGGAGTTGTGGTACTGTATGAGGAAGTCGGGAGTGGCAGAGAAGTACATAGGAGTTGTACAGGATATGTACAGGGGAAGTATGACAGTGGTAAGGTCTACAGTAGGAGTGACAGATGCATTCAAGCTGGAAGTGGGATTACATCAGGGATTGGCTCTGAGCCCCTTCTTATTTGCAATGGTGATGGACGGGTTGACAGACGAGATTAGACACGAGTCGCCATGGACTATGATGTTTGCTGATGGCGTGATCTGTAGCGATAGTAGGGAGCAGGTTGAGGAGATCCTGGAGAGGTGGAGATATGTTCTAGAGAGGAGAGGAATGAAGGTCAGTAGGACCAAGACAGGATACATGTGTGTGAATGAAAGGGAGGTCAGTGGAATGGTGAGGATGCAAGGAGTAGAGTAGGCGAAGGTGGATGAGTTTAAATACTTGGGATAAACAGTACAGAGTAATGAGGATTGTGGAGGAGAGGCGAAAAAGAGAGTGCAAGCAGGGTGAAATGGGTGGAGAAGAGTGACAGGAGTAATTTGTGACAGATGGTTATCAGCAAGAGTGAAAGGGAAGGTCTACAGGACGGTAGTGAGACCAGCAATGTTATATAGGTTGGAGACGGCACTGACCAGAAAGCAGGAGACAGAGCTGGGGGTGGCAGAGTTAAAGATGCTAAGATTTGCACTGGGTGTGACAAGGATGGACAGTATTAGAAATGAGTACATTAGAGGGTTAGCTCAGGTTGGACGGTTAGGAGACAAAGTCAGAGAGGCGAGATTGGGTTGGATTGGACATGTACAGAAGAGAGATGCTGAATATATTGGGAGAAGGATATTAAGGATAGAGCTGCCAGGTAAGAGAAAAAGAGGAAGGCCTAAGAGAAGGTTTATGGATGTGGTGAGAGAAGACATGCAGGTGGTGGGTGTAACAGAACAGGATGCAGAGGACAGAAAGATATGGAAGAAGAAGATGATCCGCTGTGGCAACCCCTTAACGGGAGCAGCCGAAAGAAGATAGTGAAGTGAGTGACTTCTTGTGAGCCTGAACATAAGAGTTTACTTCATTGTTGTCAGGGCACTGATAAGGCCTATTAGAATCTTATTAGGGACATATGCTGTTTCTTTCGATTCTTGATCCATCACCAAAAACTGTCCCTCGTCTGCTACAAAATATGAAAGTTCAGCAACATAATGGCTTGAAAATATTACATATTTTTTTGCATGCCAACAGAGTTTTAACTATTAGCTGAAGTGGAAAAAAAGAACTGGCAGTACTTCATGTTATTTCAACTTCTTCATTCTCATCTTAGTTATATAGACTGTCCCACTTGGATGTCTGAAAGCAGGTAGATATATAGAAGCTATTTGGGGGATGGATATCTGATCACCTTGGAATTATAAAAGCACAGTAATAATTTTTTTCATGTACGGGATGGTAGTGGGGTGTGTATTGTAACAAGTGCTCATACACACTGGTATACATATGTAATTGTGGACACTTCTAGCAACAGAAAAGGAAAATGCCTATATGGAGTACTGGTGAAAGTAGCCCATTTCAAGCACTGCTTCTGACATTCAAGAAGTTTAAATCAAAGTGTAGGATAGCATAAAGTTAACTAAATCAAGAGCTGAGCATTAATAGTTCAAAAACATTGTGTGGATTTGAACTAGAACCATCATATCAAGAAAATGCAACTATGGCTATCAAAATGCTTAACATCACTTAGTTAAAGCAGATTTTTCGAGTTTATGTATATTTACTATTACATAGATTAGTATTCACATCAAAAAAACACTGGTTGTAAGATACTATGATACACTGTATATTCACTTAAAATTACCAGATAGCATGGTTTATATTTTTATCTCCCAATGCTTGAACTTCAGGCTCATTTTCGAAGATGAATGCACTTATGGTCTTTTTGGATTTTGTTTTTGTGATTCTCATTCAGGAATAAGCAATTCTTGCTCTGGAGCAACATGCAATTTTGTTTCCATTATACTGAATTGATAATCATCTTTGGTATGCAAACTGCATTTTTTGTAAGCAGAAGCTTCCTAATAAATGGTCCCACTTCTTAAGCATTCTGCATTCACTAAGAGTAATAGTTTGAACCAGTTTAATAATGAGGTGAAGGTGCCTGAATTCTTTATAGCTGCTGCTAAAATTGGCATATGTTTACCACTGTATGATAAATGCATTTGGAAGAAGGTAATGTGCAAATTTGCTAATGATGCTTTGTAAAAGTAGAATGTACAAACTATTCTAGTAATGTTTTATCTTCAAAACACTGAAATACAAATTCTCTGTTTACAACAAGCAGCTTAGAATTAGTGCCAGGATTTTCCTTTTTGACACATATGCAATACTAAATACAAAACAGTCGTGTGCCTGTGAGTAATTGATGTTTCTGTGCCAGTAGGGTGAAAAAAATTATTTCATAGTGACATGGAATTTCTTTAAAGTGTTTTCATTTAAATTTTAACTATGAATGAAAATTGTTATCTCTAAACTAGCACGGTCACCTATTAAATGTTTTACACATACATTTTATCTACTAAATAATATCAGCAGTGTTAATGTGTCACTCATGTATAAAACATGAGAAATAGTACAGCTTGTAATTGTTCAAAAATTGGATAGAGAAAATGGTAAGAATGCAACAAATAAAATAAATAAATAAATAGAACAGCACATACACCTCAGAATAAAACTAAAAGTATCTGTCCATCCTAATAAGAAATAACTCTGGGCATAAGGCTGTTCATCATAGGACACACACATACAATTACTTTATACTAGACCAATTCAGATTTACCAATGAAAGTAACATGCATGTCTCTGAATATCAGGTGATACTGAAAGTACCTACAGAAGTGCCATGCAGGCACAGGCAGAACCTTTAGAATTTACACAGTTGATGATCATGCTTGGATTCAAACTTGGGTTTTACAGCTTTGAAATAGCACCACTGTGCCATAACATTAAACTACTCAATTATTATTCAGTATTCTTTAATATCTGCGGTGGGTTGTGTGGAAGATGAATGTTCTCTTCGTTCCCTTGTACTAATTCATGTCTAAGAAGTAAGCTTTACGAAACCATACATTATGTAAAGGCATGCTTTGTTGAGCAAACAGAAAAATATTTGTCCAAAGGACTCAAGGTCTAAGCATTCCACACATGAGTCTGCCTTATCACGTTTTCCCTTAGTTTACATCTGAACGCCATAACAAAGGGGCCAAGAAATCAAGTTGCACAAGGGGCGTTGAAGGGGCTCAAGGATTGTGTGTAATAAAAGTGTTGACTGTTGCATTTCATAATGATATTAAATCACGCATTCTAGGGGTATAAAAACTTTGCCCCACCCAACAGACGGGGTTCAGAAGAGCCCTGACGCTGTCATGTATATTGATTGTCTGCTTTTCTGAAACGCTTCTCACTGTGACGCTGCAAAATAAAGCTGCTATATAACCACACCTGCTGTCTTGTCTGAAGTCTTCGTCCACAGTTGGCACCCTGTCCAGGATTGGTTCCTGCCTTGTGCCCTGTGTTGGCTGGGATTGGCTCCAGCAGACCCCCGTGACCCTGTGTTCAGATTCAGCGGGTTGGAAAATGGATGGATGGATGGATATTCTTTAATATAACTGGTTAGTGTGCAGAAAAGAAGTAATTCTATATATAATTAACCATATTTACTTCAATTCCGTTTTTTTCTGAAAATCGGTGATCACTGAAGATAGATTAGATTGAAAGCATGTTCATAAATCCATGACAGTACATCAACACCTAACTGGTAAACCATACAACAACTTAAAGTATAAACACACATGCTATGTTAAAGACAAAGTATACAGAGCTGATTTAGTTTGATTAACATAGGCAAATTATATTATAAAGTGCATTAACATAATAGATGTATGAGCAGTTGATAGCATGTGGTGTTATAGGTTTGCTGTCCTTGATTTCAGTTGTATGTATTATCATTCATTTATTTAGTTTCTTTTGTGTAAAATATTTTCTTGATTTTGTAAATACATATAGGTTTGTTAATTATCTTGCTTTGAATTAAGCTTTCTAGCTTCTTTTTGCTATTTAGTAATCTTCCCATTAACTCTTTACTTTGAGCTGAAGGGGATGAAGCCTCCTGAACATCAGCTGCCTAGCTAATGGCACACTTAAGAGTCTCATTTAAGAATCCAGCAGGCCTCAAGCAGTCGCCATGTAGGCTGTTGTGGCACTGCAAATTTTTTTTGTGTGTTTCAAAGCTCTCCTTTGAAATTATTCATAAGAATGTTTTGTTGACCTTTGTCCTTCTGGTTCAGATTCCCTGATTTCTGATATATTTGCTCTTTCCTAGTGTTTTTTTTGGCTTTGACTTTTATTTAATTTTGGATTTTGTTGTTTTGAAATGGCTTTACTATTTGTCTTTGTTTTCCTTTTTTCCAGTTTTAGAATTTTTGTACTGTTTTGTATATAGTTACTTTAGATACAGCATTTCTTGCTTTCTTTGTTTTTGGACATTTTGTTATTTAATAAAAACATGCTTAGTAAATATTACTAGTTATGTTCTTTTTGTATGTGTAGAGTTTAAGGCCTAGGTCTATTTGAAGGATTCAGGGCTTTTTTGTAATTGTAGACCCCAAATCATGACAATAAGGACGAAAACAAAACTTGTTAACAGCACTACTAAATAAAATAAAGCAATGATCCATCCATGAAAGAATATACTAAACAAAGTTACAGTCAAAGTCTCAGTTCTGATGCTCTAATGTAACTGGCTGAATGTAGTGTTTGGTAGGACAAGATGAAGTCACAAGGTTCAGGGGTTTTACTGTATTTATTGGTTAGTGGTGGGGATGAAAAAGAAGAATAACTGAATAATAGTTAAATACATAGCATTATTCAATGCAGACAAGTTATTTTACCTTTCAATATTAATAGAAGAAAGCCAGTCTCAAGTTAAAATACCGACACAAATCCCAAAACAAGAATTACTTTTCCTAAATGATTATTTGCCTGCTTGAGTGGGAAATCTCTTGCAATGTTAAAAGTTTAGATACTTTGTTGTGTGCCAAACCTTTATAGTGGAGGTGACCTGGCAGTCTGTAAAGTACTCATTCACATTACATTTCCTGGCAATGAGCTGTGTCCTATACCACAGATTGGAACTACCCAGGAGGAAGTGCTGACAAAATTAAAACAACAAGATATAAAAATGAAAAACACATTTGAGAAAAATGTGGAGGTCAATATGTAAATACTAGTGAAATACTTACTCTACTATAATAAAATGAATTAACTTCTCAGCCCTCCTCCTCCTGAGCATTTACAATATCATAAATTCAATGTAGAACTGTGGCTGAAATAGAAAAAAAAAACTGCTAGTACCCCTTGTCGTGCATGCTCAACAACAGAGGGTTATCCCCTCAGAGGTCCAAAGGCATGCTGATAATGCATATTTTATGTTGAAATGAGGGTTGCTAATGTTTCATTAACTACCAGTACTCATAAAGCAAGAAAAGGGAAACACCAGTATGGAGAACTTGTGCGTACTGGCCCCATTGAAGCACTGATGTGGACAGTGTAAAAAGAAGGTTAAATGGTCTTGTTGTTGTATCCCAATGTGGCCAGTATCTTCAGTGTTACTTTTCAAAGGCAGGACTAGTAGCTTAGCAATGTAACTGTTGTAACAGATAGCTTGGGCATATTCCTTAGACAGGTAATTTTCACGAGGCAAATGTATCTCCATTCCCGCCAAAAAACACAAATCATTTTATCAGGGATGTCCATATTTTCATTAGTTATAAAGAATGACACCAAAAAAACAATTTAAGACAGATGCAGATTTTAACTACAAATTCAGGTAAGTGCAATGTAAAGTGATATACAAAAGCAGACAAAAGGAGGGGAAAAAAACATCAAAATTTCAAGCTGAGCAGACTCAAAATAAGTTGGCATGCAGTGTAAAAAGTGAGTGGGTAACTGATGTTCTATACTCATTGAAATTGGAAAAAATGTAGTACTCGCTTAGAGGATCTTTTCAAGACATTTTTCAAATATGTCAAGATCTAATTAATAACATTTTAGAATAAGTATTTTATATTCGGGAAAAGGACATTTTCCCCTCTTTGTTGTTTTTATAAATTTGCTTTGCTTTTACTGTTGGCTCTCCTCTCTTTCTCTTGGGTGAGAGTTGAATTCTGCCTTGTTAAGTTTGACTTGATTGTATGTAATGTTATCTTCTTTGTTGTATAAGTTGATCATATAGAATTTTATTTATTTATTTTTTTAATAAATAAAACATAAACAAAAAACTAGGGAATCATTAAAACTGAGGTACCAAAACAGAGGCAGAGTAGCTGAAAGCCAGAAACACGGAAATGTCAAAAAACAAGTTTAAATGGTTTTTTTTCTTTTTTGACATGGTTATATGGTACTGTATATCCAAAACAAATTCTTTTTTCTAACTAGGGGGCTTTGCCCTCTGCTCACTTCGCTCACTAACCCCAGTGGCCAGCACTACGCGCTAGCCTCTTTGCAGTTCTGCCGCTCACGTATCGGGATTTGGATGTACAATTTAAACAGATTTTAATTTTCATGTGAAGTGTTACATTTGCATCCACGCGACATATAACTGCCCATGATTGAATTTCGTTTTTTCTCTCTATTAAACGACTTTTTCGAATGTTTGGGTCTGAGATTTATTAATTGTCTTTGCAAAAGCTATTCTAAGAGGAAACTGTTAATGTTTTAATACAAATGCCATATCTAGATCTCCTTTGTTGTCTTATGTTATCTGTGGAAGATGTACTACATTACCTTTCTTGGATACATCCTTCTTTCTACAGTAATTCGTGCGGTGGAAGACCGGACGGTGTTAACAGTTGTAAATATTCTTTGTAATATTGTAAGTTGTTGTTTTCATCTTCCACACAATCACCACCAACTGTTTCAACATAGTCTATTGATACGCATGTAACCATTTTGCCATGTTACGGATTGACATTTTTGGCGTAAATTCGTTTGACTTCCTTGTTTCTCAGTGCTAGGATTGCCTGTGTATCAACATTTTTTCTGTTGATAACCCTTCGTGATGAAATTCTTCAATAAGATTTGGACATATTACGAATTCTTTAATTGGGAACTTAAAGTGAGGAAAACGTTAAAATTTATAAGAGCTGAGAGCGCAGAAAGTGTGTCTGACAAAATCATTCATAAGACTGAGAGGTTAGAGTACCGTGGTCTTGTTTGAAAATAGTTGCTAGGAGGGCGTGACTTTTAAAAATATCATGGCAATATTCTCATTTTTTCCAAAAAGTCTAGTCTCCTAAAAAGTCTTGTCGTGTCAAAAGATTTTTTTTATATAATTGAGAGATATGTATACCAAAGTAGCCAAACTCAAGAGTTCCCAGCTGCTCCTGCACAGATCTGACATTTAAGTTATACTTACAACCTGATTTGAAAGAAAATGATGTGAATGCTTCACATTTGATGATGTTATTTCACTGATGTCACAAGCAGCTGAAACAAGTAAAACATAAAGTAAAAAAATATCACAAACACAAAAGGTACACATTCACACTCAATTGCCTTCTGCTTCTGATAATCCAGGACTGAATATTTTAACATAATTCTTTCGGAAAATCCTTTCCTGTTTCCCTTTTTCTGGATTCCTTTACTGGTTAACTTGTATAAAAATATGAACACCACATTGCCACAGTTGTCTTTTCAAGATAATACTTACTGTATTTAGAGAGTATCAGCATTATTTGTGAAAATGTCTTCTAAAACTGTTAGGCAGGTACCAATGAATTGTGTGTATTTAGTTCACACAGGCAATGGTAACAATTTAAGTAGTTAGAAACACAACATAGCAGTGAACGCCTAAAGTACTGGCTCCATTGTATAGAAGCAGCAACCTTGCTAGATTTTTCATGAACAATCAAAGGTATGCAAACAAGATTGCGTCTGTGGTTGGTAATAAACCAGTGATGAAATTAGTCAAGAGTGACTGACAAGATTTGTGCAGTGTTAAAGACAGACTGCTTGGGGGAGAGACTACAATAAACTGCTGTGAGGAAGTCATATCAAGGTTCACATTGAGTGCTATGAATTAAATTGGAGATTAAAGATTGACAATGTCCAAAAACTATTTTTTTAAACAGGCAGATGTACACTGTAGTATTTAGATAAGCATATGCCAGGTCCTACCTTTTCTCCATAATACCCTCCATCAGGGTAAGCCTGGAAAGACAGTTCAACATAACGGAGTGAGCAATATTCAGACATACACTATATACATAGTAAATACACAATATTAATTTCCATTTTCTATTTTATACATTTGATAAACCAGAATGAAAACAAAATGTTTATATTCACTACTAAACTACTCCATTGTGTCTGTATATATTTAGCAAATAATGTAAACATAGATCACCAAACTCTGACATTTGTGCATCAACTAACCTTTAGAAATATTGTTTCCAGCACTGCAGGGGTGGTTCAGATTTTGTAATTAGAACAAATTAGGTTAAAACCCTTTATGATGAAATACAGAGGACTTGCTCTCTCTGTGCCCTGAGGCTACAAAATTGCATCGGCAACATGCTGATTGTATAATGGAAAAACACATGAAATGACTAGAGGTTTTTGTTAAAGAAAAAAGGAAAGAAAACATAACCCCAATGCCTCCTCTGTTCCATTTAAGATAGTATTATATTTAATATGGTGTGTTAAAGAAAAAAGAAAAGGAAAAAATTGCAAAGGAAGATGCTTCTTGGTAAAAAAGAACTGCGTTAGATGTTGGATGATGCCTTTCTTTTCTGTGCCCTAATTGAACACTGATGGATTTATATTAATTTCCTCCCAACACCTGCTTCCTTTCTTTCACTGAAAGAGCACTGGAGAATGATGTATTTACTGAGTATTAATACTAATGGAAGGATCTGCACCTAGGCATCAAATCATGATCCTTTACAGTATGTGTCCTTGTGCATCAAGTGCTAAAGACAAAGTGTGTCTCCAGCTACTGCAGACAATCTTCCTATAAATCACAAAACTGTGCTGTTCTTAAAAATGATAAAATGAGGATATTAGTAACAGTAAAAATCTGCCAGAACAAAAAGAGACTACATTCTGAAGACATGTAATTCAGTGCCACTATTATTCATTTTTTGGAAGTGATACTTTAAAAATAAATTCTGAGATAACCAATTGCAAGTTCCCTCACTGTATTGACAGCTGGTAATTTTTTAATTATTCTACAGATGCAATGAAATATGTGAAATAACATACCTGTATATAATTGCAATTAAAGTATTAAGACAAAACAAGAATGGTGGGTCTGACACAGGAATGGTTTCCAGTTGTAACATATTATATTGAGAACGTAGGCACACAACAACAACAATGTATTCTTTCAATAGCCCAAAATTACAGAAGGAATGCTTCAATGGGCTTTAACAGGACCTGTTTTTGATGTCTCCCCCAGCCATGACCCCCTAAGAAGACCCCCCCTCAAAAAAAAATCTTATAGTGAAAAAAATGGAAGAAATCTTGGGAAAGGAAATTCACAGAGAGACCCCCTTCCAGGTAGGTTGGGCATGAAATGGGTGTCAAAAATGGGATAAATACTGTAAAACACACAATACAGTATACAATTAATCCTCCTCCCAAAGCTAGATGGCCAGTCTATAGATGTCACCTCAGAAATACAATAAAATAGTAAAAACTACTTTGTTCTTGCACAGCACTTCTCACCAAGCGGAGGCGCAGAGCGTCGCGATAGCTCTCAGGGCAAAATGCAAGAATAGATTATACCACCCACTAAATGCAAAACTATTATGTAAAAGGATAACGATTTGTAAAATTACATCAAAAACAAAGTAGAAATCAATTAATAAAACAAATAAACAATAAAATCTGCCCATCACCTAATTGCAGAATCACTGCCAGATTTTAAAAAAGGAGTCAGTGACAAGCCAGACACAGTCAGAGTCTTGGTGACCTCAGCCAAGAAGCCGCTTCCCCACTGCTGGCCATTCTATAGCTGAGTCAGTGCTGGGACGGCCATTATGATGAAAGGACCCTTCTACCCAATAGTTCCAGCGCAACATGTTACAACATGTTATATTGTCTTGGGTTCAGTCAACCAATATATAGCAAAGGTACTCAGAAACACAGAGCACAGTAGTATAAAAGTAAGAAGGGGCAATATACTGCCATTATTTGCAGTACAGACTGTGTTCGTTGCCAGGGTGCCAATGGTAGCAGATCAGTATGTCTTATATCTGTGGCAAGAAGGCATAAAGAGACATTAGCGAAATATAGGAATTACTTAAAAAATAAATATGGATGCACTTCTAGTATGACACCTCCCTCCTTCTCCTATGTAATCCAGTGTTGAAGATCAAAAGTTGTCTATGAAATGTACTGTATATTTCACCATTCAAACACAGTGAATAACAGCTGAGTTGCCTATTACTGTTGGAAAATGGAAATGGTCAATTTTTCATAAATTCAACTGGTACATCCTTACTGTGGCACACAGATGATTTTTTTACTTATATAGACAGTGAGCAGGTCTGGCATGTACTATCAATGAAATCATTTTAATATTAGATTAATTTAGAGTTTCACATGACATATTATGCTATTCCTATGGATACAGGAAACTTCTGTAGACACAGGAAAAATGTTCCAAATCTATACAAACACAAACTGTGACTACAGTAGACTGAGAATCAAGTAAAGGTTCCTGAAGTACATTGTTGAAAAAAATGGAAAGCTATTATGATCCTCTTAACACCTTAATCCCAGGAAAGCCAAATGTACATAAATAGAAAATGTATAAAATATCTAAACCCTAGGGAGCCATACCCAATGAGCTTAAACTTTAACTTGAACATGGAGATAACACAATCTAGCAAACAACGGAACAGAAAACACTATATAGTTTGTACAGTCTTTGGGGCTAAATAAACAGCAACTGATCCCTGTCTGACTGGTGGGATAGCTCATACACTAAAAAACAGTTTCACATCTCATGTTACATCTCTGTTGTGGTCGAAATTTAACATCTTATTAAAGAAATAAACATCCTCTAACAGGACAATTCAGTAATCAGGCAGGAGAAAAGATGTGCATTGTATCTTTTAATTGCTCCTTAGCAAAATGCCTTGGAGCAGTCTGTTACAGCATGGTCAGAGAAAAACAAAGAATAGAGGTTCATTTTATAAACTACTGAATTTACATACAGTGTCAAATCAATGCATACATTTTACTCTGGTTGGTTCATTGGTTTACACCCAAATGATTTATATAAAATAAAATTCTGTTATATTATATTCTGGATCTGCTTATACCTTTGAGTTGCACCACCACCCCTTGAAATTTCTGTGCATATACAAATTGTCCATTCTCGTTTATAGGACATCTGCTGATTTCTTAGTCATCTCTTAGTCATCCTTCAGTACATTTTTGTATATTACATCAACATTTCTGCTGGTACATTTTTTATTTACTTGACCATCTCAGTATTTTTCCTAAACCAATTCTTCTATTTTAGTGTACATTTTGTTGTTTACTTGACCTTTATCTTATTTCTGACATTTATTAACCCTTTATGCTATTTCTTAAAGATGAATGCTATGTTACCCTAAAATTATTCTTCCACACTCTTAAACCTAGCCTGTTTTTCAATCACCTGTTGAATCTGTTCCCCTGACTTACTCCTTGTCCCGATTCCCTGAACACAGCCCCACTCTATGTAGCATTTGTGCTTTCTTCCTACGTATACCTGAGTTTTCTCCAGGTACTCCACTTTTCTTTCATATTGTACAAATATGAGTGTTGGCTTCACTGGAGATTACAAGTTAGCCCTGTAATGAGTGGAAGTAGGTAATGTGCAGGGTTAGTACCAATTAATTGATTTTGCTGGGGTAAATTAAACTATAACTACCTACCTGGTATGACTACCACACTTACCAACAATGCACTACTCAACATTTTCCTCCAAACACTTCCCTTATTACATCTGGTACCACCTCTATTCATCCTGCCCATTCAACACTTGTCAACAAATTTTTTCTTGACAACAAGCTCAACAGACTTATTGCCAGAAGTGCCTCTTAAACCATAGCTCATGACCACTTTCAGGGTCACTTATTTTCCTCTTGCAGCTACTTCTGGGTCAGGAACTGGTCTCTATTTGGACCAGAGGCAACCTTATAAAGCTCCACGCAGAGGACCACTTTGTTACTGCAAGAGTGCCATAAAGTACTAGTGTATCATGCTAGGCCCCCAAACTATTCTTTTTATCTCTCCAAGCCATTATTCTGTTTATTCTGGATGCTGCCCATGGTCATTCTTTAAACATGCTTCCTGGGCTTTGTCCCACTTATTTTAGGTCAGATTATCTCGAGGCACAACATGAGTTACCACAGCTATGCTGATGACACACAGCTGTATTTATCAATAGCACCTGATGACCCAGACGCTGTAAATTCACTAACACAATGTCTTACTTGTGTTTCTAATTAGATGAATAGTAATTTTCTCAAGCTAAATAAAGAGAAAACAGAAATATTAGTGATTGGCAATAATGGAGACAATGAGATTATTAGAAATAAACTTGATGCATTAGGATTAAAAGTCAAGACGGAGGTAAAGAACTTAGGGGTAACTGTTGACTGTAACCTAAATTTTAAATTGCATATTAATCAGACCACTAGGACAGCATTTTTTCACTTAAGAAACATTGCAAAAGTTAGACCTCTTATATCATTGAAAGATGCTGAGAAATTAGTTCATGCTTTTGTTTTCAGTCGACTAGATTACTGTAACGCACTCCTCTCACGACTACCCAAAAAAGACATAAATCGTTTGCAACTAGTGGAGAATGCAGCTGCTAGAATCCTATCTTGGAAAAGAAAATCTGAACACATTTCTCCAGTTTTGATGTCACTACACTGGTTACCTGTGTCATTCAGAATTTACTTTAAAATACTGCTTATGGTTTACAAAGCCTTAAATAATCTCACTCCATCTTATATTTTGGAATGTCTGACACCTTATATTCCAAGTCGTAACCTTAGATCCTCAAATGAGTGTCTGCTTAGAATTCCAAGAGCAAAACTTAAAAGAAGTGGTGAGGCAGCCTGCTGCTGTTATGCACCTAAAATCTGGAATAGCCTGCCAATAGGAATTCGCCAGGCTGATATAGTGGAGCACTTCAAAACACTGCTGAAAACACATTACTTTAACATGGCTTTCTGATAACTTCACCTTCATCTAATTCTGATATTCTTGTATTCAATTCATTATAATAACAATTCATGATGGCTCTAAAATCCGTACTGACCCCTACTCTCTCTTCTGTTTCTTTTCCCGGTTTTCTGTGGTGGCGATCTGCGCCATCACCACCTAATCAAAGCACCGTGATGTCCTACATTGATGGATTAAAAGCCAGAAGTCTACATGACCATCATCAACAAGTCCTTCCAAGAGAACCCAAAATACAAAGAGGACTGTTTCATTTATGTTAGGTAGAATGCCCAGAGGAGACTGGGCGGTCCCGTGGCCTGGAACCCCTGCAGATTTTATTTTTTCTCTCCAGCCGTCTGGAGTTTTTTTTGTTTTTTTCTGTCCTCCCTGGCCATCAGACCTTACTCTTATTCTATGTTAATTAGTGTTGTTTTATTCTAATTCTTACTGTGTTTTTTATTTCTCTTTTCTTCATCATGTAAAGCACTTTGAGCTACATTATTTGTATGAAAATATGCTACATAAATACATGTTGTTGTTGTTGTTGTTGTAATGTTATATTTTATTTGGAATCTCTGCTCATGACCTTGCTTTTAGGCATTTCTTTTTTAATCTGTCCAGGTCTGAACTTAATAAGGGCTCTGCCCCTTCATCTTTATGTTATATTTATCCCTTTAATTTAGAATGTAACTGGGGCATTGTTCTTACATCCTTAATTCAGATGTTTCCTGTTCCTAATTTTACACATGTTCAGGTGAGATTTGATTACATTAATTATAGTACAATCAAGTAATGAATGACATTAACAAAATAAAAAGGGAGGCAGCACTATTCGGCATTTCTCAATTAATGTGTTGGTATTTTATTGCCACAGTGTATCTGCAGTTCCTAAGTTCCCCTAGTTTTTCCTTATTAATTTTGGATAACAATCTCTTTATTTCCATTTCTAGTTAATTGTTCCTAGATTCATGGTCTGAGTAAGAAATCATTAACAAGATCTGACACCGATCGCACAGGGACCGAACAGCCCTTATCAGGGGGTCCGGTACCCCATACTCTCGGAGTATCCAACACAAGATTCCCCAAAGGACACGGTCGACCACCTTTTCCAAGTCCACAAAACACATGTAGACTGGTTGGGCAAACTCCCATGCACCCTCCAGGACCCTGCTAAGGGTGTAGAGCTGGTCCACTGTTCCGCGACCAGGACGAAAACCACATAGTTCCTCCTGAATCCGAGGTTCGACTATCTGACGGACCCTCCTTTCCAGGACCCCCGAATAGACTTTTCCAGGGAGGCTGAGGAGTGTGATCCCTCTGTAGTTGGAACACACCCTCCGGTCCCCTTTCTTAAACAGGGGGACTACCACCCCACTCTGCCAATCCAGAGGCACTGTCCCTGATGTCCATGCGATGTTGCAGAGGCGTGTCAACCAAGACAGTCCTACAACATCCAGAGCCTTGAGGAACTCCGGGCATGTCTCATCCACCCCTTGCCACCAAGGAGTTTTTTGACCACCTCGGTGACCTCAGTCCCAGAGATGGGGGAGCCCACCTTCGAGTCCCCAGGCTCTGCTTCCTCATTGGAAGGCATGTTAATGGGATTGAGGAGGTCTTCGAAGTACTCCCCCCACCAACCCACAATGTCCCGATTTGAGGTCAGCAGCGCACCATCCCCACCATATACAGTGTTGACACTGCACTGCTTCCCCCTCCTGAGATGCCTTATGGTGGACCAGAATCTCCTCAAAGCCATCCGAAAGTCGTTCTCCATGGCCTCCCCAAACTCCTCCCACGCCCGAGTTTTTGCCTCAGCAACCACCGAAGCCACATCCTGCTTGGCCTGCCGGTACCTATCAGCTACCTCCAGAGTGCCACAGGACAAAAAGGTCCTGTAGGACTCCTTCTTCAGCTTGACGGCATCCGCCCCTCTCTTCACCCGAGTGTCCAAGACATGTGGCTGCAGGTCCGACAACACGACCACAAAGTCTATCATCGAACTGAGGCCTAGCGTGTCCTGGTGACAAGTGCACATATGAACACCCCTATGCTTGAACATGGTGTTCGTTATGGACAATCCGTGATGAGCACAGAAGTCCAATAACAAAACACCGCTCAGGTTCAGATCAGGGGGGCCATTCCTCCCAATCACACCCTTCTAGGTCTCACTGTCAATGCCCACATGAGCATTGAAGTCTCCCAGCAGAACGAGGGAATCCCAAGAAGGTATGCCCTCTAGCACCCCCTCCAGGGACTCCAAAAAGGGTGGGTACTCCAAACTGCTGTTCGGCGCATACGCGCAATATATTATATTATATTATATATATATTATATATTATACTATATTATATATTGTAATAAAAATATTTCCAAAAGTATATTGTATATTTTGCCAAAATGTTTCTGTTACGGCAGTGAGGCATAATGGTTAAGGTGTTGGACTTCAAACTCTGAGACTGTGAGTTTAAAATCCCACTACTGACACTGTGCTTCCATGAGCATATCATTTCACCTGCCTGTGCTCCAATTGGAAAAACAAAAAGAAATGTAACCAATTGGATCACGAATGTTAGAAGTCGCCAAGGATAAAGGAATCAGCCAAATATGTAAATGTAAATGTTTAAGGCTTACACATCTTAGTTACATTTCTTTAAGTTACTGTATTGGTTTCTATATATGCATAATATACTGTAAGCTAGTACATAATGGACATTACTATGTAATTTCAGATATCCCTCTATGTAAGCAAATCATTTAATCTAACACACCGTTTCTGAGATCATTCTTTTGTTACATGAGAAGCACAGCAGAGTATTAAGAATGTTCCCATAACATGTTAGCTTATAGGGAATTAAACAGAATATTCCATTATCTATGTAGCTTTGTAAAACTAACATTCTATTTTAGCTAAGCAAATACTTGACATTAGCTTACTAAGACTGGCTTTTAGATATATTGTTTAGTTTAATAAACTATTGTACTACTGAATACTCTTTAGATATTTTTTTGTAGTAGTAGCAGTAGTAGTTTATTTATATAGCGCCCTTCACAGACAAAAGGTCACAGAGCGCTGAACAGCAATTATATTGTATTCTGTGTGAGCAGAAATATGGAGTCCAAAATGACTCATAAATCACAATCAATATTTCCCCCATGAAGCAGGAAAAAAGAAAACGTCTTATCCTAATAGTGTACAGCACAGTTTTTTAGGTTAACTACAGTAATAAAGTTCCTATCTAAGTAGCAAAGAAGAAAAGGCCACAACCTCAAAGCCCATGTTGCAAAGATGGTAGAAACCTAGGCTAAAGGACTGGCAACCATATTTTTATAACCAACATGCCTCATGCCAAATATTGATTCAAATCAAGCTACAAATAATCAGTAGTAAATATGTTTACACTTTATTGTAACATAAAAATATTTGAAATTCCAAGAGAGTAAGTAATAAACATTTATAATAACAGTTGTTATAGTGGAATGGGTTAAACACTGAACATGAGGCAGTCTAGTAATGGAGTTATTTTAAAAGGAGTACACACTCCACTCCATGGAGCGTCCTTCTTCTAAAGTGTGACCTCAAAAAGAATCTTTAAAAGTACATGAGAGGTTCTTGGGAACTGGCAAGAAGGCAGTATGCCTCCTCTGTGCTTACAGACAGCAGTGGAAATAGGTATTTATGAAAGTAGATCATCAAGAATGCAGGGACATCTGGGCCGAGCTAGAGTATGGCCTATAATGAGCTGGCCCCAAGACTTCTAGGAGAATTTCCATTATGAGAAATGACTGCAGAGTTTGCCTCGCAAGTGATCCCTTCTTGGTGTTTAAAGCCAACTCTCTACCAAAGTTTCAGTGAATCTGAATTTGTGAAAGTGAAATTAACTATTTTAAAATACACTTTGTCAAAATAATGTTTTCACTGCTTCATGGTCATTTTGATTATGCATTATGTAATCAGTAGGTATGATGAGAGTAATACAAAATCTTAAATATATCCTAATAACCCTTTCTTTATAAGTCGCGTATTCATTGGACACAGCAGATATAATTTCAGTTTAAACAAATCATTTTAATAATCTTTGCTGTTAAAAGAGACTTCCATAATTTAATTTTATAAGGACAGGGCGGGCAAAGTTGCCCCACCTCACGAAGATGGTGCGGTTGTGCAAGTAACTAGCTAAGTAGTAAAATGGCTATAGAAATCTTAGCTTAGTTGTCATTTTCAAATTATTTGTATTTTCGATGATATGCAAAATGCAATTTCTTATCTAGAAAATATTTATTTTTGGAGTAGGTGAAATGTACTTTATGCCTGCCACCATTAGCCTGACTTCATGTTTCTTGGGCAGGCATTTCAACTGTGCAGTGTTCTCAGCATACTTTTCCTTATATGTGCACATGTGCAGCCTCAAGTTTTCAGTTCCACCTTGGGACTTGGAGACTAGAGACGTTTCAAGTGACCCATTGGTTGATTTTTTGTGATACAGTTTACAGTGTCTGCACATCTTGTGCAACTTGGACGTCTTACTGTCTTGGAGTAGTCATCATCATTTTTTTCCCATCTATATGTAAAGCGACCTTGGGTTTGTGAAAGGCACTCTGTAAATGCAACTCATTATTATTATTATTTTATCATCATCATTGTGAATCACTTACATATGAACAAGAAGGTTTTGCACTTTGCTGACTGAACGAAAACTGAAAATTTATGAATTTTCATTTATGTTTCTGCTTTCTGTGCTGAGTATAATAATAATAATAGTTAATTACATTTATATAGTGATTTTCTAACCTACTCAAAATGCTTTAAATAAACAGAGGGAATTCACTTCAACCACTATTGTGTAGCTTTTCCTAGATGTTTTCCCATCCAAGTCCTGGCCAGACCCAAACATGCAGAGCTTCATGTAGTTTACCTATACCTATGTGGTATGAGATGTTGATTTTAAGAAAGCTTTTGATGGATCTTTATTTTATTTGTTTTTGTGACATTTTTCAGCTGACATTTTATCATCACTAGTGCATTTTGAAGCACTGTCTCTCTCTTGCTCCTTCTCATGACATTTACTTGAGGCCATCACCTTCCTCTGCCACATTCTAATGCCACTGCCACTACCCTGATCTTTCACAACTCCAGCTCAAATAATCTTTTATCTTTCATGTTCTCTGCTTGTTCATTCATGCTGCAAGCTCTGCCTCACACTGATCATTTCTGGTCAGAGGCAACACCATCTGCACTCACTTTCCTAAACCCTGGGAGCTGATCCAAGCCGGAATCCTTCCTGAATATCCCAGAAGCTATGTACTCAGGCCAATGGAAAAAAAACAGAAGAATGGGTCTCATAAGTTCTGTTATTTAAGTGTCTCTCTATCTCACACATATGCGCACACACATATGCACACCCCATTCGAGGCTTTCAGGATGACTCCACTCTTTATGATAGCATCTCTCTCTTCAAGGTCCAATAGCTCCAACAATACTTTAAACCAAAAAATACCATTGATTTCATTATAAGTCAAAGCAATATAGATTTTTCAAAATGAGTAAAGTAAATGTAAGTTACTATAAATGACATTACAGTTAACTACTTATAAAATATGCATTTAAATATTGTCTTTTTGCTATGAATTATCTTTTCATTACAATATTTTTAAAGAGTACATGAACTTTGTTTATGAAAGATTGTTTTAAGTGCTACTGTTTTGCTTTTGAAAGCAAAGACAGTTAAAAAATATAGCCATTCAGTTCCTATGTGCCTTTACTGGTTGTGTAAGGCTTCATTTAAATATCACAGAAAAAAAAACAATTTTAGCAGTAAATGAACTATAAACTCTAAAGTAACTTTCTTTGAAGCTATCCAAGTTTGAAACGCGTCAGACAGGGATTTGAAAAGAACATATTTGATCCCACCCCCACCCAACCAGCTGTCGCTTGGTGTTCAACATATTGCTACCAGAATATTGGCAAGTTGTTTGTGTCTTTCTTTTATTTATTCCCTTACTGTGCTTCTTATGCCTGGCTAGAGTGATGGACTATAATTTTGTTGCCTGAGACTATAGAAATTATTATTAATAAATGCATATAAAACACTCAACCTTGGCAAATCAAGATAAAATACTTAAAATAAATATTATCATTTAAAAATAAAAATGAACATGTAGTTGCCCTAATGTCTGTTACGCACACAGATAAAAGTCACATTTAAAAGCTGGCAAAGGTTTGATACTAATCATCAAGGGAACACAAGAAGCTGCAAACAAACTGGAGAAAGCAACCTTAGAAATTAGTGATAGTTAGTTGTTGCTTGGGGACCTTAAAGTTTTAGCAAGGACCTGAGCAACACCAGGTTCTAGCAGGTCCATAATAAATTGACATTTGGCACCAGAGTTTCCTTGTGTTTGATGGGCAGCACAAGAACAATGGTATGAGCCATGCCACCAAGGTGTGTGCTCCTGGAGGTATTTGTGTACTCAGCATTTAGTTAGGATTTAGATGGGTGAATAGAACAGTAGTGCAGTGGTAGTGCTGCTGCATCACAGTTTTCAAAGCTCTGAGTTCAAATCTTAGATTTTTTTTATACTTTGACTGTTCTCCTGTAGCTACAGTTAATATGCCTTTCCTCCTACATCCAATAGATTTTTGTCTTAACTACACATTTTAAATTGGCCTACTATAGGAGTATGTATATAAACTGATATCCATGGCTGGTTTTAATCTTGTGTTACACACGTGCAAATAGGAGGCAGCTAAAGGGCTTAAATGAGGGTAATTCCACACCGGACTAGGGGTTGGTGAAGTACACTGACCCTTACTCTCTTTCCTATGCAGACCAGTTATGGGAAATTCCACTTGGCCCAGATGACGTCACTTCCGGTCTCAATGACCTCATTTCCTGGTCTGACTATGCTGACCTCACTTCCTATTCCTAACCATAAAATCACCATTTTGTTTCATCCAGTCAGTTCTGTTTTTGGACTCAAATCTGTAAACAACTCTCATTTAATGGCCTACTCTGCAGACTTATTGCAAGTATACGGGTGGCTGCCCCAAACTTTTTCTGTGGCATTTGTCTGTTTATTTGACACCTACCACAATGGGTGGACTGATATTTTGACAAGTATAGCTTTTTCAGGGTAAATATAAAATTTTATCAATCAATTTTATCAAGATATAAGCATTTTTTTTGAAGTATGGATGTGTATGGTATGATTTGAGAAATGGTTTAAGGTATGGCCCAAAAATAAGTTACTTTATTCACAAAATGCAGACAAACAATATACACTGGCCATAATACAAATACAAAGTACAAATAAAACATATGCCACCAGAGGCCAATATTCATTTAGCATAAAAGCCCAACTCCAAAACAATAAATCAGGAAGGGAATGATAATGTATCGTTAGAGAATAGAAAGCAATGGGCAGTATGCTTAGAGCTGGTAGATTACACAGTGGGGTCCACCCTTTGAAGGTATAGGGGGTTTACTTTAGTTAGAGCCAGATGGATCATTTTCCCTGGTATGTAGTGCAGGAACTCCAAGAGCTAAAGAAGCACATCCTGCTCAGAGAAAGAGGTCATTCGTGTGTAGGTATAAAATGGCAGAATTAAAGCATCTTGAATTTTGGGGGAAATAAATAATGGCTCTTTGGTAAGAAGGATTGTGACACAAACAGGAAATGCAGTAATGTCTCAAAGTCTAGGAACTATTTTTAAAGCTACTGTTTATTTGCTCTTGAAAGCAGCATTAGAATAAATTCAAGTAAATATTGATTAGACAATAAATTATTACTAAGTTTTTCAAACACACAAATTCTTGTTCTCTTCTGAAATATCCAGAACAACAAAGGTTTCATTCCAAAACCTCTTCTCGAGGCACCCCAGTTATTTAATATATTTGTTCTATCAACAGCATTCCTGATTCAAATTAATGACATAGTAATAAGCTTTAATTTAATGAATAAAAAGCTGAATGGAATGGTAATCCCAAATACCGCTCTACCCTAAGGACAAGTTTAGAAATAACTAGTCTCATAAACCTTGACAGACAAAATTTGATAGTTTGTATCAATAAGGCTATAGTCGGTGAGGAACACCACACCAAAATGGATTTTCAAGATGTGGTTTTCAAGCTGTCATAAAGATATTTGAAAAGACTGATCAAGTAGAAGACAAAATCTGAAGAACATTACTTAAAGATAACGCCGTTAAAGGACAGGTGGAAATCCAGCGAAGTGCTTGTTCAGCATGTGGCAGATTCATCTGGCAGCAAAGTGTACAACTTTGATATTTGAAAGAAATCATAAAAGAAATAGTCTTTTAAGGCATGATGCAGCTAAGAAACCATTATTGTGGACAGGTGACCAAAGAGATTACAGTATGCAAAAGGCTATCAAATATGGAGGAACAGCCATTGTCTGAAGGCTGTATGAAGGAATTAGTCTAAATTTCAAATTGTTGGTTAACAAAGACACGAGTGTGTCAATGACAAATTTTAGGACATTAAGAATCTGAGCACTTTGTAGCCAATACAATGAGCATAGGCTAGAAAACGTAAAGAAAACTAAAAAGGTCTAGTTAGTCATGCATACATAAAATATATGTAATATTAATTATTTTATTGTTTTCTACCACAAATATACACACATTTATTATAAGCAGTTACATTTTGTAAAAAAGGTGCAGTTCACTAAAGCCAACTTCACACACATGATTTACTTGTATAGTGATTGTTCAATGTTGCATTTCTCGCAACTTTTTGCATTTTATTTAGTTCAATAAACTTACAATATAATCATGGGCCTAAAAAGTATTTACAGATTTTCACATTTTTGGGGTTCCTGTGTCTCTAAACCTTGCAAATCGCAAGGGATTACTGTATTTTTAATTACTTAGAAAGTGCAGATTTTTGATTCCCATGGGAAACCTACCTTAACTTTTTGATAATGCTTTAGTAATATTTTCTGTGTGTTTGGAGAAACTGTAATGTGTCATGGTGTACTCTGCTAATGTCTGCTTTCTAGCATTGCACGGTCCACACACTGGCTCCCAGTTAAGCTTAGGACTGATTTCAAAATTCTTCTTTTAACTTATAATGACTTAAATGGTCAAGGCCCTGCCCTCTTATGTGAACTTATCATTACTTACAAACCAGAGTCCACATTGATATCGCAAGATGCCGGCTTACTTAAGATTCTAAAGATTAATAAAATAACAGTGGGAGATTGAGCTTTTAGTTACAGGGCCCCAAAACTTTAGGATAATCTGCCTGGCAATTTGAGAGATGCCCCTTCAATCTAAACTTTTAAATCCCAGCCAAGACTCACTATATTTGTTTAGCATACCTCGACTAGAGCTACTGATTGGTTGCATTTCTCTTTGTTAGTTATTTGTATAGAAAAATAAATGTCACAATAGGTTTAAATTTTTACTAACCCTTCTCTATTCGGTTTCTCTTCTCAGTATCTCCATGTGGCACTTGGAGCCACTGCTCTCCTGCATATGGAAAGGTATTCTTGGATAAAGAAGCATTTGAATCATCAGATGAAAAGATTCTCACATCAGACTGGATGACCAGTACAAACTCCACTATAGAAAACTCAGGAGCAGGTAGTAAGCCAGTTGGCGGATGTCTCCAGGACTTCAAATTTGTTTTTTTTTTATCTTTACATTTTTAATCTCAACCATTGTCAACTGGCAATAGTTAATCAATTAATTATTGGATAGATATTGTTGGTTTCCATTTATGTTTAATCAGTGCTATCTTGGTCTGTGTGTTTTAACAAATTTGTGCATTTATGTGTGTACCACTTATGTATTCAGGAATTAATATAATCTACACATGCATTTTAATTAACGATTGTTAACAGCACTCTGCAATCAATAATAGGGGAGAAAAATGTGTATGGGAAAAAGGGGAGATTGTCTGTCTATTAAATAAGGTATTTTGCAAAAAAAGTTCTCTTAATTTAGTTGCTGTTTTTCTGACACTTTTGTAAACAGCTAATTTGAGTTGCAAAAATCTAAACTTTCACGGAGCTTTCTGTCTCATGCTGCTATGGAAATTTTCATGGAACTCTCGCTCTAGCATTATTTTTTATTAAAAGGATATATCATTTGCAACAAAATAAAAGAAGCTATCTGGTGTTAGTTATCTGGGATTGAATGAAGAATATATGAGTCCACCCAGGTTGTAAAATTCTTTATATTTTTTGTACTTATTGCTATTTATTTATGCAAATAAATATCATTTTTAAGTGAAAGCTTAAAGTCAATATCTCTGTTTGACTGCAGTCCCTTAAGGGCACAAGAGGACACTCTTGTGAAACTGTGTACTGGTGGTAAAATTGTGCTGAAATAAAGGTATGGAAATATAGACGGCACCAGTGAGTAAACAGAATGCCATAGTGCTCTGTAGAGGGGAATACATGGGGTACAATATGGTCAGTGAGACAGGTTAGAGGTTATGGATAACAGTTGTATAGCTGATTATGGCATTTCTTCATATTCTCTCATTAGGAAAACAGCCTAACAGGTAGTTGTATAGCTGATTATGGCATTTCTTCATATTCCCTCATTAGGAAAACAGCCTAGCAGGTTAGTTATTTTCTTTTGTGTTAGGTGCATGTCACAGGTGATCTGATAACATGTAGATAACATAGAGTGATACCTGTTTGCAGCCTTCTATGAAGCATGATGGCCGCTCTGTCATCATCTGAATGTGCATTATAGCCATTGGTGTTGGTAATCTGGTCAAAAGCAATGAATGTTAATTGCTGAAAAATATAAGTAATTTTTATTCATCATTTTTTAACTTTTAAAAAAGCTTTCACCCTGGTAACGAGCTGAAACAGAATTAAGACCTCTTTCAACAGAAATCTTCAGATGGAACACTAAGAATATTAGAGACGCAACCTGTATATAACTGAATCTTTGCTGAATCACTTACACAGTGAAAAAAACAAACAGAAAGCAGCCAAAGTCAAAGGGAGAGTTAGGGCAAATCCTGCAAGAAGCTTGGAAGAATTTACTGCAGGATTACGTGGAAAAAAAATATTCAGCAACGTGCCAATGCAAATTGTTTCATTTTTGCAGTCTGAGGCCAAACTAAATGCTGATTTGTTGTAAAAACACAATACATTTTTGTTAGTTTTTATTATATCAATGCTTATTTGTATTTATTTTAATGTTGCACTACACAGATCACTAGTATCAAAAATAATTTTCTAGGGTGGCCTAAAACCTTTGCACAGTAGTCTACAACCAGAAGAATGAATAAAATCAGGGATGGTAAAAAGAAGTTGGGAGGATGAGGGGGAAATGGCAGCTGCCCTTAAGAAAAAAAAGATCCCACTCCTACATGGATTGCCCCAAAATGTGTTATATTATGTGTTTTATGTTCAGTGTTTTCATTCCCAGAGATTTGGAAGAATTATTTTAAATGTGTTGTCTCAGGGTTGGTCAGGTTCAGGGGTGGGAAAGACCTTCTTTAATGACTTTAAATTACTAAAGTATTGCCTGCACAATGTTTCATTTTAGTTATACTAAAGATTTAACACATCTGTTTGGTCACTGAAAACCAAACAGTAAGAAAAAGTTATGTTTACAGTGTTGTGTAATAATATCTATGCATGTCCGCATGCACTCTAAAGTGATCGTAGCAGTCCTGACATAGCCTGTTTCTTTGTCTCAGGTCATTGTTGCAGAATACAAAAAAAAAAAAAAAATAAGGAAAAATAAACATGATATACATGTTGAATTTTGCTTGTGTCCCGTACAACTGATGGAACTGATCAAGGCCATAATATACTGAAAGAGCTGTTCAGAGTTTTATTTTAGTTATGTGGCTAAGTTATGAAAATGAATGGGAGCCACAACACAGAGACACACATAAGATATGTAACACCAGTTTCTCTGTTTGACTCTTGTTTTACATGGATAAGTACTGTATATCTCTATAGTATTAGAGGACCTGCTCATTTCCCTCTTTCACCATTTCTCCTTTTGCGGTGTCATATAACCAAAACAAATGTTGTAAGGCCTCAACACACTGCTGCCTCTTGCTAGAAATAGATCTCAGTACAAAAGGTGATAACACATATAAAGAGTCGGATGTTTTGGTGAAAGGATTAGTCTGTTTTGAAATGGTTGTTTCCAGTAGGACCTTTGCATCTATTGCTCTGTGGGCCGTACATGTCCCTGGAAGCCTTAAATTCTAACCTTTCGTTCTTGTTCTGAATTTGATTTTCCACTACAGGTTTACAACAAGGTCATTTACTAGCAGCAATGAGGTAATGAAATGATATGCCAGTTTATCAAAGGGCACGCTTGTAATCACAGCCACTCTCACTCATGCCAGTAGATTGTTACAAATTAGTCTTATAGCATATCATTGAATAATGGAAGAAGACAGGAATATCTTGAGGAAACTGAAAGAAAAATGGGAACAGAATACAAACCTCACAACAATCTGACATTGTATTCTCTTATTAAGAATTATAAATTAATTACAAATTACAAATTACAAATTATAAATTAATTACAAATATTTTAAATGGAAATTTTGGAATTTCACGTTCCACTGTTGAACAGTAACCCAAAAAGTATCGTAACCAACCCAGTGTAATAGAAATAAAGTGAGAGTGGACAGCATCTTGCCCAGTCTTTTAAGAATGGTTACCATGACTGTGATTAAAAGCAAAAATAATGATTCTGTAAATAGAAATGATGCTACACTATATACATTTCTTGCTTTGCCAAAAGCTTGCTTAAAAGCCAGTTAATGTACCCTACTTCATAGAACTGAAATTTTAAAGCTGAATTAAAACATTATCTAGGTTTGTATTACAGGCACAGATGTCACTAGGTAAAAGCAGTAGGACTCAGATATGATGACCAGAATTGCTATACACCTATTGGAATAATGTCACTACCAACCATCTGGCGAATGGAACACTTTTTTCTCCTAGATGGTTAATTTTGTGGTTTCTATAAGGTAGTGCGCAGGCACACAGACTGAACTAAGTGATAGCTTATCAAATGCCCATTAAAATTGTTTATACTCATCTGTAACATCTTAATTAATTTGTATTTTGTATAGAGTAATACCATTAACAATATTCCCTATAATAAGGGGTCCAGTAAATTATTAAAATATAGTATAAAACTGAAGAAACTCATGAGTACAAAAAAAAATTCAAAATGTATGAAATAAGAACAAGAATATAGCATTGACTGTGGCATGAAAGGAATGAAGAATACTGAATAATGTACTATGGAAATAAAAAAAAATTCTGAAATTAGAAATGGAATAATGTAGTTAATGAAGTTAAGAGTTTTAATGCTGCAAGAACAACTCCATGATACAAGGAAGTGGCCTCGATTTATTGTGAAGTGATGATGCGTCACAAAGAGACTGAGTTGGGAAATTGCATTGAATCATAAAAGTAAAACAACTTCACAAAAAAACTGTTAAGTGAAAGTTTGGGACTGTGAGGAGATAGTCTTTCTTTTCTCATTGCAGTAAATGGAACAAATAAGTATTATGGGATGCTAGTGCTGACAGCTTTATAAGATGATAGCTGACTTTTATAGTTGTTCTTTATATGTCAGAAAGCCAATGTGGCTGAGCCATCTGAGGTGTAATATGATCACTGTATTTCTTCTTTCTTATTAAAAACACATACGTATGGCCAAGTGTCAGATATTTTACAGTTTTATGCTGTGCTAGCACTCCAAGCACCCAAACACACTTGCAGCTAATCTAAAAAATATGTTGTAGAAAATCACTGTCAGTTATTGTACTTCCTTATACAAAGTTAAACAACAGAGAAAATACATCTAAGAAAGACAATGGCACTGTTATGATATTTTTAATTTTTCATTACATTGGCAGATGCTACACTGACCAATGTAATAAAGTTTTTTTCTTTATATGATGATAATTATATCTATCATGTTATCTAGAAATCTTTGTGTATGAGTGAAAAAAAAAATATTCATAATTATGCCTAACAGTTTTCTTCCTTGCTATGTCCTTCTATATTTGTTTAATATTACCACACCATTTCAAATGTTATTTCAAATTTTTAAAATGAAATTGTACTTTGCCAGGAATCGGGCTGCATTAAAATGGTGGGGTTTTTTTGCTGTATTTTGCTGGAGGCACATTCTTTTTGAAAAACAGATCCAGATATTGGGGCTATTTGGTGTTTATAACCATTTTAGTGCAGAATTGTTTTGTACAAGGGTACTCAAAGAGATTTCTGTGCCAATTCCCAGTGCCTGTGCTAGTTATTGATAGCCAAACTCAATGTACCAAATCCAATGTTTAAAGATTTCCCATAAGTACACCTAGCGCCCGACTCCTCAGGTCAGAAGTCAGCTGTTGACTAATACGATTTTAATGTTTTGGATTACACAGAATTAATTTTCTAGCACTTTGTAGATGTGTTTTTTCCCTGATGTTTTGTTATGAAAGTTATTTTTGTATTGTTGATGGTATCACTGTGTTACTGTTGTGTGTTTTGTTTTGAGTCAAAGTGGCTACCATTTTGTGATTCTATTTAGCAACTATTGGTATTTTGTTGTAACAATTGTGTAGCATTACCACCACATATCTACAGTGTGCAATCTATTTAAGAGAGGCCATGGGCATCATTCCTCATTAATGTTTTTGGAATCTCTGAATGAACTAAAGCTCTGTGACCATCTAGTTATATAGGGAAAAGATTATAATGTAGATAGAAACCTTTGGCTTTGTTACTTAACTTTCATCTTTTCATGTCTTTAACTTTCTGGTTAAGACTTTTGCCTATTTATCTAATTTGTCTTTTATCTAGCCTCCTTCAGAACTTCAGTTTCCTTGTTCATATTTTACTTTGTCCTTCAAGACATGATTACTTTAACCCCAACATCAACCTTATTTTATAGTTGGATTACTCAATCTTAGACTTTTCTAAACACACAAGAAAAGGGAAATGGTAAACGTCCAGCTCCTCACTGCTTGGTGGTAACTTGGGTCAGATGAAAGGATAGACCTTGTGAGACTAAATTAGCTGGTAAGAATACTCTGGGAAAGCCAAGCAGATGATGTTGTTCAGGAAGAATTTTACTGTAACCTCAAAATAGAGCTAGTATTGGGTTAATGAGCATCTTTGATTTTGTGCATTTCATCACTTAGCAAGAGCTGGGCACATTTTCATACTCTTTCTGCTGTTTTTGTTTGTTTTTCTTGGGTCAAGTCTTTATTTTTACTTTCTGTCCAAATGGGTTTGTTTGTGTCCAGGTTCCCATGCTTCAGGTACTTTTGATGGCATTTTTTTCAGTGTCAGTTTTAATACATTGGCAATGATTTCATTTTGTAGAGACAGTGGTAATGCATTGTCATAACATGTGTGAACACTCTAATCTATGTCATGTCTTTGGTGTAATGTTTTTAAATCCAAAAAGTGGAAGAAACCATTGCTGCTTTGTTTAAAAAAAAGCACATGAGCCTTCATGTCTTAATTCATCTGGGCTTATGGTTTTACCACACTAAACAACAAAACCAAAGTTAAGGTCTCTGGAATACAAAGCTTTAATTTCTGTCTGGTTGAGATAGCAGAGTATTTAACTTGTGACTGCAACCTCTTTTTCAGTTTTTATTCTGGAAAAACAGGTTAAATTTGTCAAGTGGGGCCTGTTCTTCCTTTCTGGTCACTGCCTTTGTGTCTTAGAACATTGATGGGTAAGGGGATGGCCAAAGGCGTTTCCTGTTTTGCTTTTTGCTGTGGTCACTTGCAGAAAAGTGATGCTGTTGTGTTTCGCTGCTTGTTTATTAGCAGTCAGCTGGTTAGTCAGTCAGCCTTACTCATTTTTTATTCTGTTGTTTTCTATTTTTCTGGTCAACACCTTGCCAATCTATGGTCGTTTATAACCATACAATTCTGAACAGCAGGAATGACCTTTGCCTTTAGATGCCATGTCTTTTTTTTTATTCCCAATGTTATTTTACACGGTTATTGAATAATGATCTGCAGTACCATTTAGGCTACAGTATGGAAATCAATTAAAAATTCTGCTTTCTGGCCCATAATCATAAAAAGCTTATCCTTGGCCTCAGAAGAAGTAACTTGAAGGAGTAAGGAGGGCTTCTGCCTCTAGGACTTTCTTTTGTCTGCAGTTTGCCACTTTCTCCTCCTGTCTTTATGTTGCTGTTCAACAATAATTGGACTGCGGTCACATGATAATAGGAGCAAGACAAAAAACCAGAAGGAGCTCACCTAATGGCTTTACTGTCTTTATAAAGGTCTCTGCACTGGTTTGCGTTTTGTTATCTTTATGACTTTTAACCACTTTTCTGCTTCTTTGTTGCTTTTTTTCTAGTACCATTTTTTATTTTTTGCTTGACTTACCTGGATAATACCTTTGGCCTGTTAATTTTTTAAATACTCTTTGGATTGTGGACTTCAATTAAAAACGTTTACTTTTTACACACTCTTTGTTCTGTTGGGTCATCCAGATCTGCACTTCTAGGACTGAATGCTTAGCCTGCTAAGCTCAACATGGTATGAATTTGCATGCCTCTAAAGGTGTGGTCTGACACTGTGGTCCTATCAAGAGGCAATCATCCTCATCATCCAGCAAAAATAATTATTTTTTCTCTTTAATGCACATCTGTAATCTTAAGAATTGAAAAATAAAAAACATAGAAGGGATGAAGAACTATATTGTAAGCATCTTATATAATCTTGTTTTCAGCACTGTTTTGTCCTAGAAAGTGTCATAGTTGCTGAGCAAAGACATTTTAGTCCCCATCATCTGTCTCCTGCTCGTCATGGGGATTGCATAGGCACTTCAAGGATACCTAAAATATATAAATGATCCCTCCAGCATGTTCCTGGTCTCCTCACAGTAAGCTGTATCTAATAAACATTACCTCTCGCGGGAGGCATCTAGGGGCAAATCACAAAATGGCCACTCTAAATCCAAAGTACCAACAGCGACTCTACCTGAAGGTCATTCCAGACAGTTTTAAATGAGCCAACGACAGCACCAAGATGCTTAAAGGTAATAGCTCAGCATGTAGTGAGTTTTTGACACATTTATTTATCTTTGAATTACAGCCCTCCTCACTCTCCACTGAAAAACCAGGGTATCTTGTTAGTAGATACATTAATTGTGATCTGAGTTACTCTGCCATGCTGTGGAGAAGCAAAAAAGACTGTTGTAAATGACATTTCTTATTTTCAGATGAAATCCAAAACTATTAAGCACCAGGAAAAAAATAACTTCATGCAAATTTCTATACTAAAAACAAACCAATCAAGACACTTTAGATTATTGTATTATATGTTCACAATACTAGTACATTTTTCAAGATAGACAGATAGACTTCATTTGTCCTTGGGGGAAATTTGGCTTTTTACAGAACTTCTTTAAGTAAATGAACACATAAACAGATAGATAAGTAATTAAGTAAATAAATATACACACACACTTTCGTGTGACCACACATCTGAATGACTAAAAGACAAGAAAATACAAAAGAAGGAAAAGTTCTGACTTGGCAGTTACAGTCACAGTGAGGCATTAGACACATCTGTTCCTGTTGGTGTAATGGAACCCCAGTCGCTTTTATTGACACACTTCTGCTGAATAATTTGTTACTTGAAAGTTCTCAGTGTTAATTTATCAGAGAGAGGATGTGCAGCATTGTTCATAATGACACTCAGTTCTGTCAACATTCTCCCCTTTGCTACGACCTCCAGGGGGTCCAGAGTGAGTCCCATAACTGAGGTTTCCCTTTTAATTAGCTTATTGCTTTGGTGGGCCTCTCTTGAAGTGATGCTTCTAGCCCAGCACACCACAGTGTAGAAAATAGTAAAACTGTGAAAATTTCTAAAGAAAGCAACATGATTTAAAGATCAATCCATCATAATGTGCCTTTAAAGTAATTTAAAAAAGAGTAAAAATGTGTGAAGGTAAATTGAGATAGCAATTGAATTAGACAATCACAAAAGGAAAACTTTTTAAAGCTGAAGAAAGAAAAGAGGTGTGACGATGCAGGTTGGTTGCATGCTCCCATCTTCTGTCTGGGCGCCCTTGAACCCGTCACTGTCGGTAATGTTACTGATGAGCTTAGCAGTTTAGGCGAAAACATAGCAAGGGGATGATGCAAAAGTGTCAAGTGCTTTTATTAAAACAACAACAGCAAAAACAAAGTTCAAATTAAATAAAGTGCAGTGATTCAAAAGAGTCATTAAATAAATTATCCATCAAACAGTTGTAAAATCGTGGAGGTTAACATCCATTAGAAAAATCTTCTAAAAACAACGAGGTTAAAACACAATGCAGAAGTAGTCTTTTAAAACACAATCCAAAGCCCGGTTTCTTTTACTTGGCGTCTCTCCCGTTTCGGGCCCGCAAACAAGAGAGTCACCCTTTCAGCAGCTGAACTTTTCTCTGCTCGACTGGTCTGGAGGCCTCCCAATCCCTGGCTTCGGTCGTGCACTCAACCCAGACCGAGACTTGGTTTCCTTGACGACCAGGACGCTCACGTCAAGGACTTCACCAACCAAGCCTCCCGACTCCACATGCCTTCACGGCCTTACGCGGCCTGTCATTCTTCAACTACTGGTCACTCCAGCTTCTTAATCGCTCAGCTGGAGCGACCACTTCCTTCAGCCCCACCGAGTGTTGGCCAAACACCCTTCTTGGGGCTCACCTTCCAGCTGCCTACCTGTGAGCCTGCACTCACTCACTCGCTTGCTCACACCGGCTCTCTCGCCACACTACTTCCTGCTCTCCAGCAACCTCCGTTTCCCTCTCTCTCTTTTTGTCCTTTGTTTTTTCCCCCTCTTAGCCGACTCGTGCTTCTATATATCAAGAGGGCATGGCAGCTGTGGCAAATCAGCAGCCCCAGGAACAATCACGGATGCGGACAGTTTCCCACCTATGCACTTAGGTGAGAAACGCCCACATCGCAAATCACCCAGAGAACCGCTTCAGCCACACAACCACCATGCCCCCTCACCAAGCCGCAAGCGCAGTACTTATTTATTTAAAAGTGGCCCTTTTTACATGAGCTGTGGACCCACTACACCACAAGAGGTCAATTAGAAAGAGAGTCTTTTCTTACATCCAATAGCATGCTGCCTAACACAGCAGCCCATTAATTTCTTTTTCCTTTCTGTTATGGTGTGTAAAATATGAGACATCAGATAGACGAGCTTCTGTTCTGTTTGGGTGGTCCACAGCCCCGTGCTGCCTGACAGAGCTTGAGCTCTACCAAAGGAACAATGGCTGCAGCCTCTGTCTCGGATTAGCGCAAATATATCTTCCTGCAAGCGAACTATGATTCTTAGCATGATTAGAGAAGTTGTAAAATCAAAGTGGATGTTCAAGCAAATTACAGAAAGAAACTCAATCTAAATCCGTTAAGTAGTTCTCTTGTTTGATAGCAACGCGGATGTAAGATATGCCCCGAGGCTGGCGCGTGAGTGAGGAGGGCCCCACCCCCCTTCCCTCAGCCTGCTGCATCTCTCTCAGTACTACAAGCGAACTATGATTCTTAACGCGATGAAAGAGGTTGCAAAATCAACCAGAATGTTCAAGCAAATTATAGAAATAAACAAGATCTAAATTTGGTGAGCAGACAGATGTTTTGATGAATTTTATATATATAGAGATGACACATCAGACAGATCAGCTCCTCTTTTATTTTTGAGGTTGAAAACACGTGTTCCTTATTTCTTATCTTCTCATTATATGCATTGTACTTCTGGATGAGTATTCATTGGTTGTCAGCTCTCCTGAACACACAACCCACCACTCCAAGTATAGAGAAAAATCAAACCTGTTTGATTTTATTAGAACAAGTCATACACTAGTTGGTGTCAGTTGTTGGGTAGGTCACATTACACTATGGGTTTCATGGTTGTGCTACACAAACTACCTCCGACTTGCTAAGATTATGTATAGGAAGGTTATGACTGAAAATCACTGGAAAAGTCGTGTAATGTCATTATTTCAGGGGAAAAAAATCACACTTATTAAATGATGCTGAGGCACACTCAGCAAAGTGGATTAATTTAACCTCAGTTAAGTGAAAATTGACTCATTGTTCTCATTTCATTGTCTTTGGAGAAAAAAAAATTAAAACAAATACGTGTATTAATTAGTGCAGATGAAAGGGTTTAATTAAAAGCAACTGGCAAGCTTTAAAAGGGAAGCTAGTTCTACTGCACCTGAAAAAAATAATTCTTGCAGTTATTACTACTTGGCTAACTAACCTACAACATTTGAGAGTTACATATAGTTAAATTTCTTCTTTTTTATCTAATTGGGGCACAGGCAGGTAAAGTGATTTGCGCAATGTCCATAGCAGGATTTGAACCCACAACCTCAGGGTTTGAGGTCCAAAACTTTAACCACTGCATAGCACTGCCTGCCTAGTAGTTATTGATATAACTATTATTAGACATCTTTAGTTAAAAACATAATTCCGCTCCACATTCTATGCAGTCTTGTAGTAACCTTGTCATGGAGAGAGTATCCATGTCCCTGGTACCCTAAGATTAGGAGTGAGATCAGAATAGAACTTCAAGAGTTAAGCTGACAGAAAGACTACAAATGCTCAAAGAATAGTTTTTTACACAAATGCGCAAGGACATCTCTGAATTTGCAACATTTTGGATTTTGATGCACATGAGCCTTAACAGCGAAAGACCAATAAAGGTTCCACTCTTCTCATGTATGAACAGGAAGGTGATAATTCACTGTGGATATGATCACCAAAAAAGTCTGAGTAAAGTCTTCAAGAAGTTCCGTAGTCTGACCAATCACAATTTCTATTGGAATGTACATGAAATAGAGTCAAAACTTGATTGAGACAGTATGAATCCATGGATCCCTTCTGCCCCATCTCAACAGTACAGTCTGGTAATGGCAGTGAAATGGTGTGGAGAATGTTTTCTTGGTACATATTTTAATACCAGTTATGCATTAATTGAATGCCACAGTGTATCTATGTGTTGTTGGTGACCATGTACATCTCTTTATAGCCACAGTCTTTCAAATTGAATGCTTACAGTGGATCACGTGTCATGTCGCAAAGCACACATCATCTCAAGATGTTTCCATACACATGACATTGACATAAGCTACTCCAATTACCCGCACAGTCACCACATCTCAGTCAAATAGAGCACCTTTAGGGTTACATTTAATGGCGGTTTCCAGCACAAAAAACTCCCAGAAACTGCATGCTCCTATCAACTCAGCATAGAGAATGTGTTTAACACTTTACTGAATCCACATCTCAAAACATAAAGCCTGCTCTGTAAACAAAAGGGGGCCCAAATGTTTACTAGTTAGGTGTAACTTTTAGAGTGCTGTTAAAAAAGTGAGGAGGAAGGTCAGTCAGTCATTACCCAACCTGCTATATCCTAACACAGCGTCACGGGGGTCTGCTGGAGCCAATACCAGCCAACACAGGGCACAAGGCAGGAACAAATCCCCGGGCAGGGTGCCAGCCCACCGCAGGGCACACGCACACACACACCCACCCGCATACCAAGCACAAACTAGGGACAATTTAGGATTGCCAATGCATCTAATCTGCATGTCTTTGGACCTGGGAAGTGAACCCAGGTCTCCTTACTGCGAGGCAGCAGCGCTACCACTGCGCCACCATGCCACCCAAGGAGGAAGGTGCCTGGACTTATATACATTTATTATGCTTTGTATCAATGTGTTGCTATACATGTAGTTTTGAGTATTTCATTGTTTTTCCTCATTAAAAATTAGTTTATTTGGTTTATTTTTTATTTTGACATTACATTTCTTTTATAAATTCTAATATTATACATACACAATTGTATGTGCAAATTGAATTAAATAAAATGACATATATGAATCATAAAGTTAATTTTTATACCAGAAAAACATGAGGACTAATGACATATAAAGTATGTCCGAAACATCTGCAGTGTAAAATGTGAAAAAAAAAGTTTACTTATCTTTATTTCCTGAGGTCTGAACATACCTATTAGAATTTAATTGAACTTTAGGATTCTGCAAGGAGGGCGGTGAGGCCTGTTGTTAAAAAATACTACTTGCTTTACCACAAACAAAATACACAACATGTCCTTCTGGTGTTCTAGTGTTACTGAGTGTTGACATTTTTCACCAGCAACTGCAGCATCTTTCCAAATCACTTACTTTGCTAGAAATCTAGCTTGAAAATGACTAATTGTGTCATATTTGATGGGCAGATCATTTCAGAAAAAAACTAAAGCAAAAGAAAATCAGTGTTATGATATTGAACATCCACTTTGATATTGTCCTTTGTTTTTTGTGACTATCAGGAGCTTCAAACAAATGTGTTTTTGTATACGATAATATAAATTATAGTGGTACAAAAACAGATGAACAGTTAAAAATGACAGACCAGTTAAAGTGAACAGATAACTGCAGCCCCTGTGCAGACTGAAGGTAAACCTTTAAAATGCAGTTTGGAATTGTGGCATCTCACAGAGCAACTTTGAACACAAGGTCAAATGAACCATAAAATATACAAAAATGTGTTTATTAGAAATGTCTGAAAGTCTTGTTACCCAACAGAGAATGCATATGTAATCAATCACACTCTAGGAGACCTGTATGGTGGATTGCTCAATTGCCTACATCAAGAAGTGGTGTTAGAGCTCTCCATCTCACTCCATGTTCTGTCCTCTTGTAATTCATGCTGCTGTTCAATTCTGCCAAAGAGTTATCGTCTTTGCCTGCCTTCCAACTCTATAATCGGTATTCTGTGACAAAGGCATCCAGCACCAGGGGGATTAATTTCAAAAGCATCAGAGGAACTAAAGTCCTGTGGCCACGTAAACAGTCTCTTGTGTTTCACAGTTCCCACTCTATCCATGAGCCAATGATCATAAGGAGAAGTCATGATAGCAATAACTGCATTTCAAATAACTGAAGCCTTTAGAAAAATTTAAAGAATTTTTTTCAAGGATTCTTCAGGGTCCACTAACAGTCCAAGAAATAAAGGTGATCCTCTATTACTTAAATTTGTTGGAATAGGTCCTCAAAGAAAATTTATTTGTGATCACCCTACACTACTTTCCAGAGGGTTCTGTTTACACTGGCTTCCAAAGAAGCTCTTTTTTAAACTATGTTGGTTCTTTAATTAAACGTCCCTTTTCATAAACCCTTTAACTTTCATCTCTCTTGATTGTGGCTACACATTGAATAACATTATGCTGAAAAGACATTATTGTCCACATACAATTTAGTAAAGATTAAAATACTTTTCAAGAAGATGGTTTCCTATTTACTTATTATACTTGCTGAGGCACAGAAGTAAACCTGGTTATAATAATAATAATAATAATAATAATAATAATAATAATAATAATAATAATAATAATAATAAGTGTAACAGCAGAAAGCAATTGATTACACCATGCTCTTTGAATTCAGTATTTCTTGATAAACATTAGTCTGAGGACAAAAAAGCACTTATCATTTGAAACTTTCCTCAACTTATTGTTTGAGTTGCACAACAAACAGCTCTTATACCGTAGTTCTTTCTTGCATATATTTATGTGTTCTTGCTCTCTAATAATTTTGTATAAATACACTTGATTATTGTACATCCATCTGCGCACAGCTAAGGAAATCTGTTCAGGTTTCTACCTTTTGATTGCTGGGAAACAGTGTGCCAATGTTTTAGAGACTGTGTGTGTATTGGAGTGCCAAATGCAACTGAAAATAACAGTTTGAAGCATCTGCTGAATGGCTATATCTTTTTATTACTTTTAATCACATGCAAAAAGGCAATCTAACTATACCAGTTAAAAGAAAATCAAAATGATAAATTCTTTCCTTAAAGATTCTGAACAGAAGGGTATAAACATAAATTGACACTATAGTAAAAAGTATTTACTTTTAAATTTGGTTAATAGAAAGTCTTGGCAAAATCAGGCGATTCAGCAAAGCACAGCTTATTAATTTCTATACACCTTATGTGTTCAACATAATACTGAGACTTGAAAGCCCTTGAGAAGCAACTCCTTACATTACTAGGTGACTTGCTGTGTTAATCTACAGTTCTCTCTATAAAAAAAGTCTTCTGTCTCACTTTCTAACAAGGAGAAAACCCATACCAATCATACTATTAGATGACGAGTACAGGAGTCACCAGGAGAATCAGAGATAGTTTCTATCCACATGTCATAAGATTAGTGAACAACCAATCATAATAACAAATACAGTGTATATATACAGGGTGGTTCAGATCTAATTATGCAGATCCAGATCGTCTGAATGACTTTGATTTATGTGGGGACGATTCCAGTTCGGTGCGAAGACGATTCTTCATGTCGTCAGTTCGCACACTTCTCGGTGGTCGAGGTGACTTTCTATGTAATAAACTTAATAAGTTATAGTGTAATGAAAATTGCATAATTAGATCTGGATCACCCTATAGTACATAATGGTATATATGAAGGGGGGACCCAAAATCTCCCGGAATTGGTCAATAGCACAGGAGTAGGGTGTAGATATAAACTATGCCACTAGGTACCATATGCCTACTGTCTTGTTACTCAGTCTGCCAAGTGGCACTGTGCTGCGTTGATTGAGATGTGTATATTCTACAATCATGCAGGTGAATACGGTGATTTACTTTTTATAGTCTGAAAAAAGCATGTTTGGTCATTGAACATCAAATACACACAAACCTACATTTTTCCATTTGACAGCGGAGTTGTGGCTCTGAGGCTAGGAATCTGTGCCGGCAATCGGAAGGTTGCGGGTTCGAATCCTACAAATGCCAGAATTCACTCTACTCCCTTGATCAATGCCCTTAACCTGCATTTGCTGCATCCAGGGTATGACGTTAATCTGCATCCAGCCATTCAAAGCAGGTCCTCCAATTTACAGGGAAGACTTGGGGGTTGGTGGCAGGATTGGCACTCTAGTCATCATAAAAAAACAAAAACTGTTCCAGTGTCGTGCTGGTGTGTCTCCCATTGCACTATAGTCCTAATCCAGGTGGTTTGTTGTGTGGTGGTTGCAGCAACAAGCTATTGTTATTCCATCTAACCATCCATTATCCAACCCGCTATATCCTAACACAGGGTCATGGGGGTCTGCTGGAACCAATCACAGCCAACACAGGGCACAAGGCAGGAAACAAACCCCAGGCAGGGCACCAGCCCACTGCAGGGCACACACACACACACACCCATGCACACACTAGGGACAATTTAGAATTGCCAATGCACCTAACCTTTATGTCTTTGGACTGTGGGAGAAAACCGGAGTACCTGGGGAGAACATGCAAACTCCATGCAGGGAGGACCCAGGAAGCGAACCTGGGTCACCTAACTGCACGGCAGCAGCGCTACCCACTGTGCCACCATGCAGCCCCTTTTTGTTATTCCCAAAATTAAAACTGAAACTAAGAGAAAGGCAATTTGTTACTGTGTTAGAAATTCAGGGAAAATTTGCTGAAAGTTCTAGACATTGCAACAAAAGAGTACAGGGAATGTTTCCAGGAATAGAAGAAGCACTGGGCAAGTGTATTGCATCTCAAGGAGAGTATATTGATAATGACTAAAAGGAAATGGCTGTTAAGTTGTATAATAAAATTGTTTTTAACAATTCTGGGAACTTATGGGACCCCCCATATATGTTTTGTTCTAAGTACATATGCATGCTTGCTTTTCTTTGGGAGATTTTGTTGGTATTATATCATTGTATTATTCTGAGGAGACATACAAGTAAGAGTTTGTAAGGTGTACATATGACAATACACTTGAACTGGAAATAACAGAGATAGATACTGTCTGGCTAAGCAATGAGACATCTAGCAAAGTGTTTGATTGCTTACTAAAATCCTTAGAATAAATCAACTACTATGGAAGACAGCACCTTTAGATATATGGCTTGAGACTGTAATAATTTACAGTCCTTTAAGGAATGGCTTTCTTACTGTCATTTGTCCTATCAGAGTTTTTTCCAGTTTCTAATCGCTTTTAGATTGTGTAGTACACCGTATTAAGTGACACTGATTTTTTTGCAATTTCTCTAAATGAAAGGTCTACGTTTCCAAAGTAATAATAAGGCTCTGTCACATTTAATTTGTTAATTGCGGCTTCCTTGCCATAATCACTGGAATTTACAACTTTGTACAGTGCAATATTGTGCAAGTAGTACTTCAGAGGGTGTAGTAACACAGTCTGTTCCAACGCTGCTTTAAGAAAGAACAGAGGGTTTTTAAGTAACCAACAGAAGTTAGGACACCTGTGCAAATTTTTTGCTTCAACCTGAAAGGCTTAATTTACTTTAATTGCTGCAGAACATCTGTAGGTTGTAACGTATTAGTAGTTCCCTGAAGAAGGCCCATTTGTAATATTCTGAAATTTTCTTTTTTTTTTTGTTTTTGCTAACCTAAACTTTAAATTTAAACCTCTGGCAGTTTACTGCTTACCTTTACACTATTTTAGATCATTCATTGCATTTCAACTGAATACATTTGAAGAAAAACTAGATAGTATAGTATATATATATATATATAGTGACAAACTCCACAAAGAGCCATATCAAGGTTTGGGCCAGCCATCTGTATAATTGGTATCCTGGCTGCAAAGTTGTAAATATGTTACACTGCACTGATGTGCACAAAACTGAGTCCAAAACAGAACTGAGGGAATAGGGAAAAGTTGGAGGCTTTTAAAGGGGAAGACAGGAAGTGAGGTCAAAGGGGTCCGGCTCATAAGGGTCTTCAACCATAGGCTCGAGCTCGGACGTGACATAACAGGGGCCTGAGCCAGCAAGATCTTCTTCCATAGGCTCGGACCTGGAAGTGACGTCAAGAGGGCCAAGTGGAATCTCTTGTGAATGGTCTGCAGGAATGGGAGAAAAACAGTCTGATTCGGAATTGCCCTTACTCAAGCCCTTTAGCTGCCTCCCATGCGCACGTGTGTGACAATATACATACATATATATATATAGAGAGAGAGGGAATATGATTATATATACACATGTTCACTTCTCGTGCATGTGGTACGTAATTTTTATTTTTAGTGTTGTGTTTTTTATCTGGTTATATTAAGTATAATGTATTTGTACATTGGTAGCAGTACTATCTCTGACCTTTTAAAATGGAAGAGCATTACAGAAGAAAAAAATTAAATAAGTATCTCTTGAGGCACTTGTTCTTTGAAAATCCTCATACTTAGGCCCAAGACCTTCTACAATGCTAAATAAGAATCATCCCCAAAAATCTATGATTTACACATTAATATACAGTTAGTGTTATTCTCTGACATGCCATTGTCATTCTTCATTGAAATCAAAGGGTAAGTGTTGTTTTTCAGAACTGTTAATGGAAAATATAATATGCAGTAAAATAATGCAAAATAAAATTTGCCCCTGGGTTAGACTCTGTAATATGGATATGCACGCATCTGCCCTGAGGAAATGGGCAAATAACCCATAATATAAAGAGATGTCCTCTACGCCATCCCCTAAAACAAATCCTGTGGGGGAATTCCTGACATCTAGCCTAAAGACAGAGTCTGTCAATTAACTACTCTTAATTTTATATTCCTTTAAAAAGTGTTTTGTAATTATCAGCATCAAAAAATTCTTCACAAAATGGTACATCCAGAAAAGTTTTCTCATAAACAAATTAATTATGAAGAGTCAAATATTAAAATATTATTTTGCAATTATGAACAATAGGAGTTTCATGGCACAAGCACAGAAAGTATTAATCTGCTCATATGCACGGAGAAACAATTGCCTTCAGTTAGGTTTTGAACAAGATTCACATACACACTCCTGGGTGTAACTTCAGTACTCTTTGATATTTGACTTCATATACAGTAACAAGTAAATCATTTTAACAGGGAAATGCAAGCTCTACTTGCCCCCTAGAAAAAGTCTGCTGCACACAGACTCTGACAACTGCTACAGGCAAATTTGACAGTTTTGACCCAGTTAATGGTTTAAATATGTATACACCATCAGCTCTGCTAGGCAGTAAAGCAGAAGAGATAGCAACTGTGCACATATACACACTCAACAGTACAAAGCTTTAAATGTGTGGGATTCAGAAGTTTTAGACCATAAGAAATAAGAGCTGATGGTTTTCTTTGCCTTATTTGATAACTGTTTATTATTTCTGTTAATTAAAATGAAGAAAGGTCTAGTTTTTGCATTCTTCAGTAACTACTATATAAAATAAGTATGATTTTCTTTGAATGGTGACTAAGCTCCTATATCCTGTATGTTTTTGGGCTAAGTTTTAGCAAAGCACACTCAATATTTTATAAGAGTTGTGTCCATGTGGTGAAGTGGTTTATTCAACTGTAGTTCCAAGTGTTTGGGCAAATGCTCAGAAGTGCTTTGATGAGACTGAAGGAAAGATGTTTATTTGCAGCACATCAACTAAGTAACTTTTAATTGACTGGCCAACATCAAATTTTGACAGCTTCTCAATAAATCTCTAACTCAAAGACAACATGTAGTGATGCGGGTGCTTGAAGACCAAGCACATCTCTCCCGGAAGTTGCCATGCAATCATCATTGAAGATGTCATCATGTTATGTTACAACAATAACAGTTACATCATTACTACTATTAGTATTTACTACTGAGATGATACACTTTAATGTAGCTAAGCTGTTCATAATAATTACAGTACAGAAATGCTGAATATCTTAAATATACTGTACTGCATATCTAGTGTTAAATAAGGCAGAATTCTTGAAATTTGTAACTGATATTCAAATATCCGCCATGTCACTAAGAATGAAAAAATAAGAAGGAGTTAAAAGGAAAGAGTTTAGTTTAGCACTACTACCAGTGTTTGATTCCTGTGTCTGGTTGTTGTCTGTGTGGAGTTTTTATATTTCCTCCTTGCATGTGTCAATACTCTGGTTTCCATCCCACATCCCTAGAGACATGCAAAGTTAACTGCCAATTTCAAATTAATTTTACATGGGTAAGTGAGTTGGTGAGAGGACAAATGCGTCCTGCAAAGTACTATCACCATGTTCAGTGGTGTTTACTTCCTTAGCTCACCCAAAATATTAGATTAATGTAACATTAATCATGTAACAAAAACTGCAAGTTGCTTTCTAATAACCTGACTCTGTGAAGAGTAACATACTGTGTTAGCTTAAATTTAAGCTGGCAGAATACTGCCTTTTTTCAGAAAAATGTAAGACGCCTTGGACATAAATTAATATACAGAGAATTAGTCCAATTATTGAGAAATAGAAGCCTTAGCAAATGCTCAGCTTGTGCCAGAACCTAGAATGATTCTGGGCCTTCTAAATGATTTTAGGAAGTTAATACTGAATTTGTTTATAAGTCCTATGACTAAAGTAATGTTTGAAGGCAAATGTAAAATAAAAACTGACAAATGCTCCTGATTAGGCATTCTGTAAAATAAAGAGGAAGCCAGCTTCATTCAAAACAAAGCCATTTCATAATAATTGTGTCTGCAGTTTCTGCACATAATGCTTCCGAATAAATCTTTGACTTAGTTGGTATTTCACAGCATTTAATTGTACCATGGGAAGACTGATGAATTCTCAGAATACATTGTCCATTTGTTTTTTGTTAGCTACTTTTTTTAGTCAAGAAACAGGATGTTGGAGAATAGCGTGTGTGAGGGTATGTCCACCCATCAAAAGTTCTCATTTACACTACCTTCACCCATTGGAAGATTTCACATTTTATAGTTGTACATCATTGAACCATAGTGGATTTAATTTGGCTTTTTTAACAGTAATCAAAAGAAAAATACTCCTTAACATCAACGTGAAAACAGGACTCTGCCAAGTTGTGTAATGTAACGACAAATGTAAAACACAAAATAATTGACTGCATAAGTATTAATATGAAACACCTAAATCAGCACTGATGTAGCCAAATGGTTTCGGAAGTCACATAATTAGTTCAATGGAGATTGTCTGTAGTCAAGGGGTTTCAATTGATTGTAGTATAAATTCAACAGATCTGGAAGGTCTGGCTCACAATGAGTCAGTATTGTGGCTTAACCTACACAATTAAGACAAAAAAAGAACACACCAAACAACTCTGAAAAATGCAAGTCAGGGGATGGGTACAAGAAAAGATCCATGTCACTGAATATCCTTTTTAAGTCCAGTTAAATCAATTAATCAAGAAATGGAAAGAGTATGGCAGAGCTGCAAATCTGCCTTGAGCAAGATGTCCATAAAAACTGAGCGATTGTGCAAGAGGAAGACTAGTGAGGGAGGTCACCAAGAGACCTATGAGAACTCTGATAGTGTTACAAGCTACAGTGGCTGAGGCGAGAGAGACTGTGCATAGAACAACTGTTGTCAGGGTTCATCACCAGTCACAGCTTTATCAGAGACTGACAAACAAAAAGCACATAACATCTCAACTAGAGTTTGTCAGAAGGCACATGATTGACTCTGAAGACAGCTGGAAGAAGGTTCTACTGACTAAAATTAAACTTTTTCACCATTAAACCAACTACATATTTAGCAACACTCAACCACTGCATATTATCAAAAACACACCATCCCCACAGTGAAACTTGGTGGTCACAGCATCATCCTGTAGAGATGCTTCTGTGCACCATGTGAGAATAAAATGAAAGTACAGGGAAATCCTTGAAGAAAACCTGCACCTTGAGAGAACATTTGTTTTGCAGCAATACAATAACCCAATCATAAAGCCAAAGCTATAAATGAATGACTTTAAAGCCACCCTGTTGATGTCCTGGAGTCAGAGTCAAGATTTTAATCCAATTGAGAATGTGTGGCTAGATTTGAGAAAGGCTGTTCACTCGTGATCTTCAAGCGAACTGAAAGAGTTTGAGCAGTTTTGCAAAGTAGAAGGGGGAAAATGGCCGTATCCAGACATTTAAAACTGAATGAGACCTGTATATGCAGACTGGGTTGCCAAATGTGTGTCTGCTACATAGCAACTTGAAAGAGATGAATACCTATGCAGTTAATTATTGTGTGTTTAATATTTATAATTTATTTAGACTACTTGGAAAAAGTCTCTTTTAAAATTTACATTAAAGGATCTTTTTCTGCTAACCAGTGTCAAGAAAGCCAACAAAAAACAAAACAAAACAGAAGAAAGTAAGAAAAGAAACATAATAGGTCATAAAATGAAAGAATCAGAAATAAACACATTTGTTATAAGAACAGACCTACCCCTTTGGTTGAAAATTTTAAAGCATAAATATTGCATTGCTTAAAAATGCAAACAAATCAAGTGAGAAGAAATTACTGAACTTGACATAAAATCAAATGGTTAGTAAATTCACATTAGTGATTCATACAGATAATGGGAGGGAATTTAAAGAATCACATGATTACTTATATCCTTGAATGTAGTTAACTAACCTAATTATAATCAATAAGATGCTGCAGATGTTCTATCAGACAGGTGTGGCGAGCGCCCTCTTCTATACAGTGGTGTTCTGGGGAGGCAGCATAAAGAAGAGGGATGCCTCATGCTTGGACAAACTGGTGAGGAAGGCAGGCTCTATTGTAGGCACGGAGCTGGACAGTTTGACGTCCGTGGCAGAGCGACAGGCACTGAGCAGGCTCCTGTCAATAATAGAGAATCCACTGCATCCACTGAACAGGATCACCTCCAGACAGAGGAGCAGCTTCAGCGACAGACTGCTGTCACTGTCCTGCTCCACTGACAGACTGAGGAGATTGTTCCTCCCCCACACTATGCGACTCTTCGGTTAGTGAGAGTAAGACTAGTAAGAATTGAATATAAGTGTGCCAAAAAATGTAAATGATGAATATTACTGTAGAAATCATGCTGTTCCAAAGAAATATGTCACCCTGTTACATTTACTTTGCCATGTAAAAATCTTACAATTCAAAGTAGTGGGATATCATTAATAAATTTAACTAGCAATACCAGGAATGGGACTAAGTTCTACATATGCAAGTCTCAAGTAAGTTTCAAGTCCTGACCTTCAGGTTTTAAGTCCAGCCTTAGGTTGTAATGATTGCATTCAAGCAAGTCAGATCACTGGATTTAATCAAGCAAGTTAAGTCGAGTCAAACTTGAGTAAAAAAGTTCTTAAACTTTCATTGTTATCTGCTTTCATTTGATTATGATAACATCTGATGTATGCTAACATATAAGCAGAGAATAGATTCATTATAAGAAGTAACAGTGATTGGTATAGAAACAATTGGCTTATTTCAAAGTAATTGGTATTTGGTCTATCAATTTCTTCATAAGTGCACTGTGCCTAAAACATACTGTAATTTAAAAAAATACATTTTGAAAGGCTATTCACTTCAGAATAATACAGCTACATAATCTACTCTGACTTTAAAATAATTTCTTTGCATATTTATTATTGAACAAATGCTTTAACAACCCCCAGTCATTTTTGATGCATTGTACCTCCATAAAAATTAACTTTGCCAGAATTTTATCACTTATTTGTGAACAGTGTCACCAGATTATTATCCCTCCATAACTAAACACCTGCTCAACTAGGTAACTGGATGCGGGCACTGCCAGTATTCTCACTTTCACTTTGAAAATTGAACGAGTGTTAGTTTAGTTACAGCTCATAATCGTAGAGCAGTCGTTCCACTGAAGCGAACAGCACAGCAATCTTCAGCATTTTTTGTTTTTGTATTTTATGCTACAATGTTAATAGACCTCACTTGGGACCTGTTCTTCATTTAAAGAAGTAGGATGCATTTAGGTCTGCTCAACCCATATTGTCTGTTCCAGGACAATCTATAGTAAACAAAAGGATAGAGAAATATCAAAGGTAGTTATACAAGATAAAAGATGCTAAATAAAATAATCCAATTACTATCATCTATTTAGGAAAAAGCAACAACGGAGTGATCATGCCTGCTTTAACTAATACTGTATATCTTTGGTTATGTTTTAAGCTTGTGTAAAGTTTATTTTTAGTAGGCAATATTTATCATCTCTCATCAATGCTGCTGTGTTGTAATAAAACAGCATGAGGATCACAAGTGCAAACTCTCTACGCTGGCATGCAGGCAATGAGTTAAAATAATCTTCACTCAGATATCACTCTGAACATCTTAGCCATCTAAACATGATCAAATACATGTTGTTCACGACTCAGCATACTGTACGGCCTCAACCTTTCTGGAAGACTCTGCCAGTTACAGAAGAGAGCTGTAACTCTGGTCAAAATAGCAGCTTTGCACAATGCTGAGAAAACAACAATTATGGGACATCATTTACTGTACAATTAAGCAGTTACAATGTTCTCTGCAGCATCCACACCTTGCTTGTAACTTCTGCGAAATGGGAAAAACAAGTGGATTGTGCATTTTTTCCCCATGGGTGATTCAAATTGTCATGGGAGATTATGAACCAGAGTTAGTGAGAAGGTGCTTGAAACAGAGCCAGTGGAACTGTAGAGTTGACAAGTGGTCAAGGCTGAAGTAATACTTTAGTTGGAATAATGAATGATACATTTATTAGTGTACTAGCAAAATACCCGCTGCGAAGTACTGCCTTAAAATTTTTATTAAGAAGAAAATTTAACCTTTTTAAACTGAGGGAAAATATGCCAATAATTATTTGTTAAGGATCACTTTGTATACCACGTTGTCAGTTCGGCCCTCCGGTTGTAATATGACCAAGCTGTGCGCTGAGCTTACTCTTGAGCATGTAACTTACAGTTGGCCATGTGAACAGTAATCTTGTCTCAAATCTCACAGCTTGGATTGCTGCTGTCATAATCGGTTTGAGTTTCATGGTTTGTTTCAATTACGACAGTATTTGCAGGATTTGTTGTGTTGAAGTTACATTCGGCATCTGTCAAGCGTTGTAAGCACACAACCGGTTTCATCGATAAAATCACATCAAGCTTTTGAGAGTTTAAACATTCATAAACATCACTCGTAAAATAAAAGCAAGGGCGCTTTTCATCAATCAACATTCAAAAAACACTTCTTAAAATCTTAGCAAAAGCACCCACCTTTTATTTTATGAGTGATGTATGAGAGACTTATTTTTTACTTTTTATTACACTTTTTAACTTAATATAAGCATGCTTTTTTAAAAAGTATTTTGTTATATATATTTTTTTCAAATATCATTTCGCAAGCACCTAAAATTAAGATTTGAGACCAACTTAAGTAAATTCATGTGATTTGAGCTCACCCACCTCTGAACAATACTATCGAGGAGAATGTTAAATTAATTTATTTTAATTTTAAATACAGTGGTTAGTGACAAAGGATTATCATGATCATTTATGTGATTTATTATCTACTGCAGATGTCATTATTCTTTGTTTTATAAAATAGTAGAATCAATGAGATGTTTTAGCACAAATTTTTTATATTGTGTTTCATGTTTACTTGTTTTCCAACCAGGCTATACTACAAAGACATTTTCCCAAACTGAACAGTTCTACAGTGAAAAATGTCTGCCTGGTGATATGACTGGTCTGAATCAGCAGCATCGGGACTTCTGAATCCAATCTAAATCTGCCCATTCCAGACAGAAGCTCACACATGTCAGAGCCTTTTTGTAATGTGACCTTTCCATTCTGAGATGTACTTCCTAAGGGGATTAAAGTAACTCCCACCATCTAAATCCTCAAATTGTTGTTGTTTCTTAACCTTGATACAAATATGCATTATTAAACCTATTTAATTCAGGTCAGGGTCATGGAATTCTAGAACTTACAGTATCCTACCAGAACTGGATGCAAGGCAGGAATCAGCCTTGAGCAGGAAACCAGACTACCACAGTGCACACGCACACATACCCCTTCACTTACTCACAATGGGACAAATTAGAGTCACCATTTAACATTACATTCACATCTTCAGAGATGAATGAGGACAACTAGAGATTGTGGAGAAAAGCCCAAGCATGTGGGAACACAACATGCAAAATCCATACAAACAACAACCAGATACAGGATCTGAATTTTTTACTTAATTTTAAATTTTAGTTAATTTAATCTACTATTACTTTAATCCAATGTATATAGGGTATGTGTCCTCTTTTTACAGTAAAATGTCAGAATTGCTTACTTGAAATATGCTGTTTCAATAAATTTTTTATTATTATTACAGGTATATTCAATGTGAGAGTATGATTTCAGGGACTGAGTTCCCAACATTCTAAAATTGGCCAAAGCAAGATAATTATATGTGGAAATGATTCAATCAATGATTTGTATTTTTTGTTTACAGAGAAACTACACAATGCAGTATACACTTCAGTGTTAAATAACAGTGAAAAATGATTCAGGCAGTGAAACTATAACAGTTTTCTAAACTTAAACATACAAGTCATCAAAACACAGACCAAATGAATAGGCACCTGGCTCATTTAAAACTTTCTCAACTTGCATCTAATTTGCTTTGACCCTAAACCAGCATCTAGCAGACCTTCTGAGGTAAAGCAGATGAATCGACCCATCTGCTGTAATGACTCACTCAGTCCACTTCTCAGATAGACAGATTGCTAACTGAAGGTAGCACCTATTTTAAACTTTTGGTTGCAAGCCATGATGTACAGCATGGGAAAAATATACATATGGAGGCAGATGAACTGAATGTCCCTTCTGGAACATTGTGCTACTTTGAGCTCCAAATGTTACATAAAGCTACATTTATTTCCTTGTATAGAATGATTCCTACTTATTCTAAGTAGTTTCTTAGAACGGACACATATATAGATTTATACATGAGGGTTGACATATTAACTTCATGCCTCTAATTACAAAATATTTTACATAGATAATACAAAGAGTGTTAATATTTTTTCTGATTAATATTGGTTTGTCTTTAGACAATTAAATCTGAAATTTGTGTTTGTCTTATAATAAGAATTTAATCATCAACCAAGCTCAGCTTGCCAATATGTACCCACTCTTCATTGGTATCGGAAATGTGGCACATTTGTACATAGTAATTAAAATTAATTACATACCATTTAAACAGCAGACTAATCATAGGTTCCAGCCATTTAAAAATTAGCTCAAATATATTTTACTGCATCAAGTAGGGAATGCTCATAGGATTTTATTTTTCACAGGGAGCAGAAGTTAATGTTTCTGATTGCAACATAACATGGGACAAATGAGGTATTTTAGTGCTATAACATAAAATACATTTCCATCATTCAAAGTAAAAAACATACTTATAAGTGATATACAGTACTTGGTACACATATGGAATTATCCATTCATCCATCCATTATCAAACCCACTTAATCCAACTGATGGTCACGATATTAACAGTCTATGTGATGGATCTCCAGATATTTCTTATTAGTTTTCAAATTCTAATGGTTTTAGACTCAAATCATTGGCAGTATGGCAGTAATCGTTTGCAGAAAGAAACTAGCAACCAAACCTCTTTAAGGAAAGAGCTAAATTTCCTCACCGGCAATGTACATCTCTCTATTACAAAAAAAAATCTTGGAAGGCTTGGAAGGAGACGATACGTGATCTTCTCGAAGACAATTTGACGTCCCGGGAGAGACACTTCAACATCCCGCGAGACAAGGTGCTGTACAGGTACTTTAAATGATTGACGCACAGACAGTAGATGATCAGACTGCATCTCCTCAGCGTGCGTTCAGCCCCCAACCCCCCCCCCGCCCCCCACCAACAATGCGAGCAGCAGAGACGCAAAGTGGCTGGAGTGTAGCATGCCTGGGGGTGGTTGAGGGAAGCGAGCAGGAAGCAAAGCACCCTAGTAATTTATTAATTTTAACTGGAGTTATTGTTGCTGTCTGCCAATACACATACTTGGATGACTAATTTAATTTTTAATCAACCATCCATCTGCCCATCCTTTTTAATATATCACCATATGAAAACATGTTACAAAGTAAAAACCACTCCAATAATATATAAGATTAAGATTTTTGTCCACTGCTGGTTCTTGCTGTTCAGCCAGTTTTGACATGATTGTCTCCAGCTCCTACACCCCTGAATATGTTAAATGGTTTTGAGTATGTTATGTTAGCGAATATTTTTTAATACATCTAGCAAGATATCTGGTGATTTAGAATCTGTAGTAGAATATAGTACTTTAATAAATTAAATGCTTAGATACACCTACTCATAGACATTTTGCAATAATAGTAATGGCATGAAAAGTACGAACACATATACATTCATGTGAAAAAGTAAGTACACCCTGGACCTCAGAATCTGGTGTCACCCTCTTTAGCAGAAATGTCTTCTTGTAGGTGTTTTGCATAACTGATTCTGACATCAACTCGGTCACATTATTAACTGGTTCTCCATGCAAAATCCCTTCAGTTGCAAGATGTTTGCAGGTTTTCTTGCATGTACTGACCATTTCAAATCCCCCCACAATATTTCAATGGGATTCAAATTGCGCCTTTCACTAAGCTAGTCCATAAGTCTGCATTTCCTCTTTTTGAGCCATCCCTCAGTAGATTTGCTAGAGTTCTTCAGTTCATTATTGGGTTGAAAGACCCATTTCCGGTTCAACTTCAGCTTTTAGACAAATGGCCTCACATTACAACATATCACCCTGGGAGGCAGTCTCCCAATGTCTCTCTAATATCTTGGAAAGGTACCTGTTATGATTAGGAGTCACAAACTTACTGAAAAGGGGTTGAGACCCCCAACTAAGCCACAAAAGCGCCAAAAAATGTATTAGACTGCCCAGTAGAGGCTCACCCCAAGACACCCTGACCTCCTAACTCCAAACAGACAGGTTTCAGGCCTGTTCAGGCCTCAAAAATGGGGATCAAGCTTTTAAGTTCAAATGCCCTAAAACATCTCAAATTGCTTCTCCAGGGCATGTGAAACCATAATAAACATTTGCATTGAGAAACAGTCCCGAAAAGGACCCTTTACAAATGAGTAAAAAGAAAAAATAAATTAGGAAAAAAGGCAAAGTAGGGCAAAAGGACCTACCTAAAACCGCAGTTCAAGGCTAAAAAATTCAAATCTATAGGAGTGGGACATTTTAAACTAAGGCTTCAAAACTTGTATTGCTTTAATAAAGCACATTATATCGAAGCTTCATGTGACTAACAACATTCGGAGTTTTGCACTGAAGCTCCAGGAGCAGTCTGACCACTTTGAAGTTTTACACTGTGTCACAAGCTATAAAACTTGTATCTGGTATTGAAAGAAAAATGTCCACAAGTGAAAGAAAATGATCGACACTCCATCTCCCATAAAGCCCAGCGGGAGTCTGAAGCACCGCTGCAACCCATGGTTGTCCCCTAGTATCCCAGGGGAGGTAATGTTCTGTCCATGCTTGCTCCCCCAGTCCTCTCAGAGAAGAGGTGTCCCGGCCATCTACGACAAGTGTTTAACATCACATAGCCAGACAGTGTGTGATGATTGGACCTAACATTGGCATCACACTGGACAAAGTCAAACATAATTTAAATTAAAAGGTTTTGTTAGTAGACGCACAGGAGTACCTGTCTTTAGCTACACTACTGGACCAACTATATTGTATAAAGAGCTGAGTTTCTGTATTGTCAGCTGTACTAAGGCAGCGGTGGAAAGACTGTTAAGAAAATGTGCTAAATTCGTACCTGCACTACAGCATGAATTAGTAGAGCAAAAAAAACACCACAGATTTCAGCTCAGCAGCAGGACCAGGATCTCTGGTGCCTCTTTACTGTAATAGTCATGTTGATATACTGTATCAAGTGTCGAGTGCAATACTTATGGCTATTCCTGAGGTCCATTGGTAATGTATGACTTATGTTTATTATCTACTGCTGAATTATACTGCATCTAAGTAAATGACAATATTTTCCTTCTGTTTATCTAGGTATTTAAAACATCCACATAAAATAAGAGCAGAGGATTAACCATAAGGCAATTTTTCCCCCATCTGTTTTTGGTTGCCATTCAATACCTCTGCACTGCTACATCCTCTGGGCCATGTGAGTGAATCTTCTAAGGCTGATGAAATCGTGAGCCAGAGAAGAATTCACTTGAAGCCTACCACAGTGGAGCAAATATTGTTTTTTAAATAAAAACCTTTAAAAACAGTCCAGTTCCACAAGCACATTCTATAAACTCAATTATGAATATCTTTACCTCTTTGTACTAATATTTCCCAAACACTGATAGACAAAATTTAATCATTCACATTATCCATCCATCCATCCATCCATTATCCAACCCACTTTATCCTAACATAGGGTCACAGGGGTCTGCTGGAGCTAATCCCAGCCAACACAGGGTGCAAAGCAGGAAAAAATCCCGGGCAGGGCGCCAGCCCACCACAGTCATTCACACTATCTCACAGCAAAAATCCCCTCATATGAAAAGGTTTTTGCATAATCATGAATAATAACATAAGTAGTCAAGGGCAGTCTATCAATTAGTGATAGCTTATTATATATACTGGTTGCTGCACTGGCAATAAACTATATATTTAAGAGAAACATTTATACATTTAATTGTAGAAAATTATCACATATACCAACTTTTACATTTACTATTGCATTTAATTAATAACATGATTGCCATACGATTAAAATGAGCACAAGAGAGCATTTTCAGGTTTTTAAGTGTACCTGTTGGCAGACCAGTTGACCAAAACAAATCTTGCAAACAAATTGAATCATGACAATGGGATCTGCAGCATGGTGTTGAATTAAAAAGTAATACATTTTACATTTTGTTAAGGTGCCAGAATTACAAACACAAGCCATAGATGTGGAATCTGTGTGTCAATATCTACAGTTAGGTCCATAAGTATCTGGCCAATGATACAATTTTCAGACTTTTGGCTAGGTGCACCACCACAATGGATTTGAAGTGAAGCAATCAAAATATGATTGAAGTGTAAACTTGCAGTTTTAATTTTAGGCATTTAACAAAAACATTGTATGAGCTATTTTGAAAAGACAGCCATTTTTATACATGGTCCCCCATTTTCAAGGGATCAAAAGTATTTGGACAAAGTAACATAATAATGAATATAACAATCATTTTCAATACCTGGTTGACAATCCTTTGCAGTCAATGACTGCCTGAAGTCTGGAACCCATAGCCTTCTCCAAGTGCTGGATTTCCACTCTTGTGATTGCTTTGCTAGGCCTTTACTTCAGCTGTCTTCAGGTGCTGCTTGTTCATTAGACTTTCTGCCTTCAGTTTTGTCTTCAGCAAGTGAAATGCATTTCCGATTGGGTTGAGATCAGTTGATTGACTTGGTCATTGAAGAATATTCCACTTCTTTGCCTTGAATTGCATTTGGTTTGCTGTCAGTATGTTTTGGCTCATTGTCCATTTGTACTGTGAAGCATCGTCCTATCAGTTTTGCAGTATTTGTCTGAATATGAGCAGAAAGTACAGCCATGTACAGTTCAGAAATCACCCTGCAACTTTTGTCAGCAGTCATATCATCATTAAATGCTTGTGACCCACTTCCATTGGCAGTCACGCATGGCCATGCCATAACACTGCCTCCACAATGTTTCACAGATGAAAAAATGCCATAATTAACAACAGTTAGAAATCCTGTTCATAGTTATTACAGGTTCCCTATTTTGTCATAACATTATCCTGAAGAATTTGTTGATATTGGGTTGAATTCATCTGACCCTTGACTTTAACAAGGGCCCCAGTCCCTGAACTAGCTACACAGCCCCACAGTATGATGGAACCTCCACCAAATTTGACAGTAGGAAGCAGGTGTTTTTCTTGGAATGTGGTGTTCTTCTTCCACCATGCAAAGCGCTTTTTGTTATGACCAAATAACTCAATTTTTGTCTCATCAGTCCAAAGCACTTTGATCCAAAATGAATCTGGCTTGTCTAAATGAGCATACAACAAGTGACTCTGTTTGTGGTGTGAGTGCAGAAAGGGCTTCTTTCTCATCACCCTGCCATACAGATGTTCTTTGTGCAAATTGCGCTGAATTGTAGAACGATGTACAGATACACCATCTGCAGCAAGATGTTCTTGCAGGTCTTTGGAGGTGATCTGTGGGTTCTCAAAATCCTGCGCATATGCCGCTCCTGTATTTTTATTGCCCTGCCAGACCTGGGTTTAACAGCAACTGTGCCTGTGGCCTTCCATTTTCTGATTACATTCCTTACAGTTGAAACTGACAGTTTGCACCTCTGAGATAGCTTTTTGTAGCCTTTCCCTAAACCACAATACTGAACAATCTTTGTTTTCAGATATTTAGGGAGTTGCTTTGAGGATCCCATGCTGACACTCTTCAGAGGAGAGTCAAAGGGAAGCAGAACTTGCAATTGACCACCTTAAATACCTTTTCTCATGATTGTTCAAGGATTAAAGAGCTAATCCAACCAATTTGGTGTTACAAGTAATCAGTACTGAGCAGTTACATGCATTCAAATCAGCAAAATTACAAGGGGACCCACATTTTTGCACAGCCAGTTTTTCACATTTGATTTAATTTCATACAACTAAATACTGCTTCACTAAAAATCTTTGTTCAGAAAACACCCCAGTACTCAGATATTCCTAGGAAATGAAAGTCATGCCACTTTTTTGTTGAAAATAGAGTAAATTATTATGCAGGCTGAGAGGGGTTCCCAAACTTTTTTATATGACTGTACTTATGGACCTAACTATATAATCAATGTAATTATTCAGAAACTCTGCTAGAATTTGTGCAATAACTTTTAAAAAATCTGAGATTATGACTAAACATGGACGTAAATATTGGACCATTCCCATTTGAACATTACAAATTTCCAGTATTTTATTTAGTGTTTTTTAATATTTTCAGTGGATTTTTTCAGGTGTTTTCCATGCATTTTTTGACACTTTCTAGGTGTTTATTGACTTTTTTTTAGCATTTTTCAGCATTTTTAAAAGAGTACTTTGTGGGGAAAATATAATTGACATCATTTCTATTTTAAAGGTTTTGAGGTGTTGTCATATTGCGTGGTAATTGTGTTTCAAGAATGTCTTTTATGACATTATTGCTTTAAATCCTGGTGATCCCTGTATTGAAAAGGAGGTGTCATCAGCGTTGTGGGCATGCATATTGGATTCACCCTGTTCTGTAGCAAAGGGAGTTGAGAGTACAATTTTGCACTCTCTATGAAGCAGGCAGCATCCTAAAAAATTTCAGGATTGCACGTAAACATGCATATATGAAAATAAAAATCATTGCTCTATTTCGAAAGACAAAAATGCCAGCTGCTGTTGGTGCAAAATCATGCAAGTTGATAATCTGGTCACCAAGTAACAGCTTGTGAAAGGGGTTATTGTGCACAGTGAATATATGTTGTATGCATATACATTTAACTGTATATGTTGTGACAGATGTCCAGGGACCTTGCCCCACCGGGACGCCGGAAGATGAGAAGAACCGGAAAAAGGGCAGTATCTTCCCTAGACCACAAGGGGGCGACCTCCCGGGATTACATGGGGGTCACAGAGCTTCGAAGCTCTACCCTATGGAGGGACGTGGCCACCACCAGGGAGTGCCTGTACAGCTCCGGAACTGTGGTCCACAGCACTTCCACCACACCCGGAAGTGCTGCCAGGATGTTAACTGGGGAGCACCTGGAGCACTTCTGGGTGCTGTATAAAAGAGGCCACCTCACTCCATTTAGGGAGCCGGAGTCGGGTGGAAGAGGACGGAGCTTGCCTGGGAGGAGTTGGAGGCGGTAGTGAGGAGAGAAAGAAGTCTGAGGGATTGATAGTGATTGGTGCACTGTATTCTTGTGTGGTGCGATAAACATGTGTTTTGGGACATTCTGTGTCTGCCTGTTTGTGTCCAGGTCTGAACCTTTCCACAATGTGCTGAAGGGTAAATTTAATCTGCCCACTTATGGAACCAGTGATCATCATAGCAGCACTGGATATAAGGCAAGAAGCAAATGTGGTGAATGGTGTACCAATCCTTTTCAGGATACAATTGCACATCCAACCAGAAAGTGTGCTGCATGCAATTCAGTAAAATATAACTATTTTTAAATTATCTATCTAGTTTTAATCCAGTCTTCTTCTAAAGATATCCTGAGACAGTGTGATCTGGTGGCGTACTGGCCAATGTTCAACCTGAGGCTCAGATTAGGGATGGAAAAAGTGGATGGATGTTATTTACTTCACAAAAGACTAAATACATTTTCTTAAGTAAAAATTATAGCTGACATATTTCCAGTATTCAGTATTAAAACAGGTAACAATTCTTAGTTAAGCACACTCACTAATATCAATAAATCTAGAAATTATCTGGCAGAACATGCAAACTCCATACATTTGGAGAGAGAAGGAATGAAAGAAAGGAATGCTAGTGCTGCACTACCACTCTGCCTATATGTTAAAACATCAGTACTAAACTTTAACCTAAGTAAAACTAAATGTAAACCCATAACTTTTATTGAATTCTTGGCACTTGATTCCAGCTACATTCACACTTGACCTCTCCCTCAAAAGAAATCACATGGTAACCAAAGTATGTCATGCAAGATGGCACCAGCATTTCTTTCTTTTTTTTTAATTTCAATGAACTGCTTCATTTTGGAAGAGGCAGTTATCTTCAAAAACACTTCCAAGACACTTTTTGTTTACCTTTTTCTAACGTTTTATGAGTGCCACCATTGCTTTCAATGAAACAAGTGTTTGAATGAAAACACTCAAAAACAGCTGCATGCAGGAGTTTTCTAAAACTGCTTGCTGCTAAAATGCTTGGGTGTGAATAGTGTCTCAAAAACAATGGCTAATGGCTATTAACTTTTCAAGTGGTTTAGGACCATTTGGATCTAGCGCTAAAATGCTTGAAAAACTTTTTAGTGTGAATTTGACCTTTGTGTTTCTCGTAGAATCATACCGTCTTATCTTTGGGTGTATTTGTAGGGACATCAACCTTTAGAGAATGGCAACAGGCTTGAAAGACCTTCATTTGTGCTTAAACATTTTCACTGGGAAATGACTTGAAAGTGTTTCAAAAGTGCCTTACATCCTTAAACCAAACAAAGTGCTAACAGTTAAATTCCTGTCTTCTAATGTTTTTACAATCATATTTATAGGCCGCAGTCAAAACATACGTTATTTCTTTGCTGTTTTATGGAAAATAAAGACATATGCTTTCAAATGAAAAATTTGCCCTTTCAATATTTCTTCAAAAAAATATAAAAAAACACTTTTCAAATGAAAAATAATTGCATTTAGGTCATTAGTTTACATTTTATTTGAACAGAAGAAGACAAATTGTTATTACATCTTGCCAGAGTTGTAAAGATTTTCAGTTATTTTTCCTGTATAAACTGTTAAGTGTTTTGAATTATCCTTAGCCAATTACTAGTCTTAAAACAGGTCTTAATGGGTCTTATTTTTAATCTGTGACTTTTGTTTAAATAAGAGGTTCTAATTAAGCACTCCTGGTTTGCACAAAAATGTAAATTTGTGCAATGTTTCTCTACTCATTTTTAGCCACTGCACAGAATGAAGAGAGCTGTTGTTTTGAATATGATAATTAGCTGCTACAAACAGAACAAAAAAGATAATTGAGGTTTTAAAACCACTTAACTTACATAGTGTGATTAAAAAAGGATAAATAGCAATGTTAAATAGTATGACAGTATTTTGTGCAGTATAATAAAGTTGTAGGGCCCAACGGAAAACAAGCAACACAGGCATTAAAATAAGTAAACTTGTTATTTATGAATACATGGAGAGATTCTAAGGTGCTTAATTATTTCTCAGAGCTGATTCCATCATTACTAAAATAGTGAACCTGTAATAACTATGAACGGAATTTCTAACAGGTGTTAGTTATGGCATTTTTTTAACCAAAGTGACACATATACAAATACATGTGATCAGTTTTGAGCATTTTATTGTATAGTATATGTAAAAAAGGTACAACTGCACTTTGCACATAAATGACTATTCAATTACAGGTGGTGTCACAAGTGTAGGGAATCAAGCACCAAAGTGTGTGCAGTTCAAAGGGAGATTCAGCAACACTAAAGATTGATTCCAAAATGAAATGCTATTAACATTAAAGTTAACTTGCATACATGTGTTCAAATTGGTTAGAATACTACAAGTAAGAGGAGAACATTCCACATCAAGTGAGGTCATCAATGGAATCATCTCTGAGGTCTATCTTTGAACCTCAACTTTTTCTAATTTAGATAATGGCACAGATTCTGCTATAGTTAGTAAACTTGTGAATTTTGCAGATGATAACAAAATTATAGGAAATGCAGATTTACAAGAGATGGAAAACAATTTAAAAAGACCTGGCAAATCAGAAGTGGGTGAACACTTGGAGAATGCAGTTAAATGCAGAAAAAGCAGTGTGCTACATATAGGCAAACGCAATATTAAGCATAAATAAAAAATGATACTCTCTTACAATGACTTAAGGGTCTTTGAGAAATTAATTCATGCATTTATTTCTAGTAGGATTGACTACTGCAATGCAGTGTTCACTGGATATTCAAACTCTTCTTTATACAGCCTCCAGTTAATCCAAAATGCAGCTGCAAGAATTATTACAAGAACAAGAAAATACGAACACATAACTCCAGTTCTTAAATCCTTACACTGGCTCCCGGTTAAGTTTAGGGCAGATTTCAAAATCCTCCTTTTATAAAGCATTAAATGGCCAAGGTCCGGCTTACTTGTCTGAACTTATCATGACAAGCGCACATTAAGATCTCAAGATGCCGGTCTGCTAATGATTCCAAGGATTAATAAAATAACAGTGGGAGGTCGAGCTTTTAGTTACAGGGCCCCTAAACTTTGGAATGGTCTGCCTGCTACTATAAGAGATACCCCTTCGGTCTCAGCTTTTAAATCCGGGCTGAAGACTCACTACTTCAGTTTAGCATATCCTGACTAGAGCTGCTGATTAACTGTACAGACTGCATCTCTGTTGTTAGTCATTAGCACTAAAACATAAGTAACATTATAGTTATAATTGGATACTAACCCTCACCTATTCTGTTTCTCTTCTCGATACTCAAATGTGGCACTTGGTGCCACAGCCCACCTGCCAAATTGTTTTGCCTGCCTAAGGTAAAGTCATCCCTGATGGAGGATCGCAGGAATCGTGGAAAAGAGGGGTCCTTTCATCGGATTAGCACTATTTCAGCTGTGGAATGGCCAAATGGGGGAGACAGCTTGATGGATGAGGTCTCTAGGACTCTAAAAAAATTCAAATCTTATTATGTGATATCATCTACTGTTAAATTCTACTTTGTACTTCTAAAATTTTTGTTTTTATACTGTATTGAGGATTTGTTCTGTTCTGTGTATTGTATTGTATTGATCCCCTTCTTTTTGACACCAACTGCATGCCCAACCTACCTGAGGGGTCTCTCTTTTTGAACTGCCTTTCCCAAGGTTTCTTCCATTTTTTCCCTACAAGGGTTTTTTTTGGGAGAGGCAGGGCCCATTGCGGCACTTCTTGTGTGATTTTGGGCTACACAAAAGAATAAATTGCATTGTATTGTATTGTTTATTTTGATACAATAGTCTTATTAACTAGAAAATGTGCAGGATCAATTAAAAAAGCAAATAAAATATTACATTATATTGTAAAAGCTGTTGAATATAAATCAAGGAACATTACCCTCCAACTGTATATTGTGTTAGTGAGACCACATCTGGGTATTGTGTGCACTTCTGTCCTTATGCTGCAAACACACATAGCAGCATTAGAAAATGTACCTAGGAAAGAACATATATATATTGTGATGGATACCCGGGCACCAGCATGCCCAAACTCCAACACAAACACACAAGCACAGTCCAGGGTTCAAATAAAGGTAGATTTATTAATCAAATCACCTCAAATATGTCACACTAGCACAAAACACAGGTTTTCTCTCCACACTTTCTACTTACTCACACTACCTTCCTCCACTCCACAAGTGTTGCTCCACTACCTCCCAGCTCTGATTCACCTGGATAAGGGAGTGTGGTTCCTTTTTTATAGACCTGGGAGTACTTCTGGTGCCAGGGTGATTGCTCAATGGAAGTACTTCCGGGTCACATGGAAATCCATCATAATAGGGAGCTTGTCTCCCTGCAATGCCCTCTTGTGGCCCCCAGTGACTCAAGCAGGTCTGCTCTGCCAAACTATATTTCCCAGCATGCCTTGCTGGTTTCCTAGGGGGCACAGACATCCAGGGCTACTGCCATCTAGCGTGCTGGGGGAATAAAAAGCCTCCAGCGACGTCTCTCTTTCCCAGTGAGCTGTTTGTCCATCATTTTTGGTCCTCCCATCTGGGTAAGGAACCATCCCCTCTCCTGCAATATATAATGTCTTCAGAAACAAGATAACCCAGAGAAAACCTAATATAAACACTGAAAGAATATGCCAAGCATTATTCAGAATATGCATAATTCAGATGTGATGGGATCCATCTGACTGTGCTACACATGCCTACCTCAAAACTCAATACCTAGGTTGCTCATTCATCAGGCTGTTTCTTTGGATTGCATACATAAAGATTCTAAATGAGAAGAACTTCCATTCCAAGAAGGTATTGCTGGATTTTTAAAATATCAATCCAACAGCCACAATTTTACAACCTAACCATTACAGCTACAGCATTTGCTCTGGATAATGATAAATAGTCAATACATATTCTCTTTTTTATCAGCATAGTTTTTAACTAAGTTTAACTAAGTGCTTATCTAATCATACTCCTGTTTAAAAACTGAATGATAGAAATATAAAGAAATAATGAGGTAAACTGCAGCCTTTCCATTCTATCTACAGTCCTATGACCACATTTACAACACTGTGCTATAGAATGTGTTAATTCAAACTAGAAACAAAATCTATTCAAATATGTTGAACAAATCACACAGTCATTTATGTAACACCTCTACGTCAATTACATTATTGCTTTAGCACCTTAACATGAATCGGGTCTGGTGTGCTTAATTGTCATACACATAAACAAAAGAATGCTGTTTTGGCAAAAGAGCCATCACAACCATAATGACAGTGGAAAGGAAATTACAAATTTCAAGTTACATTACAAGTATTCCATTTAACATCTTTTCAAGTGGAATGTTCTAAAAATTGTTAACAGAATGCAAGATCTTTTTTTTGAAACTCTCTATCATATTTTTTTTGGCCATAACATTATCATAGGACTGTGAATAGCATTTGCAATGAAATATATATTAACATTATTTATTAAAGTTTATAAAGTATATGTGTTTTGATGGTGTGGTTAGTGTACACGCAGGGGTAGAAAGAGCAGCATAAATCAGAGACAGAGTCCAAAAATGACTTAAGAAAGGGGACAGAATATATGCAGACATTGGCAATGCACAAACCCATAAAATAAAGAGAAAAGGGCACTGTCAGGCAGCAGTAAGCACACTTAATAAACTAGATGCTGCACAATGTCTATGAGCTAGAGTGCTAAGGGATCCACCACTAAAACACAAAGAGAGTGAAAGAGAGAGTTAGACCTTAAAGGATTAGCAAAAAGTAGTGCCCAGCTATGAAGATTGGGTGTACTGCCAAAAGGAGGAAAAGTAGCAGGCCACAACTGCAGAAAATGATGGGTCAGAGTATGAAACATAAATCAGTAACATGCCAAGTCAAAAACAATAAATCAAGTCCATCCTACTTCAAAACCACAACATAAACCAAAGTAGCAGTCAGTAACACAACTGTGCATCTACCAGGAAATCTATGCTATACTTTACACCAGACTTCCAGAGAGTATTCACAAAATTGGGGAATAAGTCATTCATGGTGCTGGCTTATATGTAGCTATATGATAAAACTTCCAAGACATGTCCATGTTGCATCATGACAATAGTTAACAAAAATGGTGGCACCCAAAGAAAAATAAAAGGCATTGTGGGAGAGTTGTGAGGTGAGCTGGAGCATTGGCTCATTGATGACAGTAACTGAAGTCAGGTGTTTTTCCACCACTGAAAGAGACAGACTAAGAATGAAACAAAAACCAGGTGCAGTAGACTTCAATCAAATTTCAAATCAAATCAAATAGCCTTTTATTGTAAATTCACTATATGTGCAGAACATACAGGAGAATCAAAATACTGTTTCTCTCTCAACTTTGTACTACAATAAAATATAAAAAGTATAAAGTATAACATATAAGATAAATAACATTAGAACTTGTAAAGTAGACCTGTGTACAATGTGCAATAGTCATTAGTGCAAAAGCCAATTACAGTAAAAAAAATGAGAAGGTGCATTATAGTGTAGCAGATGTAACATTGAGTCCTTATATAATACCAGCTGAGGTAGAGTACTTGGTAGATAGTGACTGTTGTTACGGTCCAGGGGAGGGGGGAAGGCAGTGGACAGAGTTCAGCATCCTGACAGCTTAGTGGATGAACCTGTTAGACAGTCTTCTGGAGTGGGCCCGGAGGCTCTGGTACCTTTTCCTTGAGGGGAGGAGGCTAAAAAGGGAATGAAAGGGGTGGGAGGAGTCACTAGCAAAGCTGATGGCTCTACAGGTGAGAAGGGTGTGGAAAATGTCCTTGAGGGAGGGCAGTGGGGCACCAGTGATCTTACTGGCCACATCTAGAGTGCATTGCAGGGACTTCCTACAGGAGGCAGTGCAGCTTCCATACCACACAGAGATGCAGTTAGGGAGGATGCTCTCGATTGTGCCACGGTTGAAAGAGCACAAGTAGAGGCAGGTTTGAGCTTTCTTGGCCAGTGATGTGGTGTTATCTGACCAGGAGAGGTCCTCTGAGATGTACGTCCCCAGGAACTTGGTGCTGCAAACCCTTTCCACAATTACACCATCAATGGTCAGTGGGGGTGCTGTGAATGACCTTTCCTGAAATTTACCACAATCTCTTTGGTGTTTTCCATGTTCAGGAAGAGATTGTAGTCTTTACACCACTGGACCAGTTGGCTCACCTCGTTCCTGTAGTTGGCTTCGTCACTGTTGGTGATGAGACCGACCATGGTTGTTGTGTCCACAAACTTGACAATGTGATTGGAACTGTAGATTGGTACACAGTCGTGCGTCAGCAGGGTGAAGAGCAACGGGCTGAGCACACACCCTTGTGGGGCCCCTGTGCTCAACGTGATGGTCTTAGAGGTGTTATTGCCAACTCGCACATTTTGTGGCCTCCCTGTAAGAAAGTCCAACACCAGGTGCAGAGAGAGGTCTTGAATCCCAAATGGCTGAGTTTTTGTATTAGCTGCTGGGGAATGATTGTGTTGAATGCTGAACTAAAATCTAAGAACAATATTCCCACATAGGAGTTCTTTGAGTCCAGGTGGGTGACAAACAACATTCAAAACTAGGATGTCAGACAAAGCCAAAAGGGAGAATCAAAAAACCAAGATTCAAAGAGGAATGCAAATTTGATGTTGTCAGAAAAACACCTCAAAGAAATACAAGTCTTGTTCAAAGAACTGACAATCGCAGATAAAGAGAATAGCGCAATGCAGGTTTATGTACCATCGCGTCTATAATGCATGACTTCCAGGGACAAATTTCCAACAATCTGAACCTATGCCCTAATGACAGTAGACAAAAATGGCAGAGCCTGCTAAAGAAAATGAAAAATAAAAATAGAATGGTAAACATTTACAAACACTGGTAAATCTTATTCTTATACAAAGATAATGATCATTTCAGATTATCTTAAATTCAAAACATAATGAAAACCCAAACAGAAGATAAGGGAAAAATTGGTTAATTCTTAGAAAATTTTAAAAATACAGAATTACAAAATTAGAATGAAGACTAGAAGTGAGAAGAGGGATTCTTCTGTGATATGTTGATGTTGGCACATGTACATGGAACTACAGCTAGTCAATTGGGATCAAAGCCTGTGAAGGTAGGATTAATAAAACTCTGTTCATTTGGCTACCTTGTGTTGTCCCTTTAGTTTCTTTTTGTGTTTTGTTTTGTACATACAATATTTTTTCACATTACTTTCTGTAATTAAACACATACACTCATAAACTTTACTTTTTGAAATAGGCTGTTTCTCTTACAAGTTTATAGTCCTCTGAATGACTTAAAGGGCCACATTAACACATTATTTTAATGTAAATAGAATAATAATTCACTAACAAAAGCTGGAAAGACCACAAGGCACATCAGGTGGATATAATTTTGCATTATATTCAAATTGTACTATACCTTAAGTTGATTTAATTTGGGTTTATATGATTATGTTAAATGAAACATCATGTAACCAGTCATTCCTGATTATAATTTTGACTATCTAGATCCTGGCTCTGTATCTGTTAATATAATTTTCATAGTAACTGTATGGTAGCCTTTAAGTTTTGCATATTTCATACTTTGGTAATTCTTTCAATGACATCTTCTCTAGAAAATAACTACAACTGTAAAAGAACGATCCTCGTCAAACACTTCACCAATCCAATTTGAATTCCACAGCAGATGTCCAGCTTTAGATAGATAAATTAATAATGTCTCTAATACTGCGACTACTACTTTTGTATCCATATCACTAAATTGTTTACTTACAATGGTGGAGCTCCTTGGTTAAATTTACATGAGACAGAGATTTACCTTTGCTTCTTGATTTTGTAGTGGAAATAGTTATTATTAAATTACATTACTGATGATTAGTTCAAATGAGCCATTTTTTAAGAGTTACATTAAAGAAATGTATTTATTATTACAAATCCCTAACCTATTTTTTGTTTGTAAAGGTTTAGAGACAATCGTAACTATAAATATTGAATCCTCTCTTAAAAAATACAGCTTTTATCAGAAATTTCAGTTGGAATTTTGCGCTGGTCACACCACAGAAGCATATTGTAAATTACACTGTAATCTCCTCCAGTGCAACAAATGCGGCCATATTTATGCTTTTAGGGTTTAATAATGCTTTTGATTATATTGATCTTAGCATTTCACTACACAGGCTTAACAATTAATTATGCTTTCATTTGACTTAGTGCTTCATATCTATCAAATTATTTTCAATAAATGCAGAGGTCTGAGGATAGTTCTCCCTAATTTCCATACATAGCTAGGCATGGTGACCCTTGGGGTTGAATGCTCAGATCTTTTCTCCAAATAGTGTGTATTGCCATTTTGGGATGTAATTTGGATACAAAAAAATTAACATCTGCTTATAGGCTGAAGAAACATAGCTGTATTTATTAGTCACATCAAATACGTAATTACATGATTGCCTGCTTTATTGATGTGAAACACAGAATAACTGATACGTATTTGTGTTTAAATAAAAAAAATGTTTTATTGGGCAGTAGCTCTATGAATAGTGGAGAAAATACTGCTTACATAAAGCTTTTTTCCTCTTAGCTCAAAATGCTCGAATTTTCATTTGGCTGAATCCATTGAAAAGTTATGCAATATCCTTGACATGAATTATCCTTTATTCATTACATTTTTCATACCTCCTCAAAACCTGCTTTCTCCACTTTAGAAATATTGGTGGATAAAAATGAGGGTGGTTTCTTAATCTACATGTTTTTGAAAAGCTAGTTCATCTGTGTCAAGCAGAAGTGTCTATTGTAATAATACATTATTAGGTTGTACGAATGGTTCTTTTATTATACTACAGCTAACTGAAATATCAGTATCAAAATAAGAAGTCAGAAATGTAACCATATAACTGTAAAAATTACTTCCCTGGCTTCTTATTTGGTTTATAGCCAACTTTAAAAGTCTTTCTTCTCACATATATAGTTGTAAATGGTTTTGCCTCACCCTTCTTTACTGATCTGATAAGTGTCTGTACTCCAGGGGAAACACTGCCCTCTCAAGATACAGGCAGACTTCCTTAACATTCTAAAGATTAATAAAATGTTTTCCATTTATTTGCCACTTTCAGAATGCAGCTCACCTAGGTAAGTTAGAATTTGGACTTGCTGTGAAACCATCTTGTTTATGTATATGGTGCATAATGCTTAATTATTTTTATACTACATTTATGATAATTGTAAAGTCCCCTCATAATTGATACACTAGCTGTCAGAGCCCTGCAATTGTTGTAAACATACTTTTAAATTTATTTTACAGCAAAGTCTATTGTGGTCCCCATACCACTTAAGAAATACAAATCTTTTCAGTGATCAGTCTCCTATTTCTAAAGATTTTATTCAGTAATATTCTGTTGCTTCAGTAATAGTTTGTGCAATTTTCAAAAATTATTCTTTCTCTAGCTATAAACTGTAACTATGTCAAAAATGGACTCAGTGTTATTTTAGAGACATGAGGTGAATAGGATTGGCAATCTTTTTGAGTTAAATAGCTTGTTCTCATGTTCTATAAATAAAATAACATTTGATGTTTTAAATCTGATAGAAAAATCAAACATGCATAACACAATACATTGCAAAAGCATTTCTGCGTGTCTAGTAAATAAGGTATAATGTCTCTAAGAATGGATTACAAAGACTTCTCTAGCACCCTAAACATTTTGTTCTATACCATGTCCCTGTTCACTCTTAAACCTCAGATTCCAGACTTACTGCTGCTTCATGCTTGAACTGTTAGGTATCTTTTAAGCAAACACTCTTTCACATTAAATACGACAGAAAATAACCATAGCTATATTTTTGATTTTCCTTTTGTTATTATTACAGTTTCAAAATCATTACTTTAAAAAGGCTTTTAAATGTCAACAATGCTCATTTTAGTTACGTCAGTCAACCCGTATTTCTTAGGTGGCAGCTGGCTTGACAAGCAAGCAATGCTCTAAAACAAATAGGTAATGAAAATAAATATTTAGGTCACTAGTACTGTATAATATTTTTGCTGCAACTGTAAATGGAAAAGAAAGAGAAAAAATATAACTTAGTTTTAGTTTAGAATTTAGTTTATGTTATTCATTAATTGCCTGGCCCTGTCATAGCTCTCAACTGCTGTTCTGTGCTGTGCTTCACTCCAAAGTGTCAAATGAGGAACTGCCTACCCAAACTGCTGTCCATTAGCTTTTTTTTTTTTTCCTTGTTATATGGCTGCTAGAAGAAGAAGGGCTGATTGATGACCATTTATAATGTGCTGGAGCAATCAGAAAAAAATTGCAGGTTTTTTTTTTATGTGTGTAACAAGTACAAAATTGCAAAGCCACCCCAGTTTGCTTTCTCTTGCTCAAGTTCAAGCACTTTATTGCCATTGTGTAACACAACAAAATTACTTTTTGTGACAGCCCCAAGATGCATTTAAAGAAAAGTCAAATAATTCCAAATATGTTGTATACAGCATTAAGTGATCAAGTAAGCAGAGCAAATTATTATTGCTCAAAGTACAGCAGCATAAATTGTTATTGCACCTGTTAATGAATAGTACATTACATATTCTATATTGTAATACATTAGTATATTGCACATTACCAATATAGCTTATTGCACATGTTCAATTAAAAATGATCTCAGACTGAGGAGATTCAGAGTTCAGAAAATTTATGGCAGATGGGAAAAAGCTATGTTTTATGTCACTTAGTACATACAGGGGATACCACTTTATTACACTGATGTGTTTTCAAGTAGGGCTGCAGTTGTCACCAACTTCTTTTAACCAACTATGCATGAATCACACATATTTGATGCTTTGCAGATGTACCATTAATAATAAGATGAAGAAATATTACAGATGTGTTTATAACACCCGATATATTTCAACTTAAATTTGAATATATTTAAATTCAAATTTATATGAGCTCTATTGTGGAAGCAGCTGACCGGAGCTGTGGCCATAAGGTGGTCAGTGCCTGTTGTGGCGGCAATCCCCGAACCTGTTGGTGGACACCAGCGGTGAGTGATGCCGTCAAGCTGAAGAAGGAGTCCTACAGGACCCTTTTGCCCTGTGGGACTCTGGAGGCAGCTGATAGGTACTGGCAGGCCAAGCGGAATGTGGCTTCAGTGGTTGCTGAGGCAAAAACTCGGACATGGGAGGAGTTTGGGGAGGCCATGGAGAACGACTTTCAGACGGCTTCGAGGAGATTCTGGTCCACCATCCAGCGTCTCAGGAGGGGGAAACAATGCAGTGTCAACACTGTATATGGTGGGGATGGTGCACTGCTGATCTCGACGTGGGACGTTGTGGGTTGGTGTGGGGGAGTACTTCAAAGACCTCCTCAATCCCACTAACATGCCTTCCAATGAGGAAGCACAGCCTGGGGACTCAGAGGTGGGCTGCCCCATCTCTGGGACTGAGGTCACCAAGGTGGTCAAAAAACTCCTTGGTGGCAGGGCCCTGGGGGTGGATGAGATACGCCCGGAGTTCCTCAAGGATCTGGATGTTGTAGGACTGTCCTGGTTGACACGCCTCTGCAACATCTCATGGACATCGGGGACAGTGCCTCTGGATTGGCAGACCGGGGTGGTGGTCCCCCTCTTTAAGAAAGGGGATAGGAAGGTGTGTTCCAACTACAGAGGCATCACACTTCTCAGCCTCCCTGGAAAAGTCTATTCGGGGGTCCTGGAAAGGAGGGTCCGTCAGATAGTCGAACCTCGGATTCAAGAGGAACAGTGTGGTTTTCGTCCTGGTTGTGGAACAGCGGACCAGCTCTACACCCTTAGCAGGGTCCTGGAGGGTGCATGGGAGTTTGCCCAACCAATCTACATGTGTTTTGTGGATTTGGAAAAGGCATTTGACCATGTCCCTCGGGGAATCCTGTGAGGGGTGCTCCGGGAGTATGGGGTACCAGAGCCCCTGATGAGGGCTGTTCGGTCCCTGTACACCCAGTGTCAGAGCTTGTTCCGCATAGTCGGCAGTAAGTCGAACCCATTTCCAGTGAGAGTTGGACTCCGCCAGGGCTACCCTTTGTCACCAATTCTGTTCCTAGCTTTTATGGACAGAATTTCTAGGCGCAGCCAGGGCGTTGAGGGGGTCCGGTTTGGTGGACTCAGGATTGGGTCACTGCTTTTTGCAGATGATGTTGTCCTGTTTGCTTCATCAGGCAGTGATCTTCAGTTCTCTCTGGATCAGTTCGCAGCTGAGTGTGAGGCGGTTGGGATGGGAATTTGTACCTCCAAATCCGAGACCATGGTCCTCAGCCGGAAAAGGGTGGAGTGCCCTCTCAGGGTTGGGATCGAGATCCTGCCCCAAGTGGAGGAGTTCAAGTATCTAGGGGTCTTGTTCACGAGTGAGGGAAGAATGGAGCGTGAGATCGACAGGCGGATTGGTGCGGCGTCCACAGTGATGTGGGCTCTACATCAGTCTGTCGTGGTGAAAAAAGAGCTGAGCTAAGGCAAAGCTCTCAATTTACCAGTTGATCTATGTTCCTACCCTCACCTATGGTCATGAGCTATGGGTAGTGACTGAAAGAACAAGATCGCGAATACAAGCGGCTGAAATGAGTTTCCTCCGCAGGGTGTCTGGGCTTTCCCTTGAAGATAAGATGAGAAGCTCAGTCATCCGGGAGGGGCTCAGAGTAGAGCCGCTGCTCCTCCGCATCGAGAGGAGTCAGATGAGGTGGCTCGGGCATCTGATCAGAATGCCTGTTGGACGCCTCCCTGTTGAGGTGTTCCGGGCACGTCCAGGGAAGAGCCAGGACACGCTGGAGGGACTATGTCTCCTGACTGGCCTGGGAACGCCTCAGGAATTCCCCAGGAGAGCTAGAAGAAGTGGCCGAGGAGAGGGAAGTCTGGGCATCTCTGCTTAAGCTGCTGCCCCCGCGACTCGATATCGGATAAGCAGAAGAGGATGGATGGATGGATGGATATGAGCTTTTATATATGAGCATTCAAATCTTAATTTTTGGCTAATTCAATAGCACTAATGCACTTTGTTTTATGTTGGAAATTCAAAATTGAAACTGAAAATTTAACTAGTATAAATTACTTAACTGCCTTCAAGAGACTGCTCAAGCTCTCCTGACAACCAAAGGATTCACCATAACCAGTTTGGAAAATTCTGATCTAATATATAATATGTTCAGACAGTATCAGCAGGTACACATACCAGTTACAGTAACACCACCACCCAACTACCCTGTTTTCCAAATCCGTCTTTTATCTTCAGACCAACTATTCTTTTGATTTAGTCATGTTGCAGCCATGCTCTCAGCACATTTTATAGTTATACATATTGAGAACATTTCCCGTTTTAATGCAATTTGCCTAATTTCCCTGATGTAGTGCTCCTAAACTCCCCCATGTGTCAACTCAGTACCCTGTTTGTTCATCATAAAACAGTTTAGTGATTTCAGCTTCCTTTCTCAGTAATCTAAAATAAATTGTGTTATTAAAACACTACATTCTGAATTAGCTTAAATAAGCAAATAGCTATAAAGAATCTTTGATGCTATAACTTATCCAGGTACCTTGCAGAATATGGATACTCTGGCCTGCAAAGTTTACTGTATAAAATGTTTTGTTTTACCTTAACATAATGCCAGTGAAGCACTATCAAAAGAATAAATTGCTAGTGGCCTTCATATAGGCTATGTGACACAATAATGTGTAACAATGTATTACATGAAGAGGCAGAGAGGGAATATTTCTTCTCCGAGCCTTGTAACAGTTGGCAAGCACATTTGGACTTGCTTGCAAATCTTCCAAGCCAAAAAATATTTTATTTATGTTTGGATAAGATTGCCCAGTGCTTGTTGGCACAAGCTAACAGATCCTTTCATTGGCAGGTTGCCCCTTTTTAACATATGTTCCTGCACAGGCCTAGTTGACAGATGCAGATAAGTACTAGAACTTAAAAATGAATTTTATATTTTGTACATAGAAATGAAGGTAGGTTATGCTGGGCATATTTATTTTACGTTTTTTTGTTTTCTAAACTTTGCTAATTGTGATACTTTGTAACAGTGAAGACTTAATTTAGAATTTGTAATCTATTGTAGATTTAGAAAATAAGTGCATAGCAAACAACATTTTACAAGGTTTTTGGCAATGTGAATAATCAAAATATAAAACTATAAAGTTTAATTTCAGAAAGGCAAATTTGAACTAGGTGTGGAAAACTATAAAAATAAAGTGTGATGAAGTTTCTATATGTTGAGAAGGTTAACTTAAAATACCAGTTCATGAGATGGACCTTGATTCCATCTTGAAAATCAGACAACAAAAATGGACTAAATACTATGTAACTCTGTAACGCCTGTAAGAGGAATTAAGCAGTGTTAACTGCAAATACTCTGAAAACAGCAATGAGAGAAATTACTAATACCAAAATGATATTGCTGATAATGAAAAGTTAAAGTTACTGTATTCTTTCTTTATTTTAGTGAAAATAGAAAGGACAAGGAATAGATGTGCAACAAAAGAAAACTGTGGGAATGAATGTACAGATAATCAAATGAAATATACGGATAGGAAAACAGCATATATACACTTACTATTTTTTTACATTTTTTTTTCTGAAGTTGTCACCAGTAAACAGGTTAGTCGTAAGCCAATTGCAGTATTCAGGGCTTGTTATACAACACAAAGTCTACAGAAAGCATACAAAGAGATACAAAGATTAAGTAAACTAAAACAAAAACAAAATGCCAGAACAAAGCAGTATTTGTCCTAAAACATTTGGAGAATCTTTAATTATTTATAAAGATTATATTGTAATGGCTAACTGCTTCACCTGCAACCAGCAAAGAGGGAGGAAACCTGAGAAGAACAGGAAGGCACTTTGCTTAAAGTGTGGTAAATTTTAGGGGGCAGAAGCAACAGAATAGAGTGACACAGCTCACAAAAAATGACAGCTCTTTTCATGGTGTGCCAGTGACCTTAATGTAGGCCCTTAATTGAGTCATTAATGACTTTCTGTGTGGTTTCTTGAACAGTCGCTACAAGAAACTGTAAGGTCAGTACAAGCTTGAGATGTTTCAAAGTCAAATGTAGATGACAAAAAGATTAAGCTAGCAGGGCTATAACCATTTATTACTTGTAAATTCCCAAAATCAGTAATAAAAGGAGAGACAGAGAAGAAGTTATCAAGTAAAATATATTAGTCATGTGTTTTAGGCAGAAGAACTAATATGATGCTAATATGGTGGAATTTAAGGCAGTGACAGAAAAAATTTATAGCAGTAGATGATATTAACTATGCCTTTCAAATATGTTTTAATGAGGTACCCTATGACAGTGTAATCATACTGTAAATCTACAAGGGGCACAGATCCAAGAAATAGTGTATTGGTGGAAACCCAAAAGGCTCCAATATAGACAGTATGAAATTTTGGTTAAGGGATTATTCTATGAATTAGTTTTGATATCAAAATTGAGGTAGGTGAACAGGTACCCTAAACCTAACAATGTGTCCACAGCTTCATCAAGACAAAATTTGAGTTGATATTTAACAAATTAAATTATATTATATGTAAATATGATGGGTTTAATTATATGGAGTTCAGTATCGCAAATTCCTGAGCAACATTTAAATCTGACAGTATAAAGAAGAGAATAAAAACATTTTTGGGGTGCTGGGTTATAACAGCACTGTATTAGAAGTACCAGTTGAGAAAGTTATGTTTAATTCTTTCAGAGCGGATGTTGACTTTTGTCAAGAGAAGGGATTGACAGTGGTAATCAACTTTAAAAGGTGCATAGCATAATGCACTTCTGAGTCCATTTCTGGATTGCTGTGAGTACAGGTTAGTAACTGTATTAATGAGAAAAGCATAGCCATGATTGGTACTATTGGATTACACTGTTCCCTTCTTAATTGGCTTGTTATGTTTCTTGTGTACAAATTGTTTAAATAAAAACTGATCACAAAAAAGTGTAATTTATTTACTGCTTCTGTTTGAACAACCCCAGAGCTCTTTTTCATTAAGTTTCGAGTTTTGGGATTGAAACTTTGCATGAAAAATCAAACTCACTCACTGCCATTTTTAAGGAATATTGCGTGGTGCAAAGTTACGGGACATTTAATAGACAAGTGTCTGATATGGGCGGCGCAGTGGTAGCTCTGCTGCCTCGCAGTTATGAGACCCAGGTTCGCTTCCCGGGTCCTTCCTGCGTGGAGTTTGTATGTTCTCCCCATGTCTGCGTGGGTTTCCTCCGAGTGCTCCGGTTTCCTCCCACAGTCCAAAGACATGCAGGTTAGGTGCACTGGCGATCCTAAATTGTCCCTAGTATGTGCTTGGTGTGTGGGTATGTGTGTGTGCCCTGTTCTGGGCTGGCGCCCTGCCCAGGGTTTGTTCCTGCCTTGTGCCCTTTGTTGGCTGGGATTGGCTCCAGCAGACCCCCATGACCCTGTAGTTAGGATATAACGGGTTGGATAATGGATGGATGTTGTCTGATATATTAATATACAGTAGACAATACGTGAAAAATCATGAAATTGACCACCAATGTCATGCACTGTTTTGACTTTTAAAAGTCAAATAGGGTGCTGTGCAAGATTTGAAATTTTTAGGATGAATAAAATTCTCACACTTTTTAAGTATAGTACATAAATACAAATCTGGATATATATGTAATTATTAGGATCATACATAATGCTCATTTTTTGTGTTATTATTTTGTAATGTTAAAAAAAATATCACTGCAGGAAAATGTCACTCTAACCAATCTGCACCCCATGCAGCAGCCCTGATGAGCTGTGTTTTCCTGCTGTGATATATTTTTTATTTAAATGATTTGTACTAAAAACTACTTTGTTATGCATGTCATGCACCCAATTATACTTTGTTTTGGAAGATGCTATAAAAATACATATTGTTTTCACTCATTGTCTTAAATTTATCCTTATACAGGTTTTGTCATTACATCAAACCCTTCAGTTATTTGTTTTCACATACCATGATAACAGATTATTTTTGTTTTTTTAGATGTTTAAATGTTTTAAAAATATTGTTTGAAAGTTTAAATTATCCATAACTGTCTTCTCAATTAATGCATAACTTAGGCCCAACTTTCTATGCATCCATTATAGAACAGGAGATTTTGACTACATTTACAAGGATCAAAATAATCACACACAGTATGATTTAAGTATTCAAATTCTAGGAATATTTTTATTGTAACTGCAGCTTAAAAGCTCTACTTGAAATCTCTTATTTTACCCATTTCTATTACCTTGTGCTCTGTTTTGCAGTTTAGTTCTGTAGCTGTGCTTGATCTACTATATAAAGCTATCCCCATTGCCTTAATCATCACAGTTGCTACACAGATTATTTTTAACTTTACATCACATTACTAACTGTATACAATCTGACAGGTATACTTTCCACCAGTGGTTTCAAACTCCGGTCCTGGAGATCCTCTTTTGAATTGACTTTATTTGACTTGCTCTTGAAGACTTAGACTTCTTGTTTCTTTTTCCTTAATTAGCAGCCAAACAATAATGAGATACAAAATGAGCCAAAACATGATCAGCAAACTGTATTGATCATATGATATCTGAAAATAAAGAAAGATGAAGGTCTCAGCAATGTTGATCTGCTCAGGTCCACAAAACATTTTAACAGTGCTCTTAGAAAAGAGAAAATCATCAATTTCGGAAATGTATGCTATTGCACAATGAGAGCAGCAACAAGCCATGTAATTAAAGAACGGGTTTAATTAACGACAAAACTCAGCGAACAATTAAACAACTGGATGGAGTTTGAGGCCCTGACTTAGTTGGTTTTCTGTTGGCTCACCCACTTCACATTTCATTTCTGTTTGGGTGTCATTTAAGGAAAGAAATGAAGCAATTCAGAGGAATGATGAAGAAATTCAGGGGAACAAATCTTAAAAAACAAATCATTTAAAATCAATTCAAAAGAAGTTAAAGAACAGAAAAAAATTGTGCACTAATTAATAAAAGGGTAGAAAGAAAACCTGCAGCCATTGTGGCCCTCCAGAACTGGAGTTTGAGACCACTGCTTTACACACCCTCCTGGTATTTCAAAGTAGTGATCTCTAATAAACGTACTACCAATCTGTATCGTTCTTCATAATTTTGCACTCTTCAGTTTTGCAGTTTTGATTGTAAGTGCAGTCATATTAGCCTAATAAGGCATCTTATGATGATCTTATGATTGGTAATAAATAAACATTCATTGGTTGATTATGGTAAATATACTTTATTTGGCTGGTTTACAGCATGACATTTAATAATGTGTCATAAAATGGAATTATTACTCTCCTTATCATATTGTTAATATTTTGCATTACTTCAATCATGTTTTCATGAATAAATGCTAATGTGTGCTACACTGCACCATTGGCATTGCACAAACATGCATTCATGACCTGGAAGTGATGTCACTGGAAGCTATGAATATGTAAGGCCATAGTTACAAAAATTACATTAGCCAATATTGATGGCTATGATTTTTTTTCAACACTTCAAATTTTACTGAAATTATGGTTATATAATATTTTTGCAAAAAAATGAGATTTATAGTTATGGGTTTACTTTGCTGAAAGAAACATTTTTACTTGGCTATATGTTGAAGTAAAGCAGTAAAGAAGCCTTCCTAAAAATTGGAATAATATGATTTTAAGTAGCTGTTCAGGAAATGAGCAATTTACTGTTGGCTAAATTATCTACTCACCCTGTCTATCCATCTGTTTTCAAATGTGTTTAGTCCAGTTCATGGTTATGAGTACTGAGACACTACTGTGAGAATTGGGCACAAGGATGCAAATCAGTCAGTTAACTATTAACTACTGATATATGTTTGCTATTTTCTGTTAAGGTAAAGTGCATGCATCTTTAGAATAGCTTAATAAAGCTGATTTTTTTTTACCATCCTATTAAGTATTCCAGTCTGCTACATTCATATTATATCTCCACAGCGTACATGAAGTGGGGTGTGTCTTGAGAGACTCTCACTGAAGTGCATGCCGCTTTGTGTCAATCAACTATTGTGAAGTTTCTAAAGACCATGTTATATGGTCAAATATCATGACAAATAAAATGTTATTTTTTTAGATCATTTCTAATTTCTGTGTTTGTTATATATCAGTTTAGTTTGTCTTCTGACAAATGAATGTGAATTTTGTCTTAGATCTGACATTTCAGAATTATTGCTATTGCATGCTGAAACTTTTAACATGTATTACAAAGCGCAAAAGGCTGCTGAGATACTGGTTCATTATTGTATGAGTGTCACTTATTGTGGCTGATATATTTTTATGATTTATTTTAGTATTTTTAATTTCATTGAGTTACACATTTAATGGTGTTTATTGTTTTTTTTAATTGTTACTGTCTCATTTAGTAATTTGTCTGTCTTGTAAATGTGTTATTACTGCATGTTTCTGCACCAGTGGGTGTAGCTAGTAACAAATAATTTTCATTGTACTGTAAGTTAAAATAAATTAATTTTTTTCTCATTAATGACAAAGGAAAATTATTGCCTTAGGTTTCATTTTTTTTAGATTTTTAAAGACTCTAAAATCACTGTTATTAAGAATGTTTTTAATGCCTAGGAGAGTCACTCAAGTAAGAGTTTCATTCCATTTTGTGCACAAGACAATAAAGTTAAACTTCCACAACCTCAATTCCGCTGTTTTACTTAAAACTCAAGTCCACATAATCCAGGGATATTTTCTTGGATGAAAGGAATATTTTACTCTGAAAGTGGGCCACTGTGTACACAATGCATAAAACCTGTATTATACTTATGCAGCAACTAGAAAAACACAGAAACTTTTCCAAGATTAAAATTACTTTAGTCCTACATTTTCCTTTTTTTGTACTTATCTTCCATGTACGCAGTGTAAAATATTATGTACTACCCTACTGTGCCACAAATATTTCTGGACCTCACGTAGCTTACTTTTTATATTTACAACTATTTACAAAACACTGATGTGCTTAGAAAATTAGCATCATACTTTTATAGCCAATCATTTTTAATTAATTGTTATTGGTAGGTGATATAAAACATATATTCTTGTAAGTTTTTGAACAACTTATTTTCAAGCAATATTCTGGATATTATGGTAAAATGTGTTCATTTTGTTATCCTTTTCATCCCACAGTCGGTGTCTTCCTTAAGCTTGATACTGCTGGGATTCTAACCTCTAATACTCTTTCTATTGCAGAATCGAAAATGCAACTTCAGGAAATGGATGGACAACTACATAATATTACACATCACTGTTGCGATACAAACTTTAACATATTGAAAACATATTACTATTCACTATGTGATAGTTAAGTAAGTTTCTTTGTCAAAGCAGTATGCTACGTATGGCTTTTTCAGAAATGTGACCGCCTTTTATTTTATTTTGCCAGTTAGCATCCATACTGGAACAGTTACTAAACTATAGCTATAGAAACTGTGTGAAATAATACATTTTAAACATAGTGTTTTTATGTGTCAGCAAAGAAAAAAGTTTAAAAATAAAAAAATAATAAAAATGTGTATTATAAAAGATTCAGGAAAAGCTTGGGAATTAACTTTAACTACCGCTAAAACCACAACATTCCTATTAATTGTACACAGTTCCCCCATTGTTCCCACAGATAAAATTGGGAGTGGTCTCCCCTAGACTTTCTCCTATACTCAGATATGGGGTTGGATATTTGAAGAGTAAACCGCAAGATGATTATATTTTTATATTTGTACATTAAAGAATCATCAACAACAAATCAAATGAACTTAATAATAAATTAAACAATTATTATAAAAGTGAAGTTGAATGAATCGGACTATGCAGCTGCAAGAATAAAAGGTAAACAGAAATAGCCTAAAAGCTAATAGAAATCTACATTTTGTACCTAAGATGTGTATGCAAAATTAGGTTGACCTAAGTGAAAGTGTACTCAAGTTATCGTGTTTACATACACAAACTCACAGACAGACACACGGCCATAATTCCAAAAATAATATTTTCGGACTCCGGGAGGTCGAAAACGTTGAGATTCGTCAAAATCTTGAAATGGAATTTTTGGAGGATTCCAATACTTCCCTATACCTCATATAGGAGAAAGTCAGGGAGGTCTACAATGTCAAGATTCATCAAAATCTTGACATTGAATTTTTGGACGATTACAATACCTTCCCTACACTTAGTACAGTAATCCCTCCTCGATCGTGGGGGTTGCGTTCCAGACCCCCCCGCGATAGGTGAAAATCCACGAAATAGAAACCATATGTTTGTATGGTTATTTTTATACATTTTAAGCCCTTATAAACTCTCCCGCACGGTTTATAAATATTCCCCACAGAGTTATACAGCATAATGCCTTTGTATTCTCTTAGATATTAGGTAAGATTCATTGAAATTATTTATATAAACACACTATTTATATACAGTAAAACCTAAATATTATTTTAAAGATATTGAGTGTCTCCGATATCACATATGTTACAGCCATTATGATAGACAGGCCACCAGCAATAAATACGTACAATGCAAGAAAAATAGTATACAATAAATGTGTGTACAGTGACACTAAACGTACGTACATGTACTAAGCACTGTAAGAAGAAAATTAATTATGGTTACTCACCAACAATGACACGATGACTTGTCCGATAACAATGAGTTTAATTTTACTGCACAACAAAGGAGAGCGTTACAGCCCTTGTAAAGGAGCCACTTCAGGCGATTGTGTAGCACTGCCGTTGTTCTTCTTCTGGCAGTCTTCAATCCAAATCCCTAAAGCAGATTCCATCCAGGCTACTGCCTTATTACATCCACTTACAACTCATTTTGCACCCTGGTTAAAAGGACACTGCACCCGTAGATCTTATATTCCTTTCCTACTTTTTAAATAAAAAGAATCGTAGCCTTCAACAAATCCAAAACGTTTACCTTTTCGGCAATCGTTAACATCTTCTTCTTGCGCTTGGGCAGGGCCCCTGAAGCAGTAGCAGATTGTTTTGGAGCCATAATGAAGGGCTTGACTATGCACAAAGATAAACACTAAAGAGCATAACTCTTTACACAGCGAAACACGTTGATGCTGAATAAGCGAGACGAGACTTCCTGGTTAACACTGCATTCAGCACGCAGGAACTCAACTGCGTGCTCTGATTGGTTAGCTTCTCAGTCAGGAGAACTTAACTGCGTGCTCTGATTGGTTAGCTTCTCAGCCATCCGCCAATAGCGTCCCTTGTATGAAATCAACTGGGCAAACCAACTGAGGAAGCATGTACAGGAAGTAAAAAGACACATTGTCTGCAGAACCCGCGAAGCAGCGAAAAATCCGCGTTATATATTGAGTTATGCTTTCATATAAAATCCGCGATAGAGTGAAGCCGCAAAAGTCGGAGCGCGATATAGCGAGGGATTACTGTATATGAGAAAGTAAAAATGGAATGCAGTGGCATTCTCTTGAATAACTGCAATTAATTGTGTCAAGGTTTTTTGTTCTGTAAGTTAATACTGCATGTTGACATGTTAAATACAATCCATCCATCCATCTGCCAAAGCTGCCTATATAAAATGTGGTAGTAGGGCAGCTGGAGCATATCCCAGCAAGCCTTGTTTGCAAGACAGGATCAGTCCATGGGAAGGTAGCCAGTTCATCGTATAGTGAACACACAAGGTCCAATTTTTTAGCACCACTAATTCATTTAACTTACTTGTCTTTGGACTGTGGGAGGAAAGCAGTGCATCCAGAGGAAGACGAGCAGAACATGCCATTTCCGTGGCAGGATGACCCAGTATGTAAACCCTAGCCTTCTTACTGTGAATTAGACTATGGGCACTACGATAGCATCACTGTACTGCCCATATTAAATACATGCAATTTTTATTTATTGAGGGCTATAAAGAAGAAAAAATACATAAGAAATGAAAACCAGAAATATTAAAAGAATGCTTTATGTATTCATCCCAGTTGTTTTTTATTCTTCAAAATGCATTCCATCATTTCAGTGAATAAAAAAATGTAAAACATCTGTGTAGATGCCAAGTTAAACTTGTACTAAACCTGGGAGAGTAGTAAACCTTTTCACAACATTAAGTGAAATTTGAAAAATTTCTGATATGACCGGAAATCCTGTAAAACATCTCAGAAAATGGCATGTATGTAAATAATTACTAATTATAGATCACTATCCAGGCTGTTCTTTGTACTGAGAAAACATTGCTGGTACAGGTACAACCACAGTACAGAAACAAAAACAATGCACCTGCAAAAAAATGAAATTTCTAAAGCAAAAAAAATAATAATCATTATCACGTTATGCGACACAGGAACATCTGAAGAGGATCTGTTCGACTGCAGCATATACACATTCCACCTGTTTTTTCAGTTCAAGCCAAATTCCTTCAGTTCCCTGCTGCCAAAGGGATTGTGAATAATCATAAGAATTGTGTTAAATGGACCAGGATATTCAGGTGTATTCCAGAAACTGTAATGACAATCAATGTCAAAGAATCAGAGAAAGCACAGACTGCAAGCAAAGTCAAAATAAGGATTGTCAGCAACTAGACTCCTGGCCTTAAAGCCATAAATAAATCTGAGAAGCGAATGTCAAAGTATTATGAACCTGGAGAGAAAACAGACAAAAAAAAGTCCATAACCTCAGACTTTATGCTTGGGTTATAATGCTGAGCATTCATAAAGATGGCACATATTGTCTTCTAGCACTAGAATTACCAAAGCCTATGAAAAAACTTGTAAACCCGGCCCACCTTAAATCCCTTAGCACTTCTTCATTACTGTCTTTTGTCTTGTAAATATGTTGATCAGCAGCAAACAGTTTGCTATACCATAATCCCCACCGCCAAAGAAAGTGCAAAAAGTTCTCCCAGTTCAAGCCTTGATTATCTGGGAATGAGCAACCTAGAATCGTATAGAGTAAATAAGTTCATGTGTGTTCTGTGTGTACAACAATCTATGTAAACGCATCGTTAAAAAATAAACTTTTTTCATGTTTTAGTAATAAATGACAAAATGTAGACATGAACTGTATAATTTGTGAAGGCTGAAGTCCAAATATTAAATAAACACTTTCACAAAAGGTGCAAGTACAATATGACAGTGTCCGTGGTGCAGTGGTAAGAACTGCTCACTTATAATCCAGCGGTCGCGAATTCGAAACCAGCTCCCCTGCAAATTTAACATTTTTTGGAGTGAGCTGCTCTTATTGTTAATATTATACAACAAAAACATACATTTGATTTGTGTCTGTAACAGCCGGTGTAAATTTATAGTATTTGTAAAAGTTAGTGTTTTTTTTTTTTACTTTTATTCTCTCAGTCACGATCACGATACAATACCCATTCCCCCCCCCCCCCCCAACCCAGATCTGACGCCATTAGTTTTTATTTGAAACTGGAAATAACTATAGATGTGAGTGGTGTTTTAAGACAATGGAACTGGAAATTCTCTGAATTAGTACATAGTACATTTCGGAAAACATTAAAAAAGGATAAACTTCTAAATAAGAAATCCAAATGAATTACAGATGTCAGAACACCCAAGACAAGATGTATTATTCAATTTTGAAAGTTGGGGAAAGCTCCCAAAAATTTTAAATTTAAATGTGAATTACTAAGACTACAAAATAACGACAAGATGTTAACTTGTGATTAAATGATTAACATAAAACATCCAATTTTTGTGGTGGTGGCCGTCCATGTTGCATAATTTCTAACTCATTATTAAACCAAGGCTTGAAATCAACAGTGCCAATAAATTTCCAACTAAATAATCTTGTACACGATTTACAGCTGCAGGTACATTTTGACAAGTTTTTTTTTTATTTTATTTTATTTTATTGCAATCTACCCATACATATCAATTTTTACAAAAAGTAAAATTAAGTTAAGAACAAGTCGACCCCCACCCCTGAGAAAGAGAGTAAGGCAAACAGCGTAAAATTTAAGGCTTGTAAACATACCTAAATTAATAAGTTTGATAAGCCAATAGAGATGAATGCAGAAGACAAAGAAATACAGAAATAATTGCTTTCTCTGTGCTTTAAGAGCTTATTTTAAAATATTACTGATTAGATCCTGCCATGTTTTAAAAAAAGTATGTACCTCTAACTGAGTATTTGATTTTTTCCAATTTCAAATAGTACAAAACATTGGTTTCCCACTGACTTAAAAGAGGAGAGTTTGGGTTCTTCCAGTTTAGCAGAATAAGTCTGCGTGCCAAAAGTGTACCGAATGCAATAACAGTTTGTTTGTCTTTCTCCACTTTAAACCCATCTGGAAGAACCCCAAACACAGCTGTTAATAGGTTAGGAGGGATTGTGAGACCAAGGTTGTCTGAAAGGTAATTAAAAATTTTGGTCCAGAATGATGTTAATTTGGTGCAAGCCCAGAACATGTGACCCAGTGAGGCTAGGACTTGATTGCAGCGTTTGCAGGTTGGATCATGGCCTGGAAACATTTTGGAGAGTTTTAGACGAGACAGATGTGCTCAATATATAATTTTGAGTTGTATAATTGTATGCTTTGTGCAAAGCTGAATACATTTCTTAAATAACAGTGTGGTCTAAGAATAATTTATATGAAAACAAATAATACAGAAACTTCTAGACACACATGTTTAATACCCATTAATATGTACTGCTCAAAACATTAAAGGAACACTTTTTAATCAGAGTATTGCATCAAGTCAATGAAACTTCTGGGCTATTGATCTGGTCAGTTAAGTAGCAGATGGGGTTGTTAATCAGTTTCAGCTGCTTTGGTGTTAATGAAATTAACAACAGGTGCACTAGTGGGGCAACAATGAGACAACCCCCAAAACAGGAATGGTTTAACAGGTGCAGGCCAGTGACATTTTTCCATCCTTGTATTTTCTGACTGCTTTGTTCACTAGTTTTGCATTTGGCTACAGTCACTGTCATTACTGGTAGCATGAGGCACTACCTGGGGCCTCATGCATAACAATATGCGTAGAATTGACACTAAAACATGGCGTAAGGACAAAAGCGGGAATGTTCGTACGCACAAAATAATCCAGATGCATAAATCTGTGCGTTTGTCAACTTCCACGTTCTTCCGCTCCATAAATCCCGGTCAGCATGAAAAGTAATGCACGTGCCTGCTGCCACTCCCCAAACTCCTCCCAGAATTACACCTCTTTGAATATGCAAATCAATATAAATAGCCCTTAAGCTCAGCATTCTGTGAAAAGGCAATGGCAAAAGCACAGGGGGGAAATAGAAGAATTTCAGCGAATACCAAGTGGAGGCAAGGAAAAGTGTACTATTTTTTGGTTTAAACAACAAAAGAAAGTTGATCGAGTGACATAGTGTCGGAAAAACTCGAAAGCTCAAGTTCACAAAGTCGCACAGAGCCTGAAATAAAAAAGAAGTTGTCAGATATCAAAGTCGCCGTGAAAAGGCAAGTCATAGCCCATCGTCTAAGTGTCATATGAAAGCTTATTAGGGTAGAGAGAAAAAAAAACAGGCACACAGTGGGAAAAAAGCACAAAATGTCAAATTTAATCTAAAAATTTCCACTTTAGTCATGTAGTTTATTTTGTCATTAAAGTAGAACATTATAAACTTAATCTTAAAATCGTTTACTAGTTTCTCAAATCCCATCATAAATAAAGTAGCATGTTAAATGCTTTGTTTTGTATTTGATCTTCTATGTGCTCTATGTGTGTGAATCACTACGTGCTTACCGGCTTTCTCTTCCTCCAACGGGACACAGAATCCATTACATTCGTAATATTACAGCTCTCTGAATAATTAAAATACTGAGATGTATACTTGATATCATTTTCATGATGATAGGAGTTAAAGCATGTTATTAAACATGGGAACACGGTGGCACAGTGATTGTTCATGCCTCATGCAAGATGCTTGCTGTGCCTTGTACGACCTTCGATAAAATAATTTATTACAGCAATACTGTCTCTTTCAAACTTATTAACCCCAATTCCTGTCCTTTCTATTCTTCCTCGAAATACCCATTTGCCACACAATCAGCTCTGTATTAGACATTAAGCCATCTGTAAGCTTAGAACGCAGATCTTCAAAACTTTTAAGGAACATTGAAATATCTTCATAGTACATGTTTAATTATTCTATCCATCTATCCTTCCAGTGTTGCACCAGCCCCAGCAAGAATACAGCGCGAGACAGGAACAATCTGTGACTAGCCATGCGGCACCATGTCCTCACATGTTTAATTATTAACAATATAGATTATTTTAATTAACTTAGTTTTATCTGTATAATAAACATATTTTGCTGCATTTCATCTTAAAAATGATATCGTCATCATATGTAAATATGTGCTTTATAAAGTGGCTCAGGTTATGCAATATTATAACTGTATCGCAAGTTGACAGTGAGGTAATTGTATTTATAAGTACAAAGTATTCTATAAGAAGCACTTGATGGACTGATTGAGTGCATTTACAGTTCTTGGGATGAAACTGTTTCTGAACCGAGAGGAAAGGCTATGAAGCGTTTGCCGTATGAGAGCAGTTCAATAGACAGCATGGCTGAGGCAGCGTGTGCTTGATGCTGTATACCGATAATTCTCTTTCCGATCAGCTGCTGTACAGCTGTGATTCGCCAATTAAACACAGTGATATAAATTCTTTGAATGGTGCAGTAAAAGTAATATGGAAAATGTTTATCTGCTGTGACAACCCCTAACGGGAGCAGCTGAAAGAAGAAGGCGCAGTGAGAGTAACAATGCTAAAGCAGCTATGGTATTTAGAATAGTTTGACCATTCTGTGGACCATTATATTGTTACAGGTTAATTACAATCAGATGCATTAAACCAGTGGTTCTCAGGCCCTGTTTACACAAGGCCCACATGTTAGCCTTCGCTGGCATATAATTTATTGCTCATGCATTTAGTAAATGGGGGTAAATATTACTAATATACAGTATTATGTAATTTTTTCTTTACATGTTATTTGCTCATTGCTTGGTACACAAATACAATAATAAATAGAGAGACAACGATAATCATTATCTGGTATAATTTATTTTCATTTACATTAGTAAAGTTGTCAAAGATGATGCTGTTTGGGCTTACATAGCATGTCAATTCTGGCTGAAATTTTTGATAAACACACTCGAAGATCATCCTCCATGTTCATTCTTGACCGATATTTTGTTTTCATGGCAATCAATGCAGAAAATGAAACCTTGCACAAATAAGTGGTTGAAAAAGGTATAAGAACTTTTATCGCCAGTGCTGACAACAACAGATATTCAAGCGAAACTATGCACCAAAAGGAAGAAATATCCGTAGCAGGATCGTCAAATTTGTTTTGTAATATGTGATCACTAGACAGCTCCGCTAATTCATCTTGTACACGACCGGTTAATTCAGAGGATGCACACTGAAAAGGATTACGAATCCAGTCAAAAGCTTCAATGTCTTCGGATACGAAGTGTTTGTTAAAATATTCAGCAATAGATGTCAGATGCTGTCTTATTATACCAGTGACCCGTTTCAGCATCTCGCCGTTGACTTTATTCCTCTCTATAAATTCACAAAATAACTGAAACATGTCGTGTGAATTGCTTTTGAGTCGCGTGCACCAAAGTCGTAGCTTCTTCTAAAAAGCTGCCACTTTGTCGTATGTCTTGAGTAAACTGGCATCTTTACCCTGCAGTGATGTGTTCAGACTGTTCAAAAGACTAAAAATGTCAGCAAGATATGCCAGTATGGCAAGCCACTCAGTATCTGCGATCTTACCAGCCAGGTCGAGATTGTGTTCGGTCAAAAACTGCAACAATTTTAAACGAAGTTCAAACACCCTTGCGAGAACTTTCCCTCTGGATTGCCAACAAATAGCCAAGTGCAATAGGAGATGCTTGTGTTCTGCATGTGCCTCGATACAAAGTTGAGCAAATAATCAGCTGTTCACTGTTCTAGTTTTAATGAAGTTTACAATCCATACACAGTCATCGAGTACAGATCCCAGAATTTCGTGCAAATTCTTTGAAGTCAATGCTTCACGATGGATCATGCAGTGAGTGTCTACAATTTCGGGTGACACTTGCTTTATGCGGGCTACACCACCATTATTGCGACCAGTCATTGTGGCAGCACCGTTGGTTAAACACCGATGCAGTTCATCCACTGCAGGCTAAAAGTTGTGAAAAATTCATTTATAACACAAAATATTTTATCCGCTGTCGTTCTTGATGGCAATGACTTGCAAAAAAGAAATTCCTCTTCCATAACATTTTGCCAACAATAGCGAACATGAACAAGCAGCTGTGCTTCGCCAGCGATATCAGTTTATTCATCTAATTGAATCGCAAACTTAGTAGACTGTAACCGTTCAGTTAACTGCGTGACAATGTCCCCTGACATTTCAGAAATTCTGCGGACAGTGTCATTCGAGATGGGAATGGTTTTCAGTTTTGTAGCATATTCTGAGCCAAACAGTACATCGCAAATCTCAAGAGCAGCCGGCATGATAAGATCTTCTCCAATTGTGTGTGATTTCTTTGCTTTTGCGATTCTCTGAGCAATCAAGTAGGATGCTTTAACAGTTTTTTCGTTGAGAGTAACTCTTAACACTGTCTTCTGTTCAGTGTAATCCGTGGCTTTACGCTCAAAATATTCTTTGGTTTTATTCTGTAGATCTGGATGTCTTGCAGTAAGATGACGACGAAATTTCGTCAGCTTCATAGCTTCATTCGAGAGGATTTGCAAACAAATAATGCACATCGGCAGATTTTGGTCATTTGCTGATGGAACGAAACCGTATTTAATATATTCCACATCATATTTTCGAGCATATTTAGTTTTCTTACAAGTAACAACTTTAGTGTCGTCTTGATCATAACCGCTTTCGCTGCCACTACTATCTGTTTCTTGGTGTGAAGTCGAAGGCTTATGTTTCAAAAATTGATCCTTTTTAGGGTCTAAACTTCTCCGCAAGCCTAAAGTAATCAAAGTCTACTCTAAACAATAAAAGGGTTAACCAAAAAAGTGCGTGACAGTCAAATTTAAATTATTGTTGCTTAAATCTCTTGCGTCATCGCTTGCATCAGCCAGTGTTAACAGCTACAGCTGCATTTTGATCCTACTAAAGTACTAAAATAACTAAATTAAACAAAGCGTCTCTAAGCGCTTGACAGACTGGGGGCTCTCTCGCTCCCTTGAACCCTCATACCACTCGTCAGACACCAGGTAAAAGTCCATCCATCCATCCATTATCCAACCCGCTGAATCCGAACAGGGTCACGGGGGTCTGCTGGAGCCAATCCCAGCCATCACAGGGCACAAGGCAGGAACCAATCCTGGGCAGGGTGCCAACCCACCGCAGGACACACACAAACACACCCACACACCAAGGCCAATTTAGAATTGCCAATCCACCTAACCTGCATGTCTTTGGACTGTGGGAGGAAACCGGAGCACCCGGAGGAAACCCACGCAGACACGGGGAGAACATGCAAACTCCACGCAGGGAGAACCCGGGAAGCGAACCCAGGTCTCCTAACTGCGAGGCAGCAGCGCTACCACTGCGCCACCGTGCCGCCCTCAGGTAAAAGTCCAATAATAATATTTATTATTATAAATAAGTGCTCCACTCCCAAATACTCAATAAATAAACAATAATCCAATAAATAATAACCAATCCTCCACTCCCAGACGCTTAGCCACCCTGCCTCCCAACTCAGCTCAATTGTCTGGGATCTCCCACAGTCCTTTATAGTCCTCGACCCGGAAGTGCTTCTGAGCCCTCAGTCCATGTGATTATCCAGCACTTCCGGGTCAAGTAAAAACTTCTCTTTTTTCTTCAGCCCGGAAATATATAATTTCTTCCGGTCCCGTGACTTGGAAATACTTCCGGGCTATACGGAAAATATAAATCCCAGGGCCTCCCTGCAGCGACTCTGGATGGCCCCCATGGTATCCAGCAGGGCCGTTTATTACAACTCCACTGTTCATAATTCCCTGCTGGCATTCGGGGCACCTCTATGCTGCAAGGAGGGCTCCACCTGGCGGCCTGGGGGTATTGGCTGGGATGAATGGCCGGCCATATCTCACAGCCCTAAAATCCTGCAGCTTGCATCCGTACGTACGGTCTGCCGCTAACAATGCGTAAAAAATCCGGATTATTTTCTTGTTTCCTATGACCTTTTTGTCTAATTTTGGTAATGATTTAAGACTTTAGCGCGGCCCACCATATTCCCTGTCGCGGCCCACGGGTTGAGAACCACTGCATTAAACTAATAAACAATATGCGGTTAATTCCAATATATTTATAAAGGCGCGTCAGGAATGTGGATCTAAAAAAGAAAGGGAAACCACACTGGAACAGTAGCACTGCTTTGACGGTGGTTGCTGCCACTTTGCAAAACTGAGCGGAGAACTTGTGTATGCCAGGGTTTTAGCTAGCGTGAAAATGTGCGTGGCTTTACGCCAAGTTTAGGTTTTATACATCGCGATTTGAGCGTGGAAACGGGAGTACGCAACATTTTTATTGCACAAATAGGAAACTGACATCTTCTGCCTCATGGTAAGTAAGTAAGTTTGGATAATAACTGCCTTAAACGACCAGTGCACCATTTATGTACAAATATATTGGAAAATGGTTCATTGACTTACAAGGCTGCTAAAAGTGAGAGTTCACACAATAAGGGATGTAAAAAATAAAGTTGTAAAGAAAAGACAACTGGAGGTGAAAAGCATGAATCAATATACGAGGAATCATCAGCAACATTAAGAAAGTGACCCTGCACCTACAGTATTATCATAGAGAGAGCAAAATGCATGAAAAGGTTGTTAAACATGAAACAGGGTTTTCATGTCTTTTAGTTTACAGAGATATTTTATTTGCATTTGTCATACTTTTTTATTCTCTAAATAATTGTTTTCATAAGGAAATTGGCAAATCATGTTTGACTTTAAATAAAGTAATGCATATTTTTGCTATGTGTATTAGATGAGAATTCAAATCAAAGTGCATATAACAATGTATAGAAGCAAGGAATTAAGATGTCACAAGTTTTAAATTTATAAATTTAATAAAAATGAAAAGAACTAAAAGAGACACAACAACAACATTTATTTATATAGCACAATTTCATACAAATTATGTAGCTCAACGTACTTTACAAGATGAAGAAAGAAAAAAGAAAAATATAAAAATAAGATTAGGCAATACTAAGTAACAAAGAATGAAGGTCTGAAGGCAAGGAGGACAGTAAAAAACAAACAAACAAACAAAAAAAAAACAACTCCAGAGAGCTGGAGAAAAAAAAAAAAAATCTGCAGGGGTTCTGAGGCCTTGAGACCGCCCAGCCCCCACTGGGCATTCTACCCAACATCAATGATCTCAATCAGTCCTCATGGTTTTCAGGCTTCACATGGAAGAATTAGACGATGATTGATAGTCATGTGGACATCTTGCCTTCAATCCATCAATGTAGGGACTGCATGGTGCCTTGATCAGGTGGTGGTTGCTCAGATCGGCACAACAAAATAACGGAAAAAGAACATTAGAGAAAATAGGGGTTAGTACAGGTTGCGGAGCCATGATAAAAATGATAATTAAATGCATATACAGAATATCAGGGTTACACTAAAATGAAGCTATAAGAAATTCTTATTAAAATAATGGGTGTTTAGCAGTTTTTAAAAATACTCCACTGTATTAGCCTGGCGAATTTCTATTGGTAAGCTATTCCAGATTTTAGGTACATAACCAAAGGCTGCCTCACCACATCTTTTAAGTTTAGCTTAAGACTTTCTTATTTAGAAGGTAAGGTGTAAGGTGAAAGACATTCTGAAATACAGGATGGAGCGAGATTATTTAAGGTTTTTTTAAACCATAATCAGTATTTTAAAGTCAATTCTAAATGACACAGGTGTAACCAGTGTAGTGACATTAAATCTGGAGAAAGGGGCTTGGATTTTCTTTTCACAGTTAAGATTCTGGCAGCTGCATTCTTCACAGGTTGCAATTGATTTATGTCTTTTTTTGGTAGTCCTGATAGGAGTGCGTTACAGTAATCTAGTCGACTAAAAACAAAAGCGTGAACTGATTTTGTAGCATCTTGCAAAGTTATAAGGCACCTAATTTTTGCTATATTTCTTAAGTGAAAAAATGCTGTCTAAGTGATCTGATTAATATGTGATTTAAAATTTTGGTCAGATTCAGTAGTTACCCCTAAACCCTTTACGTCTGTCTTGACTTTTAAGCCTAATGCATCAAGTTTATTTCTAATATCCTCATTATATACATTTTTGCCAATAACTAAGGATTTTGTTTTCTCCTTATTTAGTTTGAGAAAATTACTCCTCATCCATTCAGAAACACAAGTAAGACACTGGGTCAGTGAACCAGGAGAGGCAGATAAATATAGTTGTGTGTCGTCAGGATAGCTGTGGTAGCTTATGTTTTGCCTTGAGATAATCTGATCTAATGGAAGCATGTAGATCGAAAACAGCAGTGGACCCAGAATAGATTCTTGTGGAACACCATACACAAATATAGTACTTTAATCTGTATTGAAAATTACCAAGCCATTTTCAGAACCTGTGTATTTCATTTCAGGATTATGGATGCTAATAAAAAATTCAGTGTACTGTATATCAAAGTATTATATTCATACCTAGGCATCACAGAGGCATAGTGCATGCTGCTGCCCTGCAGTAAGGAAACCAGTGTTCATGTCCCGGGTGTTCTTTGTGTGAGTTTGCATGTTCACCCCATGTCCATGAGGAGTTTCTCCTGGGTGCTCTGGTTTCCTCCCACAGTCCAAAGACATGCATGTTAGGAGGACTGCCATTGCTAAATTAGCCCCCGTGTGTGTGTTCAGCCTGCAATGGACTGGAGCCCTGTCCAGGTGTTGTGTCCTATGATTGCTGGGATGGGGCCCCATAACCATGCCACGAATAAGCAGAATAGGAAGATGGATGGATGCTTATACATTTCATCAAAGCAAGTTTTATTGTTCATGTTATATTAGTTTTGTTTGACATTGTATATTAAAGAAAAAAAATGGGTCCACTCTGCAGGTGTGTCTCCCAATTTCTGTTTCAGTACAAAAATGACTCTTATAAAAGCAGCATGTTTATTTAAAAATGTTCAAACTCTCAAACAAAATGCAGGTGCTTTTCATAATGAAGATATCTTTCTTCTGTCAGGTTGACAGTGCATGCTGGGATGAAATAGTAGAGTGTAACCAAGCAATATATATCTGTGATGTCAGCAATCAGTTATTCACTGACTACTTAGAAAAAGCACATGTTGTACTGCAGTGTTCAAAAGAATATATAACATTCAGCCAAAGATTGAAGGGAACAGTGATGGTAACAAAAGATTCAAGTAATTTTGGTAATTTGTAATTTGTACAATTTTTATACTAGGAAACATCATAAGTCAATCACTATGTATTTTGGAAACGTACAGAGATTTATTTATAATTTGATATAGATAATAGAAATAAAATATGCCCACGCTTGGATGTCTTTCTTAAGTTAGTCAGAACATGTAATATTAATTTTACTGCCATTTTCTGCAGTCAATCACAGCAAAACCTTTTGCCTGAAAAGAAAATGTTAACATATTTTTCTAAATCTACATTAAGTAATTAAACAGAAAATGACTAAAGCTCTAAGTGTTCACCCCAAACTGAACCTTTATTTGATATACGCAGCCATTGTTGCGTAATCTTATTTAATACGCTACCGTGGCTGTCCGTTTGTCTGTTAAGGATTTTAAATCACTTGTAGCTTGCAAACCGTTTGACCTATTGACCTGAAATTTGGTACACATATACTACATGACATCTACTATGCACTTTCGGGGTGATGATTGACCTCCAAGGTTTCGGGTTGATGATTGACCTCCTATTTTTATTTTAATAATTAAAATTTTTATTGTAGAATCATCTCTCAGTAGCGGCCTGCAGGGCAGCCATGTGGTGCATGTGTACGAGTTCTCCTCCTTACCACCTTTGCCATCACTTCCCCTACCTCTTCATATCTTAAATAATTCTTGAGGCAGATTGAAGATTTAAGTGCCAGCTAAAGTGAAAAATGAAAGAAAACATACTAAGTAATTGCAACACAAACACTGACTTGGATCAGTTTTAACGCAAAAACATGCTGACGATAAAAGAGAACTGGACCGCTAGGGTGGAGAAAAGAAGACCTATTCAGGAAGCAGCAAGCACATCAACCTCTGAGCAAACGAATGCTAAATGTACAGAGAAAGAGTATGAAAATGATGAATGCTCAAGTCAAGTGTATATACTGCACGCTATCGTGCAGTGCGCTGTTACTGGTATAAATATAAAATCTGACATGTTGTATTACTCAATGATAATTTAGTATTTAAATTAAAAATTATTGCATTATTACACTTTAGCTCTTGACTTGCAGGTACTATTGTAGAGTTACAGGTGTGAGAAATTACATGCTGTGTCAGGAGTAATGGCTTGTTCTCATCAGAACCTTATCTTATTAGATCTTATATGTTCTATTATCACCTGGGTGGATCATAAAATCATTCAAGACAGTAGGATAGATGCCATTTACTCTGGTTTCTTTTTAACACTCCTTGTATCCATCATGCACAAAAATGTGTAGCTCTTTACATTATTCCTGCTAATACACATTTTTTTCTAGCAAGTTTCCATCTAAACTTTAAACTTGCCTTCTACTATGCAGATTTGTAATGTCCACAGCACCCTTAATCTGATTTTCAGATGCACCTGGGTGTGAAACTGCCACTTTTTCTTATTTGCAAGTTGTTTTGTTTTAATTGCTGGTGCCTTTATCCCTGCTCCTTATTGTTTCCCCCATATTCCTTCTCTGTGTCCTGTTTTCATATATCCTTGACCTTCTCCTTTCCTGGTTGTTCAGCAGCTTTCCCTTCACAAAGCTGTTTTACTTTCTCTGTGTGATATTTCTCACATTACGTCCTGCTTAGCTGTCATTATATTCTGTCTTCTTCAGAGTGTTTGGGTCGTACCATCTATCTCTTGTTCTGGGAGGTTCCCATTTACAGTAGTTGGCTGCCATGTACTGTATTTTGTATTCTTTTAGCTGTCTTGCTAATTTGTAATACTGGCATATCCTTGGCAATCTCAAACCTATTACTTTTCAGTTTGGTAAAAATAACTACAATATAAGCTTTACAAAGAGGGATATCCTAATTATAAATTATTAACCAATTTATATCTAAAATTACTCATATATCAGGCCATAAAATGATATCGATTACCTCTGTCTTACAATTTCAGATTAGTTGGCCCTGCTTTCTTTACAAAAGCCTACTTAGGAAGACTTCAGTTTACTGTGAATCATTCCAGTCAATACCACGTCTCTAAATTAATACAATTTATATTTTATCAGCAATGTAAACAAAAGCACTATTCTTCCCAGTGTATCAGCTTGGAAATCAATATAAATGTTCCTTAATATGGTATATTTTTCATATTTACTGCCTATGCCTTAACACATTGTGTTATCTCATTAATGGATTTTTACAGGTTGATAAACAAACCTGTTCCTAACTTACTAACTTCTTACATTTGAATACAGATTTGCTGATTCCATCATTACTCTATGAAACTGACTTCAAATTTTGGAACTATATTTAGTTATTATTTGGATTAAACAGATTTCCAGAAATTAACTCTACAGTGCTAGGATTTTATTTTTTTATTAAACAGTTGATTTTTCTTTAATTCATGTACAGTGTTTTAAAAATGAACAATAGTCTCCACCAAAATATATCAAAATTGATTTAGATGTGCTGAATCCATTTCTAAAATTGGAATTTCTCTATTCAGTTAAATTTTATTAAATTTTTTCTATTAAATTAAGTTTTTGCAAGATAACAGATTCTGTGAAAATGGCATTTAAAAAAAAATTGTAGAATTTTTCATTTTTGTGTTTTATGGTATAAGTATTTTTCATGCTCAAAATGTTATTTAAAGTATATATTGAGCTGAGAAATATCATCTCTTAATGTCAGGTAAGGAAGAGACAACCCAAAATCAAAAATTTGTTAAACATTTTTTGTTCTTAATAAGTATTGTTTTTATTATTCCTTCAAAATACCCAGGAATTTAGTTTTAGAAGTTCAAAATAAGAGTATTATTGTCCAAATAAGAGTAAGTTGCCGTTTAAATGATTTTTACAAAAATATGCAAGGCTGGGTTGATCTATTCATTGTTTAGACTAGATAACAAATAAGAAAACACTAAAAGAATACACACACCATTCTTTTATTGAAAAGAAAAACAAATGCATTTGCCACAAAAATTCAGGAGCTTCCGCCTTCCTACCTAGCACTTGGGTGTAACCTATCTTTAAAAATCAATTTCCTGCATTCTCCATTTGGAGAACATCTTAGTGGTCTTAGTGGAGAACATCTTAGTGGTTTCTTATGAACATGCGGAGAGGTTCCACCAGGGCGTCGCTCAAATGGAGAGACGTTAGAGTGGAAAGTGGAGTGAGTCTATGTTAGTAGACATCTGTTGGTCATTCCATCATGAAATACCTTCAGAGGATCAGAAGAGGAAAAATAGTACCAAATGACTACTTTTTGTAAGTAATAATTTTAAACAATTCTATGTATAATTTATCATTTTGTAAGCATAAATAGTTTTAAAAGTATATTACAATTTTTCTGTATACTAGGGGGCTCTGTCCACTGCTCGCTTCGCTCGCTCACCCCCATGTTTGGTTTACCGGATATACAATATGATACAATTTATTTTTTGTATAGCCCAAAATCACACAAGAAGTGCCACAGTGTACTTTAACAGGTCCTGCCTCCTGTCAGTCCCTCAGCCTTGACCCTCTAAGAAGACAAGGAAAAACTCCCAAAACCCTTGTAGGGAAAAAATCGAAGAAATCTTGGGAAAGGCAGTTCAAAGAGAGACCCCTTTTCAAGTAGGTTGGGCGTGCATTGGGTGTCAAAAAGAATGGGGTCAATACAATACAGTACAATAAATAGAACAGAATAAATCCTCAATACAGTATAAAAATAAAAATTCTAGAAATACGGGTTAGAATTTCACATAAGATGATATCACATAATATGATTTGGATTTGTTTTAAGTCCTGGAGACCTCATTCATCAAGCTGCCTCAAGTGGCCATTCCACTGCTGAAATAGCGCTAATCCAATGAAAGGACACCTCTTTCCCATGATTCCTGCGATCCTCCATCAGGGATGACTTTACCTTAGGCAGGCAATATACAATTTAAAGAGATTGTTATTTTCTTGGGAATTGTTACATATGCATTGTTTTCACTTTTACCTTAAAAATTTTTGTAAAAACAATACTTGTCCTTTATTTTCGGCCCTGTGTGTGGTTACATCTCTTCCTCGCCAGACGTATAACGCTGCTCGAGTTGTGAAGGGAGGGGCGGCTAAACGTACGCTAAGGATATGCCGTCGCATCATCTGCTGTCTTCCTGTTGTTGGCGAGCTGCACGTTTTGCTTGTCTCTTGTCGTTGTTTTAAGAGCTGGGAGCACATGATGCTTGTCTGACAGATGCAATCCAACAACTGCTTGGGTTAGATGTCTGTGGAGTTGTTTTAAATGAAGGCTCACTGGCTGGTCTCGCGTGACGTTCTTAAAACAATACTTGTCCCTTTATTTATGGCCCCGCGCATGGTTAAATTCTTTCTTGCAGGACATATAACGCTGCTCGCTCGCTCGTGCGGGGGGTGGGGACGTGGGGCTGCTGTCACGCTGCCCTTCGATCTTTTTAAAGCCTTTACAGCCGCTGTCCTTTTTCCTACTTTGTGTCTCTGCTGCTCGCATAGTCTCTTTCGTCTCGCGGGTCTTTTAAATGTCTTCTGAGAAGATCACGTATCGTAGCCTTGCTTTTGCTTCCCAGGACAGGATTTCTTTTTATAATAGAGAGAAGTGTTTTGTTTTATTTTAAACCTTCATCTTTGAAAAACTGGATGTGACAGAGCAATTATGTTGCCAGATTTAGATTCACAATCTAAAAAGAACACCTACATTTTTTGGACATGAGCAAAAACTTTCCTTTTTTTACAGACCAGTGAAATTAGTTTGGAATAGTCTGTGGTGCAGCTGGATGAATGCATGCTGGGTGAGTGCAGTGCTCATCTACAGTGTCCAGGATATTCTAGGTTCAACAGTTCTGTTTTGTCTTCTGCAATTTGCTTATTTACTACAATGCACGCCCTCTTAAAAAAACTTCTCATGCTTACCAGCTTGTGCTCGGTTGGTAACTTTGAAGTTTATTGCACAAGCTTTTTTTTTTATTGTTTTTGCTAACAAACAGGTTAAGTTTGCAGATGATACCAAGATAGGTGGACTAGCAGATAATTTGGAATCCGTTATATCATTAGAGAAGGACTTGGATAGCATACAGAATTGGGAAGATTTGTGGCAGATGAAATTCAATGTCAGTAAATGTAAAGTATTACACATAGGAAGTAAAAATGTTAGGTTTGAATACACAATGGGCAGTCGGAAAATCGAGAGTACACCTTATGAGAAGGATTTAGGAGTCATAGTGGACTCTAAGCTATCGACTTCCCGACAGTGTTCAGAAGCCATTAAGAAGGCTAACATAATTTTAGGATATATAGCACGATGTGTGGAGTACAAGTCCAAGGAGGTTATGCTCAACCTTTATAATGCACCAGTGAGGCCTCATCTTGAGTACTGTGTGCAGTTTTGGTCTCCATGCCACAAAAAGGACATAGCAGCGCTAGAAAAGGTCCAGAGAAGAGCGTCTTGGCTGATTCCAGGGCTACAGGGGTTGAATTATGAGGAAAGATTAAAAGAGCTGAGCCTTTACAGTTTAAGCAAAAGAAGATTAAGAGGTGACATGATTGAATTGTTTAAAATTATGAAGGGAATTAGTACAGTGGATCGAGACTGTTATTTTAAAATGAGTTCATCAAGAACACAGGGACACAATTGGAAACTTGTTAAGGGTAAATTTCGCACAAACGTTCGGAAGTTTTTCTTTACACAAAGAATGATAGACACTTGGAATAAGCTACCAAGTAGTGTGGTAGACAGTAAGACGTTAGGGACTTTCAAAACTCGACTTGATGTTTTCTTGGAAGAAATAAGTGGATAGGACTGGCGAGCTTTGTTGGGCTGAATGGCCTGTTCTTGTCTAGAGTGTTCTAATGTTCTGCCATATTACCTTCATTGTAATGACTCATGATAAATTACTATTATTAAGATAATTATGCCAAAAATTGTCACTCTTTATTCTCAATTAACTTATTAATCATATCATATTTGGGTATGCCGCAACCCATTATCATAGACATTTTTAAGGTTTGTTTCACTTGTTTATAAGATTTTAGTTTCATTTTACTGTACTTGAGTTATTGTCTGTATTTTTCAGAAACAAAAACACCATTCATAAGCCAAAGTAATGTGAAATATTTTTAATCCAGATCAGAATTTATTTATAAATCCTCATTTGGGAATCATGTAAAAATAACTGATGACTAAACAACATTCTTTAGAATCGAGAGTGTATGGGTTTCCTTCACAGCATATGTTTGTCTTTTCTTTCGCATTCATCTTTAAAACAATAGGGTGCCAATTTTATACTTATTCAGATACTTTGGTTTAATTTGTAATTAAATGATGATGTAATGTTTACTTCATATTACTTCACACACATTTTTTTTATCCCACCGGGAGACCAAAACATCATCTTATAGCATAAGATTGTCAATCGATTGCTTTATGAAGCTTTTTTGTAGACAACTTCAGGGACAGGAATGACAAAGTAGTACTCTATACTCACCATGACGGTGGTCGATTGAGAGGGGTTTCGGGAAACCCACGAAAACATAACTTGTATGTTACATATATAAATTTTAAAGTTGCTTATTAAGCTCTATGATTCACTGTTTTCAAAAAACTCACCTCTGTTTGGAAAAACTTGGAAAGAAGACATTTTTTTATATACTGTATGTCTTCACTGTGTAGAAATAACAGATTTGTCATTTTAGTCCTGTTTGTAAACATAAATAATCAGCATTGTTTAATTTAATCAAGCAGTACCACTAGTGGCAGATTTGCCAAAGGTAATTTCAAATTGAACAGTGAAAACATTATATAAAATTAAATATATTCCTCATGTGTTTATGAGGAATATACAATATCAAGGAAATACACTGCATTTAAATCAAAGTGACATGATTTTATACACAATTAATTTATATATATTGTAAAGTGTGTGGGAGATGTTTGGTGATTGTAGAGATTAGTGTAGAAAGTATTTTTTCAATACATTTCTGTAATTGGAAGAAACCAGAGGCAGCATTTTTTTTAAATAAAGTACCTTAACATATTATTTTTTATATTTTTTATTCGTGCCTCTTTAGTAGCCTGGTGATCTCAATATCTTAACAGGAGACTAGACAGTGTTGAGAAGTATAGGATATTATTGCAAGCATAGTCCAGAAGAGGATTAATCAAAATGGCCAGTAAAAAGACAAGAAGACATTTTAAAACAAAGATTTACTATTTTTTAAAAAAAATATAGTTTCAATCAGGATATTGAACTTTATTTATCTAATATTATTTTTAGACACCTAAAATGTTTTCTTGTAAATATGTTAATAAAGCTTTTTTTTAAGTGTTTGAATGGAAGCACTGGTATCCACCAGCTAGACATTGTTGCACCCATGGAGGTGCATCAGGCAGCAAATGCCTAGCAGGTTAGTACCTGTGCTTCCTTTTACACATCTAAACAGCTTTTCTAACATATTTATAGAGCATATTTTCAGATATAAAGGAAGATTTTTTTTCTACTGGCAACAAAATCACAGAAGAAAGGAAATTAAAGTGATGAGAGAATATACAGAATCTAACGTAGCAAATGTATTTGATATTCCTATAAAATAAAGTTATAAGCACATATTTAGAAATATGTTTTTTTTCTCAAATACTTCTTTTAAAATTAACAATTTTTAAGGAGTAAAAACAAGGCATCTCCCTTTATTAACTTGAACAATGGAAACAGTTATCAAGTTCTAAAAGATATTTTAGATCTCACCTCTACAGAAGCTATCTAGCACCCCCTTTTGAGGAAATAACTCAAGAGAAATAAAACTGAACAACTTATAATATCTCTGCTTTTTCAATTTGGTGATGAATATACAAGAGATCTAAGCCAATAATGCTAATAATATTTTAAAAAAATGTATTTAATCTAGTACATGTTTGGCCTTTCTTCAACATACTGTACTGTATATTTAAAACTGGTTGCATATTTATATATTAAATACAACCTACAGATTTCAGAATTTAAAAGATAGTGCATGAAATTCAATAGAAAAATAAAAATAAAATCCAAAGAAATTATCAATAAACTGGTTTTAAATCTGCAAAAATAATTTAATTCCCTTAAACTTACGTTAGCACCTAGGGTTTTTTAAATCTTAATTTAAAATCTGATGAAGTATAATGCATATGTCTTTCTAACTTACAGTATACAGTACTTATTTCGGTCAATTTGGTGTTAGAAATTAACTGAACTACCAGGCGATTGCCAAGTGATGCTTAATGTACGTGTTAAGCAAATTAAGATTTTATTTACATCATTGTTTTAAAAAACCAAAATGAATTAATAATATTAACAAATATACCCACTGTAACAGTAAAGTGAACCATGAAATGGTTTGAGCAAACACCTTTAGCTGGGGAGTTATTTCAAATAAGATGTCATTGTGGCAAAAAATGTAAAAACATAAGAGGAATGAGGGTACAAGTACCAAAGACCAAGTGTTTGAAAGTGGAAGAAGTGCTGGAACACACAGAGGCAGTAGGTACCGATGAGATGATAAAGGACAACAATCGGGTAACTCCCCAAAGAACTGGAGATGTCCCAACATCCATTTCATAAAAATTTTAGAAACTTGACAAATGAGAGGAGGCCATTCAGTCATCAAGTCAGTTTGTTTAGCTAATAGCTAAGTTGTCCCAATATCTCATTCAGATTCTTCTTAAAAGGTTTGTCAAGGTTTCTGATTCAACTACATGTCTCAGTTCTCATTCCACTCTGAACCATGAAAAGAGATAAGTTGATGATACCCCAGAGTCCTAGTCAGAACCCTAGGAAAGATCACTTGGACCAAGGCAAGCAGCAGTAAAGAATGGAAACATCTAGATGGAAACATGCAATTCTGGAAAGGTTGAATGGAAAGATACACATATAGCAATAACTCATGATTTGGCAAAGAATAATTTAAGACAGCAAGACAACTAAGGCAAACAATGTGTAGGACATGGGAGAGCAAACAACAGGACTGAGACAACAGCTCTACTAAATGAGAAGAGCAGAGAAATTAAGAAAGTGGAGAGAAAGTGGGAAAGTCAGATAAGGAGGTCACAGTTTATCAAGGATTCACTCCAGTTTCTAAAAGCCTGGGAAAATCAGGTCAGGACAACTGGTGTGTTCAAAACAACAAATGGAATAATAGATTAAAAGCACATATGGCAAAATCCAAATTATAAATGAGGTAGTAGAAAACCCAAAGAAGTATAGAAGATGAAGCACCAAAGAAGGAGCTAACCATCATCAAGCTTTCTTAAAAAGAAGTTGAAGATATTTCCCAGGAAAAAGTGGGATACTGTAGAAGGTTTTTGAGAAGTATTCAAAGAGGAAAAGTTGATACCATTATGTTGGAAGATGGCATAATACTGCTTTGTTTTGAAGGACACAGAGTCCTTAAATTTGGGCAGGTTAGAACAGTCACATTTTTAGTGTTGAGATGATATTGGAAGGTGTTCTTTTCAGTATTAGTCAAAAGAATGACTATGACAACCTAAATGACAGAAAACAAGTACAGGTGCCGGTCATAAAATTAGAATATCATGACAAAGTTGATTTATTTCAGTAATTCCATTCAAAAAGTGAAACTTGTATATTAGATTCATTCATTACACACAGACTGATGTATTTCAAATGTTTATTTCTTTTAATTTTGATGATTATAACTGATAACTAATGAAAGTCCCAAATTCAGTATCTCGGAAAATTAGAATATTGTGAAAAGGTTCAATATTGAAGACACCTGGTGCCACACTCCAATCAGCTAATTAACTCAAAACACCTGCAAAAGCCTTTAAATGGTCTCTCAGTCTAGTTCTGTAGGCTACACAATCATGGGGAAGACTGCTGACTTGACAGTTGTCCAAAAGACGACCATTGACACCTTGCACAAGGAGGGCAAGACACAAAAGGTCATTGCTAAAGAGGCTGGCTGTTCACAGAGCTCTGTGTCCAAGCACATTAATAGAGAGGCGAAGGGAAGGACAAGATGTGGTAGAAAAAAGTGTACAAGCAATAGGGATAACCGCACCCTGGAGAGGATTGTGAAACAAAACCCATTCAAAACTATGGGGGAGATTCACAAAGAGTGGACTGCAACTGGAGTCAGTGCTTCAAGAACCACCACGCACAGACGTATGCAAGACATGGGTTTAAGCCGTCGCATTCCTTGTGTCAAGCCACTCTTGAACAAGAGACAGCGTTAGAAGCATCTCGCCTGGGTTAAAGACAAAACTGCTGCTGAGTGGTCCAAAGTTATGTTCTCCTTTGGAAATCAAGGTCCCAGAGTCTGGAGGAAGATAGGGGAGGCACAGAATCCATGTTGCTTGAGGTCCAGTGTAAAGTTTCCACAGTCAGTGATGGTTTGGGGTGCCATGTCATCTGCTGGTGTTGGTCCATTGTGTTTTCTGAGGTCCAAGGTCAACGCAGCCGTCTACCAGGAAGTTTTAGAGCACTTCATGCTTCCTGCTGCTGACGAACTTTATGGAGATGCAGATTTCATTTTCCAACAGGACCTGGTACCTGCACACAGTGCCAAAGCTACCAGTACCTGGTTTAAGGACCATGGTATCCCTGTTCTTGATTGGCCAGCAAACTCGCCTGACCTTAACCCCATAGAAAATCTATGGGGTATTGTGAAGAGGAAGATGCAATACGCCAGACTCAACAATTCAGAAGCGCTGAAGGCCACTATCAGAGCAACATGGGCTCTCATAACACCTGAGCAGTGCCACACACTGATCGACTCCATGCCACACCGCATTGCTGCAGTAATCCAGGTCAAAGGAGCCCCAACTAAATATTGAGTGCTGTACATGCTCATACTTTTCATGTGCATACCTTTCAGTTGGCAAACATTTGTAAAAATCCTTTTTTTGCATTGGTCTTAATTGATAATTAATTTTCCGAGATACTGAATTTGGGATTTTCATTAGTTGTCAGTTATAATCATCAAAATTAAAAGAAATAAACATTTGAAATACATCAGTCTGTGTGTAATGAATGAATCTAATATACAAGTTTCACTTTTTGAATGGAATTACGACCGGCACCTGTATATACTGTAGATAATGTACATTCACATGCACAGTAGGAAGGCCAGAGTTTTCAGAATACTAGAATCATACAGGAATTCTAAGCCACATTATTTACGAAGTCAAGTCAAGTCGAGTACAATACATATGAATTCATCTCACTAAGTATTCTAATCTGGGTTGCATTTGAAAACTAAGATATCCCACACCTTTTAACACTAGAATCCCTGAAGCCGTGGCTTTTTATTCATCGACAACAACATGTAAATTGAATGATTTTCTTTTCTTTGAGTATACTCTTGAGTAAAAGCACAATTGTTTTGTTACACTTTTTGTGAAAGAGTTCATTTGATATTTGGACTTCAGTCTTCACACATTATACAAGTTAGCATTTTGTCAATTACTATAACATGAAAAAAGTTTGTTTTAGTTATGTGTTCAACATTTCTTGCCTCACATTTCCTGTCATCCTACATTTACCCAGATCGTTGTAGACACAGAACAAACATAAAATGTATGTATTCCAAATAACAATATATTATTTACCCTTTACCAGCGAATGCTCCCCAATCTGACTCGATACAATTCCAGGCACCACACACCAAGCTCTGTGAACTTCAGCTGCTTCAGTGGGGGGTGCGATAGCAGGCTGAAAAACAAATACGCTGATGAGGAGGTGCAAAGGAATTTAAGGTTGCCCGGCATTTTGACTTTTTCATAGGCATCAAGGATTCTAGTGTTAAGGGAGATGATTACCAGCTACTACAGAAGAATTTTATTTTGTGCTACAAGACCCCACTGTTTTTAGCAAGATGGTAAGGAATAAAGTAATGAATTTTAACAGGTTTCCTTTTCATCATGTGTACTGAACTTAATGTTAAATGCAGCTGGATAATATGCAAGTAGATCACAGATGAAATAAGGTACATACTCTCTTTGGGAATTCAGGACTGATCTGACCTACTGTACTACGCATCTGATTGGAAAATGGGTACTGAAAGCACTAGAAGATATGGAAGCTCAGGATAAAGTTCATTCTAAAGAAGTTAAGATGTATGGTGTGGTTGTAGTAACACTCAGTGTGGTGGGGGCTGGGTGAGAAAGATTTTAGCAGACATCACGGAAGCGCTCCGCTTCACATTGATCACAGCCTGACCCTGTGTGGGCAGTTAATGGGGTTCTCATTTAGCTAATGCTTTAGATAAACTATTTCTGAGGGCCCTTGTCTGGACATTGTTGATTTGTGGCTGATTACCAGCCATCACCACAATGCAAAATATACAACCTAGGAAGGATCATGGTGTGATTCCACGACAATACATATGATGATGAGGAAAGACAGAGTGACCAATAGATCTACTGTCGACTCCTGATCCAAGGTAAACAATTTATCAATGCAGATTAACACTAGAATTACCAGAGCCTATGAAAATCGCTTCTCACCTCTCCGTCAGCGTCTTTTGTCCTTTAAATGTGTTGATAAGCAGCAAGCAGTCTGCTATCACATCATAGCGCGTCTTTATGTGAAAATAGCAGTGTCAGATTGGGGGGGGGGGGGGTGGGGCAGGATCATGAACGCGACGGAGGGAATGAAACTGAATAATAAAAAAAAAAAACAAAGCTAACCTTTACAAGTATCATACATTTACACTGGCTGTTACAGACTGAAAACAAATGTATGTTTTTATTCTAAAATAGTAAGAATAAAAGCAGCTCACTTCTCAAAACGGACTTGTCGGGGATCAAACCCGTGAAGGTTTGATAACCAGTCAACAGTTGATACCATTGCACCACCGAAGCAGTCGTAGTAAATGGGTGTCAATGTCGCACCCTAACACATGTTGTTCTTCTGCAGTTATATTTTTGAATAAAAGCGCACTTGTTCTGTTATATTTGTACCTTTTGTGAAACTGTTTCTTTGATATTTGGACTTCAGGCTTCACACATTATAAACTTCATGTCTACATTTTGTCAATCTATACTAATAAAAGGCAAAGCCCTCACTGACTGACTGACTCACTCACTGACTCATCACTAATTCTCCAACTTCCCGTGTAGGTAGAAGGCTGAAATTTGGCAGGCTCATTCCTTACAGCTTCCTTACAAAAGTTGGGCAGGTTTCATTTCGAAATTCTACGCGTAATGGTCATAACTGGAAGGTATTTTTCTCCATTTACTGTAATGGAGTTGAGCTTGAAAGCCGTGGGGGCGGAGTTTCGTGTGACATCATCATGCCGCCCACGTAATCACGTAAACTGACTGTCAACGCACTATGTAGAAAACCAGGAAGAGCTTCAAAATGCGCTGAAGAAAACATGCATTATATAATTGAGAAGGCAGCGAAACAATAAGAAGCGAGCGAGTGACATATACTACCATATTCATCAGTGCAGCTACTTCGGAAACAAAGCAAGGTATAAACCTAAACTTTAAATTAAGTTAATAGACAGGCTGCCGCTGGCGTTTTTCATGCCCACGGGTAATGCGGGATACAAGTTTAATGAGAGGACGCAGAATATAAACGAGAGTTTTGATCACTTTGTAACTAAGTTAAAATTGCAGGTGAAGGGGTGTGCTTATGCAAATTCCGAGAGACTGTGTTTGTGGGGGATTGACAGTTAAGGCGGGTGGAGGAGTCACGTCATCATATCCCCTCCCATTTACCTCATTTCGCTCTGAGCTGAGCTCCGCGGCTAATGCCGTCTTCCGAAGCAACTTCGTCACACTGCCACCTAAAGTCAAAACTTAAATATATAAAGTCAGCGTCGGAATATATAAACTCAGCGCTGGAATATATAAAGTCAAATCTTGAATATATAAAGTCGGCGTCGGAATATATTGTCACGCTTGGGTCACAGATTTGCACAGAGACACAGGAGGTCGTAGAAACAAGAAGGATTTTTATTCAAACACTGCAAACACATGAGCTTAAACGTGCTCCATGACAAGTCAGAGATGACAGTTCCGCTAGGAACAGAGAAAGAGAGCGATAAAAGCAAGCAAACAATAAATTTTCAACTGACAGGCGCTGCACAAGGCTTTTAAGTTAGCGGAGTATCGCGCGAGGTTTGCATTACGCGTTATAGCGCAAGTGAGAAAGTAAGGAGCAATTTGAGGGTAGTCTGTGTTTCAGGGGTTGTGGTTTTCCCAGAGGCGTCTGTATCTTCTTGGGGTGCGATCAGCCCTCCAGCTCACACCCTCCCCCTCAGCTTTATTCACATTTCCGTGAATCAAGCGACTCTCTGTACCAGGTTCATTTAGTCTTGATAATACGTCTGCGTTGACGTGTTCAGAACCTGGTCGATGTTTTACTGTGAAACGGTAAAAGTTGTAAGCCCAGAAACCATCTCATGTGGCGAGAGTTTGTATCTTTCTGTCGGTATGACCATTGAAGTGGAGCATGATCAGTTACCAAAGTGAAGTTTCGTCCCCACACGTAATAGCGAAGCCCTCCAGCTCACAATATAAAGTAAGCGCTGGAATATATAAAGTCAAAACTTCAATATATAAAGTCATCGTCGGAATATACAAAGTCAGTGCTGCAATATCCATCCATTTCCCAACCCGTTGAATCCGACCACAGGGTCACGGGGGTCTGCTGGAGCCAATCCCAGCCAACACTGGGTGCAAGGCAGGAACCAATCCTGGGCAGGGCAAATGCATCATTTTCAAAACATTAACCGAACAGTGTTTTTTTAATTTATTTTTCTGAATACGTTTTTGTTAACTTACTTCAGTTCAGAGTCGTTTCAATCAATATATTTTGACTTTGAGTTTATATATTCAGGAATGAGTTTATATACTCCGATGTTGACTATATATAATCAGGAATGACTTTATAAATTCCGACGCTGACTTTATATATTCAGGTTTTCAGTTTATATATTCCAGCGCTGACTTTATATATTCTGACGCTGACTTTATATATTCAAGTTTTGAATTTATATATTGCAGTGATGACTTTATATATTCAAGTTTTGACTTTATATATTCCAGCGGTGACTTTATTTATTCAAGTTTTGACTTTATGTATTTAGAAAAAAGTTTTGACTTTATATATACTGACGCTGACTTTATGTATTCAAGTTTTGACTTTATATATTCCGACAGTGACTTTATATATTCGGGAATGACTTTATATATTCAAGTTTTGACTTTATATATTCTGACGCCGACTTTATATATTCAGAAAATCAATGTATTTGCCTGTTTCGCAACCCATAGTATATGTGTGTGTGTATATATGTACACATGTATGTGTATATATATATATATATATATATATATATATATATATATGCCAGCAGCACTCATGATAATGACAAAACAATTACGTTGTCAATCATGTTACGTTATTATTAAAATGTTTCCTTTTCTTTTTACTTCTCCGCTGCCAAGCGTGGGTATTTTGCTATATATCTATACTAATAAAAGGCAAAGCCCTCACTGACTCACTCACTCACTCACTGACTGACTCATCACTAATTCTCCAACTTCCCGTATAGGTAGAAGGCTGAAATTTGGCAGGCTCATTCCGTACAGCTTACTTACAAAAGTTAAGCAGGTTTAATTTCGAAATTCTACACGTAACGGTCATAACGGTCGACAACGTCCGCCATGTTGAACTTTCTTATTTATGGCCCCATCTTCACGAAATTTGTTAGGCGGCTTCCCTGCGCTAACCGAAACCGATGTACTTACTTATTTCGATGGTATGACGCCACTGTCGGCCGCCATATTGAACTTTCCAACGTCACCAATTTTCCAACTTCCCGTGTAGGTAGAAGAATGACCCCGTCTTCACGAAATTTGGTAGGTGGCTTCCCTGCGCTAACCAAAACGATGTACGTACTTATTTCGGTGGTATGACGCCACTGTCGGCCGCCATATTGAATTTTCCAAACGTCACAAATTCTCCAACTTCCCGTGTAGGTAGAAGGCTGAAATTTGGCAGGCCCATTCCTTACAGCTTACTTACAAAAGTTAAGCAGGTTTCATTTCGAAATTCTACGCATAATGGTCACAACGGTCAACGACGTCCGCCATATTGAACTTTCTTATTCATGGCCCCATCTTCACGAAATTTGGTAGGCGGCTTCCCTGCGCTAACCGAAACCAATGTACATACTTATTTCGGTGGTATGACGGCACTGTCAGCCGCCATATGGAACTTTCCAAAGTCACTAATTCTCCAACTTCCCGTGTAGGTTGAAGGTTGAAATTTGGTACTTATTTCGGTGGTATGATGCCACTGTTGGCCGCCATATTAAACTTTTAACGGAAACCGATGTACGTACTTATTTCGTTGGTATGACACCACTGTTAGCCGCCATATTGAACTTTCCAACGTCACTAATTCTCAAACTTCCCGTGCAGGTAGAAGGCTGAAATTTGGCAGGCTCATTCCTTACAGCTTACTTACAAAAGTTTAGAAGGTTTCATTTAGAAATTCTACGCATAACGGTCAACAACGTCCGCCATGTTGAACTTTCTTATTTACGGCCCCATCTTCACGAAATTTGGTAGGTGGCTTCCCTGAGCTAACCGAAACCAATGTACGTACTTATTTCGGTGGTATGACGCCACTGTCAGCCGCCATATTGAACTTTCCAACGTCACTAATTCTCCAACTTCCCGTGTAGGTAGAAGGCTGAAATTTGGCAGGCTCATTCCTTACAGCTTACTTACAAAAGTTAAGCAGGTTTCATTTCGAAATTCTACGCGTAATGGTCATAATGGTCAACAACGTCCGCCATGTTGAACTTTCTTATTTATGGCCCGATCTTCTCGAAATTTTATAGGCAGCTTCCCTGCACTAACCAAAACCAATGTACGTACTTATTTTGGTGGTATGATGCCACTGTCGGCCACCATATTGAACTTTTCAACAGTCTTTGTTACTTAAGGGCCCATCTTCAAGAAATTTGGTACATGGGTTCCCAACGCTAACTGAATCCTACTTACGTACATATATACGTCCATAGCCTGCAGCTTAGTCACTGTGTGAGGTGGCGTTGGGTCCCCCATCCCAATGCCTCCCACGTTGTTGGCTGCCTGCCTATATAAGACCGTCCGTCACTCCGGTCTCTACATTCCCTTCCTTGCTTCGCCACGGGATTCACGTCTCCCTACTGATAGCTACAGCCTTTTTGTTTAATCCACAGCTTCTCCGCTGTTTTATTGTTTGTTTATTACAATTATAGTTATTGTATAGGTATTTTAGACTTACTTTACATTGCTCAGGTACCCATTTCCTTTATCATTCCAACCCCCATTACCATGTCTATCGAGGTGATCACTATCGATCAAAGAACTGTCACTTACTGAGTGGTTTCCATGCCCGGAGATGGCACCTACCTTTTCCATTCTCTTTGTTACATATTGCACGGCCATATCAGGCTCACTCTTGATATCCGGAGGAACATTGTGTCTTATGTATTGAATGACTGGGACAGTTTCAAGGTGTGGACTGATGACGGTACAGGAGATAATTATACTACACAAAAGCACTATAAGAGTGAAATGCTTAAGCCCTTCACCTATGGTTCTGCATGTGAGTTGATGGCTGCCACTGAATTGTTCGGTTGTCGCTTTCAAGTGTACCGAAATGGCCAAATATTTTACACCTTTCGACAACCGCCAATGCCTCTTAAACATCTTAGATTCACAGGTCACGATTTCAGTAGTGGACACTTTGATGTTTATGAGTGTTTAAACTCTCAAAAGCTGGATGTGATTTTATCGATGAAACCGGTTGTGTGCTTACAATGCTTGACAGATGCCGAATGTCACTTCAACACAACAAATCCTGCAAATACTATCGTAATTGAAACAAACCATGAAACTCAAACCGATTATGACAGCAGCAATCCAAGCTGTGAGATTTGAGACAAGATTACTGTTCACATGGCCAACTGTAAGTTACATGCTAAAGAGTAAGCTCAGCGCACAGCTTGGTCATGTTACAACCGGAGGGCCGAACTGACAACATGGTATACAAAGAGATCCTTAACAAATAATTATTGGCATATTTTCCCTCAGTTTAAAAAGGTTACATTTTCTTCTTAATAAAAATTTTAAGGCAGTACTTCGCCGCTGCGAAGCGCGGGTATTTTGCTAGTATATATATATATATATAGATAGATATAAATATGACAACAACACTCATGTCAATGACAAAACAATTACATTAACAATCATGTTACGTTATTTTTTAAATTTTTCCTTTTCTTTTTCATAACTTCTTTTATACACTACTTCTCCGCTGCGAAGCGCGGGTATTCTGCTAGTTATTACTAAAACATGAAAAACATTTATTTTTTAACGATGTGTTTACATAGATCGTTGTAGACACGGAACACACATGAAATGCATGTGTTCCAAATAACGATATAGTATTTATAAAAGGTGTGATTTTGCTTGACTTCTCACTCTATACAACTCCAAGCAACTGACACGCAGGTAAACAGACTTGAGCTGAGAAAACTGTGCGCCGGTGGGGGATGTCATAGCAGACTGCTTGCTGCTTATCAACACATTTAAAGGACAAAAGACACTGACAGAGAGGTGAGAAGCGATTTAAGGTGGGACGGATCTTTGAGTTTTTTCGTAGGCTCTGGTAATTCTAGTGTTAACTTTAATGCCTGGATAAGTGGTTTGACCTATCTGGCAATGACAATATCAAGAATATGGAACAGAAGTTAAATAAGTGACCGAGTAAGAAGTAAAATAATAGACAGGGTTTGAACTCCAGAGGAAATTCAAGATGTGACTTTACTAACATGGGCATTTAGATCCAACAGCTCCTAACACTATTTGAAGTACATATTATAATTGTTGAAAGAGTGGAGAGAAAGACTAATGGAAATGGATTTACAATAGTGGTGTTGTAATATAGAGTTCTAAACTTGGCAGATGTGTGTGAGGCCTTCAAAATGTTCCACAAAAGGCCAGGACCTTTACAGGCCAATCCAGAAGAAGCTTGCCTCAGTCCAGCTAGTCCCACAACTGCTACCTGCAGGTTTCCAGCATAGCAGGCTCAAAAATGGGTGTTAGTCTTGAAAGTTCAAAATGACTATAAAAAATCACAAATATATAAAATAACACGAAAGAAAGGGGATTACCATAAACCCTTGGCTTGTACACAAAAGGGCAACAAAGAATCTTTATAAATGTAAGAAATATTAAAAAAAATATGAAATGTGTTGTTTAAAAGGCAGTCTTGAAGCAAACAAGTTCAAAACCACAATCTGTACAAGAAAACCAGAGAGAGAGAGAGAGAGAGAGAAGTAAAATAAGTCAAAATAAACAGTAAATCCAACTAAAAACAGTACTCACAGAAAAACTTGTTCACAAGCTGAAAGCTCAAATGCTGGATCCTGCTTCTGGCGAGGAATATAAAGCCACAAGGAAGACTCATTAGCTGTGATGTTAGGGGGAGCTCCACCTCTTGGAACATAAGGAAAACATAACAGATAAGACATGAAAAATATGAAAAATAATATTTTAAACAACTGTAACTCCCTTTGTCTTTAAAATGGGAGAAACATCTGAAAAATCTAGAGTTAGCATGGTCAGTGAGGCAGAAGTCATCATTGGATCAGGAAGAAAATGTTCTGCTGCAGGCTCTGAAATCTAGCAAAGAATGCTTTAAAACTTTCTAACATCATCAGGAACTTTTGTACTGGGAGACAAGTTTTGGGAACAACTCACTTTCAGCAGTGGGTTTAAAGGAGAGGTGTATCATGGTGCTAGAATGAAATTGGTGGAGGAGAGATAGAAGTCTACAGCAATAGAGCCTAGAGTGAATAGGGTTTGGACTAGGTGGAACTTTCCAGAGAGAAGAGTGACGTACTGTATAGAATTGTGGAGGTTCACATTTCTTTCCTGCTGTAAGCAGTATATGAAGCTCTGTCATCACAAGTGAATCTTTTTGAAGTTGATGGTGAGGGAAGAGCCACTCTTCAGACTCTTGGAGAATGGGGTATGGAACATATCCACTCTGAGTGCAGAGAGGAAGCACCAAGGAAGTTACAGATGGAACCATGAAAGGGTATACCTTGAAAAAAAGAGAATACGAATAAATTGTATGTCCATGGATTATGAAATAAGTGATATGTCAGGGAGAATGAAAACAGTGCAAAGTCTTGAAAGTCCTTGGAAAGAGGTTAGTTTTTGCAGAGGTTGTTCAAACAACACCAGATGTCATTTAGCCCTGCGAGGCAAAGAAGGTTATCTTTATTGAGCTGACAAAATCCTGGGAAGAAGAATGTGAGGAGGCCTTTGAGAGCAAAAGTACCAATAATGAAGATCTGGCACGAGATTGAAGAAGGAAAGAGTGGCAGTAGGTGTTCTTAGCTGAGGCTAAGGAGGATCCCATGCACAATTGATGTAGAGGTATAAAAAGACAGCAATTAGAAGGCTGGTGGAGGCTGCAGTGAGAGCCATGAGATTAAATGTCTGTAAGTGAAGAGCAATGACAAGCTACCACTGCTGACCTGGCAGTAGGATGAATATGAAAAAGGATCACAACGCCTGATAAATGCAGGGTTCCATCTAATAAAGTCAATTCTTTGTGAACAGTATTAGTCATTGAAATCATTAACCTCTTAACGCGCACACGTACCGGTCCCGGGACATGACGGCGATTTGACGACGTCACAGCCATGTGTGCATGCCCCTCTGCCATGCATCTCGAGATACTACCCATCAAATGAAACTTCAAAGTCTCGTCTTTCCGATGATATCAACCATTTTGACACACAACAACCACAGCACTGACACTAAAGCCTTTTTTACAGAGAAGTACATACTTTTAAGAGTTGACTTTCCCTACCTTTGAAGACTCTCTGCAAGTCAAACATCAATATTTCCGAGCAGTATTGGTCTCATTCTGTCCGTAAGGCTCCAGCGAATATAATTCAGTAAAACGATTAGGTCCAAAACACACGATATATCCTCAAAGGGACAAAAACTCCAGAAAACGTTTCATAACTTGAGACTAGCTACGTCATTTTTTTTCACTTTTATTGATCATATCAGGCGTAATTTGTTTCTGTCGGCGATAACCATGCTACAGCTGTTTACACGGAAGTGTTAGCTTCTGATTGACACCTAAGTTGGCCACTTACGACGGGTCTGGGGTTGACTGGCACCTCGTATAGCCAACGAGTGTCACAGACAGCTGAACGATGACGTACAACTCCAAACCCTGGTAGAATCTACCAGTTTGATTGGACACTGTGACTGACACTCAAAACTTACAGCCAATGAGCAGCTGAGCACGTCGATATGTAACTTGCCATACTAACTTGTAAACAAAACGATCAGAGCTGCGCGAAGCTGGCATTTGTGCCAGTCTGCAGACTTGGTGCGTGGTTGTTTATTGTGATTTCACCAAGTTTTTTTGCATTTTAAATATGGATAAAAGTACAGATAAACGTGAATACACTCTCGATTAAGTAATCGAGAAAGTAAAGTAATCAATCGGCCCAGGAGACGTCTAATGGCAGAGATAGACATGTGACACGCCCTTGTGCTTTCTGCCTGCTAGGGATTGATGCAATCAGTGGAACGTGGAAAAACTCTGAGCTGTGTTTTTAACAGTTTGTAAAAGAAATGTATATAGTTTGTGTGCATTTTATAAAAAAAAAAAGTAAAAAATAAAATATATATATATATTTTTGGCCCATAAGACTTGTGTTGACTATTTTTATATTGAAATGTGTATTTTTTATTGTTTTTATTATTTTTATAACTAATAGAGTGACACTGTGTGTAGATATAGATTCCTTTAGGTGTAAGCTTTCAGTAGAGCCCTCATTGATATATGTGGGTTGAAGCATTCAAAAGTTATTACACTTTTTCCATACTTCCAAAATGTGGATAATGGTCCCTCTAAAAAGCACCTGGACATGCCCACATAAAAACTGGTGTAAAAATGTCATTTTTACAGGTATTCTTTTCAAATTTGAAATGTGAGTAGTCAAAAAGTTATTCTGTTGGTACATAGTGTGTTTCTGTCCCCACCTACCTACTGCAGCTATAGAGGCCTTTATTTTCACAAAAAAACTTAGGCGAGAGCAAAAAAATTCAATTTTTTTGTGAGTTCTAATGTGCATAACTTTTGATCAGTCACACCTACAGTGATTCTGACTACTAAGGGTGAAACTAGAGAATGTTACCTTTACAAAGAGACCAAACATGTGTTTATACTCCAGATAGTTCAATAACAGCAATGATTCTAATTTGGAGAGGTCGAATTACAAACGAATTAGGAAAAATGACCCCGCTTGATATTAAGTAAAGAAAGTGTCAGTTGAGTACAGCAACATTTTACAATAATTTATGTAACAGTGTGTACCATTGGTACTATAAAAGAAAAGAATTTCATAACTGAATTAATTGGTGAGAGAAATAAATCCAAGCTCATTATGAATAAAAATAACAGGAGGAATGTCAAATAGAAAAACCCTCTACTTGTGCTGTAACTTGGTAGAAATGACATACAACTGTGATATAGATGCACTTAATTATTTGGTGTAGATGGCTTATAATGGTGCCTTCTATAAATGACCCACAAACTATTAATCGAAGGCTAAGGAAAATACTAATTATAAGGCACTTACATAAGAAGTACGTTGGATAGCATTTAACTCAAAATGTTATATAACCTGAACATTTTAAATGTATCCTAACCCCTTTTATTAAAAAAAATCTGTAGCTCTAAAATTAGTTTTATTCAAGAATAGTAAGTTATTAATGGCACAGCGTGAGCATACAAGGTGATTGTATTTTTTTGTGATAAATCCACCTCTCACAACATTCCTCCCACACTTCAGCTCCAGCAAACTGCTCTGGTACTCTAGAAACACTAAACAACTCAGAGGAGTGAATGTAAAGATTAATCATAAAATTTTACTTCTCACTAGGTGCATGATGGTGTGGGTGGCATAGGAGGTGAGCAGTCCACTTGGATGTCTGCTGCAAATATTTATTCCTAGTAATACAAAATGTGCTGCACTCATGCATATGCTACCATATTCCAGTTGGATAGTTTAGATAGGCAAAGCAAAAATAATGAATTGTTCTCAAGTGCTGTTCTATGTACAGTGGATTCAAAAACTATTTAGACCCTTAATTTAGTACTGTGCAGAAGCCTCTTTGGCAGCAATTATAGCTGTGGGTCTTGGCTAGGTCTCTACTTTGCACACTTTTGCTTGGGTAGTTTCTCCCATTATTTGAAGCAGATCCTCCCTTCAAGTCCATTAATACTAGAATTACCAAACCCCACGAATAATCCTGGCCCACCTTAAATTCATTCACACCTCTTCGTCAGCATCTTTTGTGTTGTAAATGTGTCGATAAGCGCAAGCAGCCTGCTATCCCACCACACTCACCAATGCAGAAAAGGCAGAAAGTTCTCTCAGTCTGTTTACCTGCGTGTCAGTTGCTGGGAGATGTATAGGATAAATAATATATTGTTATTTGGAATACATGCATTTCATGTGTGTTCCATGTCTACAACAGTCTATGTAAACACATCGTTAAAACAGAAATGTTTTTCATGTTTTAGTAATAATTGACAAAGTGTAGACATGAAGTGTATAATGTGTGAAGCCTGATGCTCAAATATCAAATTAACACTTTCACAAAAGGCACAAGTACAACAAAACAAGTGTATTTTTATTCAAGAATATAACTGCAAAAAAAGAACTTGTGCTAGGGTGTGACATTGACATACCTTTACTATGACCACTTTGGTGGTGCAGCGGTAAGAACTACTGACACGTAATCAAGACGTTTGTGGTTCGATACCGGACGCATCCGTTTTGAGTTGTGAGCTGCTCTTATTCTTACTATTATAGAATAAAAACATACATTTGATTTGAGTCTGTAACAGCTGGTGTAAATTTATGGTACTTGTAAAGGTTAGGATTTTTTTTTTTTAATTATTCAGTTTTATTGTCTCAGTCGCGTTCACGCTCCTCCTGATCTGGCACTGCTGTTTTCAAATAAAGATGTGCTATAGCAGAGGTGACCTTAGATGAGGACGAGGGTTCTACAACAGAGAAAAAGAATAGAAGCCCTCCCCGAAAGAAACGTCCACTCACATATAAGAACAACGCAGCTGCGCCAGGCGTAAAGGCGAAAGATGGCACTGTTTGGATGCAGCAACAGGTCTGGCATCATCAGGCCAGTCATTCTGGCCCACACCTGTCCTTCAAAGAAAAAGCACGGCTTACAAAGCTCACCAAGGTATCATGCAAAGTCCTGTTTGTGATTATGTTTTGTGATGGTCTTTGTAGCTGCGTTTTCCCAAAATTACCAAAGTTCAACAGCTTCAACTCAAAAAATGGGATTCAACAAAAGCCTGATGTGCAGAAATGATTCCACAGACAAAACATCTTCGTTTTTTTTAAAGTAAAACAGTTCACACAAAAAAGGGGAAAATTAAAATAGCAAAAAAGGAAAAATTAATGTTAAGAAAAGTTCAATTCTAAGCTTAATCTTGTTACATCTCAAATTGTTACTATTTACTTTACATTTCTGAACCATTTCAAAACAGTGAGAAAACTGTATGCTTATCCCATTTCTAAGTTTAAAATTAGTCTTTTAAGTCCCTATGTACTGGGACCTGTTCTAAACAACAACTGAGCTTATTGTCACGCTGTTTCTCATTTATAGTAAGAAGGTTCTATTTCTTGCTAACTTATAGGGGGAAAAGACTATACCATAGGTTATGACTATGAAAGAAATTTATGTTCTATTCAAATTAAGCAAACATTAATATGAGTTTAACTCAAAACTTTGACTTTCTAAGATTGGCTCTTACAGTCTTTATATAAAAAACATTTATATGTTACTTATATAAAAGCCAGATCGAATGGTATTTACTTATCTTCCTACAGCATAAAGTCATAAGTAAACTGCAGAGCTTCCTGTGTTTTATCGTCTCGGACATGCTCACAAATTACATGTGTACTGAAGTGACTTTAGCTGCAGGTGGAAGCTCCTGTAGCACTCTATGCAACTGTGTTTGATCTTATTCAGGAAAAAATCCTGAATGCCCCATGGGAGAAAGACTTTCAGAGATTAAGGTCATAGAGCTTATGAAACCGTTTCTGGACAAAGGCAGAACTGTAACAACAGGAGCTTCCACCTGCAGCTAAAGTCACTTCAGTACACATGTAATTTGTGAGCATGCCTGTGTCGAGGAAATAGAGGAAGCTCTTCAGTCTACTTGTGACTTTACGCCGTAGGAAGATAAGTAAATAAATCAAGGTAAAGAACATTCAATCTGGCTTTTATATAAGTAACTTATACATGGTTTTCATATAAATACCATCATAAAACATAATCACAAACAGAACTTTATACGATACCTTAGCCAGCTCTGTAAGCTGTGCTGTTTTGTTGAAGGACAGGTGTGGAGCAGACTGAATGGCAGGATGACGCCGGACCTGTTGCTGCATCCAAACAGTGCCATCTTTCACCTTTATGCCTGGTACAGCTGCGTTGTTCATATATGTGAGCAGACATTTTTTGCAGAGAGGGCTTCTGTTCTCTTTCTCCGATGTAGAGCCCTCATCCTCATCTGAGTTCACCTCTGCTATAGCACATCTTTATTTGAAAACAGCAGTATCAGATCGGGGCAAGTGTGAACGTGACTAAGAGAATAAATCTGAATTAAAAAAACAAAAAAAAGCACTAACCTTTACAAGTACCATATATTTGCACTGGCTGTTACAGACTCAAATCAAATGTATGTTTTTATTCTATAATAGTAAGAATAAGAGCAGCTTACTACTCAAAACGGAGGCGTCCGTATCGAACCACGAACATCTTGATTATGAGTCTGCCATTTTTACTGCTGCACCACCAAAATGGTCGTATTAAAGGTGTGTCAATGTCACACTCTAACATGAGTTCTTTTTCTGCAGTTATATTTTTGATTAAAAGTGCACTTGTTTGGTTATACTTGTACCTTTTGCGAAAGTGTTTATTTGATATTTGGACTTCAGGCTTCACACATTATACACTTCAAGTTTACATTTTGTCAATTATTACTAAAACATCAAAAACCTTTCTGTTTTAACGCTGCGCTTACATAGATTGTTGTAGACACGGACCACACATGAAATGCATGTATTCCAAATAACGATATACTATTAACCCTATTCAACCCTTGCAAATGACACGCAGGTAAACAGACTTGAGCTGAGAGAACTTTTTGCATTGGCAGGGGGATGGGATAGCAGGCTGCTTGCTGCGTGTGTTGATTGACACATTTACAACACAAAAGACACGATGGAGAGGTGTGAACGGATTTAAGGTGGGCCGAGATTACGAGTTTTTTCATAGGCTTTGGTAATTCTAGTGTTAAACCAAGTGACAAAAACCTACAATCTAATTGGCTGTTCAGCAGAGCTGCTGAATCACAGAGCTGCGGAGGACTGCAGCTGGACCCATCCCCTTCCTTGGACTTTGTGTGTTTTTTGTCTTGACATTTAGAGTCAATTGTGGATCCTTATGTACACAGGTGTGTGCTTTTCTAAACAATGTCCAATCAATTCAGTTTGCCACAGGTGGAATCCAAACAAGATCCAGACACATCTCAAATATAAAAATCATCTGAATACTTATATAAAGGACAGATTTCAGTTTTTAATTTTTAATACATTTGCAAACCTTTTTGAAAACATATTTTACTTTGTCATTATGGGTTACTGAGTGTAGATTAATTGGCAAAAATGGCAAATTTATCTATTTACAATTAAATCTACAACAAAATAAACAGCAGAAGATGCATGGGTCTGAATACTTTCTGAATAAACTGTAAATCCCAAAAATCCTCTCTCGGTAAACTGTGGAATCTGCAGCTAAGACTGAATTACAGTAATAAGTGCAATAACATTTAACACATGTTTAATGTATCCTAATGCAAAAGAAAATCTTTTGGGCGTTGTATGCATGCATTGCTTTTGATAATTAAGTAGTACATAACATTATTTGATTTTAGCCAATCAGTAATCAACGTTTGAATAAGTATTATAGTGTTCTTATCAGTCCCGCAGTAATGAACCAGCAGGCATTCCCTTAAGATTACTAGCGCTTCCAATAGGTACTGGAACAGTTTAATGACAGTGTACATGAGCGATAGGTGTACAAGGCATTTAAACACCAGGGGTCTCTTGTACAAAACATACTTATGTTCGGAAATGTGCACAAGCCATTTCTTATGCAAAAGACAGGTTTTATGACCTTGGCCTGAAAATTGGCTTAATGTTATGGCAAATTTCGACCATCTGTAAATCCTATGTGGAAGTGAACAAGAAATCTCACTTTATTTCAGTCAAGCCTGGAAACAGATTCACAGATGGACATGTATGACAACAGGTTACCCTGGCTTTGTACCAGTTCCTCCTCCCATGTTTGCAAGAATGAAGTATGGCTTTGCATTCCGACCTACTTGGATTATGACTCCTTTGGCATAGAGTAGAAACAAATAATTCAGAAAAACTACAAAGAATGTCAGTGAGGACATTCTGCACATTTAGGACACCAAGCTGTCTTTAATTAGGACACCCTTATCATTTCTACCAAAGCCCCAGAGGCTCTGTATATCAGCATTTAGTTCTGACATTTTATGGGGTTGGCAATGATCAAACATTTGACACAGTGCCACCAAAGAACCTGAGTTTGAGTTGGTAGCACAGAATCATCTCATGGAGTACCCTCCAAGTCTATTTGGCAAAGAAGAGATATTCTTATTTCAGACAGGACAATATATATATTTTTCAGTAATCATTGTCTGTGAAATTGTTTCTCCCAAAAAAATGAAAGTAGAATAATAAAAAAACAATGAATATCACCAAGAATAAAAATGCAACACCTTGGCATAGTTGAAATGGAAACCCTGGCTCACTGCAATTACCCTGGACATTTAGAAATGATCCAAGCTAACTGGGAAGAAATCTGTTATTTTTCAAATAACCTAGGCTTCCTACTGTGAGCTCATATAGCTTCATTTGTGTATAAAACACTCTGATGGCACCTACCATCAGTTTCAAATTATTTTTGGGCCACTGACTACCTAGAAACACAGCTGCACAACGTTTTGTTTATTACCATTTGGCATCTGTATGACATATAACACAGACGCTTGCACAAGGTTTCCCAAAATGTTTTACAAGACATTTTTTGTTGTTACTAACCTATATATATATATATAATACTAAGATTTGTCTGGCATCATGCAGAAACGTGTGCATCCCTGGACTTTGAGCTGTGATCTTCATCTCAGTTTGACAACATCTGCTGTGATACGTTAAACATGACTCATTAATTGGATGTGTGGGCCACCTCAGGACGAAATTAGACTTTGGGTCCTTCTCACAACAGGCAACAACACAGCCTCACCACACTGCTGATAGCAACAACACAGCAGGGTCTTTGGGCACAGCTGCACTTCCTCATGGCAAGCAGCAATGTGGACATGGACAAGCATTGTGGTAAGTGTTTCTCACAGAAACAGTTCAGCTGTACACGCTGCTGTAACATTGAAGCTCACTGCACAAGCCACCTGAAAGCCATACATGACCAAAGAGTTGTAGGTGTGCACTGTGCAGTCATAAGCCTCACTCAGTGCTGACACAGCAGAAGGAGCAGCTGTCATAGTGCGTGCACTCACCTGCTTTTTTGAAGTAATGGCGACTCTTACAGAAAACAGTGCATATATTTTGTAGACTAAAAATTCTTACCATGACATGTAGGTTCTCAATCACTGCAGTTTTTCATCTTGTTTTCAGGCCGCCATCTTCCAGTTGTTTTGTGCATGTGAGATCACCTGGCAACTTTGAATATGGTGTGCAGGAACGCAGATGGTTGAGCCCAGGGCAGGAATGGGATTCGCAAAGTTACTTTTGTTTATTTTCACCACAAGGTTAGCAGTAGTGTTGCTATCTTTTGTTTATATTAGTTTATTTATCATTTTTAAGGTAGACCAGTTGATTTAAACGTTTTCATTAGATTAACGTTGCATCCCATTTTAGGTGATGTTAACTCCCCTCCTGGTATGGTTATTGGTGTCACTCTATAGGGAAGGCTTCAAGAGCTGGAATGCTCTCCCTTATTTAAATCCTGTGATGATGATGCAATGGGTGCACTACCACACTCTGGAGTGGGGTTAGACTATTTGGCACGAGGCTAACAACACAGTTAGTTATAGGCTGCCAGTAGGAGCAACTTTTACTCCTATAAGCCAGTGTTGGCTCCTGTTTTTCTTTTTTTGTCAAGGAGCTTTATTTGTTTATGGGCTGTAAGAGACCTTGAACAGATCAAAGCAGTTAGCCTTGGGGTGGCCTTGATATTTTATTGGATATTCACACCTCAGCTTTTTGTGCATTTTGGATTTATTTATATTAGAGGCATGGGTTTAGTGTTTGGGATTGTTTTCTCTAAATTATATATATTTTACCCCCACTGTATATATTCTTGAACTCTGAATAAGAACTTAGAATGATTTTTGTAAATAAAATATCACCTTCTTTTAACAACACCTTGACATCTCTGTATGTCTCTTTTGGTCATCTGTGTTCCCAGTTAGTCTTGACTTCTAGCAACACATCTGCTCCTGCAAGTAAGTCGTAACATGCTGTCACACGTGTACACATGGGGGACAGTTTACAGGTTCAAATACTGATATTCACCAGCCAAACTGTGGGTTGGCACTCTCACATAATCTTCTCTCCTCTTGTTCCTCTGCAGTTCACCCAAAGACCTGGCCCCTTAATGACATCACCACCTGTAGACACACCGTTGACATCACTTCTGGCCAACACTGATGACATCATTTCCCATACCCAGAATCCATCATGCCATCACATCAGTTCCTGTTCCGGTCATCCTGACTTCACCCCTTTCTTTTGTCCACCATATTTAAGCTCAGTTATCAACCTGTTAGCCAGTTCCATTTTGAACTCTGCCTGTAAAGATGTGTTTTCTTTAATTTTGCAGTATACGGGGTGGCAATTCCCAAATGTTTTTCTGTCTGCTGTCTGATTTTTACCACAAAGCGCTTCCTAAGCTATGTTATTGGGCTTTGGGTTCACAGAGCACCTGTCTGCTTGTTGCTGTGGCAACATCAGATGGCAGTGAAGGACACTGCAGCCATCTTGGCATAGTGACATAGGGAGGTGTGTTAAGTGAAAGGCACAAGCACTACCTTCTTTCAAAGGGGTACGGGTCCAAGTATTACTAGTTTATTATGAAACTGTATGTACTAATATAATAAGTAGTTGTACTTACTACAGCCCTCAATTCTCTAAAAAATCTCTTCCAACTTCAAATGCCAAGTGCCAGCAAGAAACAAGAGCGTGTAGTTCTTCTTACACCAGACTAAATCCTGCACTTGTAGTCCCATTCTCAAGATTTTCTATAATCATGTCATCACTCCCAGCCTCCTTGGCTGTCTTTATATCCCTCAATTCATGATACTCAATCTAAAACATTAAACAGATTATGAGAAATGTCTGGTGTTTCACAGACTAGTGCTTGGATTTCTGCCCAAAGACTTGTTTTTGTTTCATCAGACCAAGGAATCTTTTCCTCATGAGTCCATTAAAGTGACTTTTAGTCAAGAGTGGCCTCCGCCTATCTGCTCTACCATAAACACCTAAATGATGCAGTGTTGTTGAGATTGTCATTCTTTTGATAGGTTCTCCCATCTCAGCAGAGGACTTCTAAAGCTATTTTAGAGTGACCACTTGGTTCTTGATCACCTCTTTGACCATGGCTGTTCTTGACTGTTTACTCAGTTTGGCTTAACAGAAGAGGTCCCAAACTTCTTCCATTTTACTACTATTGGCCACTGAGCTCATGAAAATGCTCAGACCTTGAGAAAGAGTTTTATACTCCTCCTCTAGTTTTGGCTTCACCATAATCTTATCACAGAGCTCTACAGAGCAATAGACTCTACCTGTGAACATCCAGAGCTCCAGTCCATTGAGGAGGTTGTCGCTTTAATACTGTACATCAGCGATAACACCTTGGTTACACTACAGTTAAGATTAGGGTTGGGGGAGGGTTATCAGTCTCAAGTTAATTAAACCAAATGACAAAACCTACAATATAATTGGCTGTCCAATTCTGAACCACTAGTATATGTTCAGTAGTGATTTCTTCACCATAAGAAATTCAATAACAGCCCTTTGTTTAAAACACACATCACTGCACAATGTCATTTTAGGGACAACTTGAACTAAGGAAAAAGAACTGTTCGTGGGGCTACGGTAGCAACTGGAACATTTTAAATTTACCATAGAATAAGTTGATGTTGCAGACATGCCTGTTAATTTTGATTGAAATGAGGTATAGAATGTGTTGCCTAATTTTTGGGCAACCCGTATATAAATCAAACATGTTAGTTTTACCTGACAACAATTTACATTTAAACCTATGCTTACGCAATATTCTGTTTTTTGCTCTGATTATTTGTCACCAGTGAAGCTTGCCACTTTTCATGCAAATTGGACCACTAGCTCTGAGTGTATCTCTGATCTTGTCATAGAGTGCATATTGATTGGTGTCCATTTGCAGTGCAGATCAAGAGCCTGTATATATTATGTTCTCAACCAAACATGTAGTAAATCTGATAAACTGAATGTGCGTGAACACTAGGATGTTTTATCAAAGGCATACTTAACACCTTATACTAAGTACTCCAATGAGTTCAAGCATCACACTTACACCTCATAGTCTCCCTATTGCTTTAATATGTGTATGTCCCACTGTTTACACTCCATATGCATTTATATACTGCAATTTTCCAGCCACCTAGTAAACAGCAGATCAGGAAGTGTACCATGCAAATTTTCTTTCATACAACCCTCAAAAATGATTCCCTTCAGCTATTGAAATTACCTAAACTATCAAGATGTTTTGTGAAAGCATTTACTACAAAATAACAGTGGGCATACTGTAACTAATCTACAGCTCTAAATTAGTGTTGATAGAAAGGCAAACAATAAACTAACTCCAAGAGTCGAATGCCTTCAGCTACACTTACAAAAAGCAGGTAAACAATGCATGCTACTTTCTGTGAATATTACAGTTTTATGCCAAGCAAACTGCAATTATTTGAATTACCTTTTTATGTTGAGCATGATAGCGTGCTGGAATCCTTCTGTCAAAATCTTCGGTTTAAACATCCTTTGCAGATGCTCTCATAGAAACATTGTGCTGATTTCTTATCAGTTTCAGGCGGCTTTTTTTATTCCAGATCATTGAATTTCTCATTTTAAACATTGCCTCCATACTCCTTTGTTGTTTCTTTGCTCCATGTTTAATTCTGTATGTGTGCCGAGCACATCAAAAGAAGATGTGCCACCTTCATGCTTTTATTCTGAAAAAGCAAGAGAGCTGACATAATCATTAGTGGAAAACAACAGAGCTCACCTGCAAGATCTAATAAGGACTTTGAATTCACCACAGCACTGGTTTTTGTCTTGTAGTATAAGCCAAATTATGTATTTGCATATTTGTCTGTTTGTCCCACTGCCATACTGCACAAATAATTGAAAATCTAATGCACTTTACATCATTTATCATATGTGTGACCTTGAAAACTAAAGTTAATTAAGTTTTTATACAATAAGTTTATATAATTTTGTAAAATACTGTATACGTTTTATTTCTAATAATGCACATCAATGCCTATATGAAATTATAGCAGGTGTTTTCCTTCTGATTGAGTCCTTCTGCACAACTTATTTTTTAATACATTACAGTACATTATGGAATCAGGGGGCTCCAAAACTGAATATAACACTTAATTATTAAAGAAAAGAATGATAAACACATGCCAAATACAGTGAACAAGAGTTTAGAAAGGTAAAAATCCCATTTCACTAGGAAGCCAAGTCAAGTTTATAATGTGTATATCTTATAATGAATTTCTTATTTGCATATAATAATAATAATAATAATAAATTTTATTTATATTGCACTTCATATTTTAGAAATCTCAAAGATATTGCCTCAGAACAGATAAAAATACAATACCGAAAATAAAGAAGTTAAAAGCATATATGGAATGGAACATATATACAGTTATACAAAATATATATACACAATACACCAATGGTAGAAACTGTCCCTGAACCTATTAGTGCGGGTACCAATGGCCATCTACTCTTTGCTATAAAGTAGTGGTGACAAAAGCAGTTGTGCAGAGTGGCTGAGGTCTTTACTTACCCTTTTTGCCTTCAGACAGTAACTGAAACAGTTAAATTTGAAGATGACATGAGTCAGCTAAATCATTACAGACAGATCTTAACCAAATTAAGATAACATATCAGAAAATGTTATATTTGAATACACAACTGGATTCTAAATTTTGAAAGTATTCCTTATGGGAAGGCCTTACATTACTGTCAATCAATTAATACTAATGACATGTTTGGTTACAAACCACAGTGTATCGCTTATAAACCAAGGAAATTTAGGGTTAACAATTACAACAAATTAGTGAGGCCTTATCTGGAATGTTGTGTGAAGATCTGGTCTTGTTATTAAAAATGGACATAATTATGTTGTAGATAGTCCAGAGAGGATCAACTAGATTCCTGACCTAAAGGAGCTATTAGGAAAGATTAAAGCCCAAGGCTATGTCAGCAGCACTGGACTCAAGGAGTAAAACCACCACGGACATGATGGTCTCAGTCAATACCAAGGCCAAGTATACATTCACCCAAACTGAAACACACAGGAACCAATTTGTTGTCACCAATTAGCTGTGCCTGCACATCTTTAAGGGGTTGGGAGGAAAATCCATGCATGAACAGGGACATTGTACAAACTTCATTCCAGACAACCACTGGTTTCAGTATTTGAACCAAGGACACTGGATCCATGAAGCAGTTGTGCCAACCAGTATGCTACAGCGCCTTCTAGAGAAGGGGTACTCAGTTCTAGTCCTGGAAGTCAGCAGTGGGTGCAGGTTTTAATTTCAACCAGTTTCATAATTGGAAGCCAGGCCTAGCAGATAATGAAATCTGCTGTTTAATCTCTATACAAATCTTTATCACATTGTAGACTTTTCATCTTTTGAGAACATTATCCATATGTTTTGTGGTCCAGAACAGATTTGTACCTTAGGATCCTTCCCTTCCCTCTCGTTTATTGCAAAACATTGTATTAACAAAGATACTTCATGATGCACATACACAGGTTTAAATAAAAGCATGTTAATTGGACAGCTGGTAGTTCCTTTGTCATTTGCACTGCATTATCAATCGATTGTCTGGTTATGAAAAGAGGCAACAATTAAAACCTTAATGCAGCAGTTTAAAACTAAAATGAGCAATTAAGGGTACTGAATCATAACAAACAAGTTAACTAAAACTAAGCCCAAAACATATATTGATTTAGTAAAAATAATTTAAGTAAAAATCTATGTAAAAATTTGGTTAAAGAAAAAAACAAAAAAACTTCCAGGACCGGAGCCGAGTACCCTTTTTCTAGGGCAGGTTTATGCAGAAAATGCTCTAATAGTGTTAACATGCCAACAACAAGCATTTGTGCTTACCTGGTATTTTCAGTTCTGCCACAGTCTCGACTCATCTTTTTTTTTTTTTATTCTGTGTTGTATTATGACAGGGACGGGATGTTGAACAAGCAGAACACTGTTCAGAACACTGGCTTCATTCCCTACAGAACACTATTACTCTTCTCTATTCCTGTATTTTTGATTAAACCCTTATCTTTTTAGTGGGGATCGTAGTAATTTCTACTGAGTGCTCATTGATTTTGAACTCTCACACACAGAAGCCCATCTCTACAACTTGCGATAAAATCAACAACATTTTATTTTGTTGAGATCAGTCACTGAAGAGCTCACACTACACATTTAGTGCTCAATGGCACATACAGCAGGTTCTCATGACTAGGTACAATTATGCACTGTAAATAAAGGCTACAGTTATGACAATGGTAAATCTATGTATTGTATGTTTTCTTAATTTCTCCAATTCAAAATTATTTTGAAGTATTAGGTCTTTGGGTTTATGTGCAATGATATTTGTGACAGTTTTACAAAAAATAAACAATTTCATCGTAGCATAAACACCCAGATGATATCAATTTCAGATACTTACTAAATATATCTACCCCGTAGAGAAAATGAAGGTGAGACACTCAATTGTTTGTTGGACAAAGTTAACATATACATATACGCTGTTAAGTATAATTCTGTGGGTGGCAGTGGCAAACAACATTTAACAACATCCAAATTGTCTTTATATCATTCACACAGGTAATTTGTTGCATTTTTTGTGTTTTTCTGCTACATAGACATTTGATGATGGGACACTAGTACAAGTGTGACTTGTACAACTATAATATACTGACTGACCCAGTAAACATGTTTCATTGTGCCATCAGTAAAAAAACAGTGCATAGTGCCTTTTGTTTCATAAGAAATTCTGTAAGCATGTCCACAATCTTCCATATATGTGTGAACTTTTTCAATTTTTTTGAACAGCACATTATTAACATAAGAGAGCAGCAACAGCACCGGTCAGCCCTGTAGACAAAGAGCCTAGTAGTTTAAGATACTGCAACAAAGCATCTTGACAACTGTATGTTCTTGCCTATTCTTGATTAATAAGAAACTATCTAGATAACTGGAGATCCATGTTAGGACCCTGTCAGCAAAAACAGAAATTACACAGTTTGTTTAGACCACTTAGCCATTTTGGATTAGGCTGTTTATATACCTTTTTTCAGTTATTTTGTGCACATTTGTTTTTGTATCATTGTGTAAGGCCTACATTAAATTAGTATTGCTTTTGGTTTATAGTTTTTTATTAATTATTATTTTAATTATAAATATTATTTTTTATATTTTAAATTTTATTATTGATGTCAGTCAAAGAGAACTGTAAGCAATTAATTAAACATATTAATTAATTAAACAATAACAGTGTGCTGGCAAGTTGTATAGATCCATTCTGTTTTTAAATTGCTTTGTGTACCAATTCAAGAGAATTCTTTCATTCTTCATACATTTACTTCTGCCTATATGAAATTGTTGCAGTTTCTCAAAGTATGTTGCTTCAATTAATTTCTCATTCTAAATAAACCATTTAAATCCTCAAAAATGGCTTTAACTCCTTATAATGCAATAGAACAAGCAAAGTCATCCATAACTAGCACAGGGGAGCAACAGAAAAGGCACCACACATTCAGCTAAAAAATCTGGCATTTTTATTAATTTGGCCGAACTACCAAATGTAGTATGCATAACTATTTACCAGCAAAAATGTGGTGCATCCATACTTCACATGCATTCTATGTATGTCTATAATATTTAAAACATGTGTTCATATCTGTGGGTTTTATTGTAGAGAATGTTAGAATTCCTATACTTACTGAAGAGAAATAAGATCAGGATTTCTGAAAGCGAAACTGTATTTGTCACACATGCGCGTTAGAGGGGCATCCTCAGAGTTCAGCCAAGGTTAGCTATGCCCCGATAGGACGTGATGGGGAGCCTCAGCTAACAGTGTTGTCCTTTTTCTTGTCCTCAGCAGCAAAATGTCAGTTAAAAGCAATTAACTCCAACCATTCCATCCAGACAGCTATAAAAGCCCAATGCTCCCAAATTAGTGCATCTCATTTGGGCGGAGGATGGAGCTTCAAGAAGATGACCTGCTCTATAGAGCCATTACTTTGAAATCCACAAAGGCTATTTTATGTTCTATTTTGTTTTGTTGTTTGTTGCCACAATATTAAAAGGGGAAACGCCGCTGGCACCTCAACACTTTCTAAAGGTTCCTGTACTCCTTTCACTTGTCAACAGCATTGAAGTCTTTTGCCAAAATATGTGTATACATTTTTCAGTGTGAAGAATCAAGGAGGAGCATTATGTTTATGTACTTACAAACAAAAAGAATATACCAGATTTGAATTACAGTTTATATGGCCCAGCTTTGAAATGTATATTTTCCATGTTTCATTCTATATTAAAATTTATTCGATTTCGGGTAATTTATTCTATAAGCCAAAGAGTTCTGAGCCAACATAAAGTGCAGGATGATACTGAATAGAAAAACAAGACAAAACCAATTATATATTTAATTGATAATAGTAAAGAAATTGTGAAAAACAATGTGATGCTAGACTGAAAGTGAAATTGTCATAGACAATATCTTATTATTGAAAGAAGCTGTGCAATTGAAGAAAATCAAGAAAGGCAATGCAAAGAATATGTTTAGGTTTAAAAAAAGCACAGAGGTTATTATAGAAATAAGGCTCTATAGATTTAATAAATGCTTGTAGAATGTATAAGGAGCTAACACAAAATCAAAAATTTGCAAAAGAAAACTACAAGTTAATTAAAAGTGGAAGACTGTGGGCTTTCTTACTAAGGAGCCTATAAAAATATTAAATGGACAAAGTAAAAATAAATTGGTACATTAGTGAAAGGTAAAAAATGTTGCAGTCATAAAGAAAGGGCCAGAGATACAGTACTGAAAGACTGTGTTCACTGAGATAATAGTACATAAAACAGAAGAAGTAGAGAGTATCCTTGAAGTGCAGTTATCAAAAGTATTGCTCAAGGTTTTGCTCAGAAAGTTAAAAATGGGCAATCTGGGAAAATGGAAAAATGCAATTTGAATTATTTAAAGATTATAGAATGAAAAAAGCAAGAGCTTTAGATAGTGAAGATTACAATTAAAAAAAACATTTAGTGGATTTTGACCAAGATTTTGACAATGAAATGAAAACTTTAATAGAACTTGTTAAGACAATAAGAGTGGGCAGAAGAAAAAGAAAGCTCATTACTAATTTATACATACAGCAGACAGCAGAGATTAGAACAAGAAAAAAGGCAAAGACAGACAAGAATGATTGCTTTTGCTGTGACTGTTCCTTATATACATAGACATTATGATGAATGAGGTGAAATGAATGTCAACAAAACAGTGAAAGTAGGCTGTGAGCTATTGAAGGACATTAAGTTTGTGGAAATCAAGCTAGGAGGAAGGGCTTCAAAAAGCACAATATGAAGAAACTAATAAAGAAGGCAAAAGTCATTACTGTTTGTTAAAATGTTAGAGAAAGGGACAAAGAAAAGAATTACAAATGATACTATACTGGAGATGGCTGAGCCAGTTAAGTAAATCAGTTGCATATATTCACTTATTTCAGACACAGCAATGGTGAAAAGGATGGTGCATTCAAAAAAGGGTACATACTGGTGCTATTATTATCTAATTGAATGAACAGAATTTTTTGCATAAAACTATTGTCTAAGACTTGGAAGCTGGAAATGTCGTACATAAATGAATAGAATTTGCCAAAAATACATCGAGACAGAAAAATGTTAAAGGCATATTTAACCATATATAACAGATTTTAAATAACTGAAAAGGAAAAATCTAGTTAAAAATTGCTTTTGCGATCAAGGGTGATATCTGAAGATATTATAAAAAGAAAAGACTTATCCACAGACAACAAGTGAAGAGTTATGGGCAGAAGGACTTGGATGGAGTACACCTGCCTTCAGGCAGAACATAAAATGACAATTTAGAAATTTAGAGTTATAGGATTCAACAATGGACTGCATTTTACCTAAAAACTTGATTAATTAAGAGTCAACTAATTGAATTCACAGACAAAGTAAGAAATTGGACAAGATGAATATACAAAGTCACACATGTGTGCATGGGAGGCAGCATGGGGGCATGGCTAATGCTGAAATGCAAGTACAGAGGGTGATTAAGTGTGCTAATGCCTTTTCTCCTTTTGTTACAGGAGCAGTAAGATCTAATCTTCTTCCTCTTCTGGCTTTAGACCACACCCCCCGATAACCTCACATCCACCTTCCCTCCAGATGACCCACCTATTCCTGTTCTTCAACTATAAAAACCCATCACCTTTGCTCTGCAGTTAGTCTTTGTTGGTGACTCAGTCTCGACAGACTACTTAGTGGAGTATCACACAGTCTTTTTTTCTGAGTAAATCCTACAATATATCGGGTGGAACCCCAAACCTTTTTCTCTGTGTTTGTCTCTCTTTACAACATTAAGAATAAATTTCCAAGTTATAGCAGTGATACGCTTTGCCAGGTCTGCATATGACAATATGCTTTCATCGTAACCTATTAAGAGAAAAACCAGTAAAACCAGGCAAGTTTTAGGTAGCAGCATATTTACTTTGAATTCTAATCTAGAATGTATAACATTCAGAAAATGTATTCAGTGTAACTCAAACAAAACCTTTTGTCTTCATCACTCACAGAGAGTTTGCCATGGAAGTAGACTTTCCGATTGGAGAACAGATGTTAGGCATACAAAGCCAACTCTGAAGAACAAAGAACAAAGATGGTGTGATATTTCCTTGAATCCACATTTTCATATAAGCAGCCTTTACAATTTGTGAATTGGAGCATTATCTTGAAGCAAAAGGAGTATAGTTGACATTTAACCTTGTCCCCTTTCTTTGAAGGACTGCGACAAACACCTAAACAAATAAGTGTAAGGTTGACTGGCTATGTTGGTCTTTTAAGGTTCCTTCAACATAAAAAAATGTGCATATGATCTTGTCAGTAGTGGTTTTCAACTTAAATCTCTTTAATTTTGTAGAATCACAATACTATTGACTATTTTGTCAATTGCTGTTTGAAACCCAAGTTATAGTGGTGTACCCGTTCATTCCCAGATATAAAATGGATTTTAAATGGTACCGGCCTGAATTCATTAACTCGATATTCTCCTTGGATCATTGGATTAGATAAAACCTCTAAACTTTCATACACACCTAATATATTCGTACTCAGACTGTTTCATTTTTCGTGAGGAATGGATTTAGCTGAATAACTAATTCCTATAGTGTATGCTGTCTCACATATTATCACTGTTTGATTCTTCATTATGATATTCTCCATGATGATAACATTTTCTCCTATCAGCAATGTCATATATTGTTTAGATCTTGGGTTTTCTTTGAGAGACAGATTTTGTAGCCCATATTTTGACTGTGGAATATGAAGAAGACTGCCCCTGGGACAATTTGCCTAATCTAGAATTAATCCCGAAAGGTATACTGTTCTTCTGAATTACATATTCAAAGATAGCACAATAGTTAATTTTAGTTTTCTGTACTCATATAGGCTTTGTTCTGAAACAAGAAACATTCACTATAAAACACAAATGCTAGCAACTTGTAATTCACATATTTTAATACACAGGAGCTAATCTTTGGCCAAATATAAAATTAATACCACAGAATGCCAGTTCCAGGTTTAGGCTCAAATCCTTTTGATCACACCTTGTAAAATATGGCTAAATTTAAGGTCTTGACATAAACATACTGATTGTTTAAGAGTCAGCCCAGAGACAGAATAGCCTTTTATTATACAAGTTACTAATCTACAAACATGGTCAACATCCGAAACAAAGTTCACAAACTTATTAGATTCGCCAATATACATTTGCCAGTTATGTTTGTTTGTTTATAACATTAATCACAGCATCTCCTAAGTAGATAAATATTCTTTCAGGCAAAAGAAATCTCAGCTAAGACAGCCAATTTTGAATTGTGAATATGCATAAGAAAACAAGCCTTTACTAGAATTACACAGAATATAGACAGCCCAGCTGTGTGCAAGCCAGTGCAATACAGAGAGGATGAGAGTGTATTTTAAAGACTTTTGAAAAGCATCCAAAAGAAGTAATAATTATTCACTAATAGGAGATGAAGAGAATGGGAGTCAGGCAAATGTCAGTTTCTGAGAACAAACAGCATTCTGTGATATGGTGCACCCTTATTGAATAAATGCAATACAGATTTAATATTAAGAAGATGAAATTGAGTGTTAGAGTCCATGGTTACAGGACCTTAAGTGCACTGCAAGTTTTTTTCCTCATTCTTCCCTAACCCCAATTGTGGTCCTTTCTGTTATCAGTAGGCACAAGTCAAGAATTTTGTAGTAATATACTGCTCGTTCATACGACATCCATACAGACATATACTATATCTGTAGGTCTCTTTTATCATACTGTTTGTTATTGCTTTTACACAGGATATGTCTTGGTTGACGTGGACAATTAAATGCCTCACTACTGTAAATATCCTATAAAATACTATTTTTTATCATATATGTTTCTTTAGGTAATAAAACATTCACTAAGCTGACATTTCTGCAATGGATCAAGTCTAAAAAATCTTATACCTTAATTTAATTCCCGAAACAGAGTATGTCAGATAAGGAGAGAATGTAATGTTTTTTTTCTCTCCTTCCAACATTATGTCCTTCAGTCACAAACAATATAATGTGCTTGTGTTTAGTCAGCAGCCAATTTAAGTTTCCCTCTTCAATTAGGGTAGTACCTCATATGTCATAATAGTTCATCAGGCATTCTAGCAGTTATAATTTCTGCCGTATGGTGTAGGAAAATTTGTCTGCCCAATGTCTGCATATTTATATATGGCTCCATAGGACCAAATTGGAAATTGCATGGTAGAATAGATTGAATTTTATGTGTCCCCAAGTGGAAATCTGGATTTTTACAGAATATATATATATATATATATATATACAAATACTGTATACACTAATTGGAAACTATTGAAATTGTCAGAAAAAAAAAATGTAAAATGTAGAGATGTCAGGTAATTGAAAAGAACTACTCTGGGCATCTCTCTCCTAGGAGGATGTTTGCATCGCTTGTGCATTAGCAGCGGGAGGAAAAGTAAAACGGATACCATTTTGCCAATGTACTCACATCGCTTCTGTATTAGCGGCTAAGTGAGTGGCTTTCTTCGGAGGTTTCGTTTTGCCAACGTGCTGGCTGTCACTTGCGTATCCTCGGAGGTGGAGCCCTTACCCCGACTCCACCATTCACTTTCGGGCCAGACAGGCACACACACTTCCACGCATAGACGTTTACATATAAGATATATAAATATAAATACAGACACAAAATATGGTCTGGATACACACCAGAATGACTAAAGAGGAAGAACATTTTAAAAAGAAAGAATACTTCTGACGTGGCAGTCAACAGTCACACTGAGGCATTATGCATGCATATTGCTGTTGGTATAAAGGAGACCGTGTAGCATTTCTTGACATACTTCAGTTGAATAATCCTTTGGCTAAAAGTAATCAGTGTTAGTGTGTCAGGGTGAGGATGTGTAGCACTGTTCATGACTGCCAAATAATAAATCATTATGAATAAATTGAAGACAACTAAAATATCTATAATACTTTAGACTATTTGGTGCAAAATCTAAACTGGATAAAATATTATTGGGGCAAAGCATAAAAGTCTTACTTAAATATTAACAAAAATATTTTATTATAATTAAAATTGGGTTGTCAGGTAGGAGCCGAAAGTGTGAACAAGTGCAATGTGTATTGAAAATGAACCCTAAATTGGAGTGAAAAGAAAACTGAGACTCAAAATACAAAGTAAGCAGTGGCGTAGCTCGAGTTCGTGCCGCTCGGGGCAGGGTGGTGCTTCAATTTGCCGCCCTCCAACATATCTGAATATGTTAAACTATTTACATAGAAAATTAAAATGACGTATAGAGAAAAATTAAGATACATTTTGCATAGATTTATTCATTTATAAAGAAACAGCAATAATTTTTTATATATATTTATAAGCATCAACTAGACAAGAATATAGTATAGACGCACTGATAAGCCGTGTTCTAATTATTAGTTTAATATAATTACGCTACGAAAACCAGAACCAAAGCAGGGTACAAGTGATAGGTGGGGATGTTTTCTGCGCAGAGCAAAAACGTATTCGGATTAATAACGAAACAAAATTATAAATTCTAAATTAGTTGTTTTTCTTCCTAGAAATTATTATCGGTGTAATGTTTATGTTTATTTTTGTCATTGCCTCATAAATTTCAACTGCTGTGCCTGATGCAGAAGGACAGTCTGAAAATTATTTTTCAAGCATTTGTGGTTAAAAATCAGAGAATTTGACTTTTTTCATACATGAGTGATATTTTTCCAAACCCTGCTGCTTACACACGAATTGTACTGAGCCTTTTGGCCAATAATGCCACCCCCAAAAATGTGCCGCCCGGGGCGGACCGCCCCCAGCTACGCCACTGAAAGTAAGGTTAATTTCTGGACATTGTTTAATAATTTAATCTCTTGTTGTGAGAAAGCTTTCTTTTTATAAAGATTAGATGAAAGGGTTAATTTATTGTTGCCCCAATGACAAAGGCTACATCACATGAACTGTAGCAATAAACATGGATATAACTAATATTATTTCACATGAAAAGTATAGCAAAAATATAAATAAATAGTGAACAAAAATTGAATTATCCAGCAACCCAATTATAGAAAAAAGCAACATAGAAAGGATTACTCATTTATATATACCCCATAAATTGGTTAATTTTGTATTTCTTATTGTTTTCTATACTGGTGGCAGTGAAAACCCATACAAGATTTTCTGAAAAAAAAAAAACATAATTTAATCAGTTAATCACATTATCCATGACTATTTTAATTTTAGCCTGTGATTTAGGTCAAAAGCTAGATGCTAAGCAGCTCAGATCACTGAGAACAATTCAGGTGCACTGCCACTAGTGATCATTAGAAGTACAGATGCTGTAGCCAGATTGTCTGCTGCATATACCAGTTGGGATATCCTACGCTGGGGGAAAGAAAGCAAGCATGTGTCTGTCCTTCCCTGTAGATGTGATCCTTCTGCCAACCTGCCCAGTGTAGCTACACTGTAATAAGGTCACCAAACTCTAGATAGCCTCATTAACTTGTCTTGCTCTGATTGACCTAATGAGAAATCAAGGAAAAAGGTATGCACATAATTTTTGTAAAACTGTACTGAGGAAAAAAAAATATTATATTTTACTAATAATTTTTTATCTGGGTAAAATACAGAATTATTACATCACTTGCAGTTGTATTGCAAGGGGCACATTTGTTTTAAAACTTAAATAGCATGAAAAGAACTATGAGTTGTCTTTCATAGCAGTTGGTTGAAGATATACTGTAACTTGATACGGTGCTAAGTAGTCTGTACTCTATTCTGTTGATCACCTTTTTCTTTGAATATATACACCATTAAGGTTCAAATGTCTGTTATAAAAGATCAGTTCATTCTAGTGACAGAAAATAGTTCCTTCATTTGTCTCTATCCACAGGAAACAAATTATCTTTCAAGTTAAGAAAACTGTTGGGATGCTACTTGTGTGATTGTAAACACTGCATACAAATAGCTACTGTATAAACACATTACTTTATGTTTTTGGGATTATACTGTGTGTTTTTAAACACACTTTAATCTGTTTTACATTTTGGACTCACACAGTGTGTTTCTAAACATGGCATACAAATACCTATAAACACTTATCTTTACAATACAAGAATTATTTAGCACAGTAATATTTCAGGCAGACTTTCCTGGCAGTAGTGATTTTTATACAGTTATTTTCAAAACTTTTCTATATGTTCTGTAAAATGATTTGAGACAAACTAATTTTGTAATTGGGGAACACTGTCACGTGAAGCAACTAAGTAAGTTCATGGTAATGAAAAATGAGTCTGACATTTTAGGTGTTTTCTGAATGTTAATGTCTGCGGTGGGCTGGCACCCTGCCCGGGGTTTGTTTCCTGCCTTGCGCCCTGTGTTGGCTGGGATTGGCTCCAGCAGACCCCCGTGACCCTGTAGTTAGGCTATTGCGGGTTGGATAATGGATGGATGGATGAATGTTAATGTAATATAATTTTAAAGAGTACAAGCTGCAATAATCTAAAATTAATATATTTTTTGTTTCAAAATCCTGAAAATTCCTGTTTAAGAGCATGCTGATCATTGCAGTAATAGTCATTTTTTGAGTCTCTGCAAGTACAACTGTTAAATCCTTAACATTCAGTAAAGATCGATTTGTAAAGCCTACTACTCCTCACATTGGAATATGCTGAATCACCAATTACATTGGTTTATAATGAGCAGTTTTAACAATTATTTTAAATTATCCAAGATTTACATATTTCCTGTACTTTATCTGCTTTCCCCTTTAAAGTACTTGCACCACACACTTTTTAAAACATGCTAAAATGATTACAGATTTAGTAAAATATGCTTTATCTATTGCACTTTTTCTATTATGACACATATTGAATGTATTATTTTTCTGCTGAAGCAGGACTTACTCAATATCATAAATGGATTGTACTTAAATATTTTTATATGTCTTATTAGTGTAAGACAAACTAAACTGTTTGATAAAGAGTTTTAGAAAGTTCTGCCAATATCCCAAGATCATTCTTATTGTTACATGTGCCAGATTTGTTGTACACTAAAGAAAACTGAGTTACGTGGACAAATATTTAAAGTCTGCATATCAGGGCTGTGGAGTTGAAGTCGGAGACAATTTTGGGTACCTGGAGTTGGGGTCGGAGTCGGTACATTTTTGACTCCTTTTAAATTTTAATTGTAATGAAAAAAATACTGCTAGTTCAAATGTCCCATTTCACAAACAATAGTCATAATTAAGTACTTCTCTGATGTAAGAATAAAGCTCAGTGCATAACTGTGTTACTACTAGTGTGAAGTTCAGCTGAGCTATTATTCAACCTGACGTTTACATATTGTAATCTGGATTATGGTATATTACAAAAAGTAATAATGTGTATAATGTGTTTAACAAGTTAATTTGAGTGTAAACAAGTGTAATGATGTACGTGGAGGTGTGTACTATGGCCTGATGTGTGTTCAGGGGTTCTTGTGTGTTCCGGTATCCTTTTGGTGGTGGCTTGCGCCACCACCATCTACTCAAAGCACCGCTTTCCAACAATGATGGATGGATTAAAAGACAGAAGTCTGTATGACCATCAACATCAAGTGACTCTGTGAAAACCCTAACTATAAAGAGGACTATTTCATTTATGTTAGGTAGAATGCCCAGAGGGGACTGGGTGGTCCCGTGGCCTGGAACCCCTGCAGATTTTATTTTTTTTTTCTCCAGCCGTCTGGAGTTTTTTTCTGTTTTTTCTGTCCACCCTGGCCATCGGACCTACTCCTTTTCTATGTTAACTAATGTTGTCTTATTTTAATTTCTTATTTTGTCTTTATTTTTGTTTTCTTCATTATGTAAAGCACTTTGAGCTACTTTTTGTATGAAAATGTGCTATATAAATAAATGTTGTTGTTGTCTTTTGTTTAAACTGGCCAATACGGTAGAGAGTTAGCTTCCTAGCCAGTAGTTCTGTGGTTAAATGACGTGTATTTTTTCTTCCTTCAATCAACACGGAAAATACATTAGCATATTAAACACAGGGGAGTTGGAGTCGAAGTCGGAAGTACCAGAAACTAAGGAGTCGGAGTTCAAGGATTTATCTACCAACTCCACAGCCCTGGTGCATATTATAAGATGAGAAGGTGGTATATCTCCACAAGTATTAAAATGCAAAATAAGCCACAGGTACAAAAATGGTGTTTTCCAAGCTAATTGTTATGATCTAATGCAAAAAGAAAAGACTGGAGTACCTAAAGACATGATGGAATGAAATTGCTAGAGAAGCACCTCATGTTATAATTGTTAAACAGGCAGGTGGTAGGATTATATTTTTGTTTTGTGGTGTTTACCATTTTTGTGAGTTCTGTCATCTCCCCAAATTGCTTTGCTTGTTCTTTGTTTATGTCTATTGTAATGCTGACAATTTTGCCCCAGGCTGTTTTTCTACTAAAGTGTAATTAGGGCATTTAGGTTTAAGATAAGATTCCTATCGCCTAATTAAGCATTCCTTCCCTCATTGTTTGGCTGGCCTTTTGTGCTTTCCTCCTTTTTATTTTTTTCTGAGTGCTTTAGTTTTTGACCATTGCTGATTTATGATTTGGTTTGTTTGAATTTTTCTGTTTTGGATGTAGTTCCTTTTTTGTAATTTTGAAATTTAAGCATTTTTATCTTTTGGAATGTTGATTCTTCCATTGCGTATTCCTTCTTTAAAATTAATACTGTCATTATTTAGGCCAGTGGCTTGATGGTTCTTGTTATTATTCAGGATTTTTGTTTTTGTTTGTCCGAATTATAACAGCATGGGTCTAGAAAACCAGGGAGTCAAATAAGCAACACATTGCTAAACCTAGATTTGATAAAATCTCAAAGTTAAATGTTAAAAACTAATCAGTTTTATTAAACAAAAATTATACATAGCAAAAGGATCCAAAGCTTAAACACCGAGTAATGCACTGGACAAATGTTTATAGGAGGAGCATGGATGATCACATAATGTGTTCAAAAAGTCACGTAACTGACAAAAGGAATAGCAATGGTAAGCAAAAAACGGTAATAATAAGAAATAAGACTACAAAGTGATGACATCACCATCATAAAGCTGAATCATGTAACAAAAACAAAGCAAACATTTCCAAAAACAGTGCTAAACAAATGGAGCTTAAATTACCAGATTCACACAGACCATGACAGTAATAAAACACACAGAAGCAAACATTAACACAAGAACATTTAAAACACAAACGACAAAAACAAACCAAGAAAAGAAAAGACAAATATGAACTATTGTCTGTCTGGTGAAGTGGCTCTCCAACAGTTGCGCCCTTTAAGTGGCAAGGCACAAAAATGTATTTAAATAGAAATTAGATGAAGCATGGTCAGTTAGTGATGAGCGATCCCCATTAAGTTTGTTTTGCTGCGAGTTCTGCAGAATCGCAGAAATTTTTGAGAACTTCACTGAACTCTGCAAAATGAATTGAAATCAAGGGGAAGGAGAAATCAAGTGGATTATAATGATTAAATCATCGTTTAAGTATCCCTGAAGGCAAGCGATAAATCTGTCAGCTTTCCTGGGCCAAATTACAGTCACTAAATATGTGATGTGAGCTGTGAGGCAGCACTGCTAAGCCCTTTGCCACTGGGGGGAACTTATTCAGCCACATAACATTTTTGATGTGTGACTGCTAATAAAATTGCAACATGGTTCCTTTTTCCCTTCAGTCTGGAAAACAAAAGAGCTAGAAAAGAATCAGACCTATATTAGATGCTAATCAATTACAGAATGTACAAAGATACCCACAATATTACTAGGCTACTGCCTACTTACCAACTAAAATAATGTACTTATCTATGCAAGAAGGTGATCATTCAGATTAGACATTTAACATAGTTTAACCACTGCACTGCCATGTCAGTCAGTCACTGTATATATATATATATATATATATATATATATACACACACACACACACACACACAAACAGTAGTAGTAGTATTGTTACGTTGTAGAGAGTAAAGTGAAATTCTTACTTGCATGTCCAACCTAGCACCATGATAAACAAAAGTGTTTGAAAATATATAATTTTATTGTAATTAATATTACATAAACAATAATGTACAGTATATCACATCAATTGCCACTAAACATTAATAGTAAAATTGTAGAAAGAGGTTTGGAGCAGACCAACCTACAAGCAATTGTGTTATAGTACTATTAATATTTTAATTTAATGAAAGCAGGAATAAAATACACAGTGAATGTTTGTAAATTATCTATACTGATAAAAGGCAAAGCCCTCACTGACTCACTCACTCACTCACTCACTCATCACTAATTCTCCAACTTCCCATGTAGGTAGAGGACGGAAATTTGGCAGGCTCATTCCTTACAGGTTACTTACTAAAGTTAAGCAGGTGTCATTTTGAAATTCTACGCGTAACGGTCATAATTGAATCCTATTTATGTACATATATATGTCCATAGCCTGCAGCTCGGTCGCTGTGTGAGGCGGCGTTACATCCCCCATCACCACACCTCCCACGCAGTTGGCTGCCTGCCTATATTGCGTCCCCCATCCCCACGACTCCCACGTAATTGACTGCCTGCCCATATAAGGCCGTCTGTCGCTCCGGTCACTTGATTCCCTTCTTTGCTTTGCTTTGCACGGTATTCACGTCTCCCTCCTGATAACTGCAGCCTTTTTATTTAATCCACGGCTTCTCCGCTGTTTTACTGTTCGTGTATTACGATGCAAAGTTATCGATGAAGGCGGTTGTATGCTTACATCGCTTGACAGATGTCGAATGTCACTTCAACACAAGTCCTGCACATACTAATGTAATTGAAACAAACCATGAAACTCAAACTGATTATGACAGCAGCAATCCAAGCTGTGAGAAAACAGTAAAAAGGAGGCGTGTCAGACGTCGTGGTACATTTTCTGATGCAGCTAGACGGAAACAACTTCGTGACGCTGCCACCAAATACTCGCAGAAAAATCCATAAGTTAATAGACACGCTGTCGCTAAATACTCGCAGGCAAATCCACAAGTTCATAGAAACGCTGTCGCTAAATACTCATAGAAAAATCCACAAGTTAATAGACATGTTGTCGCTAAATACTCGCAGGCAAATCCACAAGTTCTTACAGACGCTGTCGCTAAATACTCGCAGGCAATTCCACAAATTTATAGACACGCTGCCGCTAAATATTCTCAGGCAAATTCACAAGTTAATACCGGGAATGCCTGTTAAACATCTTAGATTCACGAGTAGCGATTTGGGTAGTGAGATGTCTATCGAGGTGATCACCATCGATCAAAGAACTGTCACTTACCGAGTTGTTTCCATGGCCGGAGATGCCGCCTGCCTTTTACATTCTCTGTGTTACATATTGCACGGCCATATCAGGCTCAATCTTGATATCCGGAGGAACATTGTGTCTTGTGTATTGATTGACTGGGACAGGTTCAAGGTGTGGACTGATGACGGTACAGGAAATAATTATACTACAGAGGGGCACTATAAGAGTGAAATGCTCAAGCCCTTCACCTATGCTTCTACATGTGAGTTGATGGCTGCCGCTGAATTGTTCGGTTGTCGCTTTCAAGTCTACCGAAATGGCCAAATATTTTACACATTTGGAGAACCGCCAATGGCTCTTAAACATCTTAGATTCACAGGTGACAATTTGAGTAGTGGACACTTTGATGTTTATGAATGTTTCAACTCTCAAAAGCTGGATGCGAAGTTATCGATGAAGCCGGTTGCATGCTTACAACGCTTGACAGATGCTGAATGTCACTTTAACACAAGTCCTGCAAATACTAAAGTAATTGAAACAAACCATAAAACTCAAACCGATTATGGCAGCAGCAATCCAAGCTGTGAAAAAACAGTAAAAAAGGAGGCGTGTCAGACGTCGTGGTACATTTTCTGATGCAGCTAAACGAAAACAACTTTGTGACGCTGCCGCCAAATACTCGCAGAAAAATCCACAAGTTAATAGACACGCTGTCGCTAAATACTCGCAGGCAAATCCACAAGTTCATAGAGACGCTGTTGCTAAATACTCGGAGAAAAATTCACAAGTTAATAGACATGCTGTCGCTAAATACTTGCAGGCAAATCCACAAGTTCATAGAGACGCTGTCGCTAAATACTCGGAGAAAAATTCACAAGTTAATAGACATGCTATCGCTAAATACTTGCAGGCAATTCCACAACTTAATACCGGGAATGCCTGTTAAACATCTTAGATTAATGAGTAGCGATTTGGGTAGTGAACACTTCGATGAATGAAACCTGTTATCTTTACAACGGTTGACAAACACGGAAGGTAACTTGAACACAACACGTCCTCCAAATACGAACCTGATTGAAAGAAATAATGATAATCAAATCTTTGATGACAGCAACACTCATAACAGTGACAAAACAATTACATTGACAATCATGTTATGTTATTTTTAAAATGTTTCCTTTTCTTTTTCATAACTTATATAAACACACTACTTCTCTCTTGCGAAGCGCAGGTATTTTGCTAGTGTAAAATAAAAAACATTCACATTAGTTGAAAAATGACTTAAATAGCAAATTAAAGAAAAAAATACAACAGGAGAAACAAACGTCATAAACAGAGAGTTCTAGGAACTGAATACGTTTTTATTGTGGTAAAAACATCTTAAGCGATTATACTGAACCAGATTGAAAATATATAAAAATTGCAGTGGGTATGAAATAAAAGTTATATACAACATAATATATACAAAATTGGGCCTTGTGATGTATCAGTGTCCTGTCCAGGGCTATTAACTGCTTTGTGCTCAAAGCTGCTCCAGCACCCTACAACCTTGAATTGGATTCAGTGGGTTTGAGAATAGTATGGCAACGTCTAGAAAATGAAAAAAGAAATCAAATGTTCAAAGTACATTCCATCATTTTTTCAGTTTAATCACTGAAATAAGGACATCACATTCAGAGATGTAATTTTTGTTGACAGCATCATCTGCAGATAATCATGACAAGTAGCTAAATTAGCCAACTGAGAGCTAGCACACAGTAATAAACAGGTGTGAAACCAACTTTTTTGCTCTTTATACGCACACACAAACACACACACACATATATATATACACACACTTCACAGTCAAGGGTAGTGCACCTGTGTCATTGTTTCCTAACAAATGGCTTTCAAGTGCAAATATACAATTTTCTTACAGGGAAAGGGATGTACTTGTGCATGATTTTCAATACAGAAATTCAATTTTGAAGGATAATGAAGAAAAAAATTAATCCAATAGATTTTTACACTGTGGTTTTCAAACACTCAGTCCTGCTTTAATAATCTTCCAGTTAATTTTGTGAACCACTACGAAGGTTCATAATTTTATTTTTAAAACACATTATCCTCCATTAATTTCTGCTACACCAGTAAATGGTATTCAGTGCTCATTCTGTATATTCTCATTATTATTTAATTTTTTTCTTCATATTAAACATATAGTTAATATTTCTTTGACTCCATGTCTCAGGCTTGTCACATTTAATAAATCTTTATTTCATTTCTAAAATCAAAATCTACCCATATTGCATTTTTCTAGGCATATTAGAACAAATACAACTACAAATTTTGAGAAAGAAGAATACAATAAGTTGCTACTGTTAGGCAGTGTTTTTTTAGAATTATACTTGTTTTTAATTAAAGCGTTCACACAATGAGAACTAAAGGTGAAAAATGTAAAATAAAAGTGCTTAGTCAATAAAGTTAGCAGAATTTGACGTATCTGAAATATAGCATTACAAATACACAATAATGATAAGAGAGATAATCTACCTTTAGATCCAGGTTCTAAATCATTTACATAAAACACCTGGGCTGCTCACTGGTTAGTTACAGAGGACTAAAGGTTAATGTTCCACATAATAAAAGACTTTATAGATATGTATATTTCTCACTATTGTTTGTTGCCTTTGTCTTAATATTGAAAGAAGAGGTCTGTTTACTTGTACAATTTATGTTGAAGAATTTCATCCAAGTAAACTTACAATTATGTCACGGGTAACAGTTTAAGCCAGGATTTACTAAGGAAAGCAATTATCATTTAGAGCAGAGGTTCTCAAACTCGGACCTGGGGACCCCCTGTGGCTGCAGGTTTTTGTTCCAACCAGATTCCTAATCAGTGATAACACCTGATAGCACTGATCTCATTTAATTAGCTGTTTTTTTTGCTTTTATTCGACATTCAGAAAAGCATAGTAGTTTGATTTTTACATTTATAAGACATTTATAAATATTTCTGCTTTTGCTCTAGATTTAAATGCTTAACTCTCTTTTGTTGATTTCATTATACTTTGCCCTTTCTCTGTACAGTGTTTCCCCCTTCATTGTATCTTAATAATGACAACTTAAAACAAGCAGAGTAGACACTCAGGCAAACAACACTGAATAATCAAAGGCTGCAGCTACTTTAGAGTCAGACCCACTAATTAGTAATTAATGAATTAATTGAACAATTAGAACACCTTGAAAAGTAGAATGAAAATCAAGATGAAAATACTGTTAAAAAGAAAAAAAAATACATTATTCCTATATAACTGCTTGGTACATTTTAATATTTTTTATAGCAAACTTAGTTTTCTAATTAATATATTGTTCCTTAAACACAGAACTTGGGAAATATCAGTTCACTTAATTAGCCCAGGAGTTCAATTAAAAACAGAAGCTGGTTGGAACAAAAACCCGCAGCGACAGGGGGTCCCCAGGACCGACGTTGAGAACCCCTGATTTAGAGACATACCTTCAAATAATTAAAGATGCCATGTTCATATCTTTAAAGATTTCAGTAAAGTCACTGATTCCTAAAAGACTTAAAAGATAGTTTAAAATGCACCATATGATCATATTACTACTAAATTCAGTATGTGTATGATATTTTAAGGCATTATAAGGAGAAATCTATTGAACATCAGTCAAAAGAGGAATATGGAGTAAAGGACACACACATCAGTTTTATTATGGTAAAACTCCAATATGAAGGCCAAAATCCTTTACTGAAATAGAAATGTTATTTTTTTATACTTAATTTTAAACAAACCAAAATTTAAAATGCTACACAAAAACAAGTAAACCTACTAAATTTAAAACTAAAAAAAAAGAATTATAGGAGAGTAAATAACTTAATCACAATTGTTTAATCAATAAACATAAAGGTCAAAAATCCTAATAACAAAGTCAAAAATCAAAAAATCTAACAGAGAAAAGTAATGTAAAGAGCACAGTAGCAAATAGCTAATGCCACAGTTGTCTTAAGTGGCCCTCATATAACTGCAGTCCTGATTACCATAGAACCTGAAGGTTATAGCTTATTTAGAAAACCAGACTCCTTTATCAATTAACCTAATTACACTATTAACAAGATACAAAAGGCAACTAAACTAAAACAATAAACAAACAATAGAAAAAGTAATTAACAAATAAGAAATAATTAACAATGCCATAACTAAGAAAATAAAATTTTGAAAAAAGGATTGGAGCTTCTTAAAAACTTATACGAAACTAAAGCCTGTGACTTTATGAACTAGGAGGGCTTGTCCTTAGTTAGGAAGTGAGGCCAAGAAAGAAAAAACAGAGAAAGAAACACCTCCTAGCGTTAGAGACATAGGGATCTAGGAAGGAATGATTGAAACCTTACTAGTATTCAACTCCTTCCACTAGATTTATAGGGGACAAAACATGTATTAGGTACGTCCAGAATGTCTACAAGTGTCTTATTTTTATTTGGTTTGCAGTGCATCCTGCTTCTTCCTTTGTTCATCAACCCCTGTTGTTTCTTGTTTAGTAAATCATTTATTTTAAAGAACCTCTGAAAGGTGCAGAGAGAGCCCAGAGCGGCTGCCTGAGTGCCCTGATCTGCTATTTTTGCCTACACACCTTAAGATTCTAGAGGTGAGTATGCTGCACACACATTTTTTAATTTATGTTTTTCAGACTGTCTGCCCCTGACGTTTAGTGGTTTTCTAAGTGTTTCTAGTGTCCAGCTACGGCTCCTAGAAGGTGGTGTCCATCTTTCTGTCTTGTTGTGGCCACCTGGATGTGGTCTGCCTGTTACCCAAATGATGGCCAACTGCTGGTGGTCTGCCTGTTGCCTAAGTATAGTGACCCAGAGGTAGTCTGCCCCATCAGCCCAAAGTCTTCTCACTTCATCAGCACCGCCAGCATCAAAGTTTTCTTTTGTTCGCCATTTCCACAGAGTGGAAGTAGTATACTCTTGGTCTACAAGTCACCCCTTAATGAAGGGACTATGCTATATTTCAGCCATAGTTATTTACGTTTGAGGCAATGGTGAACATGTAGCAGATTTTTGATACTCTCATATCTAAAGTAGCCTATTAAATATTTATCAGTTTTATACTCAGCTGGCTTGTAAGGATTGATCATTATAAAATTTATAAAGCACATATTATTTACACAAGTCACCACAGACCAGGAAATAAATAAAAAGAAATTTACAGATACAATTTTCCTATACAACTGCATTACAAGGCCAGTATTTCATCCATGTAAGTTTGCAAAAATCTTGTTTGCAATGGCAGTGATGACATTTCAGCCAACAGTTATGATGCAATATATACAGTACATACAATGCAATTATTGCCTACTTAAAGTAATGTCACTTCTTTTAACAAAAATGATGTAATATTCTCTATGTATTCAATTTTTTTGTTGAAAATAAAAAAACACGGACTGCTACTGTGCATTCTTTTCTTCAGGGTTCTTCACTCTAGGAAAAGTTGAAGTTCATTTTAATGTACTCATAGTTTTTGAGTTTACCTTTGATGGCTTTAGATGTAATCAACATTTGATCTTTTACATGTATATTTCAGACCTACAGCAAGTATATGACCTTGTTTTAGGATGTTTACCTTTTTTTAGCTAAGATAAACTGACTTCACTCTCATGTGTCTACATAGTGCACAGCTGCTCACTGTCTGACTCACTAAAGTGTGAGCATATTAATGTGCCATACATCGTATAAGAAAATATACAGTAAATCATCTTCTATCTTAATACATGGATTTTGCTCTCCCATGTGAGTGCTGCTAGATCTGCACATCCTGCTGCTATCCACCTGCTCCACTGTACATGCAATGAATATTAACTGTGGATACCAATTTCTATCCTCCAAATCATTATTATAGAAGAGATTTTCCCAGTGTATTCAATATCTGCCAGTAATGTTTTTGTTTATTAGTTGGTAACGAATACTCATTTAAAGCAGCATGTGTCATATTCATATATAGTAATTTTAAAGCAGTACACCCATTTAGATTTCTCTCACTGTGTCTTTGTGTCAGACTTTGAAAAGACTTATGTCAACAAAATTTTCTCTTCCAACGGAGACTTGATAAAGTTTTAAGGTGAGATAATGTTGCATGTGGTATATTTGAGACTTTGAGCACTATACCCAAGGTTAAGACTTCAAAATAATCTGTTCTCCTGTAAAATTATATAACACTTAAAATATCTAAAAATATTTTATTTAGAGATCTGTAGTTCACAGACACCTATAGTCTGTGAGTAAAGTTGAAGTCCAGGTATAATTAATTAAATTTTATAATTTTGTAACAACCACATACTGTATTTTTTAGTATATTTTTTGGCCAACAGCTTTCCCAAAGTGTTGTTATGCTCAGAGTTCATTCATTTATACACACACACACAAACACGCACATACACATATAAATATATATATATAGTCACACACATGTGATTGGGAGACAGCTAAAGGGCCTGATTGACAGTAACTTCACGGTAGACCAGGGGGCGGTGAGGTGTACTGACTGACTTTCTCAATCCCTTGCAGAACGTCCATGGGAAATCCCGCATGGTTCCGGCACCACCGATGACGTCACTTCTGGTCTCGGCATATAAAGCCGCCATGTTTAGCAACTAAAGTCAGTTCTGTTTTGGACTAGTACTTGTGAACATCTCGCAATTATTTAATTACTAGCGATTGGGAGCCCGATCAAATCGGGCTACAAATTCTAAGTGTGTGAAATCAATACTTTCTCTGCAAATAATTGTTTTTTTAAGTCCTTGAAATAATTTTGTTATCATGGCACTGATTTGTGTTTAAAATAGACCTTTTCGGCTGATGTAATGAAGACCGTCCTGTTTAAACGGCGCTGCAAGACGTGAACTCAGCTCTTCGGCACACCTCATTTGATTTTTTCTGGTAAACAAATTTTCAAAACAAACTGTAGTTTACGACTCTAGTCAGAGTTGGAGTAATAATTATATTGCCGTGGCGGATCATGTCCTGCAAGTCCCTGACTGGTGCATGGTTAATTAACATCAACCACAATTCTGTGTGATTTCTGTGTGATTGCACTTGGCAATGCCATGCCGCTGAGCATTTTTACGCCGCAAGGCACGGGCTGCTCGATTTCTTTCAACCCGTGCTGCATTTGCGGCTGCTCGAACTTCTTCAGTGGCTTGTGCACGGCTGGCACGATTTCTTTCAGTGTTAGCAGCATTCTGTAGCGCACGTTCTTCATCTGTCCTTTGTGTCCGATTTGCACGATTTCTTTCAGTGTTAGTAGCATTTGTAGCCACACGGTGCTCATCTATTTGTTGTGCACGTTGTGTACGTCTGGTCACATTAGCAAGTCTACGTTCTTCGTCAGTCATGTGACTTCATTTCCTACGCATCCTTTCCGTGGCTGCTGCTCTTCTGGCTGAGTTGTGATCATCACTCATTTTAGAACTGAGATCGGCTAAAATTTAAACAATAACCGTTGTTAATACCCAGCCGTCATTACTCAGTTTGCCAATAGATGTCAGAAGGACGGATGCCAAATTGCATGGTTCTAACTTGTATTGAGTCAATGTTTTGACGCGAACACCATACATACGGGGTATTGACACGAACACCATACATATGGGGTATTGACGCGAACAGCATACATACAGATAGTATCAAATTATATATAAGGATTTTGCAGCCAAGGCACGTTATGCGGGTGGCTGCCACAAACCTTTTTGATGACTTTGTGTCGTTTTTGTGAAAATATATACAGTATACACACACACAAGGGGCATTCAAATATAAACAGGAATTTATAAGCTACACTTTATTTATTGAATACAATGACATAACCTACACGCCATTTTTCTATGTAGTCTCCTGCCACTGCAATACACTTGTTCCAGTACTCAGGAAGCTTCTTAATCCCAGAACAGCAGAAGTTTTTTGACAGCATGTTGACCCATTCTTGCACAGCATCAATAAACTCCTCATTCAACTTGAATTTCTTCTTGAATTTCCTTAAGTGGACTGAAGAGATGATAGTCCCATTCTGTATGACTTGCACCAATCATAGTCTCTAGACTGAGAGAGACACTCATCCCCAAACTGTTTTTTAAGTCCTGAATAAATCTGAGAGGGAATGACTTCTTCATTTGTCAAAAATTTAATAATAATTTTCTGTGCAACACTACTGTGTACCTCCTGCTGTGACATGTTGATTACAACTGACAGGAAGGGAGGAAAGAGCAGCTAGCACTACTAACGATAAGTTCAAACATGCATGTGTTTGTCCAATGAGTCATGTATACCATACACTGTATATAAGAATAGAGCATGAAAATTCCTGCTTATAACTGAATGTCCCTCGTGTATGTGTGTGTCTACACACACACACACACACATATATATGTATATATATATATTATATATATCTCTATATATAATCTTCATTTGGATCTTGATCTTTGTTTGTCCGCAAACGAATTAGAAGAAGAAGCACTAGATGGCAGTAGAGAGACAGCTAAAACATAGGCATTGCATTAAGAATCTCCTCCAGGCTTATACTACTGAAGACTGTAGTATTCCAGTCACACCTCAAAACACAGACATTCAAACTAAAAATATTGTTGTGCTTTAAATTAACTAAAGAGATCTTCATTTAGATCTTTACCTTTGTTTTTCCGCGAATTCCACGCATGCGTAGACCACCTTCCAGTTTAATACGTTGTTGTTACTCACGGATGTCAACAATGTGCCGGAATAATGAAAGGGGTGGTGGACAGTGTTACGCTGGTTAGCTCCTGAGGCCTGGTTAGAGAATGAGATTGCCGAAGATAAAAGGTACGTGCCTACGTAACATATGAATGAAAGAAAGACAGTGGGTAAAATGAATGACAACGTAACAGCACGTTCTGGAAATTATTATTGTTACGTTGTAGCCGGCGAGTGCTGCGCGTCTCACAGTTGTATCGTGGCTTGCTCACATGTCAGTGAAGTGATCCCAATTTATGCTTTAAAGAGCCTGGATACCTATGTGTCCCCCTTTTATAACCATTGCTCCGTGTATATTGCCTTACTCTTTGGATTGCCACAAAGCAACCTGCGAGATTGGAGAAAGGTTGAGAAGAGATCGTGAGAGGAAACGACAGTGTCGTGAAAACGAGATGGACTATGAACGGACAGAAGCAGAAATGCTCCTACACCACCACATAATTACTATTCAGACAGTGATTCCGAGTAGGCCGTTCTTATCGAATCAATGTCCAAGGGTTTTCTTTTGTAATTTTGTTTCCCTTATAAAAAAATCATATTGCTGTGCGATGAAGGGCCCAGTTCACGACTGGCAGCCGTGTTTAAACAGGGAGCCCTTCACAGACAACTTTAACATGCGCAACGTAGTTGGGCGCACATGGCTAGTATATATATATAATGCAAAGTTGAGGGGCTCATTTGCTCATTCACTCATCAACAAAATTACTATTTTTCTTCTTAGTCAAAAAGTTAACGTTTGGCAGGATTGTACATCTAGGTCACTAGGTATCTGGTAAAATAAAGCATTTTGGTATATTAATATTCAGCAGTAAAAGACCCCCCTACAATAGAAAAACTAAAAACCCCAAAATCTCAAAAATACTTTCACTGATTTGATTAAAGTTTCATTTTATACAAAAAAGAAAATTAATTGACACTTTTTTTATTTGCCAATATTTGTCAATAATATTGCTGTAGCAAATAGGGTACTTTAAGACATCCTGTCTTTTTTTCAGCTCGGCACAGACAAATATGCCTGCCATCTGAACCCTGCCAGCACAACAGTGCCACTTGCCAATAGCATGGATGGATGAATGACTAAGTGGAGGTGTTGTGAAATTTTGAAGAAAACATTTTATGACCTACTATTCAGGTCATAAAATTATTTCTTCAAATTGTCACATATATTTGTCTCTTCCTTTTTGCCTGGTGCTGCGCTGACATTGTGCACCAGAAGGCGTGAGCTTATTCAGTGCGAGCAGAAGCACGCAGGTGGCCGGTTGCTTGTGCTATAACACAATTGACTTGGTATCAATCAATGCACATGTACTGTACAAGGCATGCACAGGGAGCACTGAGAAAAGAAGAGTGTTCATGGTTCACCTTGCAGAGGAACTTCGTTGTCGTTTCTTACAAGAAAAGGCGATGGATACAGCAAAAGAGGATGCAACATTAACAAGCTTCTATTCCAAGACAGCTGCTCCCCCCAGCCCCTTCAGTATAATAGTAACCAGAGAGAAGTGTGTACATTGCAACAAGTACACATGTAGTAAACGTAGAAAGGACGGTCCTTGTGTGTGTGTGAACTGTTAACATTTGAATCTGAAGATTGCATATAGCGCGGAACTGACCTCTCTGTACTATTCTTTCCCCTGCATGTCCTGCAGTATGAAAGAAACAGTACCGTGCACCAAAGTGAGGAGACTGTATGGGCAAGAGCAAAAAAAAAAAACAAACGGTCACTGATTACAAGCGCAAGAAGGCGTGCAAATGAATATGAATAATGTTGCATCAGTGCCGCAATGTTTTCCAAAAAGTACTATACAGGTCATAAATGAGTTATTCCAAATATCATATATACCTACAGTATGTCTCTGTTTTTTGTCAGTGTGGTTTTGACATCATGGACCATAAGGTGTATACTAATTCAGCATGAGCAGGAACACTCAATAAAACTGAATAAAAAAGAATTCAAGTGACGGTGAGATACGAAGAAGGCAGATTCACCAGTGTTTGTGTGTCAGCATTTATCCCAGATCTGGGGCGGGGGGTGGGTGTTGTATCATGATCGTGACTGAGAGAATAAAAGTGAAAAAAAAAAATGCTAACTTTTACAAGTGCTATAAATTTACACCGGCTGTTATAGACACAAATCAAATGTATGTTTGTGTGTAATATTAACAATAAGAACAGCTCACTACTCAAAACGGTAAAACTCACGACCTCCAGATTATAAATCAGCAGTTCTAACCACAACACCACAGAAACTGTTGTATTGTACTTGCACTTTTTGTGAAAGTGTTTATTTGATATTTGGCCATCAGCCTTCACATATTATACAGTTCATGTCTACATTTTGTCATTTATTACTAAAACATGAAAAACATTTCTGTTTTAACAATGTTTTTATATAGATTGTTGTAGACACAAAACAAACAAATTATTTCCCCTTACAATTCTGAGTAGCTCACTCTCAGATAATCAATCAAGGCAGGAGAACTTCTTGCCCGTTCTGAGGCGGGGGGGGGGGGTATTGTTATAGCAGGCTGCTTGTTGCTTGGGCATATTGACACATTTAGAAGACAAAAGACGCTGATTGAGAGGTGCGAAGGGATTTAAAATGGGCCAGATTTTGGTGTACTCGTAGATGGGCTTAAAGTGGAGAAGGACAAAAAACTGTTATTCCCTGCTTCTGCTTCTAATTAAAATTAATATTAAAAAAACAGATGGGGATGCTTGTGTATTTTAGTGTGTTTCATAATTTTATGATCAATATAATCTAATGCCTCGGTTATAACTTATGAAGCAGTATCACAAAGCACTCTCTTTTTTGGGATTTTAATGAAATAAATGTGAGCATATAATTAACCTATTGTCCATAAGTTTATCCAATCAAAATAATAATAATAAGATCCAATCAAAATATCTTCTAGCTCATGTTTTGTAGTGTAGACTGTTCTAAACTGTCTTGGATACTGTGAGTTGCAGTATGTAGTAAAGCAAGTCATCATACGAATTTTACATTTAAACTTTTATAATTTATATACTGATAAATACCTTTAGGTTGCAAAAAATAGTCTTTCTAATATTTAAAATTTCTTGAATTTATAGAGACCCAAACACTACAATATTTTTGTTGTTTGTCCATGGTACCTGTCTGACATCACTGTTAACTAAAAGTAATGAAAGAAAATTTAAACTTATACTCAAACTGTAATCAAACAAAAAAAAATCTAATGGTGCCTTTCCAAAAACTATATTAGATATTATATCATCAAAATCATATACTGTAACTAAAATAATCTATTATCCAATGCTACAAGATTCAGTCATACTTACTTTTTGTGCATCTGTGGGGTTTCTTACTATTTGTCTCTTTATTTTTTTGCACTTTCTGCTTTAGTGAACCACTAATCTGAATATGAGGAACAGGGGCCTCATGCATAATGCCTTGCATAGAATTCACAGTATAATATGACGTACGGACAAAAGCAGAAATGTGCATACACAAAAAAAATGCGGATGCATAAATCTGTGCGTACGCCGACTTCCATGTTCTTCCGTTACATAAATCTCGGTCAGCATGAAAAGTAACGCACGTGCACGTGCCTGCTGTCTCGCCCCGTCTCCTCCCAGAATTACACCTCTTTGAATATGCAAATCAATATAAATAGCTCTTAAGGTCAGCATTCTGTGAAAAGACAATGGCAAAAACACTGGGGAAAATAGAATTTCAGCAAATACCAAGTGGAGGCAAGGAAAAACGTACTATTTGTTGGTTTAAACAGTGATATAAACAACACAAAGGAAGTTGATCGAGTGACATAGAGTATCGGAGAAACTCGAAAGTTCAAGTTCACAAAGTCACACGGTGCCTGAAATAAAAAAGTTGTCAGATATAAAAGTCGCCGTGAAAAGGCGAGTCATAGCCCACCGTCTGAGTATCATATGGAAGCTTATTAAGGTACAGAGAAAAGAAAAGAAAGTAGTCATACAGTGGGAAAAAAAGCTTGAAATGGCAACTTTAATCTCGAAATTTCCGCTTTAATCACATAGTTTATTTTGTCATTAAAGTAGAACATCATAAACTTCATCTTAAAATCATTTAATTTACTAGTTTCTTAAATCCCATCGTAACTAAAGTAGCATGTTAAATGCTTTGTTTTGTATGTGTTCTTCTATGTGCTCTGTGTGTGAATCACTACATGCTTCTTAAGTAGGTTTTCTGTTTCTCCAACAGGACACAGAATCCATTACATTAGTGATATTACAGCTCTCTGAATAATTTAAATACTGAGATGTATACTTGATATCATTTTTATGATGATAGGATTTAAAGCATGTTATTAAACATGGGAACATGATGGCGTAGTGATAGTGATGTACTGCCCCGTCCAGAGATTGTCCCTGCCTCCCGCATGATGCTTGCTGTACTGTGCGTGACCTTCGATTAAATAATTTATTGCAGTAGTACTGTCTCTTTCAGATGTACCAACTCCTAATTCCTGTCCTTCCTTTTCTTTCTCCAAGTACCCAACTACCACACAATCAGCTCAGTAATAGATGTAAAGCGAACTGTAAGCTTAGAATGCCAATTCTTCAAACTTTTAAGGAACATTGAAATATCTTTGTAGTGCATATTGTGATATAATTATGTCACAAGACAACGTTAAAGGGTAGGGGAATATGCCCCATATATTTCTGCTGCAATTCTTTTGGTCAAAATAATGAAAAAAATTATTCAACATTCGACAACTGGGTTGTGTTTACAATGGCTTTTTATATGATAAGAAAATGCAGGCAGGAAATGAATCATAAGGGAAGTGACGTCATCTGGATGGGACCGGAAGTGACGTCATCATGAGGAGCTGGAAGTGACATCATCTGGATGGGACCAGAAGTCAAATCGTTATGCGGAGCCGGAAGTGACGTTGTAGAGGAAGTGGATGAGTCGTCATCTTCATAATTCTGGATTGGTGCAGGTATTGTTGTCTTATTTATTGTCTTTATTTCTGAAAGGTCAGAGAGAGAGAGGCATCTTTCTTCACTAACCTGAGGACATTTTGCCTGCTTCCTAAGCACACGTGTGTGAGATGGCCCCCCCTTCAGCCCAGACCCATCGGGTCGGGCGGCCTGCACCAAGAGGTCGAAGGTACAAGAGAGTCCGTCAGCGTTGGCCTGAAGGGAGCCTCGACAATAAGTGACGTTGAATCTGTAAGGTTGCAAATCCAAAAAAAACCTGGTGACACGAGGGTTAGATTCCTGATTCAGAGCCATTCACTAAAGCGGCATGGTCCGTCACCAGAGTAAACTCCCGTCCCAACAGGTAGTAACGAAGTTGTGTCACCGCCCACTTAATCGCCAAAGCCTCCATTTCCAACAGCTTCTGGCTGAGGAATAAGACAGGGTGTTCAGCACCGTTGATGCATTGGCTCAACACGGCACCCAATCCTGTGTCTGATGCATCGGTCTTGAGAATAAAAGGACAAGAAAAGTCAGGAGATTTCAAAACAGGTGCTGACGCAAGGGCCGACTTCAGGTCACAAAATGCAGCTTCAGTATTCTCATCCCATACCACTTTTAAAGGTGCCCTTTGTTAAATTTGTTAAATTTGTAAGAGGCGTAGCCCTCTCGGAAAAACGAGGTACAAAATGACGGTAATAACTTGCCAATCCCAAGAAAGCTTGCACTTGCCTCTTTGTAATCGGACGGGGCCAATTGACAATGGCATCAATTTTGGAACACTGTGGTTGCACCCCCACCTAATAGGTAGCCTAAATATTTAGCTTTGTTCAAACCAAAGAAACATTTCTTTGGGTTGATCAGAAGCCCAGCTTGAGCCAGCGTGGTAAGAACGGCCAATACCTGCTTCACATGATCCTTCCAAGTGCCAGAATAAATGACAATGTCATCCAAATAGGCGGCACTGTATGAATTGTGGGGACGTAGCAGTGTGTCCACCAGATGCTAGAAAGTTGCAGATGCCCCGTGCAAACCAAATGGAAGGACCTTGTAATGCCAGTGTCCACTAGGAGTACTAAACGCGTTTTTTTCTTTTGTGGAAGACGTTAAGGGAATTTGCCAGTACCCTTTCGTCATGTCAAGAGTAGTTAATAAGTGGTAATTTCCCAACCTTTCGATAAGATCATCCACTCTAGGCATAGGATACGCATCGAATTTAGAAACCTGATTAAGTCAACGGAAGTCATTACAGAACCTCCAGGACCCATCAGGTTTGGGAATTAAGACAACTGGACTAGACAATGGACTATAACTTTCTTCAATAATGTCCATCTCCAGCATACGTCTAATTTCCAACTCTACAGTACTTCATTTTTCTTTGCTTCAGGAAGCCTATATGGGCGTTCTCTGACAACCACCCCTGGGTCAGTAACAATGTCATGTTCAATCAGCTCAGTGCGACCAGGTAGCTCACTGACTACTTCCGGGATGGACAAGATAGCTGATTCCAGCTCTTGTCGTTGTTGCCAAGACAAATTTGAACTGAAATTAAGAAGTTGATATTCAACAAAAAGGGAGTGTGGCTGGCTTGAGCGAGGTTCAGAGTCTCTGTCCTTCCACAGTTTCAGCAAATTAATATGGTAAAGACGCTTGCTTGGCCGACGATTAGGTTGTTTAACTAAATAGTCGACAAGCCCTTTTTGTTCCTTAATTTCATATGGCCCTTGCCAATGAGCCAACAGCTTTGAATGAGAAGTAGGTACGAGCACCATAACACAATACCCCGGGCGAAATTCTTGAAGGGTGGTGTTTTGATTATAATATCGCGACTGAGCTGCTTGTGCTTTTTCCATATGTTCTTTGAGTAACGGCCGGATCTTATTTAATCTTTCGCGTAACTGCGTGATGTATTCCAAAATATTAGAGGATAGCAATACCTCTTCTTCCCAACCTTCTTTTAACATATCCAATAACCCCGAGGTTGTCTTCCATATAGGAGTTTAAATGGAGAAAACCCTGTAGAGGTCTGTGAGACTTCTTGATAAGCAAAGAGTACGAGGGGAAGTAACTGATCCCAGTTTCAACCATCCTCGCTAACTACCTTGCGTAACATCTGTTTAAGAGTTTGATTAAATCTTTCTACCAAGCCGTCCGTCTGGGGGGTGATAGACCGATGTTTTCAGATGTGAAATGCGCAGTAACTTAGCAACCTCCCTGAACGTCTCCGACGTGAGAGGAGTTCCTTGGTCTGTTAAAACCTCTTTGGGAATCCAAACACGCGCAAATATCCCTACTACCGTAGTTCCCGAGCGATTATTTTAGAAGTGGCTGAGCGCAAAGGAACAGCTTCTGGAAATCGTGTGGCATAATCCACCAGTACTAAAATATATTTATGACCTCGTAGCGAAGGTTCAATGGGTCCTACGAGGTCAATTCCAACTCTTTCAACGGGAATGTCAATTAAAGGAAAAGGAATAAGAGGAGCACAGTCCCTCCTAGGAATCTGTTGAATCTGACACTCCGGACACGAAGCGCAGAAACATCTGACCTCCTCATTTATTCCTGGCCAATAGAATATGGAACTTAATATGTTCTAAGGTTTTATTGGTCCCCAAATGGGCTCCGAGTAAATGAGTATGAGCTAATTCACATATGTAACGACGAAAAGTGCGGGGAATTAATAGTAGTGTTCTAATTTCCCTTTCATGTTCAGCCATGCGATATAACAGATCATTTTTTATAAGAAAGTAGGACATTTGTGGTAAGGGATTTACAGACATCTGTCCGTTTACTGAAACCACTGCATTTCAAGCGAACTTTAAGGAATCGTCATTCCATTGCTCCCGTTTAAAGGATGAGGGTGTAATTTTAAATTGTGAAACTAAATCACTAATGGGATCCTGAGCTATCTCAATGGAAGGAGTTTCAGGCGCAACAGGTCCGGCAAGGGGTGGGTTGCCTCTCATAGTGCCTGAAGTTCCTTCGTCTCCATCTGCTATGCTATCTAACGGGGAATTATGGGAGCTCGTACTTGGCATGGAGGCAGTCGTATCAGCATCATTTATATCCATTACCATGCCCTCTTTTAAACCAGGAACAGTATCGTTTATACCGCTTTTATTATGAGACCAATCACGTCCCGATATAACTGAAAAGTGTGGATCGGTCATAACTGCCACTACAGTGGTCTTCATTACATTATCTACCGTGATTATACATGAAGCTGCTCTATAATATCTAGTGTCTCCATGTAAACATTTTAAACTGATTTTCTGATTCACCCACTGTAAAACATAACGGCGAGCAACAATGGATATGTTACTCCCAGAATCAAACATCGCAGCAACTTTATAACCATTAATAATTACTGCTCCCATATACGGAAAAGATAAAGGGGTGATGATAGCACAATACCTCTCTCCCTTTCCCAATGAGCAATTAATTGGCTCTGGTGATGGTCAAGCAGGGAATAAATGACCCAACCCTCCACATTTGAAACAGCGCGGAGGATTGCTTGGTTTTTCTTCCTTGTGGAGATATCGGAATTAGATCTGGTGGGCTCCGAATAAGGTACACGAACCTGTCGGGTTGAACGCGAGGACCGTTCTGAACCATCCAATTTACAGGCCACCCAATGACGCTCCATTACCTCGATGAGGTTATCCATGGAGGTAACCTCCTGTTTGCGGACCTGCTGGGCGAGTTTTTCAGGCACAGCATCAATGAAGGTCTCGATTGTTAATAACTCGGCCATACGTTGGGCACTATTAACATCTGGCCTTAGCCATCTGTCCACTTTGCACCATACCTCGTATACTTGGGTTTGTATGGATCATTCGGGGTCAAACCTCCATGCTAACCATTCTCTCGCCTGCTGTGCCGCAGATACACCATAGCGTTTGAAAATTTCTCTCTTTAGGAGCTCGTAATCGGCAGCCTGCTCCTCAGAGAGCTCATAATAAGCCCACTGCACCTCAGATAGGGTACCAGAATGTAAGCCCATTCCGTCTGCGGCCATGCATTACGTTTAGCGTTGCGTTTGAATACTAGGAAGTAGGTTTCTACATCATCATCTTCCGTCAGATAGGTTAATAAAGAAGGTACAGACCGCGATGTCTCCACTCTTGTTGCTGCTGCCGCTCAAGCTTCTGATTCAGCCAACCGGGTCCTCGTGTCTCCCAATTGAAGCTTCACTTGCTGTAATTCGGCCATCATCGTGTCCAACACGGCGTTCAGGTCTTGTCCCTCTGACATCCTGGAACAATGTATAAATCTTGCTGACTACGCCAAGTGTGATATAATTACATCACAAGACAACATTAAAGTGTTGGGGAATATGCCCCATATATTGCTGCTGCAATTCTTTTGGTCAAAATAATAAAAAAAAATCATTCAACATTCGACAACTGGGTTGTGTTTACATAGGCTTTTTATATGATAAGAAAATGGTGGCAGGAAGTGAATCATAAGGGAAGTGACGTCATCTGGATGGGACCGGAAGTGACGTCATCATGATGAGCCGGAAGTGACGTCGTCTGGCTGGGACCGGAAGTGACGTCATCATGAAGAGCCAGCAGTGCCATTGTGGAGGAAGTGGACGAGTCGCCATTTTCATAATTCTGGATTGGTGCAGGTATTGTTGTCTTATTTATCGTCTTTATTTCTGAAAGGTCAGAGATAGTAGCATCAGTACCACAGTACAACCCCCCATCTGTTAATTCTTCACTCACCTGAGGACATGTTGACTGCCTCCTAAGCGCACATGTGTGACAATGTTTAATTATTCTATCTATCTGTCCATCCAGTGTCACACAAGCCCCAGCAAGCATACAGTGCAAGGCAGGAACAATCCCTGAACAGGGTGGCAGCTCACCGCTACCACTGTCCACCGTGTCCTCACATATTAAATTATTAACAATATAGATTATTTAAATGATGTTAAATTTTTATCTGTATAATGTAATAAACATTTTGCTGCAATTCATTTTAAAAATGTTATTGTCATCATATGTAAATACGCACTTTATAAAGTGGCCCAGGGTGTGCAATATTATAACTGTAGTGCAAGTTTACAGTGAGGTGATTATACTTATAAGTAAAAACAGTTCTATAAGGAGCACTTGAAGGACTGATCGAGTGCGTTTATAGTTCTTGGGATGAAATTGTTCCTGAGCCGTGAGGTCCCTACAGGAAAGGCTCTGAAGCGTTTGCCGTATGGAAGCAGTTCAATAGACAGTGCACATGGCTGAGAAAGCGTGTGCTTGATGCTGTATCCCGATAATTCTCTTTCTCATCAGCTGCTGTAGAGATGTGATTCCACACTCAGATACAGTGATATATATTTACTCAGAGTGGTGCACTGATTAGAACATTAGAACATTCCAGACGAGAACAGGCCATTCAGCCCAACAAAGCTCGCCAGTCCTATCCACTTGTTTCCTCCAAGAAAACATCAAGTCGAGTTTTGAAAGTCCCTAACGTCTTACTGTCTACCACACTACTTGGTAGCTTATTCCAAGTGTCTATCGTTCTTTGTGTAAAGAAAAACTTCCTAATGTTTGTGCGAAATTTACCCTTAACAAGTTTCCAACTGTGTCCCCGTGTTCTTGATGAACTCATTTTAAAATACAAGTCTCGATCCACTGTACTAATTCCCTTCATAATTTTAAACACTTCAATCATGTCCCCTCTTAATCTTCTTTTGCTTAAACTGTAAAGGCTCAGCTCTTTTAATCTTTCCTCATAATTCAACCCCTGTAGTCCTGGAATCAGCCTAGTCGCTCTTCTCTGGACCTTTTCTAGTGCTGCTATGTCCTTTTTGTAGCCTGGAGACCAAAACTGCACACAGTACTCAAGATGAGGCCTAACCAGTGCATTATAAAGGTTGAGCATAACCTCCCTGGACTTGTACTCCACACATCGTGCTATATATCCTAACATTCTGTTAGCCTTCTTAATGGCTTCTGAACACTGTCGGGAAGTTGATAGCTTAGAATCCACTATGACTCCTAAATCCTTCTCATAAGGTGTACTCTCGATTTTCCGACCGCCCATTGTGTATTCAAACCCAATATTTTTACTTCCTATGTGTAATACTTTACATTTACTGACATTAAATTTCATCTGCCACAAATCTGCCCAAGCCTGTATGCTATCCAAGTCCTTCTGTAATGATATAACAGATTCCAAATTATCTGCTAATCCACCTATCTTGGTATCATCTGCAAACTTAACCAGCTTGTTACTTGTATTCCTATCTAAATCATTTATATATATTAAAAATAGCAGCGGCCCTAGCACTGACCCCTGTGGAACACCACTCTTAACATCGGCCAGTTCTGATGAGGTTCCTCGCACCATCACCCTCTGCTTCCTGTGTCTGAGCCAATTCTGTACCCATCTAAAAACATCACCCTGAACTCCCACTTCTTTTAACTTGATGCCCAACCTCTCATGTGGCACCTTATCAAATGCTTTCTGAAAGTCCAGATAAATAACATCATATGCTCCACTTTGATCGTATGCTTTTGTTGCAACCTCATAGAATTCCAACATGTTAGTAAAGCACGACCTCCCTCTTCTGAACCCATGCTGACTGTTCCTAATAACTCCTGTCCTTGCCATGTGTTGCTCAATCTTATCCTTAATAATTCCTTCCATTAATTTTCCTGTGATGCATGTTAAGCTTACTGGCCTATAGTTGCTTGGATCTGCCCTGTCACCCTTTTTATATAATGGAATGATATTTGCCATTTTCCAGTCCTTCGGAATCTCTCCAGTGCTCAGTGACTTCCTAAAAATATGTGTCAAGGGTTTATATATGTACTCACTAGCCTCCTTAAGAACACGAGGATAAATATTATCTGGTCCTGGTGATTTGTTTGATTTCAGCTTATTTAATCTGAGCAGCACTTCTCCCTCTTCAATTTCCAAATCCCTCAGTACCTCCTTAGTAGTTGCGTTTACCTCTGGGAGGTTATCCACTTGCTCACTTGTAAACACCTCCGAAAAATGTAAGTTTAGGGCATCTGCTATTTCATTGTCTGTATCTTTTAATTCCCCTTTACTATTCCTGATGAACTTGACCTCCTCCTTGACTGTTCTTTTACTACTAAAATACTGAAAGAATCTCTTGGGGTCTTCTTTCGCCTTATCTGCTATATTCCTCTCCAACTGTCTTTTAGCCTCCCTGATATCCTTCTTAATGGTTGCTCTCATATTTTCATACGCTCTACGATTCACTTTGCAGTCATTAGTCTTATATGCCTTATACAGCAGTTTTTTCCTTTGCAACTTCTTTTTTAAATCTTTATTAATCCATCGTGGAGTTTTTTTTAGTTTCCTATTAATTCCAAATTTAGGTATGTATCTGTCCTGCATTACATGTAAAACATTTTTAAATCTGTTCCACTGCTCCTCGACTGTCTCCACACTTAAAAGCTTATCCCAGTCTATCCTACTTAGACTTTGTCGAATCTTCTCAAAATTAGCCCTACCAAAGTTCAACTTAACAATTTTAGTCTTTGCATCCGTACTATTACAAAATACTGAGAACTGTATTACATTATGGTCACTTGACCCTAGTGGTTCAATTACCTCTACACCCTCAATTCTATCCTGATTATTACAGAATACTAAATCTAGACAGGCTTCACCCCGTGTTGGTACTTTAACATGCTGTGTTAAAAAAACAGTCGCTGATTACTTCTAAAAACTCCTGCTCTTGTGCTCCTCCATCTGCAAGGTTATCCCAGTTAATATTTGGATAATTAAAGTCCCCCATGACTATAATATCCCCCTGTAAACTTGCCTTTTTGATATTACTAAAAAGATGTGTGTTGAAATTATTGTCTGAATTGGGTGGTCTATAACACACTCCTAAAATAAGACCTCTTTCCCTAATATTTTCCAGGCGAAGCCACATGTCCTCACTAAGATGGGGCTCATCATCCAACTGAAGAGGACTTACATTTAAACCTTGTTTGGCATAAACAGCAACCCCACCTCCTTTTCTGTTTTGTCTATCCTTCCTAAAAAATGTGTATCCCTCTATGTTACACTCATCTCCATCTTTGTTATTTAGCCAGGTTTCCGTTATTGCTATAATATCATAATTATGCTCTGCTACATACAACTCCAACTCACTTACCTTATTTTTGATACTTCTAGCATTAAGGCAAGCTATTTTTAAAGTGTTAATCCTTCTACATTTACGTGTTTGCTTAGAATTTACATTACTATGCATTTTGTTTTCTACACCATTGTTTGTTCTTCCATATATAGATCTAAATCTGGCCTGTCCTAAACTCCCTGCACCCCCATTCCCTAGTTTAAACAATCCTCGACTAGCCTAGACATACGCCTCCCCAATACATTGGTGCCCCTCCGGTTCAGATGTAACCCGTCACGGCGGAACAGGTCCCATCTGTTCCAAAAGGAGTCCCAATGCCCCATAAACCTATACCCTTCTACCCTGAACCAAGATTTGAGCCACGCGTTAAGCCTTCTAATCTCCTCAATCTTACCTGGACTGGCGCGTGGCACAGGCAGAACTTCGGAGAAGACTACCTTGTCAGTTCTGCTCCTCAGCTTGGTACCTAACTCTTTGAATTTGGATCACAGAACTGACAGACTACCCTTATGTATGTCATTTGTTCCAACGTGGACAATGACAACTGGATCCACCCCCGCTCTGGCCAAGAGCCTATCCACCCTTCCAGGGAGGTCTCCCACCTGTGCTCCCGGAAGGCAACACACCGTGCGAGACTCTCTCTCTCTGGAGCACACCTGCGCTTCAATCCCCCTAATGATTGAGTCCCCAACTATCACTACCTCTCTCTTTCTGGGAACTGGTTTTGAGGTGGCCCGTTGGGGCTCCTCAACCCTGCCTACCACCTCAGAATTATCAGAGTCACCGTCCAGCTCCGCAAGGACATGATAACGGTTAGACACTTCTAATTCTGGGGTTGATGCCCAGAATGATAGTTGATAGTAGTTGATAGTAACAATGCTAAAGCAACTATGGTATTTTGAATAGTGTGGCCATTCCGTGGACCATTATATTATTACAGGTTAATTACAATCAGATGTCATAAACAATATGTGGTTAATTTCAGTGTATTTGATGAAGCTGTGTCAGGGATGTGGATCTCAAAAAGAAAGGGAAACCACACTGGAACAAAAGCACTGCTTTAACACTGGGTGCCACCAGTTTGCAAAACCAAGCAGAGAACTTGTGTACGCCAAGGATTTAGCTGGCGTAAAAATGTGCGTGGCTTTACCCCAAGTTTAGTTTTTATACATCGCAATGTGAGTGGAAATGGGTATATGCAACATTTTTGTGCGTACGCACCGTTTATACATGAGACCCCAGAAGACTACTGTTTACTGGTACATTAATAGGTTCTGGATGTAAGCTATGTGCAAATACCGTTTTTCGCATGTCTAGTCAAAAAATATCTTTTCTGATTGTAATGGATATTGTCCTGAAGTTATAATTACACAGTCCCACAGTCCCAAAGGGCTTGGTACAAAGACATTTATTATTTAAAATTAACAGTACATGCTTCCATTGGGAGATATCATTAGAAAATATAACATTCACTTTCAAAAAAATATGCAAATGACATATTTCTTTCAGTCCAAACAATGTTTTTGCTATATAAGGCCTTTAATTAATTGTGAACTGAAATAGTGGATTGATGAAAACCATTTTTTCTTTGAATGCAAAAAAAGAAAATGTTCTTATTACATTTCTGTTTGTTAGTCATTTATACAAAAAATAAGGTAAGTATTACAATAATTATGAACTGTTTCTGATTCTCATCTCAGTATCCTGCTGTTGCTACTAGTCTATTTCTAGGCTGTTTTCTTGATTTTGGTAAAGACAGTAGAGATACTGGGGGTACTGGAATGCAAGGATGAAAGAATTATGTCTTGTAACTACCCACCACAATCTAATAGAGTAGAATGCCTTGAAGAAGTGAGCAGCTTGTTTGCTGACACCCACAGGTTTATTTTGTCTGGGGTCATTACTGACTCAGGTTCTTGTTTTCCACTCCTCCATTGTCAACTGGCCATATCTCAACAATAATACTGATTGGCAGATATTGTTAGACTCTATTTATATTGATCAGCATGAGTTGCATTCTATTATTTGTCTGTTTCAACTAATCTTAGTTTTCAACATGTACTAAATGAGTGCTTAAATTAAGAGGGCTTAAATGAAGTTGATAAAAACAGAGCTTTCTTATTTATCTGAGAAGAAGTAGTTTATTTTTAAAGTAAAGTTTAGACAAATGTTGCCTTTAAATTTTGTTTATTAAGGAGCAGAAAGCATCCATAGGGAGTATAGTGACACAACATTTGTTAATGTCATCAAATGTTAACCAAATGAATGTGGAAAATAAAGTTAGAAAAAACTGGAAAAATTTCTGAACACACTGAATGAAGATCATGACAATCATTAGCTGCAGTTAGATACTACTACATGCAGGTGCATAAGTCCAAAATTCACAAAAAGCATAGCAGTAGTTTTATTAAATCTGTCATTAGAGTGTTCAGTAAGATGAACTGGCACAGGACAAGGTAGAATATTTAATATATTCAGTAATTTTAGAATATATTTGTGATTCCTGGCTTGACTGCAGCTGGCTCCCTGAAGCCGGACATCAGTGGTGTTGACTGGGATGGCAGGGACAATAAGGCCAAATAAACAAGCAAACAAGGTTGGTGCAAAATTGAGTTGTGCCATTTTATTCAGTAAAGTGCATTGCAGTCAAATCAAAATTCTTCAATGATAAATATTCAGCAAACAAATTCAAAAAATAAAGTCAATAAATAATCTAATTAAACAAAGGATAAAACAAAAATTTGAATAGCCATTAAATTCATTCCTCAGTGTATCTCTCTTTCTCGTCTCACCCCACTCAAACAATTCCCTAGGATGCTCAGTGGGACTGAGACCTTGGTGAACGCAGTCCATTCCTGACTCCCATCCAGATCACCGTCTGTCCGTGTCCACCGGGAAACACTGAGCCTGACTCCATTTTCTCTCTGCCTCTATCGGTGCCCATGGGATCCCTAGGAGTCCCGATCTAGTCCACCACTGGAGCACATCTCACTACACTCCTCCTCAAGAATTCCTCCAACTGCTTTGCTACCTTCTCTCACCACTAGCTCCCTCCCAATTCTGTGCTTTCTCTTTCTGTTCCTTCACATCATTTCTTCAGTTTCTTTCTTCTGAATTTGCAATCCATTTCAAATCTCTCTCCAGTCTACTCAGGATTCTTCTTTACTCTCGTGGGTTGCTCCGCCTAATGATCCATGGGATGCTATTGGGGAACAGCTGAGCGGATCGTGCCTACATGTTAAAATGTAATCAGCCCGCCTCCCCATTGAGCACCTTGCAGCTGCACGACTTCACAGCAGTGTGCACCTGTATTCACTAGGCCTGAGACACACTGTTTTATTTTTTTTTTTCAACTAAAATCCTGCCACAGACCCTTTCTCACTTCACCACAATACTGGGTTAGGTATTTGTGCTAGGCTTTAAAGCTTGGAAAATCTACTAGAGATAATATACTGTACCAGAGAGGACAGAAGAAAATAACTGAGAACAAAATGATAAATTATTTAAATATTTTCATTTACCTAACCTAATAAGTACAAATACAGTATACAGTACAATCAAATTAGTGCTTTAATTTTATCTTAAAGCAACATTTAGTTTATGAATATTGTATATCCCATCCACTACATTTTAGTATTTATTCCTACTGAAGTTGCATAGTTGTAGGTCAGTGTGTATGGTTGGAGCTGTGGGTATGAAGGGCAGCTTTCAGTTAGTGAACTGCTTTTCACATATAAATCTACATTTCAGTTTTTAAAGTTATTATCATAAAATGTACTACAACCACTTTCACTTAGGCTGTGGAACACACTAGGCTTGTGGATCCTGTTGTTCTCTAAGCAGCATTAATGCCCTCTCTTTTTATGTGTAGTATTAAAATGTTATTTTGGTGTGTGTATAAAGCACATGGATATCCTATCAAAACCCTGTGGACATGTTGGACCCAGACACCGACAGACTGACACAGAAAGTCTTAAAACACACATGTTTATTTACAACCCTTACTCTCAAGACAACACACAATATGCAAATCACCACAGACACAGTCACTCTTGACTACTCACTGCTTCTTCAGCCGCCTCCAATTCCTCACTGGCAAGCTCTGTCCTTCTTCCACCCGACTCCGGCTCCCCAATTGGAGTGAGGTGGCCCCTTTTATCCAGTCCCCGGATGTGTTATAGGTGCTCCCTGATTAACATCCAGCAGCACTTCCGGGTGTGGCGGAAGCGCTGCAAGGGAATACAGTTCTCCTTCTGGCAGTACTCCTGAGTGTGGCGGAAATGCTGCATACTCTAGTCTAGGGGCTATCCAGATGCCCCCTGGTGGTGGCCATGGTGAAGCATAGGGTTGAATCCCCCATCTCAGTGGCCCCCTTACAACCCAGGGGCGCTGCCCCCTTGTGGCCGAGGGAAAACACTGCCCTTCTTCCAGTACTTCCATATTTCAGGCATCACGGTGGGGCAAGGACCCTGGACATCTGTCACAGCCCATACTTAAAACATTTTTGAGGAAGACGGGGCATAGTTTTTATCTAAAATAATTTTTTTCCTAATTTAGTTATTTAAAATTTCATAAATTTAGCTTAAATTGTCATCACACACTTTTTTCGCCTTACATGTAATGTTTGTTATTCATATTAATGTAATGTACTTAATATCTTAGATGGGTTGTTAGTTGAAGGGATGTATGATAGCTAGAGACCACCAAAGCAGGAGACTGATACCAGTCAGGATTCAAAATCAGCTCACATAGTGATCAAAGCATGCCAAGCAGGAAAACAATACTATATCAGAAATCAACTGCCTTTTATTATATAGTTTAATAATTTAGTGACCTGTTTCTGTTTCCTGTAGAATTTGAACAATGTGATTTATCCACCTGCCATCACAGAAATATTGTGTGAATGTGTTTCATCTTTGTTGCATGGTTCCAGAAGCACCAGCTGCCACTGTCAAGCAGTCATTTGGCTTTGTATTTAAATGAAAAGAGAGAAATACTTTTAGCTATAGAATGCACTGGTAATGCATTCTTTACAATTATTTCATATGATTTCTAAGGTTATCTACATATTTACAAGTTACAGAAAAGTTATAGTAAACAATCAGATGAATAAAAATGTTTGAAATTTAGGTGTTTCTGGTTATTTTGAAGATAAATATGCTAAAAATATGGCATCAGGAATGGCAACAGCTGGTTTAGTACAAATGGAACATTTTTCTTTAAACAAAAAGATTACATTGAAAGCTTGCTGAGCTACTATTTGTGGATTTTTGTTTTTACTACCATCTGACCCTTTTTATAAAATGGCTCATTAAAGATTTCAGTTAGAATTTTAACTGGATTGGGTACTTGTTTTAATAGGAAGGGCTCAGAAAGAAAAAGTGAATGTTTGCTTATCTGATATTCTGTCCATGGTTAATGGTATTCCACAAGCACGTGTCCATTCACCTGTTTTACCTGCTATATTTTTTACATTAGGACATTAGATCAATCTAGATGAGAACAGTCCATTCAGCCCAACAATTCTCACCAGTCCTATCCACTTAATTATTCAAAAAAACATCAAGTCTAATTTTGAAACTCTCTAAATTCTTACTGTCTACCACACTACTTGGTAGCTTATTCCAAATGTCTATGGTTCTTGGCATAAACTTCATAATGTTTGTGCAAAATTTAATCTTAACAAGTTTCCAACTGTGTCCCCATGTTCTTGATGAACTAATTTTAAAATAACAGTCTTGTTATATATATATATATATACAGTGCATCCGGAAAGTATTCACAGCGCATCACTTTTTCCACATTTTGTTATGTTACAGCCTTATTCCAAAATGGATTAAATTCATTTTTTTCTCAGAATTCTACACACAAAACCTCATAACGACAATGTGAAAAAAGTTTACTTAAGGTTTTTGCAATGTATACATCACATGTACATAAGTATTCACAGCCTTTGCTCAATACTTTGTCGATGCACCTTTGGCAACAATTACAGCCTCAAGTCTCTTTGAATATGATGCCACAAGCTTGGCACACCTATCCTTGGCCAGTTTCGCCCATTCCTCTTTGCAGCACCTCTCAAACTCCATCAGGTTGGATGGGAAGCGTCGGTGCACAGCCATTTTAAGATCTTTCCAGAGATGTTCAATCGGATTCAAGTCTGGGATATCTTGGCTGTGTGCTTAGGGTCGTTGTCCTGCTGAAAGATGAACCGTCGCCCCAGTCTGAGGTCAAGAGCACTCTGGAGCAGGTTTTCACCCAGGATGTCTCTGTACATTGCTGCAGTCATCTTTCCCTTTATCCTGACTAGTCTCCCAGTTCCTGCCGCTGAAAAACATCCCCACAGAATGATGCTTCCACCACCATGCTTCACTGTAGGGATGGTATTGGCCTGGTGATGAGCAGTGCCTGGTTTCCTCCAAACGTGACGCCTGGCATTCACACCAAAGAGTTCAATCTTTGTCTCATCAGACCAGAGAATTTTGTTTCTCATGGTCTGAGAGTCCTTCACGTGGCTTTTGGCAAACTCCAGGCGGGCTGCCATGTGCCTTTTACTAAGGAGTGGCTTCCATCTGGCCACTCTACCATACAGGCCTGATTGGTGAATTGCTGCAGAGATGGTTGTCCTTCTGGAAGGTTCTCCTCTCTCCACAAAGGACCTCTGGAGCTCTGACAGAGTGATCATCGGGTTCTTGGTCACCCGACTAAGGCCTTTCTCCCCCGATCGCTCAGTTTAGATGGCCGGCCAGCTCTAGGAAGAGTCCTGGCGGTTTCGAACTTCTTCCACTTACAGATGATGGAGGCCACTGTGCTCATTGGGACCTTCAAAGCAGCAGAAGTTTTTCTGTAACCTTCCCCAGATTTGTGCCTTGAGACAATCCTGTCTCGGAGGTCTACAGACTTCCTTTGACTTCATGCTTGGTTTGTGCTCTGACATGAAGTGTCATCTATGGGACCTTATATAGACAGGTGTGTGCCTTTCCAAATCATGTCCAATCAACTGAATTTACCACAGGTGGACTCCAATTAAGCTGCAGAAACATCTCAAGGATGATCAGGGGAAACAGAATGCACCTGAGCTCAATTTTGAGCTTTATGGCAAAGGCTGTGAATACTTATGTACATGTGCTTTCTCATTTTTTTTTATTTTTAATAAATTTGCAAAAACCTCAAGTAAACTTTTTTCACGTTGTCATTATGGGGTGTTGTGTGTAGAATTCTGAGGAAAAAAATGAATTAAATCCATTTTGGAATAAGGCTGTAACATAACAAAATGTGGAAAAAGTGATGTGCTGTGAATACTTTCCAGATGCACTGTATATATGTATATATATATATATATATATATATATGTGTGTGTGTGTGTGTGTGTGATACGGTATCTGCCAAACGGTACAAGCACGTGTTTTGCCCTTATTGGGACTCCAGGTGTATGGACATTTGCATCTCCTTACGGGGATCAAGTCTCGGACATCAGCACCTAAGGCAAAGCCTCTGATGTTTGTCCACGGCAGCTGGTTCGCTTTTTTGACAGGGTGAAGATCGGAGTACAGTATTACATTCTTAGTTCTGAATCGCAATCTGATTATTTAAGTGGTTGCCTACTAGGTAACGCTTGTGGTTGGTCAGGCAGACGGCAAATAATAACCACTTAATAATAACCACCTAAACAATCTGATTGCGATTCATAACTAAGAATGTAATATATATGTATATGTATGTATGTATGCTACATTTTTATATATATATATATACCATCTCACAGTAATAAAAGTCTGTATGAGTGCTTGTTCCTCCAGTACTATACAGTATATATATTAAATCAAACAATGAAACTACCCAAACTGGCAAATCTGCAACAACTCTTTAAGAAATAAAAAATTCAGAAAATAGTTTGTTTTTCAACCTGACAGCACCTACTCACTATATTTGGAATTACAAGTTTTGACATCAGGTCATATATACAAAAGCCCAACTGGTTATGCATTCTTTTGAGCACTCATTAACCTTCCTAAGAAATATTTATTTTATTAGGCAGCTGCATGTTTAACTTGTGGTCTCTGTTGGCTTCATTACAGGTAATCATCTGCAGGATATTTGTGCTCCTTTTTGTTTTAACTCAGAGCAGTTTTATGTTTCATATTTGAAATTTGATGCATTTTAAACTTTAATATGTTTGAATGTGAGTTTAGCCTTTTCTGTATTTGATTTCCTGGTGTCCTCCTTTGAATAACTCCTTAGTTCTTTAGAAACATGATTTACAATATTATTACAACTGTGACATTTTCAACCTTTTTATAGTACTAGGCTGTTGTACTGTGGTATCCATTATGGATGTAGTGAGAAGTTAAGCAAAATGACACCTTTTATTGGCTAACTAGAAATATTACAATATGCAAGCTTTCAAAGCAACTCAGGCCCCTTCTTCAGGCACATATATATATACATATATATATATGTAACCTTTTTATAGTTATCTAAACTTTTTAAAACAGTTTTAATTAATCATACATGTTCATTACAAAATAGTAAAACATAAAGTATCCATTAAAAATAAATGACATCTTTCAATTATGTCATTTGTTTCCACCTTTTTTTTGTCAGTGGCAGGATTTCTTAGCATGTTTATTGCTGCACAGTCTTAGAGGCAATATTGTTTAAATTAACCTGAGATTCATTACAAAGTGGTAAAACTTTAAAAGCTATACTGTCTATTGACAGGTGACAAGTATTAAGAATATATCTCATTTAAATTATTATACGATTCACCCCCATTGGTCTTTTAGTCAGTGTGAGACAAAATGAAATGATGTAGTAATAAAAATAGGTTAAAAGAAATGTCTTCCACAACAACAACATTGATTTATATAGTATATTTGAATTAAAGAATGTAGCTCAAAGTATTTTACAAGAACGATGAAAGTTACAATTTAAAAAAAAAAAAAATAAGATTAGGTAAAAATAATAATGAATAACACAAAAAAGATAAAAATAAATAAATCCATGCAAATTTATAAAACATAGATATATAATTAGTAGAAGAGCAGCATCCTTATATACAATATTATTTTGTGGGTCTCTATAGATGGGTATGATGGTAAGGTCAGATAAACGGGAGGACAGAAAAAACAAAAAAAAAAACTCAAGCTGGAGAAAAAAACTAAATCTGCAGGGGTTCAAAAGCATTACCCCTATTACCCCTAACATAAATGTCCTTAAATGTATTCCTCATTGTTTCTATGCTTTGTCTGACAGGATTCAACACAGTAGGTCTCGTGGACAGCTGGGGCACCTGCATTTATTCCTGCATCAGAGATGACTGAAAAGTCCTTTGCTCAGGTGGTGGTGCAAAACGCCTCCACAGAAGAACCAGAAAAGAAATCAGAGAAATGCAGATCAACCATGGTGTGCTCCTATCTACGCATACTGTTCAGAGCTTTTAAAACACCAGAACAAATAATTAATATAAAGAAAGCTCAGCCTCCTTTTTGATATAGGTCATGGCAGTATTTATATGTATATTGTTAAATAATAAAGAGTAAAATAAATTTAATGCAGTAGATTCAGTTAAACAATTTTTCTAATAGTCCATATTATTTTTTCTCTAGTAGTAATATATCAGAAATATCCTGTTTTGTAATTGAGGATATGCCAGTAAATAGAAACATTCATCATAAAAACTGACAAGTCTGGTCTGCTACTTGTGATGACGATTTCCATAGAGATGTTTATGGTTACATTCAATGCATAAAACATCAGTTTGCTTTCAACAGCTCTATAAGACCATCTATGGCATTGCCAGTCATTGAAAATTAGATGAATGACGGAGCTTGGATTGTCCTTAACAAAAGTTGATAAGGTCAGCAAGACCCCTTTGGCATTTTCTGATGGCTACAGAATTGCAAGAAACAACTTTATATGCAATTAAATTAAACATACATTGCAAAGCCAGTGCAACACAGCAAAGGTCTGTTCATTGTGCAAACCGTATTTTTCTGGGTGTAAGTGAATCCATGTAAAATACATTATATCCAAAGTTATATTAGTGAGAGTATATAATGTTATGTAGACTTCCCAAATGCCATTGGTACAATAGATTGCACTCATGTGTGATTGATGGCACCTCCAAGCTCCTTAGAGCTGACTGTAAACTTTGTAATTATTTATAGTATCAATGCACAGGTCAGTCCTTTTATATGACATTAACATGTATGGCCAGTTGTACTGTGTGGTTAGCCATTCTGAGGAGAGCAAACTCCTTCAATAGGTGTGCCACTGGAATATTGCACCAGTGGCAAAAGCCACAGTTTTCTTTTTGATTGCAAATATACATTTGCATATCAAAGTGCAGCATATTCTGATAATTCTGAAGAATGCAAGGTTGAGTTTAGGGAGGAGATAAGACAGGCACTTGGTGGCAGTGAAGAGTTGCCAGACAGCTGGGCAACTACAGCAGAATTAGTAAGGGTGAGTGCAGAAAGGGTGCTTGGTGTGACATCTGTAACAGAGGAAGGAGGAAAAGGAAACCAGGAGGTGGAATGGGGAAGTACAGGAGAGTATACAGAGGAAGAGGTTGGCGAAGAAGTGGTATAGTCAGAGAGATGCAGAAAGTAGACAAGAGTACAAGGAGATAAGGCTAAGATGAAGAGAGAGGCGATGAAGGCTAAAGAAAAGGCGTATGATGATTTGTATGAGTGGTTGGACAGTAAGGAGGGAGAAAAGGACCTGTACTGATTGGCTAAGCTTAGAAAGATGTGCAGCAGGATAGTGCAATAAAGGTTAAAGATGGAAACATACTCACAAGTGAGGAAAGTGTGTTGAGCAGATGGAAAGAGTACTTTGAGAGGGTGATGAATGAAGAGAATGAGAGAGACAGAAGGTTGGATGATGTGGCGATAATGAATCAGGAAGTTCAATGGATTAGGAAGGAGGAAGTAAGGACAGCTATGAAGAGGATGAAGAATGGAAAAGGAGATGCTTAGGAGAGATGGCAGTGGAGTTTTTAACCAGATTGTTTAATGGAATCTTGGAAAGTGAGAGGATGCCTGAGGAGTGGAGAAGAAGTGTACTGGTACCGATTTTTAAGTATAAGGGGGATGTGCAGAGCTGTAGTAACTACAGGGGGATAAAATTGATAAGCCACAGCATGTAGTTATGGGAAAGAGTATTGGAAGCTAGGTTAAGAATGAAGGTGATGATTAGTGAGCAGCAGTATGGTTTCATGCCAAGAAAGAGCACCAGAGATGCAATGTTTGCTCTGAGGACATTGATGGATAAGTATAGATAAGGCCAGAAGAAGTTGCATTGCGTCTTTGTGGACCTAGTGAAAGCATATGACAGGGTGGCTTAAGAGGCATTGTGGTATTGTATGAGGAGGTCGGGAGTGACAGAGAAGGACGTAAGAGTTGTACAGGATATGTACGAGGGAAGTGTGACAGTGGATAGGTCTGCGGTAGGAGTGACGGATGCATTCAACGTGGTGGTGGGATTACATCATGGATCAGCTCTGAGCTCTTTCCTTTTTGCAATGGTGATGGACAGGTTGACAGACGAGATTAGACAGGAGTCCCTGTGGACTATGATGTTTTCTCATGACACTGTGATCATTCTGAGTGATATTGTGACATTGTGAGTAGGGAGCAGGTTGAGGAGACCCTGGAGAGGTGGAGATATGCTCTAGAGAGGAGAGGAATGAAGGTCAGTAGGAATAAGACTGAATACATGTGTGTAAATGAGAGGGAGGTCAGTGGAATGGTGAGGATGCAGGGAATAGAGTTGGTGAAGGTGGATGAGTTTAAATACTTGGGATCAACAGTACTAAGTAATGAGGATTGCGGAAGAGAGGTGAAAAAGAGAGTGCAGGCAGGGTGGAATGGGTGGAGAAGAGTGTCAGGAGTGACAGACAGGTATCAGCAAGAGTGAAAGAGAAGTTCTACAGGATGGTAATGAGACCAGCTTCTGTATGTTATATGGGCTGGAGACAGTGGCACTGACCAGAAAACAGGACACAGAGCTGGAGGTGGCAGAGTTAAAGATGCTAAAATTTGCAGTGGGTGTGATAAGGGTGGACTGGATTAGAAATGAGTACATTAGAGGGTCAACTCTGGTTGGACGGTTGGGAGACAAAGTCAGAGAGGTGATATTGTGTTGCTTTGGACATGTGCAGAGGAGAGATGCTGGGTATATTGAGAGAAGGATGTTAAGGATAGAGCTGCCAGGCAAGAGGAAAAGAGGAAGGTCTAACAGAAGGTTTATGGATGTGGTGAGAGAGGACCTGCAAAAATTCAGAACTGTATTGTACTCAGGCATCAGTCTGCTATAGATTGACATATATCCTTTCTCACTTTCTTAATAGCAGTCACACCTATTTTGTATAGATCAACTGCTGGCACCACCACCATTGGGTCTGTTATATCCACTTTAATTCAACAACAATTAAATAAAACTCCTCTTCCAAACTGTCCCATAATGCACCATACATTGCATCAGTTTCATAATTAAAGATACCAATACTCAATCACCAAATATTGCACACTCTTTCTGTGTTTTTTGAACTATGACAGATGTTATTAAGAATCGTTCCTCAGGGCTGCTTATATAATGCGAGCATGTGCATAATCATGGATTGCCCAAGCCGTCTTGAGTTCACAAGAATATTTACTGGTCGTGGAACTGACTGAGCCTTGACTGGAAAACTTGGCTTATTCAAGTGAGGTTTATTGAACTAAGTCTCAATTTCATAAGTGCACTTCATGAAATACCCTGCTAAATTAGGCCTCCATATTTCCCTATAGTAACATTTTTTTTCTAAACAAAGAAAGCTACATGAGGACTAAATACAATTTATTCCTACAAGATTGGCTGGTCAGATGTGCACAGAGACAGAATGGAATACACACCTGCAGCTCAGTAGATGAATGCACTGGTAGAGAAGTTGTTTAGAAATGGTAAGGTAGCTCATAGACCTCATGCAGCAACCATCACTGACACAACAGTGCTCATTATGCACAGCTTTCCTCAATAGATGGTGCCAGCATGTACTATTTACAGTATTTTTAAAAATAAAAAACAAAATGAATATATAACAGCATAGGAAATACAACACATGTAACCTTTTTATTGAGGGATCAAATAACACATGTCAGTGGTTCAAAGAACTAGATTGAGCAAAATGATTTGGGGCATTAAAAAGCAAACTATTAAGTTCAATTCATTAATGATTTCATCTCATCTCAATTGAATAACGTTTTTAAAATGATGGAAGAGAAAACAAATCACTATAAAACCAATCGGTATTTGCACTGAAACAGCATCCTGAATTTTTCTTCCTGGAGTATTTACTTAATACAGTATAATGAAACCAAATACACTTTTCTAAACTTATTTTTAGCTCAGGTAAGTTGACCATGAACATAGGCTGGACTTGTGCTGGGTTTTAATCTTCAAAACACATGGGATTCCCATACAAGGGTAATGAAATCATTTCAGTGAAAATGGGACATCTGGTCACCTTATCTTCAATAAGCGGGGGTTAGTCCAGGCATCTGTTTAAATAAATACGTTTACAAACACTGTTGTTCTAAATTGTGTTATGTGACTAACAGTACACAGAATAACACACCAAATGTATTATTAATTCCTATTGAACACAGGAAGAACGACTTTATTGGTATATAAATTAAAGCTGGTTTCTAAAACACATCAACTGTGTATTGAATGGTGTTACACCTAACATTCTTGCATGAATATTCATGATTAAATTTCTTTTTGTTGCCTGCCTAGTCAGCAGTCACAAAACACATGGTGTATGTTGGCAGCATCTTGCCTAGGTAGAAGGGCTGTGGACGGAGGCAATGGCAGGAACCAGGACCTGTGAGGCTGACTGACATTTCCATCTGTAGTGAAGGCTGGTAATTATCAGGAAGAAGAGTGCCTGCAGCACCAAGCCATCTGCTAGGGAAATAGCTCAATGAGGTATGAGCTGGACGGCTCCTCGGCAGTGCCTCGATCTGGTTGTGACATGAGGCCTTGCATCTGTTCATAAAGAGATGAGCTACAGAACAAAACCTATGTAAACCTTGACAGGGAAAAAAAATAAGGGGTTGGCCAGAGCAGACCAGTGATGCCGACTCTAATAAAAATACCATTTTTAATTCTACAGTTTAGAATGCTGCTTTACATTGCTTTTTTTTTTTTTTCGCTTTTCTTCTGCACAGAGCAGTATCGGCATTTAAGTGCCAAAAATATCTTTTATGTATAGCAATGACGAATTTTAACTTGTGAATAATACAGATATTGTTTTGGGACATAAAATATACAAAGGCCCGGTTTTTTACAGAGCTCTTTTATTTGCCTTCAAATCCTTTCAGGTCACACACTAAATGGAAATATTGGCAGTTATGCATTTTCTGTTCTTTTTAAGAGCAGTATACCCAAGATTTTTTCATTTTTAACCTATATGATTTAATACTGTATTAAACAGAAATAACATCACAATGGTATTGACAGCTTAACCAAGAATTCCAGTAAAAAAAAAAATCCCTGCCTTTTGTTAGCTAATACTTACTATCATTTTGAGAAGAGTTCAGAGAAGATTTATTTCTAACCCTATTATCTTCTTTTTCAAAAACTTTGTTTGAAATGGAATGCCAGAGCCAGTTATAAAATCTGAAACCTATGAGAGATGATCAGCGGTAGTCTCTCTCTGAGAAAGACGAAAGACATGAAAGACAAAAGAAAACAGGTAAGTAAATATTTTGCATTGTACAATCTGAAAGATTTACTTTATCGTGCCTCTGTCATTATGGTTGATAGAGAATAACAACATGAAGTGTTGATATTCCTAGTAAATTAATTAGAAGATAGGTTAATGGTTTTATAATACCATTGTCTTTGCAAAGCTTTCTGTATTCTGCTAGGTACTGCTAGTTATGTTATAATGCACTGAATATAACGTTAGACACCCTGTAATGTTTAGCACACCATATATGTGTTGTTTTGTGGTTCTTTTGCCTTAAGGAGTCAATTTTAAGGTGTATCTTTCATTTTAGTTTTTTTATTTGACAAAGTTTCATTTCATTCCCATGCAACACATTTTGGGTGCGTCACATGAACACCATTTTGCTGATGACATTACTGATGTGATAGTATAAGCATGGTAGTAGTTGCACTATGGGTTATCCCTCAGAGGATACAAAACATCTCAAAAAGTCTCCTTAGTGGCAAGTAGCTTTATTTGGTTTTGACTTCCTTTTGCTTTTGACTTTAGCTTCACATCTTGTTCCTTTGATTCTTGGTTGCCTGACTAATCTGCTCTTACGTTTCTGACCCTTTGCCTGTCCTGATGACATGTTTACCTTCATATATCTCATTTTTGGTACTCACAATAATCTTCAGACACTTACATGTTTCATAACACACTAATAGCACCACCTGGGTTTTGCAACAAAGACCATCTGACTGTGTATGACATTGAGATCAGCTATATTTTATACGTATAAGGTAGGATTATAAAAGGAGTAAACATCCAAATCATATTATGTGATATCATCTACTGTTAAATTCTACTCCGTACTTTTAAAATTTTTATTTTTTATACTGTATTGAGGATTTGTTCTGTTCTGTGTATTGCATTGTATTGACCCCCTTCATTTTGACACCCACTGCACACCCAGCCTACCTGGAAAGGGGTCTCACTTTGAACTGCCTTTCCCAAGGTTTCTTCCATTTTGTCCCTATAAGGGTTTTTGGGAGTTTTTTCTTAGAGAGTCAAGGCTGGGGGTCTGTCAAGAGGCAGGGCCTGTTAAAGCCCATTACGGCACTTCTTGTGTGATTTTGGGCTATACAAAAATAAATTGTATTGTATTGTATTATAAACACACTTCCAAAACTATTACGCTTGGCTCATTCTCACACATCTTTTTTCACAGTTCTCACCCCAAGTCTCCTAGTAATTTCTGGCTTCTACCTCAAGCTTCTTAAAACCTCTGGCCATCAATGACATTTTCAACAATTTCATTTTGCTAGGATTCTAATCCACTAGTCACTCTTCATGCATTCCAGTTAAAATATACTGACATCTGGATCTTTAAATTTACCTGTTTGTTGTCACATAAAGACTGATGTATGAAGAACATGAAATTACTTAATGTTTAAAAGATGCTGCTCCTTCATGATGCTAGGAGTCAGTTAACTTATACTCATCGCTGTGGTCAGTCTCATTCCTTTGACAAAAACAAAAATTCAAGTTATGCCTTTTTCAGAGTCAGGCAGCAAGAATGTTCCTGTCTACTACCATCAGGTTGCAATGGGATTACTAAATTGCACTATATTGCTCTGGGTGTGACATAAATAAAATGTATTATTATTATTATTATTATTATTATTATTATTATTATTATTATTATTAT
>JANRMT010027041.1:66133667-66169736 GCA_026402145.1 Polypterus bichir lapradei
ATTATTATTATTATTATTATTATTATTATTATTATTATTATTATTATCCCAGGAGTAACATTTAATGTTCATCACTGGGTTTTATTATCATTTTATTACATAAAATGATATAGCGAGGCCAGTAGCAGTTGCTTAGCTTACCAATAGACTGGACACCAGCAATAGTTGGAAAATTCTTCCACACAGGTTATATTATGTAGGAAAATATAGTTTTAATCAGAGGATAATATTTTATTCTAATGTCCACAAATTTGTCTCTGACAATAGTTCTTCACAAAACATTATTTCAGAATATGTATCCAAAGGCAAATACCTATTTTTCCCCTATCATCTTCTCTTATGTACCTGAACACTAAACAAACTGGTCATTTGGAAGCTTTCACAACCTTCCTGGGTGAATTCAAGCTCCCTGGATATTCTGTGGTTCCTTCCTGAGGTGAGAGAGACTGACAGAAAAACAAACTCTGGAGCATCCATGAATTCCTTGTTCTCTCCACCTATGTTCTCTATTTATCTACAGACTAGCAGCTTTAGTTGGAGTGAACCATGTACCATACACAGTGGATTCTGAAAGTATTCAAAGCCCTTCTCTTTCTGCATACTTTATTGTGTTGTACATTTTATTTTAAAAAGATAAATTTGCCATTTTTGTACATCAAACAGCACCCATTAACTCATAATGACAGAAAGGTTTACAAATTTATTAAAAATCAAAAATTGATATCTCTCATTTATATAAGGACTGGAAGTAGCACTCAGCATTGTATAGGTTAAGTAATTTTAAGCACTGGTCCATTTGTCTGCCAGTATGGCTTTAGAGTTACCATGTGGCACCTGTCATTCAAACTGTAGTAAAAAGCAAAACAAACAGTGTCCCCAAGGTCAAAAACTTAACTTATACATAAAATTCTAAGACCTGTCTGCCTGTCATTTTATTATTCATTAACAAATTGGGCTATAACCTTGATCTTGGTCTTAATTAAAACTATGACCTGATATGTTCTGGAAATTCAAAAAATGTTAGGTAGTGGCAACCTGGTGACCATAAAGGACAGCAAAGTCACTTGGCCATGTGTTTATGGCAAAGTAATTGAAAAACCAAGTCATAAACACCATAAAGGCAGAAAGAAAACAAAGGCCGTTGACATCTGCTGAGCATCAAACAAAACACAGGTGGCAATGAAAAGACAAAAAATTAAAACGAATAAGATGACAAGATGATGAAGCACAGAGACAAACAAGACGTAATTCTGAACATAGCCTGACATTCTGGAAATTCAGAAAATTTGAGGAAGCAGCAACCTGCTGGCAAAAAAAAAGTTTATTGTAATTAAATCACTGTCCCCGGAAGCCAATATATTGATAATTAACCAGGACTTGGTACATACACATTAAGAATTTATAATCCAATGTAAGTATTGTGTTTATTAATCATTGAAGTTTATTAAATGTAAATAAAGGACAGCAAAGTGACCTGTGATCACGTGTTTACGATAAAGAGATCAAAAAGCCAAGTGATAACCACCATAATGGCAAAAATAAAGAAAAGAGCTGCAACATGTGCTGAGGGTCATCCAAAGCTGATTAAGAGATGAAGAATGACAAAAATAAGAATAAAAGATGCTGAAGCACATAGACAAGCAAGAAGCAATCCTGAACAGAGAGCAATTTAGTATCAGGCAAAGACGATAGTTCATAGGCATGCAAGACAAAGTTCAAGATACAGAATGCAAGAATGACACAAGAGATAGAAATGCAAGGCGACAATTAAGAACATAGTCAAACGCATTGCTTTCACATCCTTACATCAATGTTTCTTTGAAGACCACTACTTGGCAAAGTTACATCAGTAATGTCATCAATGTCAGGCTGTAGTTTTTAATGTAGAAAACAAAAGAATGTGTTGCCAAAATAGAAACTCTAAATCACTTGATAAGCAAAGAGTAAAGAGTATAATTAGACCAAGAGTTAAAAATCACATTTTCCACAGGAGTTGCCTGTATTAGTAACTTAATTCAAATTAAAACAAAAAGTATAACCCCAGTTCAAAAATATCTTTGCAGTTTAAATTCTGTTACTAAAAATTACTAAGCATTCACTCACATGGAAATAAAGCTGATTTAGTAGATTACATTACATTAAGTACAAAATCTTATTTGTGTCTTCTCACTGAAACCTGATTTTTAACAGTGTTCCTTTAGCCGAGGCAGTACCAAATGGTCTTACATCCCTTCAGAAATCAAGAAATACTGGTCGAGGAGGCTGCCTTGTGAAAATTCTCCGTGATGAACTGCAAAAGTTTAGGTGAGCCCTTTTGAGGCACTCATATTAGTTTATTAAAACAAATTCAAGCACAATTGAAGTAGTATTTGACAGACCACAGAGCCATATTCATTTGTTCTTGATGGAATTTGGCAGCCTTTTATCTAATTTAGCTGTAATGTTAATGTTTTGATAGGGAATTTTAACATACAAATTGATTTTGTAACTGACACTTTCATCAAACATTTTACTAATTTATTATATTTAGCGTTGGTTTGCCAGATTTTAAATGGCCCAAATCATAGTCATTGCCACACATTAGATCTAATTATTACCTACAGAGTTGAGATTCAAAATTTACTACATTAAACTATTTCTGATTACTATTTTATTATGATTGATTTGTTTTTGCCCTTACCAATATACTTGCAGATTAAAACAAGAACAGTGCACATCTAGATTATAACTCTGCATCACAATTTGTAGATATTATGAAGTACTCAAGCATAATTGTGTAGAACAATTTAGGTCAGTTAACATCCAATTACAATGTGACTTTGAAACAGGCTTTCAATACAGTACCTTCATTTGAAACAAAAGCGATTGAGAGACAATCATACTCACCACGGTTTAATGAGAGTTTTTGAGCTCTTAAATTAGAGTATGAAAACAAGCCTAGGTGGAAAGGAACAAAGTCTTCTAAAATGTATAGACAGAACATGTTAAAAATAAAAAAAAAAATTCTCTTTATGGCCTGCTATATCTACCACTTTTGATTTATAGATGAAAACTGTAATAATTCTGATGTACTGCGCAGATCAGTTGCTAATCTAACAAAAAGGAATTCTTAACCTCAGTGCAAAAACAACCTCAGCCATTAACAGAGCAGACTTTATGAACTGTTTTAATGATAAAATTGACAATATAAAATCCTAGATTTCAGCATCACCTTAAAAACTAAATATTACATTGGCAGTGTGTCTTGCCTTGAACATACCACTTTAGTAAATTTAACTTGTTAACATAACAGTAAGTCATAATATTATTTCTAAAATTAAACCTATCTGTACTACCTGTCTCTTAGACCCAGTCCTAATAAACCTAGTGAAAAGGCCAATGGATGCTCTGGCAGCTCCTAGTCTTTGCATTGTCAATAGTTCAATAATTAAGGTCACAGTTTCTGATTCACTAAAAATGTCAGTTACCAGACCGTTACTTAAAAAGTAAGAGCTAGATCCACATATGTTTAATATGTATAGACCAATTTCAAATTTACCTTTTCTTTCTAAAACACTTGAAAAAGTAGTTGCCACTCAGCTTCAGTCTCACCTTACACATCACAATGTATTTCAGAAATTCTATCTTGGTTACAGTACAGAAACAGCACTGACCCATGTTGTGTTGTAAACTACAGTTAATTCTGATATTCTCTGATGAAGGAAATTGCACAGTAATTATATTGTTAGGTATAAGTGCAGCGTTTGATAAAATTGACTATTCTATTTTAGGCTGGAAAATTACACTGGGGTCTCAGGCACTATCCTTACCTAGTTTAGCTCATATTTTTCAAATTGATTTCAGAACATACAGAAATGTGCTGACAGATCTCTGTAATTATACTCAGAACTTAAATATGGTGCTCCACAGGACTCAACACTTGAACCTTTACTGTTTTCACTTGACATGTTTCCATTGGGAACTATCATTAGAAAACATAACATTAATTTTCACACACATGCAGCCAACTGCCAACTATACCCTTCTTTTAGACCAGATGACATTTATCCAATGGTGTCCTTATTTAAATGTGTCAATGAGTTAAAGTAGTGAATCTATGAGAACTACTAATTCCTGAGTACAGAAAAAACAGAAATGTTATTTATTAGAGAGAAGGATGGTGACAATATTCTGTCATTTTTTAACTCAGTTGAAATCACCTTTAGTTTCATTGAATTAGCTTGCAATTTAGATGACACTAACATGTTTTTAAAACACATGTTGCAAAACTGCCTAAAATAAAAGTAAGGTGTTCTTAAATATGCATAATACTGAGAAATAAATTCATGCAATAATTTTTAGTAGGACTGTCTACTGCAATGCGCTATTCACTGGATGTTTAAATCGTTGTTTGTTACAGTTCTCAAATCTTTATACTCGCTCCCAGTAAACTTAGGACTGATTTTAAACTTCTCCTTTTAACTTATAAACGCTTAAAATAGCCAAAGCTTTGTTTTACCTATCTGGACTTATCATTAGTTACAAATACAAATCATTAGAATACATGTTAACATGTCATAATTTTGTCCTACTTAACTTTCCAAGGATTAATGAAGTAATAGTGGAAGTTTGAGCTTTTATTTACAGGGCTTCAAGGCTGTGCAGTGATCTGTCTGCTTATAGTATATAAGAGATGTCCCTTCAGTCACTTTTTAAATCCGGGCTGAAGACTCACTACTTTAGTGTAGCATACCCTGACTAGAGCTGCTGATTAGCTGTGCATACTGCATCTTTGTTTTTTAGTCATCCGTCGCAAAATATTACTGATACAATGTTTATAAACCTTTACTAACCCTCCTGTATTCTGTTTCTCTTCTTGGTATCTGGATGCTGCACTTGGTGCCACTGTTCTGTTGTAAAGCTATATTCTTACTCATGAAAATATCATCTTAGATACTGGGAGCATTGCAAGCATTGAATGAAAAGATCCTGTCATCAGATTGCATAGCTAGCACAGACCCCACTATAGAAATCCCAGGAGAGGGCGGGCAGCCAGTTGGCCAAGGCCTCTAAGATTGTGACTGTGTCTGAGTTTGACTTTGTCTGTTATAACTGATCATAGAATTGGTTTATTTTCTATAGGGACTTTTCACCCTGGAGTTTTTTTTACTCTCCTGTGTTATCAACTGGCCATAGTTCAATAATCAATTAATAGACATATATTGTTGGTTTCCATTAATGTACTGTAAATAAGTATCAAATTAATTTGCTTTCCTTTGTATTTAAAATAAATTTTTGTCTTTATGTGTACTAGTCCTGTATTTAGTAAGCTGCTGAATTTACAACTGCATTTCACCTTAGAAATTGTCACAGCGGGCTGTGCCTACACTCTTTGTAGACAGCTATACAAAAATAAACTGAACTGAGTTGAATTGAATTGAATTGAGAATGTGGATAGATGGATGGTTGATAGACAAAAAATTGAAATGCTGCCAAACATCTAAAAACAAACAACAACAATGAATAACAATGAAGATGCAATAAAGAGTTTAAAGAGACAATAAGAGATGGAAGGATAGGGAGAGGAGCTGGTGCCATATAGAGGAAAGGCACCCACTCAGAAAAGTGAGTCCCAGGACAGAAGCATGTGGTCAACGCTCAAGAGGGAGCTGACGGTTGCTCCTGCTGAGCAGCCTTGGAGCAGGAACAACCAACCACTCCATGAGGATTCCTGTATAAGTCTGAGGAGTGGCAGCAGGACGTGAGGGAGTAAGGCTCTGTGCAGTGCCTTGCAGATGCCAAAGGACTGGCAATGAGGACCAGAGCCCTGTTAAATGGTTGACTGTGTCTGTTGGGAGATGTTTCCTCATCTGAGGGGATGTCATCTTAGAGAAAAGCACTGTGGTTTGCTCTAGTTTTAATGGATGTATTCTGCCCATGGATTTTAACCTTGTTTTTAGTTAAACATTTATTTGATGACTTTTAACCTCCATGTTCACTAATTTTATGGATTACTGTACATATGTAATGGTTCGAGCACTACATTATTGGCACTTTGGGTTGATTTTAATGAAAGTACTTTACACTTTTACACCAACCACTTGCTGAGTGTATGTGTCCTAATTTGTCAGGCTCATCTCGGTCTATGATTATCAACAGTTAAGGGCTCGAGAGGCTTCTGGCAGCACCAGGGAGAGTGGAGCTAACCCGGATTATCACAAGCAGGTTAAAGGTATCTGTAATTACTCCATAATTAGTGCACAGAGTATGAAAGACTGCATTTTCCTTTGCACAAACATTACCTTAATCCAGTTGCTTTTTGGCTTAACTGATTGAAGTACGATTCTCAGTACATGTCAGTGAACAACGGAAACTGCTGCAGTATATTTATAGTGAGCAATGATCTTCAAATAAAATGGAATACTGGACAAGAATAGGTTTCCACCCGTTTAGCAGATTAATTTATGCTTTTAGCGAATGATTTTTAAGTGTCACTTTTTTTGAGATACAATATGTGAACTGAAAATTACAGAAAGTACTGTGCACGGTTTCTAATTGCATTTACACCTTCAAAGTTTTGCTCAGCCTAGGGTGAAATGTGTAAAATAGATTGACTGGGAGAATTCCAATTGTTTTCCAAGGGATAGGAAATCATTATTCATTCTCTTCAAAAAGAAGACTTTTTTGATTTTTTTTTTTTTGCTCATCTGCTATATTGTTTCTATTTCAGGCAGCAAATGTTCACAGAAATTAAAATAGGAACAATTAATTTTTCTTTTTCCTGAGCACTTTAAAAACTTATTTTAATTTTTTATTTTAGATTTTAATGTTAGAAATGTGGAAAGATACATGCCAAGAAAATCAATAATTTTAACAAAGTAATTACACTTGACCACTGTATGTATGGCAATTTAATTCTACCTATAGCTACAGCTGCTGGGACCCAGTAAAGGAAAAGGTGTTTCAACAAAATACGCAGTATAAATACAAGAATCTTTGGCTGCTGAATTTTACACTTGCATTTTTCAACGAAATACACAGTATAAATACAAGAATCTTTGGCTGCTGAATTTTACACTTGCATTTTTCACCATTTATAGAATCGGTTTATGTGTTTTTCCAGGTGCAGAGGCTCTGTGACTCTATAACTGAATTAAGCAGGACTGAAAAACTGAGTCCTGAAAACATACAGATCTCACAGAGGTAGCTCTCTGTTTCAGTTCTACACCTGATTGTTTGTTGGTAAATAATGTACTCCCCTCAATGTTTCAGTTTTTTTATAACATGCTCAAGTATTTGGATAAAGATATTCAGCATGAATCTTGCCAAGGTTTCAATCTTTCAAGCGCTCTAGAAACCTTGATGATTTTCTCTTTTATTTCTTCAGTAGGAGTTCTCCTGATCTATAACTTTATTTTGCATAGACAAGAACCTCACATAAAAAGCTATTTCAGAAAATAAGAAGAGATGAGCTTAGCTGGTTGTTTTTAGTGTCCCACTACTAGTATCAGTATACTGTAACTTCACCAGTTAAAGCCAATTTCAGTAGAAAAGGTGTTCTTACTCATTGACAACTGTCTTGATGTCTGTCACTCTACTCTTTGCCTCTTAAAGCTTGCCTCTCACTTGCAGCTTGGTTTGATTTCTCAAAATTCTCAAGTGTTTCAAAGAGCATCATTTCTGAAAACCAGGAGATACTTTTTAATGGAATTCTGTAAAAACACAGCAGAGGTCATTTCTGTGGTTCTATTTTTATTCATGAAACTTTGAATAAACGTTTGAATAGCAGCAGAAGCGTAAAAACAAAGATACAGAATACCAGGGCAAATAATGCAATCAATCAATAGATAAATGAATGAATGAATAAACAAATAAATACATACATAAGTAAATAAATAAATAAAGTACATTGTGTATAAATTGAAGTGAGCTGTAAGGCAAAGCTCTCAATTTTCCAGTCGATCTACGTTCCTACCCTCACCTATGGTCATGAGCTATGGGTAGTGACCGAAAGAGCGAGATTGTGAATACAAGCGGCTGAAATGAGTTTCCTCCACAGGGTGTCTGGGCTTTCCCTTAAAGATAGGGCGAGAAACTCAGTCATCCAGGAGGTGCTCAGAGTAGAGCCGCTGCTCCTCCTTATCGAAAGGAATCAGATGAGGTGGCTCGGGCATCTGATCAGAATGCCTCATGAACGCTTATCTGGTGAGGTGTTCCGGCACGTCTGACCGGGAGGAGGCCCCAGGGAAGACCCAGGACACGCTGGAGGGACTATATCTCCCGGCTGGCCTGGGAACGCCTCGGGATTCCCCCAGAAGAGCTAGAAGAAGTGGCCGGGGAGAGGGAAGTCTGGGCATCTCTGCTCAAGCTGCTGCCCCCGCGACCCAATCTCGGATAAGCGGAAGAGGATGGATGGATGGATGGTGTAGAAATTGCAAAATGAACATAAAGGGTATAAGCATTTACTTTGTGAAATCAGGAGGAAGCATTGAATTGCTTGATAGCAGTAGGCAGAAAAGATCCCCAGAGGTGCTTTTTAGCACACCATAGCAGAATGAGCCTGTGGCTAAATGAGCTCCAAGAGTGTGTCTCCTAGAGGGGATGAACAGTATTTTTCTCGTTAAGTTTGTTCAGGTATTTTGAGTCTTCTGAACTCAGGTTTCTTTCCAAGGAGACCACAGTGTACAATAATATACTTGTACCATGGACTGGTGGAACTTTTCCAGCAGCTTGCTGCATACATCAAAATACCCAACTTTTCTCAGGAAGTGCAGTCTGCTCTGGCTTTTCTTGTATAGTTCAACTGTGTTATCAGACCAGTCCAGTTTGCTCTACTCCCAGATGCTTGTAGCTCTAGACTACTTCAGTGTCCTCCCTCTGAATGGTGGCTGGTCTCAAATGCTCCTTGGCATGCAGATGTCCATTATCAACTTTTTTGTCTTTCTCATTTTGATTTGCAGGTGGTTTTCCCTGCATTGCAAAACAAAGTTCTACACAAGCCTCCTGTAATCTGATTTGTCTGTATTTCTAATGCAGCCTATGGTGGAGGGGTCATCTGGGAATTTCTGTAGATGGCCAGGGCTAGCATTATACTATATATTGGCATTATACTATAGAAAACTAAACATAATGGACACTATTACAGTGTCAAAATTAAATAAAAACTGTAAAAACTCTAAACAAGAGCATAAATAATGAAAAACCATAGCAACAAGTGTGACTCATTACTAATCAACTCGCTAATATTTTACATAATTAACTAAATGCTTTTTTGTCAGTCTTGGTTATAATGGAGAAACAAATGGCATCAGGCTGTCAAATTATTCTTGAGTCTTTTTTTCAATTATTCTTGAATTTTTTTGTTCCACCTAGTGAGTAACCATAAATGCGATATTCATGCATTAATCTTTTTTTAATGGATTTGCTCTTCCATTAATTAATCAATTTACAGAACTACTTTAATCTAGTTTTGTAGGAAAGCACCTATAGCCCATCCTAAAAAATCTAGGTGAAGGCAAAAACTAATTTTGGACTTAGTGCCAGTCCATTGTTGAGTGCACTCACACAAATTTGCTATTCATTCATACAAAGTAAATTATAAGTTAACAAATAACACCAGGATGTAAATGGAAAAAGGGTAAATTAAATTAAAAATAAAATGCAGACTTGGGTAGAACATGCAAGTATACAATCATAGTGTTAATTTGCCATTGTACTAATTGTGTGCAGAAAAATGAATAAATAAACTTTGAAGTAAATATCAGTATATCCTAGTTTGTCATATCAGTTATATTCCTTGAAAATGCTTAGCTAATACAAGAAACTACTGGAGAACGTGTAATTTGTGTAGCTGAAAATAGTTAAAGGCTAAGTTTGGTATTTTTCAAGACAAAGTTATTTCTTTACAAGCAAGGTATATATGCATAAACTAAACAAAATTGTGATCTGAAGTTTAGCTTTTTCTATAAATTTAAAAACAATATCTTATTCTCACTGTCGCCATACAATGGAGGCTAATAGGTCATGGGCCACCACTGAAAAATAAAAGCCTAAAAACCTCCCAATGAAGCGTCAAAAGTTTCAATATAAAAAAATCCTTCCATGTTTCCTGACATTTGTGACATCAAATAGGATCAGGAAATAATTACTTTAATCTATATTTCTGGTACTGTTTTTGTCATGTTAAGGGTACATTCTCTATTCACCTGTATGAGGTCTCACATAAATACAAAAGTAAATCAAAACAAATCCAACCATGTGGCACAAAAAAGTTTACTGTGATTTGGTCTTTCAGAGGAAACTACTCCACAGGGGAAGATTATTGTGGAAGAAGTCAAATATCATGTCCAGCTGGTTTTCTTAAAAATTCCTTGAATCTCATAATATTGGTGTTTTTTTGCTCAAAAATGACATATATAAACTATTTTACAATGTGTGTGTAATCATAAGAATTGGATCAATACTCAACAACATTCTTGAACGTATTTGGTAAGTTTTTAAGCTTTTATTTTCTGATGATTTCACATGTCCCTTTACCCTCTATTGTAAAGTGCTAATGAAGGCAAGATTTTTTTTTTAATTTGTAGAAAACCCTTACCTCTAGAAAATAATTTTATGTGGCAAATGTATGTATACCTTGTTTGTTAAGAAATAACTTCAACATATCCTTTAATATCTCTGAAATACTATGTGTAGACATGTCTCAAAATTCTTTTTGCATTGAATTGTGGTTTCTTTCATCAAAATCGTGCATTTTTAATTAAAATCTGTTATTACAACATAATTAATAAGCATATAGGTAAAATCTAAAGAAAGCAATGGGACTTATTTTTGAGTACCCAAGATCAAACTGTCACTAAATTACAGTATTCTGCATTTGTGCATCAGTGCTTTCAAAGCAAAGTGAAAAATATCTTGCTTAAAATGTGAACAAAGAAATATGATAATAAATAACACAGCAATAACTAATAACATGACACTGGCAATCATACTATTTCAGATCTCCAACAGTACACTCAAGCTTTAGTAACCATTCTGCCTTAACTTTGTCCTTGTGGGTTAGTACCCCCTGAACGCAAATAGTGCACCCACTGTTGGACAAAGTTGCTCCTTCTGCAGCAGATGGGTGTAAACTGCTGTTTGGGAGGGGCAGTTAAGGGGTGCCCTTCTCTGACTCCCCGGGGGCCTCATGTATAAATGGTGCATATGCACAGAAATGTTGCATAAGAACGTGTCCACGTTCAAATTACGATGTATAAAATCTAATTTTGGCATAAAGCCACGCACATTTCCACAGTAGTTCATACCCTGTCGTACACAAGTTCTCTACTTGGTTTTGCAGACTGACGGCACCCAGCGTCAAAGCAGTGCTACTGTTCCTGTGTGGTTTATCTTTCTTTTTCAGATCCACATCCCTGACGCGTCTTTATAAATACACTGAAATTAACCACATATTGCTTATCAGTTTAATGCATCTGGTTGTAATTAACCTGTAACAATATAATGGTCCACAGAATGGTCAAACTGTTCCAAATACCATAACTGCTTTAGTGTTGTTACTGTCACTGCACCTTCTTCTTCTTCTTTCAGCTGCTCGCGTTAGGGGTTGCCACATCAGATCATCTTTTTCCATATTATTCTCACTGCACCACTCGGAGTATTTATATCACTGTATCTGAGTGTGAATCACAGCTGTACAGCAGCTGATTGGAAAGAGAATTATCGGTATACAACATCAAGCACACGCTGCCTCAGCCATTCGCTTCTTGAACTGGTCTCATCCGACAAACACTTCAGAGTCTTTCCTGTACTGACCTCATGGTTCAGAAACAGTTTTATCACAAGAGCTCAAAACGCACTCCTTCAGTCCATCAAGTGCTACTTGCAGGACTGTCTGTACTTATCAGTACAATCACATCACTGTAAACTTGCAATACAGTTATAATATTGCACAACCTGAGCCACTTTATAAAGTGAGTATTTACATATGATGACGATATCATTTTTAAGATGAAATGCAGCAAAATATGTTTATTATATTATACAGATAAAACTTTAACTTTAACTACACAGTGCCGCAGTGCTAGCCAGGAGCTGGAACTTCGTTCACGGTTTGTTCCTGCCTCGCGCTGTATTCTTGCTGTGGCTGGAGCGACACTGGAAGGATAGATGGATAGAATAATTAAACATTACGAAGATGTTTCAATGTTCCTTAAAAGTTTTGAAGAATCGATGTTCTAAGCTTACAGATGGCTTAACATCTATTACAGAGCTGATTGTGTGGCGATTAGGTATTTGGAGAAAGAAAAGTAAGGACAGGAATTGGGGGATAGTACATTTGAAAGAGACAGTACTTCTGTAATAAAGTATTTCATTGAAGGTCGCGCATGGCGCAGCAAGCATCTTGAACATGAACAATCACTGCACCACCGTGTTCCCATGTTTAATAACATGCTTTAACTCCTATCATCATGAAAATGATATCATGTATACTTCTCAGTATTTTAATTATTCAGAGAGCTGTAATATTACGATACATAGAAGATCAAATATAAAACAAAGCATTTAACGTGCTACTTTAGTTATGATGGGATTTGAGAAACTAGTAAATTAAACGATTTTAGGATGAACTTTATGATCTACTTTAATGACAAAATAAACTATGTGATTAAAGTGGAAATTTCAAGATTAAAGTTGACATTTCGTGCTTGTGTGTGCCTTTTTTTTGTCTGCACCCTAATAAGCTTTCACATGACACTCAGATGGTAGGCTACAACTCACCTTTTCATGACGACTTTGATATGTGACAACTTCTTTTTTATTTCAGGCACTGTGCAACTTTCTGAACTTGAGCTTTCGAGTTTCTCTGATACGCTATGTCACTCAATCAACTTCCTTTTGTTGTTTATACCACTGTTTAAACCAACAAATAGTAAGTTTTTCCTTGCCTCCACTTGGTATTCACTGAAATTCTTCTAGTTTCCCTTGTACTTTTGCCATTGTCTTTTCACAGAAGGCTGATCTTAAGGGCTATTTATATTGATTTGCATATTCAAAGAGGCGTAATTCTGGGAGGAGATGGGGCGGGACAGCAGGCGCATGCACGTGCATTACTTTTCACACTGACCGGGATTTATGTAGCGGAAGAACGTGGAAGTTGGTGAATGCACAGATTTATGCGTCTGGATTTTTTTCTGCATAACTACATTTCCGCTTTTGTGCTTACGTCATGTTATAGTGTGAATTCTACGCACAACGTTATGCATGAGGCCCCAGGTGACTTCCTGATCCTCCAGGGCATGGCCAGTTCAAATCAACTTCCAGTTCACAAGAGAAAACACAACAAGAGGCACCCTATCTAACCTTTGTGCTTTCTCTGAGCTCCTAGTCCAGATGTCACAAGGAGGTGGAGTGAACTATGACAAGGGTTTAATGTAACACTATTTTAAAATTCTATATAAAAATTAGCTGATTTTGGAATAATAATTAGCTTGGTGTCCAAACTATGACCAAGATTTACTGTACATCTCTAAATCTGTAGTTGTAATTATAGGGAGAATTACATTAATGTATGTCATTGTTATGTTACTAGTCAGTAATTTAAAAACTATAACTGTGTAACACTTATCTTTGTATTGAAAATGTTTATTGTCTAGGAGTTCAGGTTTACGCTGACAACAGTGGGCACAAACCTAGACCAGAGGTGTAAAGGACTCCACTAAAATATAGATCAGCCTCATTCAAACAAGAGTGCAACGGTTGTGCTTGGACTTTAGGACACAGCCAAAGGATGTATGATGAGAATATGTAAAGTCCAAAGAGATGGCATCTGACCTGATAATTAAACTGGGATCCAAGAAGCATTACTTTATGTCCCTGCACATACTTCCTATTAATTCATTAGACTAAATGGGTTATTTTTTATTTTAATTTGACCTTGTACTGCAAGTAAATTTAGCTGGAGGATAAGCCAAGTTGCCAAAGTCTACACCTCTTCTAGTGATAATGAAGGATCCAAAAACATATGTTCCATAAAATGTCAATCTCTAGCTAGCATTTGAAGACTACAAACATAATTTTAGAAGTGCTAATTAAAAAAAGAAAATATTGGAACACTTTTTTTATTTAAAACTGTGTGTATTTTCTACTTTGATAAAAGTTTTGAGTTTTGAAAAAGTATGCAAGGAAAAATAATGGATTATGATTTTTTTTTCTGCAATACAGTATTTAGATCCCTTGCACAATTCCAGGCTGAGTTCCTAGCTGGACAGAATATTCTTAATGTACAGTGGCTTAAGTTATGCCGCCATACAGATCAGAATCACTTAATTACTCTAGAATGAATGTATATGGGTTTCTATATGTACATGTGGTGTTATCTGTTCAATGGACTGGTGTAACTAAGAGCAAGTGTATGCTTTGCACTTATTGCTGACACTATGAGCTTTCCTTGGTGGTCCTGGGCTGATTAAGCAAGTTATAAAAATTGATTAATGGGTATTTAACTCACACTCAGAAAACAATATTTAAGGTTTGACTTTAGTGATTTAGTGCATTATTTTATTTTTCATTTCTGCTTCAAGCTATGATTGGTTTTGCAACCAGTACTGCCTGAACAGACTATTTGTGACTATATAATGGAATCTTTAAGTTCAGAAACTGGATACAGTCAAAAGTCTAGACACAGCCTAAGATTTCTATGTTTCTGACAGAAAGTGTTATCTTTTTATCAAGATACCATTAAACTGATTTAAAAATATAGCCAAGACACTGTGCTGAGTTCTACATACATTACACATAACTATCAAGACATAATTTATTTGTCAATTGATTAAAACTCATAATAATGTGGTTATGGCAAAAATAGCATCCTATCACACATTCAAATAAATGCAACAGAATTAGTCTGGATAATTCAGTGTGTTTTAATTGTGTGAGGTTATGTCTAGAATAAATTACACTTAAAATCATAGAATTACAAATAAGGAAAGAATGTGATTTCTTGAAATCAAGGCAAAGAAAAGTTTATATTTATTGGTTATTGTTTATTTATTTGTTAAAAATGAGTATGAAAACATAGCTGTCTCATGTCACACAGTTTAATGAGACTTTTCGGTGTATTCAATTCATCTGGCGACAACAATTAGAATTAGTAATGACTTACAGACGTAAAGACAAGGAAATAAATTCTACTGTACAGGGTATGTATTTTCAACAAATGACTAAAAGTTTGGATTGGAAGTAGGACATACATCCAGCATGCTGTCAAGACTAAGTAAGTACAGTGTTATATCTTAAATTTTAGCATCCTTTGTTGTTTTTCTTTTACAAAGTGCTTTACTTTATGTATGCAGCTGTGATGAACTAAATTTTTCTGCCTTTTGATTAATTAATGCATAGCTTTTTGGAAATATTGTGTAAATCTCAAATATCATTTTTGCTTTTTTTGAAATTTTATATTACTTAATTACTTTTTCTGTTATCACCATTCTGGTGACCAATTTTACCATTCAGGTTGTGGTATTCCCAATTTCTCGCATCCTTGTTGTATTCCCACTGCTATGCAAGTTGCTACCACATGACCAACTTTAACATGACACATAACATCATCATATGGCAATTATCTAACATGGTTTTCATAGCAGGTTGTGTATCCATCTTTTTATGTACTCTTAAACAACTTTTGCATGCGCTCAGATTTATTCTGGTTGGGCATTTTTCTTTCATAATTTGCTATTTAGCCTCAGCTCAGTCTTCTGAATTATAATTTACTCTTTATCCACTAGTTTTGTTTATTATATATAGTCTGACATTCTGTTACTGAATCTCTGCCTGAATGTTAACCACGACATTGCCTTCTACCTTTAACCACACAAACAGAAGAGAGGCTCGTGTGTTATGTACTACAACAGAATTTAAAAAAGAAAATAAGGTATGGACTGAAGCTGAACTTGCCATACCTGTTAACCTTTTGTACAGCACCGGCTCTGTCAGGCAGCATATTATTGGTTGTCACAAAGGGGAGAACATGGCGGTGCTAGAAAGCTGTTACTTAGTTGGTAAAGTAGACATAAACAGTGATTAACTGACAGGGCCGGGCAATGAAATCAGTGAGTGCGATGAGCAAATCTGACATACCCTATTGACTAGAAATTGCATAATGTGACACTGGCTTAAAAATCTTGAAACCTGTTCACTTTAATTTTTGTAAGGAGAATAAGGAAGAAAATAATATGTTTTAAACAAATCTTGTAATTTTTCTCTCCATATAAAATTGCCGTTAGAATTTGATTGTGTTTGAAGCAAGCTGCCTGATGGTGCCTTCAAAGGAAGTTGTTTTTCGCAACACAGCCACCTCGTGTCAGCTTTTCCTGGTGTACCATGGAGGGGTTCAAATTAGGTACAGTAAGCAGAAGAGTCAAAACAGGCAGGTATGAAATTAAAGGAAATGTGTTTAGTTAAAGCTTACTTGTTTAAAACAGGGTAATAAAAAGCAGGCAGGAGCCAACAAAGCACAGGTAATTGGCTGAAAAAGCAGAAACCAAAAAGCAGGGACCTTTTCAAAACATAGTAACACCCTGAACTCGGGAGGTTTTACACATTACTTAAAAGCACAATGCTAAAGAAAACAGCTCTAGTTAGACTTGTTCTTTTGTTTCCTTTCCATTTCTATAATGAGACATTAATGTGGTTAGATGGAGGAGAGGCTCAGGGAAACTGCATGTGAAAAAGTGATGTTGCAAAGTCCCAGGCCAATGCAGATCTATTGGACAAAATTATAGTAAACTTTGTACTCAGCAAAAAGCATATAAAAATACTTTAGAGCTCAGAAGAATTTAACCAAATTTAGTCGCAGATGAAGAAGGTTTTGCAGCTGTTCTTCTTTTTCCTCCCATCATCAAGACATCAATGCCTTTCAGTTATAGGACACTTAAAAGGCTGACTAAAACATGCTGTGAAATTACTTTGATTGCTTTCTCGTTATGCTTGATAAACTTTCATATTATTTTCATGATCTACCTGCAGCGCCATTTTCTACTTTTGTTCTCTCTTGTGATTAGAGTCATTTGTGTAAATGGTGCCATTGGCAAGCATGGGGCATAGCAGCATTGCTACATGTGAAGTTATTGTACGGCTCTTTAAAGATGGAAGCAGGGAAATTCTGTTTTGGATAAAAATGACTTAAAAATTACTTTATTACTAGGGACTAGTGATAAACAAACCCTGTGGAGTTTGCTTCGTCATCATTTCAGCAAATTAACGGAAATGTTTGGGAACTTTGCCGAACTCACGAAATGCATTGATGTCAATGGGAGAGGAGGAAATTAACTAGTTTGAATGGATTGTAATAGTGCAATGATCTTTTAAGTGTCTCTGAGGGTCAGGGAAGCATCTGCCAACCATTCTGGACCAATTATTATGGCCAAAAATGTGATCTGAGCTATGAGGCAACAGTGCTAACCACTTAATTTCACCACAAACATCAAAAGACGTAGAAGAAATAAAGATCACAAGCAAAAAAATAAAATTGCCACAAGCTAGCAATAAGTTTTATATATATATATATGTATATAAATACACAGTATCTCATTGTGCTTATAGTGTTAAGGCACATATTAGCTGTGTGACAAAGTATCAGTGTCATACTGGTTCATTCCATTGTTAGAAGGGGGTAACATCTTTTTCGTTTCTGATTTCTGTGCAAATATTTTGCACCTTTTTCTTCCATGAAGAATTTAGAAAAGCCTGGTAAACAGTAATAACCATTTCATTATTATCATTATTTCACAGGGTCAAAAGTGTTTTCTTTCTTGGGGAGTGGGAGGGAGAGGGCTCCTTTAACTCTAGCACATGGTTAGTTGTGCATGCAGATCAGCCATCTGACTTTGCTGCCAGTGCACAGGGAGCAGTGTTATACATTCACTTGCAGTCATCATAATATTCTCCTCATGGTCAGCTAATCTATCCTTCAAATGAAAATACTGCAAGGTTTTTTTCTTTTTTTTTTGAATGTGTGCGGGGTGGAAGGCTAGAACACTAGTCTGATCACTACTTGGTAGGCTGCTTCATGCATGCCTGAAGCAGCCTACCAACAATTCTACAGTAGGCATGCCCATGGCTATTACAGCTCCATGACTTGTGCTGGTCTTCACAAAGTATAACTAGGAAAGAAAATGTTTGGCTAAGCCGGTTTCATGGCAAACAACGTCACCAGTGAATAAAACATATTCATAGCAAAAAACGCTTTGGGCAGTTTCACCAATCAACACTACTAGGAACTGTTCATGGGATAGGATCTCATTAAGTCTGAACCATTTTCATTTGTTTTTTGATATTTTTTGCCTAGTGTTTGATTGCTCTGATTATTGTTTTTCCTTTGATCTTTTTATATTCTGATCTTCCTGTGTACTGATCATATTTCTGGATGCACTGTTTTGCAATTTATTTCTGTCCTGGTCATTCACTTCCAACATCCTTTTGTCTCAAACAAGTTGTCCTATAAATGTCATTACAAACTTTGCTTGTTTTTTATGGTTTTCTTCCACATTTTACTGAGCTGCTGTCCTTTTGAATTCTCCTGAAAATATATGATATGAAATCTGTCTCATACATTTTCAGACGTCTTTGGTTTAACTTTTTTTTTGTTTTTACTTTGGTGTTTGCGTTTTGTTATTACATTACACCACTAGTGACATTTTCTATAAAGCACCCGGCTAACAGATCATTTTTGCTTGGACTTTGACCCTGTTGAGCTGGGAAAAGTAAAGAATGTTATGTGTTAATACTTTCATTGCAGTAAAACTAGTGGTATAGCCAATTGTGACCCATTCCAGTACTATCATCAACACACAATGTCACATTTGCAGAAATACAAATGAAAGAGAGCAACCAACTTCCAGAGTTTAAAAGAAAACAAGCAAATATGGATGAAGCTGCACTAGTCCCAAAGCTCATCAGCCAAATCCTGATAAAATGTTTAATTGTATATTTATTTATTGAAGAAATTAATCCCTCACCCATAATTCCACCTTGGATTTAATAACTTGTCATACTGCCTTTTAATAGCAATAATCCCAACCAGCAACTGATTATTGACCATGTTTTTAGCAAATTTACAGTACTTGTCTTTATTCAGGAATGCTTCTTTAAACCTCTGGTTGTCAGAAAGGAAGACACCTATAATATGTAGCTCTTTTTATTTTTTTGCTATGTATACTTTGAGCTTCCTTATATGAAAGACGTTAGAATGAAACCTAATCATTCATTCTTATATTAGAGTAATATTGATGAAATGTGCAAAATGCTTTAAATGCCTAGTTGAAAAGATTTCAGTATTGCATAAAAAATAAGTAATGGACAACAGATTTTGTTATGCCTTAATGTGTATATTAAAAAAAGTGATATAACAGTCTTACAGAACAATAATATCCTGCTGTCTCAGGTGAGGTGCATTAAACATTATAATGTGTAACAACTTTGGTCACATTTTTATTATTCTTTTTCTGCTTACATGAATATATCTTTTTCAGAAAAAGTGGTCTAAATCTAAGGGAAACTGAAGCAGCAGCCATGACTGGGGAGGTTTGATTTTGTTTATGTAAATATTCTGGCAAATGATATGTATTAAAGTACAAAGTAAATCTGGGCATTCACACTTCAATAACAGCAGACTGCTAATAATTAGCCTCAGAGATATTCTCACTGATAAAGAGAATTTTAAATGATTATTGTAAACACTGCCATGAGTTTCCGGTGCAATTTTGCCTCATATAATACACGGAGCCCACCCAGGAGTCTAACCGGGAAGCTGTCCAGAGAAAGGTGAGAGCTGATTAAGCAATGAGGCATTTAGCCAGAAAGCTAAGTGTCTTTGCTCTAAAAAGAGCAGGTGTTGCATAAATCTGAGCTGTTGCCTAGAATCCTGTTTGAGGAGACACCTGTGAAGGGGTGGTCACCATTATCTATAAGTAAGTGTGTCTGCTGCAGCAGCCTGAAACAAAGGACAAAGACATTATCATCTTTTATATTTTGGTTTATTATTAACTGTGTTTTGTTTACCCTCAGGGAAGGTAAAATAAAATCTAAATGGAAAAATACCTTGATTCATCTTGATTTTTCAAAGCAAATTCATTTTGTTTATCATATTGGTTCTCTTGAAGTGTTTTAAAATAGGTATTTTAAAGGTGTACATTTTTTAAAGCTAGCAAACGTTCTTCTTAATCTCTAACAGAGCTCTCATGTACTAGAGGAGAGCACATCAGCAACAGACACCAAACAACAGTGTACCAAAGTACTTTAAAAAAAAGAATAACTGAAGCTACCAAATCACGTAATCAGTGTTATCACTAAGGAAGGGAACACGTCTTATGCAAGGGATACTTCAAGACACAAATGATCCTGGACTTGAAGTTCATTGAGGTGGCAATACTTCCTACTGCACACTTATTGTCCTCCATACATTTTCATTGAAAAAATTAACTGTTCTGTTATTGCTAACAATACTGCAACATGACACTCTTTCCATGAACCTAAGGTAAACTGTGTGATTTTCTTACTCTTTTCCAGTAACAGTGAAAATCAGATACTAAATTTTGAAGGAAGTCATCTCCATATACATCTGACATTATGATTGTTTCACATGTGTATTGTATCTAGATATAATTTAGCTGGATTATATTTATACTTGGCCTTAAAATGTGTCTCTGGTGCATTGTGTCCAGGCAGAGATTTGATGTCATCTTCTTACACAGATAGAAAGCACACTTGTGCTTACACGTGTTAAAAGTGATTGTTGTCCAATGCAGATCACTGCTTAATGTGATCTGAGTGATCCAATCACAGTCCCCCTGGTCAAATCTTTTCATATCCTTCCATCCATTATCCAACCCGCTTTATCCTAACTACAGGGTCACAGGGGTCTGCTGGAGCTAATCCCAGCCAACACAGGGCAGAAGGCAGGAAACAAACCCCAGGCAGGGCGCCAGCCCACCACAGAAATCTTTTCATATGCTTAGGCAAATTTTATTAACTGTTTTATATAATAAGGCATAGATTGGCCCTAATGGCTGTGCTGCTAATGATCTTTGTCTTACTGTAATAAACATGGTGTTAAGTATTCAAATAAGAACAACATTATTTAACAGCAACAACATTTATTTATATGGTATGTTTTCATACAAATGATATAGCTCAAAGTGCTTTACAAGATGAAGAAAGTAAAAAGAAAAAAAAAAACTATAAAAATAAAATTAGGCAATACTAATTAACAAAGAATAAAGTAAGGTCCGATGGCCAGGGAGGGCAGAAAAAATAAAATAAGCTCCAGAGGACTGCAGAAATAAACCAAAATCTGCAGGGGTTCCAAGGCCATGAGTCCACTCAGCCCACACTAGGCATTCTACCTAACATCAGTGATCTCAATCAGTCCTTATGGTTTTCAGGCTTCATGTGGAAGAATTAGATTATGATGGTCATGTGGACCTCTGGCCTTCAATCCATCAGTGTCAGGACTACACGGTGCTTTGATCAGGTGGTGGCGGCGCATATCGCCACCACAGAAAACCGGAAAAAGAACAGCAGAGAAAGTAGGGGTTAGTACAGATTTCGTAGCCATGAATAAAAAAAAAAGATAATTAAATGCATATACAGAATATTAGGGCTACACTAAAATGAAGCTATGAGAAAGCCATGTTAAAATAATGGGTTTTTAGCAGTTTTTGAAAGTGCTCTAATGAATTAGCCTGGGAAATTTCTATCGGTAAGATATTCCAGATTTTAGGTGCATAACAGCTGAAGGCTGCCTCACCACTTTTTTTAAGTTTAGCTTTTGGAATTATAATCAGACACTCATTTGAAGATCTAAGGTTACGATTTGGAGTGTAAGGTGAAAGGCATTCTGAAATATAGGATGGAGCGAGATTATTTAAGGCTTTATAAAAAATAAGCAGTATTTTAAAGTTAACTCTAAATGGCACGGGTAACCAATGTATTGACATCAAAACAGGAGAGATGTGCTTGGATTTTCTTTTCCTAGTAAAAACAATTAGAACAATTGTGATGAAAATAGGCCATCCAGCACAACAAGATTATCCATCGTATTTACCTAAATTGTCCAAAATATCATCAAGTCAAGGTTTGAAGGTCCCAAAAGTCTAACCCTATATCATATTACTTAGTAATTTACTCAATGTGTCTATGTTTCTTTGCATGAAGAAAAAACTTTCTCATATTTGTACAAATACAGTATGCCCTTAACAAGTTTCCTACTGTAATTGTAAACACCTGAATCGTGACTCCCCTTAATCTCCATTTGCTTAAACTGAAAAGGTTTAGCTCCTTTAATCTCTCCTCATAACTCAAACCTCTTAGTCCTGGAATCAGCCTAGTTGCACTTTTTTTTGCTAATATGGAAGCCAAAACTGAACACAGTAATCCAGATGAGGCCTAACTAGTGTGTTATATAACTTACACATAACATTGTTTGACTTGTATTCCATACATCCTACTTAATAAAAGGATAAATGTCTGTGTGTTTGTCCAGTTGCTATGTCTTTGTCATTCTAAAAGATGGAACATCACATGCATTTAGAAATAAAATGCATTGCATTTGCCATTCCAATAGATGGCACATCACAAAGATTAACAATACTGTTACGGATCCCTTACCAAATGGCATATAACAGAGATATATTAAGTACAGACGTTCACGCATTGATTACTTAGATTACAACAAATGCATTGATTACTTAGATTACAACAAATCTTATATGGGTAGCACAGCTAGTTATATTACCTTTTAAACCTATGTTATATAACCCATTAGCATTCTTGATTGCTTCTCTGCACTAAGGTTGCTTTTCTACAAAAAGATTACTTCTGTATACTGTGCATCATATACATACCTAATTTAATAAAAATATTGCTTTGAAATATTTTTGATTTTAAGTCCTGTTTCCAATTGTCCTAGGTGGTCTTCACTGTGAAATACATCACTTCAGAGGCAAAGAACAATAAAAATTAAAAACAGAACTGAAAATAGTCCCATCATTTGTGACAACACATTGTCATGTATGAGTGTCAGAGGAGAGTCAGAAGTATGTCATATCACCCCAGAATGGGAGGGGGCACTATTACTAATCATCTCACTTTCCTACCACTGAGAAGACTTCCTGTGAGGGCAACTGACTTCACCCATTTCGGTTAGAGCAGCACTATAAAGCCCTAGTTTCCCCAGAAGATGGTGTCTACTGCTGGACTACACTGACTGCAGGACGGAACTCTATCCTGACCAAGAAAAATTCACAGAAGAATGCCACAGAAGAAAAGGATTTTTTGAAAGACCACACTCTCAGACCGCACTCATGCCCTCGCCTTCACTCATTCATATCTGACCATCTAAAACAAACTTTTGTAAATCACTGTAGACAAAACCCAGTTTTAAACATTTCATATTCACTATAACTATATTGGCAGAACCAGCAACTTATACAGTGTGGCGCAGGGAAATGGGAAATTTTCAATTGACGTTCAATGCATGAATTAGCACATTACAAATTTATTGTACAGGATGTGCAATTAATGATGGTAATCAACATTCATTCAATATTCATTTTATTTTATTTATTTTTTTTTTTTTTGAAGTTTTATTAATTTTATTGCAATCCATACAAATCAATCAATTTTTTTCAAAAAGAAAAATTGAGTTAAGGACAAATTGATCCCCACCCCTGAGAGAGACAGCAAGGCAAACAGCGTGAAATTTAAGGCTTGTAAACATACCTAAATTAATAAATTTGATAAGCCAATATAGATGAATGCAGAAGACAAAGAAATACTGAAAATAATTACTTCCTCTGTGCTTTAAGAGCTTATTTTAAAATATTACTGATTAGATCCTGCCATGTTTTGAAAAAAGTATGTAGAGATCCTCTAACTGAGTATTTGATTTTTTCCAATTCCAAATAGTATAACACATCGGTTTCCCAATATTCATTTTAAGTTTTGATGAAAACATCATGAAGGTGTTGACCATTTCTCTGTACACATTCTGACAGCCTGTTGTAGAAATTCAGCATTGCTTGACGTAACGTGTCAAGATGAATGCCAGCGCTCTTCAATCCTCCTTTTTAGTTGAGCAATGGTTGCAGGACGTGTGCGGTACACTTGGCTTAATAGATGTCCCCACAGAAAAAGATCACAAACAATGTGATCTGGGGATCTCTGAGGCCATGGAATGTCACCATTGCGTGAAATGACGCGCCTTCCAAACAACTGGCAAATAGCTGCCATCGATTGTCAGGCAGTATGTGAAGTGCCTCCACCTGGGGACTTCTTTTTTAAGGCTGAACCCGCTTCTTTGAAATTACGCACCCATGTTGCAACTGCATGAACAGATGGGACACGATCATAACGTTCTAACTGGTAATGACTCCGAAATTCCCTTTCTTATAAAAAGCTTTCACAGCGAACGCTCGTTGCGCACCACTCCACTACTCCATTATAACTAATGGCAAGTGGTTCTAAATGAGGTCACATTGCTCCCAAATAACTGCTGACACCCAGGGTCGACAACACCTAGTTCTAAAATTTCCCGCTTCCTTGCCCCACCCTGTATATGCATCTTGGTTGGTGCAGATTTTTGGTATGAAAATTCTGGTGTGGCCATCTCAAGATGTTCCTATATATAAGTGTTAACTAATTAACTAATAATTTTTGTTCTTCTTTTGCTACTTACTAGTGAAACATGCAAGTTCATGTCTCAAGAAATCAAAAACACAATGGGATACTGATGCCTGTTCTGCCTCAACTGGTATTAGATCATTGTAATATATATGTCATCTTCCTCATTTGTCAAAATACAGACATATAGATTTCAATGCTAAGTAAACTGAGAGAATTGCAATCATCCACTGCTCAGGAAAATCTGCTGGCTATGAATTGACTAAACTGAAATGTCATTACTTTAAGCTTAGAATTAAAGGGCTATGAGATGACAAAGGACAAATCACAATAACATAGACAGTACATGCAAACTACACACACTGTAAAATTTGACCTGCATATTGCACAACTAGTAGTAGTGCTGACTACTGTGTAGCCAGGTATTTGCTGGTCAAAGCAACAACTGAAAAAAACTATTTTCTACATACATAAATATTTTTTCCATACCAAGACTTTGTGTTTCTTTGAAACTGAAACGTCAAACATCTGGCTTCTTTTAAACAAAGAGGTAGCTTTTTGTCATTTACTGCAGTCCTCCTCAGCATTGGGTGAAAATCAAGGTACAGCCTAATGGCTTGTGAACAATGAATTCATGATATTCCTATACTTCATTTTTTTTACAAGTTATTGTGGCGACATTTAAGGGACCAAATTATACTGTTTTTTTCATCCCTCTTTACTGATGGCCTAAACTCAAAAAAGCTTGAAACACAAATGCAAATTTGCAATTAATAATAAAAACAAGAGCAACAACCGATGGTCCTCATTTTGGGCAGTGACTTTCAATCCCAATCGTTAAACTGGAACATTTAGGTTGAAGAATCACACACACTCACATAGCCAAAGGTATAAAGAACACTGCAGGGCCAACTGCTCCAGCTTGTCAACCAGACACACGAGTCCCCAACATGAAGGCAATTTCAAATATTACAAGAAGCAATATTTTTCTAGATAAGTAATTATATTGAGCATACTGTAGAACATTGAAAAGAAATTGACAATACTGAGTAACGAGGTGAGCTTATTAGCTATGTTGCACAACAGCTGTTTTTTCTTTTCCATCATCTCTTCTTAGGGGGTCAAGAATGAGGGGCTTTCAAAAACAGGGCCTGTTAAAGCCCATTGAGGCATTTCTTGTGTGGTTCTGGGTTATACAAGAAATACATTGTTTTTGTTGATGTTAACACAAATTAGGACCAATGTCAATGTCACAATGTATCGCTGATTTGATGATCATGTATATCTTTTTATGGCTTTGGTTTACTCTTTTTCTAGCGGATATCTAGAAGGACAATGGTCCACATCACAAACCATGTATCATCTCAAACTGTTTCCACAAACGTGACAGTGATTTCAGTTTACTCTAGTCCCCCACATTTCAGACCAATGGAGCACCTTTAGGATGAGATGGGATGGGATATCCATACCAGGAATGTGTGGTTAAAAAATCTGCGGATGCTATGTGATGCTTCAAAGTCAGCATACACTAAAGTACCTCATGAATTTTTCCAGTGAAGTGTTGAATCAGTGCCTCAAAGAATTGAAGCTGCTCCTGAGACAAAAGGCTACTACCTGTCTACTAACTTTTTGTACTACCTAAATGATAGTAGATAGGTATACCCAAAACAAAGCCACTGAGTAGACTGTACATTATGTGGTTGACCATGTACAAGAAATACATCTATTTAATCTTTTCTGGAATCATTCATAGAAGCAACTTCATCTATAAGAAGTGTTAAATATAAAACTATTGTAACCTGTGAAGGAAAAAAATATTCTGACGTAAAGGATTATTGGATTTTGCTACCAGGGTGTTAGAGATTTCTACATTCAATATTCATACCCTAATATTAAAATGGAAAAACACTTTTGTTTAGTTCAACCGCAGCAGAATCTAGTCATCTGTGTCAATATGATTTCAATTGATTTGTATTTTGTCAATGCCTGTTACTGTCAAACAGGAAAATTAGAAGTTGTTGAAAAAAGTAAAAATGACTGCGTTTCTCATCTTCGGCAGACTAAATCAGGGCAACATCTGATTGTGATTTATAATAATCAGTATCCTTTTTCATCTTTTCTTTTTGTGTGCAAAGCTTATATTTATAATCATTTCGAAAGGCTTTTGAAATCATCAGTAGCCTTTATCAAATACCAATAACTGGGGAGAAAACAACAACTAAAAGATATTAAATCTCTGCCATGTGTCCAACAAATGAAGGCCATTCTGTGTCTCTTAATGACAAGGCTGAGGCAGCAAGATGCCGTTTGCCTTTTCTCTTTTGCTCTCTTTCTCTCTCTCTTTTTTAAATTGCTTTCTAAATGAAGTACAGCTGTGAGGACCAGGTGCTGCGATCCCTTTAGAAATAGCAGGAAATGATGAAATCCAAATTCTCAAAATGTGAAAGATGTCAGCTCCTGATTCAGTATCTGAGATCAATGCCCCCTCCCCCCCGTCCACCTGGTGCTAATGTTACTGACAAAAGGAGACATTTATCATGGTGAATTTCTATAATAAGAACAACAATAAAATAGAAGAGTATGCACTAGTGATATACTATTTGTTCTCTTCAAGAGATGAAATAGATAATGCAGAGAGTCAAAGATAAAATTAAAAGCATCCTAAATATAAATAAACTTGGATGTATTTGCTACCAGTACTGACAAGATGACTGCCTAGGTTCCTGCCGAATGTCTCTTTCCATGAAATGCTAAACTGTATGTAGTGTAGTCTTTGATTTAATGTAATCATGTTTTGTATTCCATTTGAATTCTTTTTTTTCCAAATTTAGATGAAGAGTGGTTTATATGTACACAAAATGAGATGGTACCAGGTAAAGCAAAAATTGCAGTGTAATTCTTGTAATATACTATACATAGTATGATATTAACCAATTTTTGATACACAAGGTAGATGTGTTGTGTTCCTGTTTAAAGCGCAATTCCAAAATGTAGAATGTTTATATTTATTAAAGGAAGGTTTACTCATTCATCATTGCAGATCTTTTGCTTTTATAAGCTACCAGGTAATCTGCATGTTTTAGCAATTGGCAGATAAATATTAATTTTGATACTACTTAAAATGTTTGTTGCCATCCTGAAAATAAATGGAAGACTACTCCCAAGTTAGCAAAAATATTTGAATATTTGCAATTTCCTGACGCAACAATGCAGCCTGTTTTGAAAACATTATTTATCATGTAAGAAACAATGCATAAAGCAGTTAATGCTAGTATGTAGATTCATTCACAAGCTTTCAGTGGAACCTACATTAAAATATGTGCGGTATTTCATATTAATAATTATATAAAGAATAATACATAAGGCAGTAGATGCTATGAAAATTTAATGTATCTGAGGTGTGGATTACTTTGCCCTCAGGGTATATTAAGGCTCACCAAATGGTGAACAACCATTAAATTTGTGCTTAAACACACTATTTCTTGATTAAGTGTCTAGAATTAAAGGTGGAAAATGCATGTAACCATTAGAGACTTAGAAAAATATTATATTAGGTCTTCCTTTAGTTTGAGGCTACAAAGTGAGAGAGGTCATATCTCTTAGCTATATTTAGCTCTTATTATTATTGTTCATTCTTCCCTCTTTTTTATTTTATTTTATATTATTTTATGTTATTTTTGTAATTTTTCTTCTGGACAGTGCATGCATACATTTATAGCTTGTAATGTAGTTACCCTCAGTTTACTTTATCATAAATCTGCCTACATATGCACATTGGTGACTACATTATAGAATATTTATGGAGCATCTGCATTAATAATCTAGCACTTTTCAATACTTTAGATTTCCATGGCAATGATTTTGTTACACAGTTACTACCGCAAGGAAATTCTTAACGTTATGGTGGAGTTTTCTTAATATTTAGTATTATGATAATAAAGCTAACCAAAAATTTGCACGATTCTGTAATAAAAAGCTAAGCTGTTTATTTAAATCTATAATATGTGAGTACTACATTTTTTTTCATTTACAATATTTGAAATTAAAGTTTTTGCCCCACCTTCATTAAAGTCACAGTGTATTAAAGAGCTGGCATCACTATTCAATAAACAGCTTTGCATGTTTACCTTAGCCTTGACACAGCTTACATCCACGGGAAAATTAATTAATGTGCACGTCCTCCAATTATATCACATTGGTATTTTTTATTGCTTCGGGCTAATATTTTATTTTGAAATACAGCAATTTCAGTGTGAAGGCTGCATGTGTTCCCAGTATTTTCAACCTTTTCATAAAATATTCAACCTCATTTTAGTTTCATGGATTGTTATGCTGCAAACACAAATTAAAATGCTGTATATTTTTATAGTTTTACTTATTTCTTGCTGACACAAATTACTCTAGAATTTTAAACTGGCATCAACAAACATAATAGATAAAATAATTATGGTATTTTGATTCAGTAAATGTTTTTTCCCTTTTCTTGAGTTCTGCTGCACCCGGTTTCAGTGAACAGTCTTCAATATTATTCTTGGAGACGCAGATTACTGGAAGGATTTTAACATTTTCTGAATGTTAAAAGTTCCAACGAGAACTGTCCAGAAGTACACAGCTTCTTTCAAACTCAGGTCAGCTTCACCACAACCTTGATGGACCACTATATATGGGGGTGCTTGTAAGGGTGGTCCCTTTAAACCTGTTTTTCCATAAAAAATAGCATTTCGTTTAGGTACTGCAAAAATGCATCTATTAGTTCTTCATTCTTACTGCATCTACCAAGACCTTTGGTCTTCATAACACTTATAAAACATCAGCAGATAGGTTATTCATCTCAGTGCAGTGTTGCTTGCTGACATGATGGTGAATATATTTGCCTATATGAAAGATTTACAGGTCTTATAATAAATATGCAATATCAAAAGAAATGTGTCTAAGTTAGGCCACCTCAGACTACTCCAAAGTGAAGGTCATATTGCAGAGATGAAGACATACTTTACTGATACTTTTTAAATGTTATGAAGACCCAAAGAAGTGTTTTTTACATGATAGTTAATAAATAAAACATGCATTTTTGCAGTATCTAAACTAAAGTGTTACCAGTTTCTCCTTTATACTCGTAGTGATACTGATTTCCAGTTAAACATTTATCAGTACACATTGTAGCTATTGAATGTTATTATATTAGGTAAAATGTAATAGTTTCTTTTGCTACTTCAACGACATTTAATTTAAAACTAGCTTCATATTTTCTTCTGATCGAACGCTTCATTGTAGATAAGGGATGCTCTTATGATAAAGGTGTATGAGGGTGTGAGATACAAAAAACACAAATCAGTGTAAACGTTGCTTCGGATAGTTCGGGTATTACCGTGTGGTCACATAGGCACAATACACAGAAAAAAAAGGCAGTGTGCTCCGTGGTTACTTTCTCAGGTGGCCATTAGCATACCATAATCTCTTGGGCCAATAGCGTGAGTTTTCCGCATTCGACTTATCAGACCGACATTATAAAATACCAGAAATTATACTGTAAAATCTATTCCAGACTTATCCGCAGGAGAATTTATCCACAAGTTCATATGGCTCTTGCACAAAACCACTTCCATGCCACTCAGGAGACTGTGATAATGAGCTCAATAAAATTACACAAATTACTGCAATGCTTTAAGTGTAAAGTTTAATCAAGCATCTCTCTTCTGCACATGTCCAAACCAACACAATCTCACCTCTCTTACTTTGTCTCCCAATCGTCCCACCTGAGATGACCCTCTAATGTACTCATTTCTAGTCCTGTCCATCTTCATCACACACCAAAACAAATCTTAGCATCTTTAACTCTGTCACCTTCAGCTCAGTCTTCTGCTTTCTGGTCAGTGCCACTGTCGCCAACCCATGTAACATAGCTGGTCTTGCTACCGTCCTGTAGACCTCTCCTTTCACTCTTGGTGATACTCGTCTGTCACAATTTACTCCTGACACTCTTCTCCACCCATTCCACCCTGTCTGTACTCTCTTTTTCACCTCTCTTCCACAATCCCTATTATGCTGTATTGTTGATCCCAAATATTTAAGCTCCTCCACCTTCAATAACTCTACTTCCTGCATCCTTACCATTCCACTGACCTCCCTCTCATTCACATACATGTATTCTGTCTTGGTCCTACTGACCTTCATTCCTCTCCTCTCTAGAACACATCTCCACCTCTCCAGGATCTCCTCAACCTGCTCCCTACTTTTTTTACAGATTACAATGTCATCAGCAAACATCATAGTCCACAGGGACTCCTGTCTAATCTCATCTGTCAATCTGTCCATCACCATTGCAAATAAGAAAGGGGTGGAGCCGATCCCTGATGTAATCTCACCTCCACGTTGAATGCATCCTTCACACATACTGCAGACCTCCACACTGTCACACATTTTTTAAAATTTCCTACTAATTACGAATTTTAGGATGTACCTATCCTGCATTATATGTAAAATGTTTTTAAACCTGTTCCACCTTCTTCTAGACTGTCTCCATATTTAAAAGCTTATATCAGTCCATCCCCCTTAGACTGTGTTGCATCTGCTTGGTTGCAGTAACCACTTACTGCTTCACCTCGCCGACTCTTGTTTTGAAAATTCAAATTACAAGAATAAGTAACAAGTTGCTATGAGGGCATGATCACTAGCAGTAGCTTTATTATCTTACTGGCTAGGAGGAGACCTTAGTGACATTCCTCCACACAAATTGTAATCCCAAGAAAAGAAAAGATACAAAATATTGTTCCTTCATTAACCTAGAACAACCTTAGGAAGGGGATGATAAAACATGCAATAATACAAAGTACAAAAGAAACAGAAAGAATAACAAACCTACAGCCTTTCTGGGTCTATGTAAATTGCTTGTGAAGTCCTCAGAACTGATGGGATAGGTTTCCCAGCTGTCCACCAAACAATTACAAAAAAGTCAGCTTCTTAGTCTTCATTACGTCGGCATCTCTTGCTTTAGACTCTGGTCTGTTAACTGTGTATTAGGTGTGCCTGTAGTATGAATGCCACTATAAATCTTACCTCAGATTCACTTCTGCTATCTTCTGGGGTTAAGGGCCAGCCTTTCAGTTGATCCAAGGACATCAGGTTAGAGGTCTCCCTTTCTCTAGCTCTCTCTCAGAAATAAATAAATTGCCTTAGTTACTGCTGGGTCACCTGCCCTCTATTATCCTGAGGAACATAACATCTTCCTAGCAGGCTGCTTCTCTTAACTACATATGCTGGTATCACTGCCTGCTAATCTTCTGGACCACAAATGCAGAGTTTACTGCAACCTACCATTCTCAGCATTTTCACACTGGTATACACCAGGACATCTCCTTGCCAGCTGGGCATTCTCTCACACAAGACAGGTAATACTAATTTTTATGAACTATCACAATACTTATAAAGAGTTACTGTAAATATGGCAAATATTACCTGAAAAATTATATATGAAATATTTTAAATGAATATGGGTACAGGTACAGGTTTATGATTGCAGAAAAAAACCCTCTAATATTAATAAAGAGCAAGTGATTAGCAAAGAGTAGCAGACTGTTGAAAGTAAAGACTGGAAAGAATGTCAACCTAATGAGGGTTTCCTACTGTTTATGAAACCAGGCTGACTACTAAGAGTAAAGGTTTTCTGAAATAAAAATCTTATTAAATTTCAATTTTCATTCTTACTTTATCAAAATTTGGCATATTGGTGTGCCTTATAATTTAAGAAAAAGTTTTGTAATAGCCTATTTCATCTAAACATCTAAAAGAGGACTCCATACCTTCTGCACCTCATTTATTTGCCCATGCCAGGAGTTGGAATAAAGCTGCAATCGAAATTACTCCTAGTAATTTCACTAAAAGTCTGACTAAGGTAAGTATTTGCCCTACCCCAGAGTAGGACATGACAAGTAGTTAGGAAGTATCCTACACCTACTTCTGGCAAAGAGTAGGAGCTCACATTTGAGAATGAATGAACGTCAATATTTTACAGCAGTCCAAGCCACAAAATGGCACTCATGAAGGTGTTTATGTTTTCTAGGAAATTAGATGCTATAGATGCTTTATAGTTTTCTGATACTAATGCTAAGGCTTAATTCCAAAGATGATAAAAGTGTTTGTTTAACAATAAATAATTTACAGCTCTACTTTCAGAAGAATCACCTTTCTACTGTTAAATCCACATGAAACGGCTCATAAAGTAATATTTACTGAAACTATCCATAGCTATTCTTACACCGTTCCTGAAGTCATGTTCAGTCTTTCAGTGCTCCCGATCGTCGTACAGAGTCATATAACGTGCCTCCCTAGTGATTCACCCATACCTGTTGCAAGGCTATACTTATTCAATGCTGTGGGGGTCTCTGTCTGCCTTTTTTCTTCTTCCTGGGCTTGCAAAGTTTAATGTCAATGTTCCAGGGGTCTGTGAAATGCAAACCTCAGCATACCTCTGTGACAATACTGTGATATTGTTTGTGAATCACATACGCATGTTCATGCACATTTGGGGCAATGATCTTTATGTGCATGCCATTAATCAAACCAACAACTTAAAGAAAAACAGTGACATGCATGATTGCAGCTTGCCTTAATGTTACATTGCTTGGTATGGTGGTGAAATATATAAATTTGTGTTTTACAACATGTGTTGTAAGAACGCTCATCGTCTGATGCAAAATTTGTGAAAATATTGGTTGTAACATACCCAAATCATTGCTATTGCAAAACTGCAATTCTCCATTTATGTAGATGGAGTGATGACATACAAGACATACATAGCATACAAGATTTGTTTGTAACACTATTCCATTTCTGTCAAATCAATATCATTTTACAAGTTCACTGTTGTCTAATATTTCTAAAACCTACCTTTTAAACAATATGTGCAGATCTCTGACTGAATGCCATCTTCTGGCAGCTCCTAGCATGTTGTCTCCTAAATCCTGTAGAAGTTAGGAGTAGTTTCCTAAATTAGAGAAAATGATAACATGCTATTACTCTTACGACCAAGGATAGGACCAAATTTGTATCATTCTGAGATGTTTGAGCCATTTAGGGCTGTTTTCCTAATCTGAGATGCTTGGTAACAATGGGCAATGAAAACATCAATGATAAAGCTGAGAAAATTAGTGTGAAACAAAATGGTTCATGGGCTTTGAAAAAACTAATGATAATTGTTTGGTTATGGGAGAATGGAACACAGTACTTGCTAAAGCATATACTGACAAAATGATTTCCAGTTATCGAAAGAAAAAGAAATAGGAAAGTGCAAGAAGTGGATGAATTCTCTGGTAAGAAACTATCAGTGGCAAGAAATGATTTTCTAAATTAAAAAACACAAAGATCTCCATAACTAAGTATTTTATAAATTCATAAGTATTCATAAGGAAGGAGCAGTAAATGTGTAGAAAATCAGTAAGGAGAAAGCAAAGAAAAAAATTAATTAACTTAGCATGAAATGGAACAGAGCAAAATCCTGAAATACCATGAAGTAAAGAGAAGTGTCACGCAGGTGGAAAAATATGAGACATATAATTCTGGATTGAACAATCACGTGTCTAGGATATATGGTGACAAACAAAATAAAGAAACTGTGATGAGATGATCAAGAAGATGAAAAAACTATGTGTTTCAGTTGTTTAGAAGGAAAAAGAAAGTACAGATTATTGAAGAGAAAGTACAGTATAATAAAAAAAGGGATTTTAGACCATGTAGGAGTAGAATGTGGTAAAATCATATAATAGGAGAAACCAATGTGTAAAACTATCGATATGAAACAGCAAAAATATAACATATTTTACAAATTATTACATTAAAGCTAAGCAACATATTTCATGTAAACAACAAACCTACATGAAATGGTGTTTAAAGCAATTATTCAAAGATCTTAATTTCACTGACTATTGTGGAACGGGACCCGGACACAGACAGACGGACATCGTTTGTTCACCCAGCACACTTTTATTTTGCCTCCAGCACCGATCCCCCAAAAGTCCGGGCCTTTCAAAGTCTTTTACGCCTTTCTTCTGGCCGCCTCCAGTCCTCTCTCCAGCTCCGTCTTCTTCCACCCGACTTCCGCCCTCGAATGCAGGGAGGCAGCCCCTTTTATACCACCCCAGATGGGCTTCAGCTGCTTCCCGGCACTCCTCCTTGGACACGCCCCCGTGTGGCAGAAGTGCCGGCTGCACACCCGGAAGCCCTCTGGGTGTCCCCATTCTTCTTCCCCCCAGCACTTCCTGGTGTGGCGGAAGTGCTGGGCTCCAGGGTTCTTCAGGCACCGGGGCGTCGCCTGGCGGTGGCCACGGGCCCCTACAGGGTTGGGCTTCCAAGCCCCCTACCCGAGGCCACCAACAAAACCAGGGCGGTCGCCCCCTCGTGGTCGGGAGGAGGCACCAGCCCTCCTCCGGTCCCCTCGGGCGTCCCGGCTGGGCTCCACCCGCAGCCGCCTGTGACACTGTAAATAGAAATGTAAGTGATAATTTTAGAAGCAGAGCTACAATTTGGTCATGATCAAGAGTTTGCAAAAATTGACAACACAGCAAGCATTGCAGGCAAGAGCTGCAACATAAAGATATTGATAAGACTAAGCTTACATAAGATTCAAGGAGTTGAGGAAAAAAGGAAAAACAATAAGCTAACTATTGTAGTAGACAAAGTGAAGTTAGAACTGGTAAGTATGGTTTGGTCTTCGTTTTGGTTTGGTGTGAGGGCAACATTAAGTTCACAATTGCCCAAGAAGAATGTGTGACATAAAGTATAGGATTACACCATTACCATCTTCAATGAAGTTAAAATGTGAGGAGGAAAGATTTTGAAAAAATGCATGGTAACTTTCAACTGTATGGAGATGAAAACTTTTGAAAAATGTTGAATTAATGGGTCATGTATTCCATTTAGATAAAGCCTGATATGAGAAGACACTATGAGCAGACAAAAGGGAAAATGAATTTTTGTAAAATAATAAAAAAGATCTTGTATATTGGTGTCAAGCAAAATGTCTTGTTTGTAGACAGAAAGAATAAATGCATGCTTGGAGCCTACTTATGGAATAAAGACTGTTAAAAAAGTCTTCATGATGGCTTGCCATTGTTTACTTTAGAATTCTGTTTTTTACTTGGTTTCACTTGGAAGTTGGGTACCACCATTTAGAGAACAATGAAACAAAGATACAAATTACAAGAAAGTCATTCAGTCCGTCCATCCATTATCCGATCCGCCATATCCTAACACAGTGTCATGGGGGTCTTCTGGAACCAGTCCCAGCCAGCACATGGCGCAAGGCAGGAAACAAACCCCGGGCAGGGCGCCAGTCCACCGCAGGGCACGCACACACACGCATACACACACACACACACACACCAAGCACACACTAGGGACAATTTAAGATTGCCAATG
>JANRMT010027041.1:66179736-66218898 GCA_026402145.1 Polypterus bichir lapradei
CTTCTGCTGTTGTAGCCCATCCGCCTCAAGGTTGTGCGTGTTGTGGCTTCACAAATGCTTTGCTGCATACCTCGGTTGTAACGAGTGGTTATTTCAGTCAAAGTTGCTCTTCTATCAGCTTGAATCAGTCGGCCCATTCTCCTCTGACCTCTAGCATTAACAAGGCATTTTCGCCCACAGGACTGCCGCATACTGGATGTTTTTCCCTTTTCACACCATTCTTTGTAAACCCTAGAAATGGTTGTGCGTGAAAATCCCAGTAACTGAGCAGATTGTGAAATACTCAGACCGGCCCGTCTGGCACCAACAACCATGCCACGCTCAAAATTACTTAAATCACCTTTCTTTCCCATTCTGACATTCAGTTTGGAGTTCAGGAGATTTTCTTGACCAGGAACACACCCCTAAATGCATTGAAGCATCTGCCATGTGATTGGTTGATTAGATAATTGCATTAATGAGAAATTGAACAGGTGTTCCTAATAATCCTTTAGGTGAGTGTATATATAAATATATATATATATATATATATACAGTAGGATGCAAAAGTTTGGGCAACCTTGTTAATAGTCATTATTTTCCTGTATAAATCATTGGTTATTACGATAAAAAATGTCAGTTAAATATATAATATAGGAGACACACACAGTGATATTTGAGAAGTGAAATGAAGTTTATTGGATTTACAGAAAGTAAATCAGCCCATTAAATGGTATTCATATTCAAAACCCCTACTTTCTCTTCTGTTCTTTTTCCTGTTTTCTGGGATGGTGACTTGCACCACCACCACTTGATCAAAGCACCGTGATGTCCCTACATTGATGGATTAAAGGCCAGAAGTCCACGTGACCGTCATCATCAAGTTCTTCCATGAGAACCCTGATTACCATGAGGACTGATTGATGTCATTTATGTTAGGTTGAATTCCTAGAGGGGGCTGGATGGTCTCGTGGCCTGGAACCCCTGCAGATTTTTTTTTCTCCAGCCATCTGCATTTTTTTTGTTTTTTCTGTACCCCCTGGCCATCAGACCTTACCTTTATTCTATGTTAATTAGTGTTCCCTTATTTTAATTCTTATTTATTTTGTCTTTTTTTTCTCTCTCTTCATCATGTAAAGCACTTTAGCACATTTTCATACAAATAATGCAGCTCATATAAATAAATGTTGTTGTTGTTGCTGTAATTCCATTTTTTGAAGTCTCTGACATTGAGGTCTTGTACTGATGTTGATGATATGATGAACTCTACTGTGAGTGATTCAGAAAGCATAGGCAATTTGTATATACTGTGCACTTCAGTACTCAGTGGCCCTGCTCTGTGAGTTTGCATGGTCTACCACTTCATGGCTGACCTGATGTTTTCCTAGACACTTACATTTGACTAGGGCAAAACTAACAGAGCAGAAATTTCATTTACTGACTTGTGACAAAGGTGGAATCCCATGACAGTGTCACCATTAAAAACACTGAGATTTTTAGTATCACCCATTCTAGTGCCAATGGAGTTTGTAGGCCACATGCTTGATTTTATGAACCTGTTAAAAATGGGTGTGGCTTAAACACCTGAACTCTCAGTCATTTAAAGGGGTGCCCACATACTTTGGCCATATATCATACTTTAGGTTATATTCTTCTTGCTCACTCTTTCTTTTCACATACACTTGAGAAATTGCCTGAGTCAGTTTTTAAGTGCAAGCCAAGGACTATTTCTGGTCTAAATCCACCAACCACTTCTAGGATCAGGACTACTAACATCTGTCATTCCTGTTCCTCTATGCCTCGGGAGTGCTTATCTTTGGAGCTTTATGCACAATTATGGGACACCATGCCCGCAGGTTGTGGTGGGCCAGGTCTAAGGTCAAGATGTTTTATGGCCCAGCTCCTGCCTTCAATGACATTAAAACTTCTGGCAGATCTAATCCCACCTGGGTCCCCTTCCCAACAGCAAAGTAATTATGTTACACTTAAGGGAAATATTCCTTGTTTTATGTTGTAATGCAGTATTGGTTTATCTTGTAATATATTTTCTGTTTTTATACCTTTTTTATTTTATGAGTTTAAGAGGCAATCTAAGAAAGTTAAAACTTTGAGTTAAACCCATATTAGTGTTTGCTTAATTTGAATAGAATATAAATTTCTTTCATAGTCATAGTGAAAAGTCAAGCAAAATGACATCTTTTATTGGCTAACTAAAAAGATTACAATATGCAAGCTTTCGAGGCAACTCAGGCCCCTTCTTCAGGCAAGATGTAATACAGAAACTGGAGTTCCCAGTGTTTATATACACACTAGGACAAGAAACAACATTGGTAAATCTTTAAGTGAGAAATCTTAAATGTAAAAAAAAAATAGACACCTTCAGGCTAGGGTTCATTTAACAATTTCATAGTCATAGAAAATGGTATAGCCTTTTACCACCTGTAAGTGAATAAGATAAGAAGATAGAATTTTCTTGCTATAACTAAGATACAGAGTGTTAATTGAGTCAATGTTGTTTAGAACAGATCCTAGTGCTAGAAGGGACAGAAAGACCCATTTACAGCATAGAAATGGTTCAGAAACGTTTAGAAGTGATTTTGTAATGATTAGAAATGAAACAAGACTTATAAGCTTTAACAGAACTTCTTTTAAACAAGTTTTCTCTTTTTGTGTGAACTGTCTAACATTGCATTTTTACTATAGCTTTTATAAACAAAGATATTTTTCTATGGAATCATTTCAACGCATCCCATTTACAAGCTGGAGCTGCTGAACTTTGGTAATTTTGGGTAAACGCAGCTACAATGAGATCACAACATAAACACGTGAAACAATATTTGTTTTACTTCAAAGAAAAATAAAATCTGCTGGAGTGTTTCAAGAGTTTGTAAAGTAATAAAAAGCAGGCAGATGTAGCAGATGTCCTCTACACTTACTGTAGTATCAGCTGCCTGCTCTGATTGTCAGTTCAGAAACTTCTTAAACCCTCACCCCTAAAAAATACATTCACTTGTAGTGAATACCACTTATTTCTAAAGAGATATGATCATATACAGTGGATTCAGAAAGTCCTCCGACGCCTTCACTTTTCTACACACTTTATTTTGTTGAAAATTTAATTTTGAATGGATAAATTTGTCATTTTTGTCCATTTTGTACAATGATAAACTGAAAACATGTTGTCAGAAAGGTCAGTGAATTTATTAAAAATCAAAACCCAAAATCTCTCATTTTTGTAAGTATTCAGGCCCTTTGCTGTGACACTCCAAATTGTGGGCAGATGCATCCTGTTTGTTTTTACTTATTCTTGAGATGTGTCCAGGATTTGATTGGAGTCCATCTGTGGCGAATTGAATTGATTTGATTGTTTAAAAAGGCACACACCTGTGGTTATAAGGATCCACAATTCACATCAAATGTCAGGACAAAAACCAAGCCACGAAGTCCAAGAAATGCTCTGTAGACCCCAGCGATAAAATTGTTTTCAAGGCAAGGCTCTAAAACCATTTCTAAAGATTTGAGTGTTACCAGAAAAACAGTGTTAAATGGAAGAAGGTTTTGGCCATCCAGCCAAACTGAGTAACAGGAGAAGAAGGGCCTTAGTCAGGAAGACAGCTTAAGAAACCAATGATCATTCTGATACATTCATAAATCCTCTGCTGAAATGGAAGAACCTGTTGGAAGGACGACATCTTAACAGCACTCCATCAATCAGGTGTTTAAGGCAAAATGGCTACACAGAAGCCATTCTTGAGTTAAAGCCACCTTGAGTTGGCAGCCCACCTACAGTTTATCAGATGGCATTTAAAGGACTTTGAGAGCATAAGGTAAAAGATTTTCTTGATTAATGAGATGAAAATTGAACACTCTGAGTAGAACTCCAAGCAGTATAGCTGGCTAAGACCAGGCACTGCTCATCACCTGTCTAGTACCATCCCTACAGTGAAGCACAGCGGAGGCAGGATCATGCTATGGGGGTGCTACTCATGGGCAGGGACAGAAAGACTAATCAGAACTGAGAGAGTGATGAATGCAGACAAATAGAGAGTGGTCCTTGAAGAAAGCGTGCTCCAGAGTGCATACAAATTCTGGGGTGATAGTTCACCTTTCAGTATGGCAATGGCCCAAAGGATACATCAAAGACAATGTTGGAGTTGCTTCAGACAAGTGCCTGACCGTCCTTTCATGGTCTGGCCAAAGCCATAAGAAAATGTGTGAAGAGACCTGGGGCCTCATGTATAAATGGTGCGTACGCACAAAAATGTTGTATAAGCCTATTTCCACATTCAAATCGTGATGTATAAAACCTAAACTTGGCGTAAAGCCACGCACATTTCCATGGTAGCTCATACCCTGGTGTACGCAAGTTCTGCACTTGGTTTTGCAGACTGGCGGCACCCAGCGTCAAAGCAGTGCTACTGTTCCATTGTGGTTACCCTTTCTTTTTTAGATCCACATCCCTGACACGGCTTTATAAATACACTGAAATTAACGCATATTGTTTATGATTTTAATGCATCTGATTGTAATTAACTTGTAACAATAAAATGGTCCACGGAATGGCCAAAATATTCCAAATACCATAGCTGCTTTAGCGTTGTTACTCTCACTGCACCTTATTTTTCTTCTTTCAGCTGCTTCCATTAGGGGTTGCCGCAGAGGATCATCTTTTTCCATATTACTCTCACTGCACCACTCGGAGCAGCTGATCAGAAAGAGAATTATCAGTATACAGCATCAAGCACATGCTGCCTCAGCCATGCTGTCTATTGAACCGCTCTCACACGGCAAATGCTTCAAAACCTTTCCTGTATGGACCTCGCAGTTCAGAAACAGTTTCATCCCAAAAACTATAAATGCACTCAATCAGTCCATCAAGTGCTCCTTGTAGAACTGTTTGTGCTTATAAGTACAATCACCTCACTGTAAACTTGCACTACAGTTATAATATTGCACAATCTGAACCACTTTATAAAGTGCGCATTTACATATGATGACGATATAATTTTTAAGATGAAATGCAGCAAAATATGTTTATTATATTATACAGATAAAACTTTAACTTCACTTAAATAATCTATATTGTTAATAATTAAACATGTGAGGACACGGTGTTGTTGCACTAGCAAGGCGCTGGCACTCCGTTCACGGATTGATCCTGTCTCGTGCTGTATTTTTGCTGGTGCTTACCCGACACTGGAAGGATAGATGGATGGAATAATTAAAGACGTACTACGAAGATATTTCAATGTTCCTTAAAAGTTTTGAAGAATCGGTGTTCTAAGCTTACAGATGGCTTAATGTCTATTACAGAGCTGATTGTGTGGCGATTGGATATTTGGGGAAAGAAAAGTAAGGACAGGAATTAGGGGTAAGTACGTTTGAAAGAGACAGTACTGCTGCAATAAATTATTTTATTGACGGTCATGCACGGCACAGCAAGCATCTTCCGTGAGACATGAACAATCATTGCGCCACTGTGTTCCCATGTTTAATAACATGCTTTAACTCCTATCATCATGAAAATGATATCATGTATACATCTCAGTATTTTAATTATTCAGAGAGCTGTAATATTACATATGTAATGGATTCTGTGTCCTGTCGGAGGAAGAGAACGCCCGGAAGCACGCAGTGATTCACACACATAGAGCACATAGAAGATCAAATACAAAAAAAGCATTTAACGTGCTACTTTAGTTACGATGGGATTTGAGAAACTAGTAAATTAAACGATTTTAAGATGAAGTTTATGATGTTCTACTTTAATGACAAAATAAACTACGTGATTAAAGTGAAAATTTCGAGATTAAAGTTGACATTTTGTGCTTTTTTCCCCACTATGTGCCTATTTTTTTTTCTCTGTACCCTAATAAGCTTTCATATGAAACTCAGATGGTGGGCTACGACTCACCTTTTCACGGCGACTTTGATATCTGACAACTTCTTTTTTATTTTGGGCACTGAGCGACTTTGTGAACTTGAGCTTTCAAGTTTCTCCGACACTCTGTTTCACTCGATCAACTTCCTTTTGTTGTTTATACCACTGTTTAAACGAACTTGGCATTCGCTGAACTTCTTCTATTCCCCCCGTGCTTTTGCCATTGCCTTTTCACAGAACTCTGAGCTTAAGGGCTATTTATATTGATTTGCAAATTCAAACAGGCGTAATTCTGGGAGGAGACCGGGTGGGACAGCAGGCGCGTGCATTTACGTTTCTTTTCACGCTGACCAGGATTTATGTAGCGGAGGAATGTGGAAGTGGGCGAACACACAGATTTATGCATCTGGATGTTTTGTGCGTAACCACATTTCCACTTTTGTGCTTATGCCATGTTATAGTGTGAATTCTACGCATGGCATTATGCATGAGGCCCATGGTGATGCCAATTTGCAGTTGCTTCCCATTCAATCTAATGGAGACTGAGAGGATCTGCCATGAAGAATAGCAGAAACTTCCCAATCCAGGTGTGCAAAACATGTAGAGAGTTACCCAAGAAAAGTCAAAACTATAACTGCCCTCAAAGGGACTTCTATAAAGTACTGAATAATTTAGAGTGTGAATGCTTATATGAAAGGGAATTGTTAGTTTTACTAAATTTGCAAACCTTTCTAAAAACATGTTTTCATTTTGTCATTATGGGCTACTGAGTGTAGATTGATGGGCAAATATGGCAAATGTATCCATTTAAAATTAAAATGTGCAGAAAGTAAAGTCTAAATACTTTGTAAATCCACTGAATGTCAGAAAGTTTCTTTGATTACAACTGTATATGAATTGTGCATTTGGCACATCCATCCATTTATCCATTTCTTGCTTAAGGGTCACAAGGAAGCTTGAGCTTATACCAGCAAGCATGAGTTGCTAGGAAGGAACAATCGCTGGACAGGGTGCCAGCCCATTAAATGGTGATCACACTCACACACACACAACAGAAACCAATTTAGCACCTGAATATCTTTGGAATGTGGGAGGAAACCTACACAAACATGGGGAGCACAGACAAACTGCACAGGGAGCCAGTAAGTAAATCCCAATCTCTTTGTTTCATTTACATTTATTTATTTGGATGACACATTTATTCAAAACAACTTACAATATTTGACATACAATTTCTTTTTTTGCTTTTTCTAATTAGAGCACAGGCAGGTGAAGTGACTTGCTCAGGGTCACACTGTGTCATTGGTGGGATCTGAACCCACAACCCCATGGTTTGAGGTCCAAAACTTAACCACTGCACCACAATGCCTGCACTACCTGCCAGCAGCCACCATAGTGTCCTGCGACTTAAAAATTACAGTAACACTGATACTTTTAAATTTACAGTAATTATGCAGTAATGAATGGCTTTGCACATTTCACCTATTTTGGTCAAACTATAGAAAAAGAACAAATACAAAAATTATCACCTTACACTCTTAAAAATAAACGTGCCAGAGTGGTTCCTCAGAGCAATGCCATAAGGGAACCCTCTTTGGTTCCCAAAAGACCCATCCACATGAAGGTTCCAGAAAAAAAAAACTTTTTCAGATCTGTAACAGGCTCATTACAGTAAATACCATGAATAAATAGTAACAGATTTTTGAAATACCAGTGGGTCATGGTATTAAAATCATTCTTTCCCCATATGTAAAATAGCACAGGCTAATTAATTTTTTTTAATCTGCTAGTGTTGTGCTAGGTAGCCTGCCATACAATAAAGATTTCACTTTTTTCAAAGCAATTAATACCAATTTCATAGCAAATAACACTTACAGAACCATCATTTTCAAGAGTGTATCATTGCATTGTTTGCACTTTGCAAATTCTTGAAAAGTCATCTATCCAAATTAAGACTTTCCTGGTTTATTCTATGTGAATTTCCCCTTCGGATTAATAAAGTATCCATCTATCTATCTAGTATAGCATGGTCTAGTGATTAGGTGCTCTATTGTTTCTAAGGAAAGCTGATTTAAAGACATTACTAAAAGATGTAAACTTGTGTGCCTTTATGTATACAGTTCCAGTATTATGATATCAGAAGAGACATTAAAGCTAATTGGTTGAATGTGTATGACTGTCCTGCAATGACAACTTTGATATTATATTAGGTGCGAGAGAAAACTAATAACATCTGAGCGAAGGGTGACAACAGCTAGAGTCTCTTCTGCTAGCAATGGGAGGAAGGAAGCAGCCTGCCAAAAATGGCACATAGTCCCTTCCAGTCGAGACAGTATAAAACTAAACATCTTCGGAAGGCGGAATCACATTTTTGGGCTTGAGCCACCATAGGATGGAGCTCTCCCAAAGCCAGACTTGCTCTATTGAGCCCTTTGAGTTTCATGCCCGAGTGAGGGGGATTGAGCAGAAAGTGCCTCTTTTGTTCTTGCCGGCTTTGTGCATCTGATTATCTCTAAGTTTTCTGTGCCTGTATTACTTCTGGACTCCCTCACTCTTCAGTAATAAGACTGTTCATTGCACCTTCTATTACCCTACAGTGGATTTTATTACTGATATTTACAGTTTTATATATTTAATAATTACGCTTATTTTATTATTATGATTTTCTTTTTCTATTGGCTTTTACTTAGAAGTAACAATAAAATCAAGCATTTTTAAATGCAAATTATGTGTAAATTTCTACACATATGCAAACCTTTTTCATAAAAATAAAATATTGTAAACATATTTTAAAGTTTCCTAAATGTTAAAATATTACAGTAAATTACTTTTATAAATTTCATATGTATATTAAAAATATTGGATGCAAATTAAATTTAGCAGTCACTAATGATTTTATTATAAGGTATTACACAATCAAGTATTAAAAATGCTATGATATAGTTCTCTTTGCCCAAAGTATAAATCTAAATATCTGTCCAAACAAAATGTAACTTTTTAAGGTTTACATATGAACTTACTACACGGGCAATGGCTTTTTATAATAAAAAAAACTTATCATTTACATTAATGGCTTCTGTTTTCTAAAACACATCATTGATCTAGCTCAGGGATGGGCAGTCTTGGTATGGGAGGACTGCAGTGGCCTCAGGCTTTTGTTCCAAATAATTTCTTAATTAGAAACCATGTCTTTTGGTTTATGAAGCCTGCCATTCAATTAAATACTCTTTATTTTTCCTGTTATTATTCTGCTGTGTCAGAATTTTGTCTTGCCTAAATTTGACTTTTTTGGGGAAAATCAACAGAATAGATTCAGAAGGATTAAAACCCTTTCCAAAACATTTGATTAAAAGCAATTATTTAATGAAGAGAGCACATACACATGCAAATGGCACCACTTTATCTGATTACCAGTCTCCCTTGTTATTTGTAACTCTTGGTTAATTGCTTTCTGGTTAATAAAAAGAAACAATAAAAAAACTGAACATTCAGCAAGTGAATTAAAAGAAAGCCAAAAAAAGCAAAAATTAAGGAACTCCTGTGCACTCAAAGACATGGAAGTAGTTAAAGGCTTTTTGAACTCCAAAGAGAAATAAAAGTTAATTTCTGAGACAGCAGACAGAGAAAGTGAGCTATCTGATTAAATGCAGAAATCCGTTCAACAGCAAAATTGACTTTAAATTAAGAAATTGTTTGGGACAAAAGCACGTAACCACTATGGTGCTCTCCAGGACCAAGAATACACACTGCTGTTATAGTTAAGTCAGTTCAAATTGAATGTGGCACATAAGAACTGATGAGAGTGAATTGAAAAAAAATGAATGGAAAAAGACCAATGATAGGTAAAGATGGAGAGGTTTGAAGTGAAAAGGATGAAAATGAAATCTGACAGAAAAAGTGATAATATTATGAATCACAAACTTTCATAAAAATTATATTATTCTAATATATAAGCCGAACGTAGCTTATAAATTACCTGATACATGTGTGCTAGGTATTGACAGCAAATACAGGTGATACACAATTTTACATTCAAATTAAGAATAATGAATGTGAATAAAACTGAGCGAGGGGTTAGAAAGATATAAGGTGAGGACTGACACATCCATCCATTTCCTAAATCCCATTAATCCAATTTAGGGCTCCAGGAATCCAGAGGCTATACTGGCAGCATCAGATACAAGGCAGAAACCAACTTGGACAGGATGTTAAAGGTGAGATTGATACAAGACAAGTGGTAATGTGTGCTGGAAAACTAACAAATGATGACATTCAAAAACAGACATAATACTAGAAAGGCCCAGGCACACTGGGCAAGTGCTTTTAGGTGCATTACAAAGCTAATGGTACACCAACCTCCATAAATTATTAAAATAGTAGTAAATATTTAGTTTACACTCAATCAAAATAAATTTGCTCATAAAGAAGCTCAACATCTGTATTTAGTTTGTGAAGTACTACTTGGAGATGTCCAGCATTTTGAGCAGATTACACCTATAAAAAATCCAATTAAAATGATATGACTATAATGTAGGATTTGTTTTTACGGTTCTGAGAAGTTAATTCTACAAAAAACATACAAAAGCTATAGAAAAAACACACACAAAATGCAAAGGCAGATTCTGTCTTTCTTGTACCTTGTGGCTTATGGCAGCCTTCAAGGTATTAAATGGCATTTCACTGTTCTCATAGCCAGTTAATGAGCTACGGCTGGACAGGACTCTGGACCATGGGATGAGGGATCTTCAATTCAAAAGCTCGTTCCCATTTTAGCACATTCCACTCTTATACACAAGACAATATTCTGGGTGTTTCTTTATCCTCGTTTTTTTGCTAAAATACATAAATTTCGGAACTTACAACATTTACATCTGGATATTTGACATCTAAATGATGTGTCTCAAGTAATTTGAGCTATTTTTCATTGACTATTTTAATATTATTGGCTGTTGTTCACTGTTGGTTCTCATTCACACCTGTTGCATCAGTAATATTGTTACAGTATCTTCATTCTCCATAAAACATGCGATTAACCTATTTTTCTCAGCCATACCTACAAAAAATACAGGGTAAGCAACACATAAAAAATATCATTTTTGGGTGAACATAGGAAATTTGACAAATGAAAGGCGATCATTCAGTCACTCAGTCAGTTTGTTTAGCTAATAGCTAAAGCTGTCCCAATATCTCATCCAGATACTTCTTAAAGGCTGTCAAGGTTTCTGCTTCAACAACATGTCTCAGTAATTTGTTTTATACTCCCACAACTCTTTGTGTAAAGACGTGTTTCCTGCCTTCAGTTTTAAATGCACTCACCCTTAATTTTCCCTTACGTCCTCAAGTATGTGATTCACCCTTAAGCTGAAAGAATGTTGCTGGATCCAATTTATCAATGATTTTGAGGAATTTAAATACTTGGATTAGGTCCACACACAGTCTCCTCTGCTCGAGACTAAACAGGTTTAATTCTCTTGAGTCTGTCAGAGTCGAACATGTCCGTAAGTCCTGGGATGCACCTGTACTGTACAGCTTCAAGTGCTGCTATGTGTTTCTTGTGCCGTGGTGACCAGAACTGCACAAAATTCTCCAGATGTCATCTTACTAGTGCATTATATAGTTAAAGCATAATGTTGCTTGACTTAAATTAAATATTTTTTAACGATATAACCTTACAATTTATTTGGCTTTTTACTTGTGTCTTTCTATTGCTTAGTCAATGAAAATTTGTAAAATCCTAAATAATTTTCAGAGGTTACTTCCTGTATGGCAGTGTCTCTCATCTGATGTTCCTTTTTCCCACATGTACCACTTTGCACTTCTCCACATTAAACTGCATTTTCCAAGTGTTCATCCAGTTTTAAAGGTTGCCCTGGTCTTTTTGAACTCTTTGAGCTACCATCCCTCCAATTTTAGTGTCATCTGTGAATTTGACAAATTTACTAACTATATCAGAATCAATGTCATTAATATAAATCAGAAAAAGTAATGGTCCAAGGACAGACCACTGACGGACTCACCTGCTGATGTATCTGTACTCTTTGCCTCCTGCCGGTTAACCAAATGGAGATCCAGTTTTGTAGGTTACCTGTAATATCTGCAGCTTCTAGTTTCAGAATTAAGTATTCCATTAAGCCCAAAGGAAGAAATAACACTCATTTGTAAGTCAGCACAAAATGTGTATTAATATAATTTGTTAAACAATACAAAAGTAGATGTAATGCCACTCTTTTAGCATTAAAGCTGAGATTTGTTTTCTAATGACTTCATTAACCATGTCAGCCTGGCATACTGATATTATTTTACTAGAATAAATAATGCACAAGAACTTTGTTATTTTCTGGTTTAATATGCTATTGATGTATTTTTTACATTTTACACATAATAAAGTAATCTTTCTCACACACATCTCATTTTATATCCCCATGAGCATCTAGTTAATGTGTGCTGGTTTTCCTATTACATTTGAAAGAACTGAAAAATAAACTGACATCATTCAGTAAGTCTCAATTACAGATTCTAAATGATAAGCTTTATTTACTGACAAGTACAGTAGGTATAATACCCAAGGCCCCACAAGTGATTATGCTCCATTTTGTATTGCTGTGCCGTAATTTTGCACTGCAAATGTTTCAGTAGTTCATACTGGAGATAAGTAATAAAACACATTGGAAATCCTACTTTACAAAAAAGAAGTCCACTGATTTGCTTTTATGAGTATAAAACTTTGCAAATTCACATATTTAAACTGTGCATGTTAAATTTTATACATAATTACAGCCTAATGAAATGTATAAATATGTTAACTGTATTACTTTTTAAATATTTAAATGTGTTTTCATTGGATTAGCATGATATAACGTTTGATATGGAGTGATGACATGTTGATGCAGCAGTGTTACCTCTTTAACGTACTTAAGTTTGTAGCCGTACTACATGATTATTGTCGTTGTAAATGTATTTTGTGCTGAGTCCATTCTTTCGTAGCGTTGTCTTGTTTAAATGGGTTGTGTGTCTACGTAAATATGCTCCCCTGAAAACAACAGGAGGGGAGGATAACACTGTGGAACTGTGGCCCCTCACGATAATTGGTCCTGTCAATTCCATCACCTGAATCCGATCATTTGCTATTTAAAACGGAAAGACAGAAAAAAAAAATCCCGTTCTACTAGACCGCCAATTCACTACAGAGACAGGAGCAAGCACCCATTCAAATCATTCACACTTTTGCCTACCTGCCACTTTCAATGCCCGACCACAACAGCTTTGCACCGCAAAACCCTGGGATTCTGGATTACGCCACGTACCAAGGATAATCACGGTGAGACTGTTTCTTGTTGTTTCAGGAGAGGAACAAGCCATCATTTTCATCTGTGTATTTTTGTACAACAATTTTTCCAGCTGAACCAGGTTCACAAACATTATCCATTTTCCGTTAAATCTTCTGGACTTTTATGTGCGTTTTTTGCTTTCTGTGTGTCTTATTGAGTTCATGTTCAGTGTGGGGTCAAGGGAGGGTTTGTATTGTATATTAACTTTGTGCTGCATTTTTTCTTTTTATTATTACTTTCCGCCAGACACTTTTGGGGTTGAATATTATGTCGGGGTTGTTTAGGGTATGATATTGTGGAATAATAAAAATTTTAATCAATATATTAAATAATAGTTGAACAAAGAATCTTGGGCTGAGGACATTTTGACCTAGGGAGGGGAAGAAGATTTCTGTCAAACCGCTGACCTTTTAGTCTGTACTCAGGAAACTGTTAATCTTAACAAACATCTAGGATTGTAAAATCAACAGCAACAGACTTTTTAACTTCATCTTTAGTGGTTGAACAAATGTGTTGTAATTTTTGGGCATATTACTGAATCCCCCCAAAGAATTGTGTAACCTTGTCACGTGATAGGCTGTAAGATGTAAAAATTTCTGTTATAAAAAGGAAACTCAACCCCACAAGATTGGGCTATTGCTGGTGACTGTCATTGACACTAACTGACAGGGCTGGAGTAGTCTCTCTGCCATCAAGAATAAAGAAATTGCTTTTTACTTTACATTGGCTGTCTGCCTGCTGTTTGCCTTGAACCTTCGTCCACAATATATATATTGTTTGGTGTTTGTTCATTTCTTTCTTTATCAATATATACTCACTTTGAGTAGTGGGAAAAGCGATATATAAATGCAAAGAATTGTTATTTTACATACTGTTTGTTTTTTGGCTTATTTTTGATCGTCAATTGGGGGAAGTTTATTTGGAAGAAGTACGGCTTGCCAGGTCTAATATCCTCAACTTGCCAGGCCACAGGTCTCGGTGGTGTAGCCACTGTTTTTGGAGAGTGAGTCGGCTGTTACAAATTGATTAAGTGATATGCAGCGGTGGTGTCTAAGTGGAGTTTATATAGTCTTATCAGTCAGCCCCAAGACACACTGTAATGTGATTACTCCACTATCTTCAAATTGTTACATTGTACAATAGTGTACAAGTGTCTGGGAACCTCTGGTAAAACTAAATGTTACACTGAGTTGCTTTAATTGAAAAGACATTAACACAACCTAAACACACTGTATATTTTAATACACTTCTTGTGAACGTTACATGTGAAAAGGTTTATAGAACCTTACCTTTATTAAAACAAGAGAAAAAGATTGTGAATTTCAATTTGTTTTGTATGAGCTCATTGTGATTGGAATTCTCTTAGCAGATGACTGTGGACTTAAAAATAAAGGTAACTGACAAAGATACAGTGGAACCTCTGTTTGCGAGCATAATTCGTTCCGGAAACGTGCTCGCAGTCCAAAGCACTCATATATCAAAATGAATTTCCCCATAAGAAATAATGGAAACTCAGATGATTCATTCCACAACCTATAACTATTCATATAAAAATGATTAATACAAAATATAAAGTAAAAATACATAAAACAAATTAACCTGCACTTTACCTTTAAAAAGAATAATGGCTGGTGTGAGTGAGTTTCTAAACTCTTGTGGGATTCCACCCAACGGAACGACATGCGGAAGAGTGTCCCAAAGCAATCGCAGTCTCCCAGCGTTGTAGCAGTTCGCCGTATAAGCGTATCCAAAAAGATTGCAGACATGCTGTACGCGCCTGCCGTCGATGGGTGATACAAGGAACATTATAAAAATTCTGCTACAATAAATAACCGCGCTGTTGCTGTTTCAAACTGAATAAAGCTGGTGTTGTTAAAGTACTGAGACTCAGCTTTGTGTTTTGGGGCGCAAGACGGGGACTCGCACTTCACAGCACACACGTGTGCGCACACACACACACACAGAGTCACAATACTGTAGTAAACAGTATACGCTCGTATGCCTGTTGACTATATGAGTGAGGCACGCCGACTCAGACGGAGAATAGGAGACGATTACCCTCAAGAGAAGAGAGAGAGAGAGACGCGCATGAGCGAGCGAGATAAGGAGAGAGACAGAGAGAGACGCGCGCGCACGAGCGAGAGAGATGAGAGAGAGAGATATGCGCACGGCGAGCGAGAGAGATAAGGAGAGAGAGAGAGAGAGATGCGTGTGGCGAGTGAGAGAGATAAGGAGAGAGAGAGACGCGCGTGAGAAAGAAGAACAATATGCTCAGTTGTGATCACATGACGCTCAGCAGATAAAGTGTATCCATACTACTTGTATTGCAAGACATCGCTCATTTATCAAGTCAAAATTTATTAAAAAATTTAGCTCGTCTTGCAAATACTCGTAAACCAAGTTACTTGCAAACCGAGGTTCCACTGTACTTTGCTGGCTACAAGAAACATTTGTGATTTCAACCAAGGCATGGGTTTTCATACATATTTCACTTGTATCATATTCAATGTTTATTTCTTTTAATGTTATATTCAACAAATACATAAAAATTGAGTATTAAAATTTGCAAATGTTATGTGAACCTCTGATGCTGCTTTTCCATACTCCTTCCTATAAGCTACATCAATTGGTTTCGGCATCTATTAAGGATACCCTTAAGGAGTGACATCTTGAATAGATTATTATATACCTTACAAGCCATGTGGAAATATGGATTTAGATAGTTTTCTTAAGAATACAAATGTTTAATTGGGAAAAAAGAGATGGAAATTCAAATAAACAAAATGTCAGAATTTTTTTTCCCTTTCTCTCTTCGCATGCTCAAAGGATATTGTAATGTCCATCTCTCTGGCTTTACAGTAGTACAATTAGATAAATGGTTTTCAGACAAACAATGCAAAGTAAGTGACCTTTGGCAGAAAATTAGTTGGCTTCTGGCAAGTTGGGGGTGGAGACCCAAAGAAGAATGGCACAGAATAAAATTTCCAGCAATGGAGGTCATTCATCATCAGGCCAGAGCACAGTGGTGAAAAATTACAAGAAGAAGCATTTCCTTAGGCCATTGAACAATAGGAGCAGTAAATGTGAGATCAGACATCTCTTGAGGCCATTATCAAATTGTGTTTGTAGAGAAAGATTTTTGAGAAAAATGCTTTTAGAAAACAGTCCAGTGTTGGGCTTTTAACTTGTTAGCCAAATGTTTGTTCCCATTTCTTTCTTTGTCACATTGCTGGTTATTACAGTACAATCTCTAATTTGCCACTGGGGGCCATTTGCCACCCAGTTTTATCCTTCGACTATGTTTCGCTCATTTCCTGAAGCCAACCTATTATAACAACAGAAACACTTTAGTTTAGAATCTGCAAAAATGCATCTATTACTTATTTAGTATCATGTAACAAGACCTTAACAAACACTTCTTTTGGTTTTCATAACACTTACAAAGCATCGGCAAAGTGTTCATTCATCTCTATAATGTGACCAACTAACAAAACTTCACTTTGGAGTGGTCTGTGGCGGCTTAACTGAATAAAATTTTCTCTTACAAATTTAGTACAAGACCTGAGGATCCTTAATATTAACAAGCAATTTTTCCATCATGTCAATATGCCACAATTCACATTCATGAGACAATATTCTGGGAGTGGTTTATTTAAGAATGTTTTAGCAAAAATACATATTTGGGAACTTGCAACATTTACAGCTGGATACCTGACATGTGAATGGTGTGTCTCAAGTAGTTTGAGCTATTTTTTATTGAGAATTTTAATATTATTTGCTGTTGTTCAGTGTTGGTCCCTATTGACACCTGTTGTATCAGTAATATTCTTACAGTATCTTTATTCTCGATAAAAACATGAAATTAACTATTTTTTTGAGCCATACCTACAAACAACACATTGTTAATAACACATAAAGAATATCATTTTTTGGGTGAACCTAAGAAATTTGACAAAGGAAAGGAGACCATTCAGTCCATCAGCCAGTTTGTTTAGCTAATAGCTAAGCTGTCCCAATATCTCATCCAGATACTTCTTAAAGGTTGTCAAGATTGATGACGGAGATAACCCATCTCCTGAAGTTTTATACTGTAAGTGTTATGAAGACCAAGAAAGCCTTTACTAAGGTCTTGTTACATAAGAGTAAACAGGTAAGAGATGCATTTTTGCAGTACCTAAAGTAAATAACTTTTTACAACAAACAAAGGAAATCTGGCTGTATTTTAGTTTCAGATTATAGGGATTAAAATTTATGTTAGGTGTAACATCATATTTTATCCTTAATCTGAAATAAAAAAATCAGAAAATACTGATCAATGAAAAGCTCAAAGGAAAAAAAATATAGAATTTCAAATTTTACATTTGTACTTTTTATAATTATATTGAGTACTAGCAAAATACCCGCGCTTCGCAGCGGCGAAGTACTGCCTTAAAATTTTTATTAAGAAGAAAATTTAACCTTTTTAAACTGAGGGAAAATATGCCAATAATTATTTGTTAAGGATCTCTTTGTATACCATGTTGTCAGTTTGGCCCTCCGGTTGTAACATGACCAAGCTGTGCGCTGAGCTTACTCTTGAGCATGTAACTTACAGTTGGCCATGTGAACAGTAATCTTGTCTCAAATCTCACAGCTTGGATTGCTGCTGTCATAATCCGTTTGAGTTTCATGGTTTGTTTCTATTACGCCAGTATTTGCAGGATTTCTTGTGTTGAAGTGACATTCGGCATCTGTCAAGCATTGCAAGCACACAACCGGTTTCATCGATAAAATCACATCCAGCTTTTGAGAGTTTAAACACTCATAAACATCAAAGTGTCCACTACTGAAATCGTCACCTGTGAATCTAAGATGTTTAAGAGGCATTGGCGGTTGTCGAAAGGTGTAAAATATTTGGCCATTTCGGTACACTTGAAAGCGACAACCGAACAATTCAGCGGCAGCCATCAACTCACATGCAGAACCATAGGTGAAGGGCTTAAGCATTTCACTCTTATAGTGCTCCTGTGTAGTATAATTATCTCCTGTACCGTCATCAGTCCACACCTTGAACCTGTCCCAGTCATTCAATACATAAGACACAATGTTCCTCCGGATATCAAGAGTGAGCCTGATATGGCCGTGCAATATGTAACAAAGAGAATGGAAAAGGTAGGTGCCATTTCCGGGCATGGAAACCACTTAGTAAGTGACAGTTCTTTGATCGATAGTGATCACCTCGATAGACATGGTAATGGGGGTTGGAATGATAAAGGAAATGGGTACCTGAGCAATGTAAAGTAAGTCTAAAATACCTATACAAATAACTATAATTGTAATAAACAGTAAAACAGTGGAGAAGCCGTGGATTAAACAAAAAGGCTGTAGTTATCAGTAGGGAGACGTGAATCCCGTGGCGAAGCAAGGAAGGGAATGTAGAGACTGGAGCGACGGACGGTCTTATATAGGCAGGCAGCCAACAACGTGAGAGGCGTTGGGATGGGGGACCCAACGCCACCTCACACAGTGACTGAGCTGCAGGCTATGGACGTATATATGTACATAAGTAGGATTCAGTTAGCGTTGGGAACCCATGTACCAAATTTCTTGAAGATGGGCCCATAAGTAACAAAGACTGTTAAAAAGTTCAATATGGTGGCCGACAGTGGCATCATACCACCGAAATAAGTACGTACATCGGTTTCGGTTAGCGCAGGGAAGCCGCCTACCAAATTTCGTGAAGATGGGGCCATAAATAAGAAAGTTCGACATGGCGGACATTGTTGACCGTTATCGACCGTTATGTGTAGAATTTCGAAATGAAACCTGCTTAACGTTTGTAAGTAAGCTGTAAGGAATGAGCCTGCCAAATTTCAGCCTTCTACCTACACGGGAAGTTGGAGAATTAGTGATGAGTCAGTGAGTGAGTGAGTGAGTGAGGGCTTTGCCTTTTATTAGTATATATTCCTATATTTGAACAAATAAAAATGGTATATGCCTAAATTCTTACAGAAGAGTTTTTTTTTAATCTATGGGTCACGACCCAAAATGGATCACACGTCATCACTGGTTGGTCGTGATTAAGAGTTGTAGTTAATGTGAACAGGTCATGTATGGTTTATGAAGTGGTTGCAGGGCAGTAAAACAATGGACATTGCTCTGACAATTTTCCTTGATCTCCCCTATCCCACTCTAATGATCAGCAGTGACTCCACAGGGCTGACAATTGCAAAGAAAAGGGCAAGATTGGTTCACAGCAAAAAAAAAAAAAAGATTAAGAAACCCTTTTCTAGGATATTTCCAGAATTTGAAAATATTTTCCAGCACTTTCTTCAGTTTTTATTAATGCTTACAAAATGATTAATTCCACTCTTTTTTCTAGGGGCTTGCACTAGATCTGAAAGTAAACAAAATATGGTTGTCTCCCTTCACCTTATCACCATAATCTGTCTTCAGTATGTTTAAACTTCATATAATATGTGGGCTCCACTTCTAACTTCTCAGTATGTCGTGTTTAATCTCAGCCTACATGATACCTTCTTAGCAGGTGACTGAGAACTTCACAATAAATGTAATTCACTCTTACAAAGCAGTGGAAAACTATTAAAAATAGATATTTAAATGCTTCTAGACTGAAATTTACAAGCTTATTTTGCAAACTATTGTACAAATAGGTCAAAAGCCTTAATACCAACAGGCCTCTATATGACTTATTCTTACATAGTGAAACACCTTGAATATCATTAATGGGTAAACACAACATATTAAATATGAAAAGGTAAATGTATTTTGTCATTTATGTAAGGTTAAATGAAGGGACTACACATTTTACTTTGATTTTGTCACAAGATCAACAAATGAATGATTTTTACTTTAAAAACAAAAAAGACCATACTTGGTGCAGGTCTAAACAAATCAATTTTGTGTGTAGATTATCTTGTAAGACAAACCAGCACAGTTTAATTTTTAGTATTAAATTAAATGTTTGTGATGCTGGACTGCAAATTAAATTTCTGAATCTGCAAGGACTCTGCCTTCCAATCTGAAGCCCATTTTTATAGTAGATCTGGAATGTGTGTGTTGCTTGCCAAAAGAAAATAAAAGTCTCTCATATTTAAAAGTGACTTTTTGTATGTATGAAAAAGGAATAATTAAAGCAGTCCTTGCAGTAAATTCAAATGTAATAATGATTGTTTTCCACAATGCATGATATTTGCAGCTGATGGCTATTATGTCCAGGTGGTGAGGGTAATGGTGAAATTCAGTAAGTGCTACACAGCTGCTAAGCTGTGTGCATGTCAATTAAGGAAACTGAATATATTTTTGGAACAAAAGTATATGGACAATGCATAGCAGGACTTTAATATAGCCACACTTGGTTACAGTGGCTAACCAATAGCCAAAAGCTAGCAAAAAAAATCTGTTTTTCTAATTCTATATATATCAGAAAGCAGACACCATGCTCCTTATGTGAATATTTCATTGCATGGCTTTTAAGAAATTTACAATAAATCACACATTAACAAAATAAAGATAAAACACCTCTGAATGAATTAGTATAATGTGATGGACCTTTCAGTACATCTTTGCTTCTTCCTGCCAATCTAAATGTCTTTGGGAGTCAAGTCATTTGCATTTTATAATGAGGTGTGTGTTATTGTGAAGGTGATTGTACAGGAGCAGAGTGACATTGAGAGTCAAATCATAGTAGTCTTAAATGAAAGGCTGTTCAATAAGTATTCACCATTTCCATTATGTTTGGCTGAAAAATTAGCTTTTTCTAAGTCCGAATTTGATTTTCAGAATTTTGCCTCACTAAACTTTATATGTATAGTACTAGAGGGATGGAATGGATCATTGTTAAATATGACTACCTATGTTAAAGAATTTCTAAATCACAGTGATACATTTTGATATGAGAGCAAACTTACTGTCAAATTAATAAACTATAATGCATTGCCCTTCTGGAGTATACTGCATTTCATTTGCTGCTAAAGAATTAATTCCATTTATAAAGCACTTTTCTGGCTACTCAAAGTGCTTTTTTACGTGAATACTGTGGAGCCACTTCAGCCATCACCTGGATTATGCAATAGCAGCCATTACTGTGCCAGAACCCTCACCACACAATAGCTATTAGGTGCTGAAGGTTTTGTGGTCTAGCCTCACATGGGGTGGCAAAACGGGGGGTACTGTTTGGGGGGTGAGAGAAAGAAAGCAAGCTATTTCTAATCTATCCTTTTAATCTTTATAAGTGTCAACATAACAATAGGCTTAATGGCAATAACTCCTTGAAAAACTGGAAAATTAGGTCAAAGCTGACTTAAGTTCAGAAGCAATGTTTTCATGACCAAACAGTTAACTTTGTGAGCTGGAATGTTAAAGGTCTCAATCACGAATTAAAGAGAATGAAAGTATACTCTCACCTAACAGGTCTAAACATTAAAATAGTATTTTTACAGGAGACCCACTTATTAAGCAAGGATCAGTTTTGGCTGCACAGACTGGACTGGCCAAATATTCCATTCCAGCTTTAAAAAGAAAACTAGAGGTGTAGGAATTCTTACACATAGAACAATTTTATTCGTAGTATCAGATGTAGTATCTGATCCTAAAGGGAGATATGTGATCATCATGAGTAACTTATTTAACTGTAAAATGATTTTGATACATTTCTACGCACCCAATGTGAATGACAGGGATTTCATCCAAAATGTATTTGCATCCATTCCCAATGTGAACACTCAAAAAATTATAATGGCTGGGGACTTTAATTGTGTTTTAAATCCAGACCTAGATAGGTCTCCTGCTACAGGGGTGATGACATCTAACACTGCAAAAACAATTACACATTTTGTAACTGATCACAACTTATCAGACCCCTGGAGATTTCTAAACACAAATTCAAGAGCATATTCCTTCTACTCACCACTGCATCACTGGTAGATAACAATTTTTTGCCTACGATTTAATCTTGTAAGTACGACACTATTGTTATTTATGACCACACCCCTTTGATTATGCATCTTAAATCACTATGCCTCACATACTCATCTCGCAGCTGACATCTAACCCTCTTTTATTAGAAGATGAGAACTGTACAGAATTTATATTCCAGGAAATCAAATTTTTTTAGAGACAAATACATCCTCAGTGGTCTCTGCAGGAATTCTCTGGGAAACTCTTAAGGCTTCCTTAAGAGGACAGATTATTTCATATCTTTCCCACAAATATAAATTGGAAACCAAGAAGGTATTAGAGCTAATCAGTGAAATTACCTGAATAGATCAAGAACATGCCAGATTCATAGGAAAAGAAGGGCTCTGCATACAGTACTCAACCTCTTTACAACTAAAGAAACATAACTCATTTTTAAATCAAAACATCATTACTATGAATATAGAGAGAAAGCTATTAAGATCTTAGCTCAACAAATCCACAAGCAGGAAGTTCACAATGCAATCCCAGTAATTACCAACCCAGACAGAGACAAAATCATTGACCATAAAAATATAATGCACACATTTAGAGATTACTTTAATTCCTTATATTCTACTCAGTTTAAAGAGGACAAGACACAACCTAATACAGTGGGATGCAAAAGTTTGGGCAACCTTGTTAATAGTCATTATTTTCCTGTATAAATCGTTGGTTGTTACGATATAAAATGTCAGTTAAATATATCATATAGGAGACACACACAGTGATATTTGAGAAGTGAAATTAAGTTTATTGGATTTACAGAAAGTGTGCAATAATTGTTCAAACAAAATCAGGCAGGTGCATAAATTTGGGCACCACAAAAAAGAAATGAAATCAATATTTAGTAGATCCGCCTTTTGCAGAAATTACAGCCTCTAAACGGAAGAGGAAGTGGATAAATCTCTGGCATTATCAGAATTACTAGATGCTATAAACTCACTTCAATGTGCATCATACAGACCAACCTCACTTCTGAATAATGATGTTAAGATACTCTCCAATGTCCTAGCTAGAAGGATTGAGAAAGTTCTTCCTTCGGTAATATCAAAAGACCAAAATGGATTTATTAAAGGCAGACATTTAGCTTCCAATCTTCGACGCCTGTTTAATGTTCTACATTCACCCACAAGTCTAACACCCTGGAGATATTATTACCGTTGGATGCAGAAAAAGCATTTGATATGGTTGAATGGAATTACCTTTCACTTCATTGGAGAAATTTGGGTTTGGCCTGAACATTTGTGCATGGATCAAGTCCATACCAGTCCAGAAACTTCAGTTTGTATTAACAACATTATTTCAGACTACTTCAAACTAGAATGTGGTACTAGACAAGGATGGCAAAAAATATAACTCTGTACTTTTACAAGCTATTCTAAAAATGCACCATACATCATACTAATTTCTCATTTAAAGTCAAAGGTATTTCCCCTGTTTGGAGAGAGGTTGTGATAAGGGATTTCTGTGTGGTGTGAATAAGGCGCTATATAAGCGCCTGACCCGGCACAGATTCACACTGAGGCACGTATAAATTGAACAGAAATCTTTTTATTTTCTCTTCAGCCGTGGGGCACGTCTTCCCCGTGTCCCACAGGCCCAACACAGTCCCAAACACTTAAACACAGTCCAAACACTCTTCCCCTGTGGGGCACGTCTTCCCCGTGAACCCCACAGGTATAACACAGTCCCAAAGCACCTTACTTTAAACACAGCAATCCTTCTGCTGGCACCACCACTCCTCTCAGGCAACCTCTTCCTCCCAATTCTGGCCCAGAGTGGTGGTTGCTGGCTCCTTTTATGGCCCTCCCGGGAGTGCTCCTGGTGCTTGCTCACCTGTTCCCAATTGCACTCCCGTGTGGGGCCGATGATTAAACCAGCTGGGCTTAACTATCTCTGCCTCGCCCCCTGGCGGCCATCCCGGGTCCCCACAGGGTTGGGGAGAACTCCATTTCCCATGAAACCCTGCGGGAAACTGAGGCATCATCAACCAGGGAGGCTGCCACCAAGCGTCCCGGGGTAGGTACTGAGAAGTCCATGGCTGCTCCCCCGGACCATATACAGCAGGGTCGTCCCGACCGGGCATGGGACCCGGCTGTCCATTACAGTGATAATATTGCAACTTAGCTCAGTTTCATCCATTCTGCTTTAATTTTTCAACCATGAAAGCTTTTTTTTTATTTGCAGATCAGTGCTACATACATGCTGAACAATTCTATACAGTGAGCAATTAGTGCCTCCCACATATCAACAAATATGAACTCCTCAGGCATTCACAAAATCCACCAGTCTGTGAATTAATTTGGTACTTAAAGGTTGATCTTTTTCTATTATATGCTGTATCTTCCATGGATATGACACACAAGAAAAAAAGAGCTTCTAATTTTAAAACTGCAAAGTGCATGAGTGGTACTTGTTCCTGTCATCAGGGGTTATAAAGTAAAAAGACAATATACAGTATGAGGGAATGCTTACCTTAAAAAAATCAAATAAGCACTGAGGATCATGCAAACTATTCTCAGTAGACAAATCACATTGACAAGTAACAATGATGAGGTGTCAGTCTTTAAATTCTAAAATTGTTGTTTCATATTGTACATGTTCCTAGATGTACATCTCTTAGGTCATTACCGTAGTCTTGGGTCTAAATTGCCTTAGTTAGTTCTCTTTGGTTGGAGGCAAAATTGTGCAGTCTTCACTCTGAGCAAACAAGTAGGTCTTGAGAATAGAACAAACATGTAAGCAGGAAAGCAGACTTAATACATCCTCATCTTTAGACATTATTCAAATGGCTGGTGCTATATGTGAAAGCAAATAAGAGTGTGTCAATTCACACTATACAACTTGGATCACCCTGTGGCTCTGCAAAGTGGATGAAGATCAGCAAACACTCAATATGATTAAATGGCAATACTTTGGCACGATCCTGTCCCTGAAGATGATTTAGCCTTTAGTCTTTTCTGTCCACTAGGCTTTATCTTTCTTCTTGTGGCTTGTAAAAGTAAATCCTGTCCTTAAGGTATTTTTTTCTGGAACTTATTCCTCTAAGATCTTGTCTCGGAGATGCTTAGTTTCAAAGCTCATAAAACTAGCTTACTCTAACTGATGTTTGCTTGTGAAAGCATAAACTGCATATGTACTTCGTGGACGCAGTTCTACTTATACATTTGATGTAAAACAGTTATCTCTTTTCAGCAAAAAATGCATAGTCAAGCAATACCTCATATAGCAGCATTCCTAAAACTCTAGGTTTAAAATGCCATAGAGTCTTAACACTTTTCACTTAAACTATCGAAATATTCAGGCAATTCTTATCTAAATAAAACAAACTACAAAGTACATTTGGCTTATAAAATAATATGCTGTTTTAGCATAAAAATGAATAAAGCATTTTTATAAAAGTCCTGTTATACTTTTAAACATTTTCCTTTAAAAAATGCTGGTCCTTCCTCATACAATGAGTAATGCATAAGGTAATAATAATAATAATAATAATAATAATAATAATAATACATTTTGTTTATATAGCACCTTTACCATGTCAAGGTCAAGCAATACAGCATTGCCTCACTGCTGAATACAAATATGCAAACACTAAATTTGTGTTATTCATTTGGTTTTTGAGGGCAAACTAATGTTTATTAGTATAACCCCTAAAATGTGAAGAACAACAACAAAAACATTTATTTATATAGCATATTTTCATACAAACAATGTAGTCAAAGTGCTTTACATGATAAAGAAAGAGAGAAAAGACAAAATAAATAAGAATTAAAATTAGGAAACACTAATCAACATAGAATAAAAGTAAGGTCCGATGGCCAGGGAGGAAAGAAAAAACAAAAAAAACTCCAGACAGCTAGAGAAAAAAATCCATCAATGTAGGGACATCACGGTGCTTTGATTAGGTGGTGGTGGCGCAAATCATCACCACAGAAAAAAGGAAAAAGAACAGCAGAGAAAGTAGGGGTTAGTACGGATTTTGGAGCCACCATGAATAATGATAATTAATTGAATATACAGAGCATCAGGATTAAACTAAGATAAAGCTATGAGAAAGCCATGTTAAAGTCATGTGTTTTCAGCAGTTTTTTAAACTGCTCCACTGATTAGCGTGGCAAATTCCTATTCCAGATTTTAGGTGCGTAACAGCAGAAGGCCACCTCACCACTTCTTTTAAGTTTAGCTTTTGGAATTCTAAGCAGACACTCATTTGAAGATCTAAGGTTAAGATTTGGAGTGTAAGGTGTAAGACATTCCGAAATATAAGATGAAGCGAGATTATTTAAGGCTTTGTTAACCATAAGCAGTATTTTAAAGTCAATTCTAAATGACACAAGTAACCAGTGTAGTGACATCAGAACTGAAGAGATGTGCTTGGATTTTCTTTTCCTAGTTAATATTCTAGCAGCTGCATTCTGCACTAGTTGCAAACAATTTATGTCTTTTTTGGTAGTCCTGAGAGGAGTGCGTTACAGTAATCTAGTCGACTAAAAACAAAAGCGTGAACTAATTTTTCAGCATCTTGCAATGTTATAAGAGTTCTAACTTTTGCTATAGTAAAAGTGTAGTAAAAGCGCTTATGTCAGATACAATGTTTTAGTAAAATCTTGTAGCAGCATAACTAAGGCATGTTGAGGGCCAGAAAACTGTGATGACAGATCAGAGCTGCCATTATCGGACTAAGATCTTTTAGAGTAAATCCATTCTACACCTACTCTTCATTTTATGTTCAATAATCATTACATTTGGTTTGGCTCATAAGTGTCCATGTTAATAAAATAGTTTAGAGGTGCAATATATTCTGTGCATATTCATATGTGAAATAAAATATCCATCTGATTTTGACTGTTTGACTAATTTACTTTTCCTTTTAATTGACTAAAACCGACTTACATTTTGTTGACTAAAATTAATGATATCCTAATAACCCACCTTTTTCTTTGGGGTATTGGATTAGGTGGGCATGTTTTTAGGCTTTGTAATAACCCTCTTGCTAACATACCCACTACATTAATTACCTGCAGTCCCTTAAGGCTATCAGTTACTAGATTAGACAAAGTGCCATCTGATATTATTACAAAAGGTTCATCAAACTACCTGCACCAAGTATATATATTAGGATAATAATGCTTCTGGGCAGCAGGGTGGTGCAGTGGTTGCGCTGCTGCCTCGCAGTAAGGAGACCTGAGTTCGCTTCCCGTGTCCTCCCCGCGTGGAGTTTGCTTGTTCTGCCCATGTCTGCGTGGGTTTCCTCCGGGAGCTCCAGTTTCTTCCCACAGTCTAAAGACATGCAGGTTAGGTGTATTGGTGATCCTAAATTGTGCATGGTGTGTGGGTATGTGTGTGCATGTGTCCTGCCCAGAGATTTTTTCCTGCCTTACACCCTGTGCTGGCTGGTACTGGCTCGAGTGGACCCCCGTGACCCTGTGTTAGGATATAGCAGGTTGGATACTGACTGACTAATAATGCCTCCTATTTCTAGATATTTAAGGTTTGAGAGGATCATCAGATTTGGTCACATCAACAGATTTATTGTTTTGAGATGTAACAATCATCATGTTTCACTCCTCAGAAGGTGAATACACCTTTTCTACCTTTTTAGTTTGATTTTTAGGTTTGGCACCCAGGGTCTTCCCATCTATAAGAAAAGGGAGATCATTACTCTGCAGATTCAGCTCACTCCGAGCCAAAACCAAAGAACTGCTAATAGGTGAACTAGTGGACTGAAAAACATTTTTATAGGAATATACCTTTCCAGACCCAAGAGGCCAAGATGACACAGCAGGCTGTTGCAGTGTTGTTCCTGGAGCAATGACATCTCCTGAGTCTGAAGAGAGACCACCTTCGCCTTCTGGAATAGAGCAATGATATACATATTCTCTAAAAGTAACCAGAGAAGTGGATGTCAATTTCCCTTTATATTTTCTCCTGGCCAAGGCAATAACTTTATGTTGTGCTAATTCATCAACTATTGGTAATTGTTTACACAGGTTATCTATGACTTGTTTGTAATGCTCCTGTAATATTCATAACACATTCCGTAACCATTGGTTTGTATTAAGTTAAATTTTATCAAAGGTTTCAGAAGTGGGAGAAGATGGTTTGATAAACAAGGAAAGTCTCTCTAATTACTTAACATACTTTTAGGTGGTTGTGAACACTTAGCTATACAGTATCAAGATGATGAACAGATTGCAAGAGCTTAAACTAAAGCTTCTCCACTCTAATTTTTGTCATGATAGGAAGATAAAAAATATAAACAGTAAAATAATCCTAATGTTGTACTAAAGGTTAAAAGGTTGAAAAGCAAGGCCTATCTCTTAAACCCACCAACCCCCAGTACAAGGGTAATAAAAATATAGGTAAGTAAGCTGCCACAGTAATAAGTTAGTATAAAGTGCAATATAGTGCAATAACTGAAAATATTAAATACAGGTAAGTAAAATTTTACTTTTTGACTCACCAGGTGCCTCTGGAGCTTGAGATTGGACCCCAATGGATAGTAGGTAAGTGATGAAATGTAGGTACTCTTATTATGATGTGTGATATGTAAAATGATGTAATACAACTTAAAAGGTATGTATATGAAAAAAGTGTAGAAAAAAACAAAAATAGTGTACAAAGGTGAACCAGAAATAAGTGTAAAAAAAGACTAAATTAAATCAAAATGTATTGTCAAAATTAACATTGGTCAGGTCAAGGTCAAGTACATAGTGAGATGAGACAACGTATCTCCATGAGCCCCGGTGCAACATATACTGTAGCAACATACAACAAGATGCAAGGTGCGACAGAAACAAGCCATAAATAGACAATACAGCCATGTAACAGTATAGTGTGAAAAGGATTTAAACACTCCAGAATAAAGTAATATTGCACTATAAGTAAAATATTGTACAGAGGCAATTTGCAGCATTGAACCACATTGAGCATGTGATAAGTATAAGGATAAAGATTATTTATATTAACGATTTATCTGTAAAATGTAATATACATAGTTTAATGCATTTCATCATGAAAATGATATCAAGTATACATCTAAGGATTCTATGAGAGAGAGCTGAAATATCATACATTTAATTTGTTCCATGTTGTGATTGCTGCTTGCTGCTGTTGTCAATACAGGAGGAAGCCCCAGAAGCACATAGTGATTAACAACTGGGTCGGTTTTAAGATGACTTTAAAACAGTCTAATTAAATGATAAAATAAAATACGAGATTAAAGTGGACATTTCGAGATTTAAGCCACAAAATACACCTTTTCACTGTGTCCCTAACTTTTTTTTCTCTGTGGCACAAATATGCCACCATACATTCTTTAAAAAGTTTTGTGTCATTACGATGGGGAATATGCAACGGTTGAATATAAAAGCAACACGAATGCATTTGTATGTTGCCATTTTGCTTCACCACATCGAACCATTTATCAAACATCGAAGCATGCACTTGATCCTGTACGATCTGCAAAGCAGCTTTTTGTTATATGTTGATAGTAAAAAGAGACTCTGAAGTCACATTCCGACTATCACACTGTGCCCCCCAACTTTATGCTGGTACTGCAACTCCCACATTCGTTGCATTAATTTCTGAGAACGTGCTCAGAGAACACACCAAATGAATGCTGGGAACGCGTGGCAGCCATGATGCATGCGTGTGCCTGTTCTGAACGTGAAGCATAAACCGGCCCTTACATTTTACATATTGTTCATGTTTCTCTCTCTAGTTGTTGTTCATGTTGAAGCTTATCTTCAAATTTATAACATGGAATAAGGCTACAAGTGGATATGGTGACACTAATTTGACTTTTACAGTAACAATAATTGTGTCATATTCAAGCAGAGAGAATAAACTAGAGTGATCTCTAGGGTTAAATAAAATTCGAGTAGGAGAACAAGTGGTTAGCTTCAGTGACTAAACTAGTAACAGTGTTCACATTTGTTTTGGTTTTTTTTTTTGACAATATGCCCAATGGGTTTAGTGATCAGAAAAAACGGAAGTGTGGCTGGGAAGCACCATAATTTTAATAAAACGGTAAATACAGTAAGTTAAAATAAAGAAAGGAATGACCTGTCTATAAACTCCAAACTGTCCGTTTTCCATCATAGTTGTCATTATGGTCAATAAGGTGCTTCATGATGCAAGGACTTTATGTAAGTGAACAGTAGGCAGGTTTAAGTTTTAACATCATGTATGTAAATAATGAAATCTCTTACCTGTGAGATATAAATCTTAATAAGATGAATGTCCTGACTATTACATGTCAGACCTCTTGACTACATGACTAATCTTGCTTTGCAGGTGATTATTAATTCTAATAACATTTATTTTAAAAACCAAATGAAATGTAATTTGAGCTTCAAGAAACATTTTTGCATGTATTACATTTTTGAAAATATTTCACTCTTTGCTCCTATTTTGAGAGGCTGAATCGTTCCTGTCGTACAAGACAAATAAAGTAGCTGTTGTTTTGTATCATGCAATATTAATTGAACAATAAATTTGTGTTTTTCAGATTTTTAATTACAATGCAACGTGACCTTATGTCTTGTGGTTTGTGGTGCCTCCAAAATTCATTACTTATTTAACATTTGTTGATGGCAGACTGTAAGCTGTCAATTATTTTATCTTCCATAAGATGCTATGACTTATAACATTTTGTATGCTACGGCTTATTAAATTGTGTACTTAATTAGTTATTTCATCAGGATGCTACTTTAGTGGGAGAAGTCTTCTTACATCCTATTAAAAGAATTTTGATTTGTCAACACTATAAGTAACTTATTTTTCAGTATGTACTGTGAGATTTCACTCATTTAGATATTGTCTCTCATTCTGATCTGCAAAATGTTAATATAAGGCATGGGTTAGAGAAAGACTTTCTTGGGTTGGTTTAATTGCATACAAAACACCTTCTTACAAACATAAGGCAGACAGATGCTGAAGCAGAGAGATGCAAGTCTCATATCTCATGATAATAAAAGTCTTTACAATTGCTTGTTTCTCCAATACAAGAAGACTTTCACCAGCTAAGATGCTTCTGTGTTTTAGATCTGTTGGGAAGGTAGCATCTCTGACCCTATTGAGGAGATCACTTCTAAAAGAAGATTCTTTTGAATTGTATTAAATCTGAGAAGACTGAAGCAGAGTCAGGTTTTGTTGAAAATTACTTACACTTTCTGTTGTTTTTACCTTTTTTTCAATACTCCAAACTCTTTCAACTAGTTCAAGAAAAACCTGAGCTGGAAAAAGAATTGTGCATTAATTTGTTTTGTGCAATGTACTACCTAGAACAAGACAAAATATGAAAACAAAATGCAATGCCTTGAGAGTATGTCTATTTATTGAGAGTGTCCCTGTTGTTGAAGAAAGGTTAGATTCAGAAGGCTGTAGAGAAAAAAAAGTGTAAATCATACTTTAGATGCTAGTCACACTCTTCTACTGTGCATACTTTAAATATGTCCCGTAATAGAACTAAAAATGAACAGATGAAACCTTGGAGTCCCAGGGGATGAAGAACAAAAGGAAAAAACAAAAAAACAAAATGTAGATAAACATTTTCAATAATTGGTTTAAAGCAGTTTCTTAAACTTTTTTTACCATTACCCACTGTTGCCTTTCTTAGTGTCTTCTAGTCCCATTCCTTGTTAAATGCCTTGCATAATTATCACCGATCAGTAGAGTTTGTGGAGTACAAACTCATGGAGATTCACCGAGACCCACTTCACAAACCACCAATGTCCCTTTCCCATTAAATGCAAGAGTGACTTGCAACCCATATTTTAAGAAACCTTGGCTTAAATAAAGCTTCTCCTCAAAGCTTTGTACTTCTCTGAAGCTGGTTCAATAATCAACACTGGCTTCTGTTTGGAACCTTGTTTAAATACTATTGGACCTGGAAGGGATGGGGCTTCAGATAGCAGAACAGATGTGACATCAGATGTCTTCTGGTGCCTTCTTTTCCATTCTGTGGATAAAAATGGAAAGGTGGTTAGTGACTGTGTTACCCACTTTATCTTACCTGTATTTTTCCCATTCACAGATTCCATGAGATAGTCCCAATGCTCGAATGTCTGACAGTCCCAATAAACCCAACAGAATTGATCAAATTTATGAATATATATACTGCAAATATACAAGTACCTGCTTTGTGAAATTTCAACTGTAAGAAGAAAGTTATTGAATACCCTTTTCCATTCTGAAACCATGATAAAACAAAATTTTTGTGGTAATGAAGAAGATGATGTTCAAACAGGTACCACTAGCTCTAAACATCTTTGAAGTCATTCTAAGTAGACCTCACTGCAGCCTATGGAACATCTGAAACATCTAAACATCCAGCATGCTAACAGACAATAACAGTCTCAGTCAATCTCACACAATGACAGGCTTTGGTTCGGTAATGATGTCACATGGGTTGCTCACATTATCTTGAGCATTATGACTTCAAAAAAATAGCTGGAAAAAGATTTATGTGGTTAAGTATAGGTAAACCATTTTATTAAACAGTGCTTAATCAGGGAAAATGTCTTATAAGGGTTTGTTTGATGATTTACAGTATGTTATTCTTAAAGAAATTAAGTCCATTTTCTTGTATTTTGGTGTTATTTGAGCAAAAATAGGGCTATTTTTTTAGGTTCATGGATCACATGAATTTTTCTATTTCAAGTAATGGTAATTACATGTTTTTGTTCTGAAAATTAATTTTATACAGGAATTTTCAGGAATGGATTAGTTTCAACAACTGGGTGAATATGCTTCTTTTTTATTATTCCCATAGTTTGCTTTCCTTAGAATGCTATCACATGAAGAGTCTTAGATGTGACATTTCTGAGCCAGCTTATTCCAGTGCTGGACCAAAGTAGCATTGCATAAGGTAAGGACCAAATCTAGACAGGATTATAAGACACAGTCAAACCACAATGAGGCAATTCTGAGTAATCGATCAGTCTATCTAATACATACTGTATATATGGCGTGGCAGAAAAGTGGAGTAGTTTGCATGATGGGGAGAACTCCGCAATAGAAACGATTCACTCTGTTACGAACACTCTAATGATAAATCATTCTGACCTTGCAGTTATAATATGTTGTGACTTCAACCATGTGACTTTAGAAAGAACAATGACAAACTTCAACCAGTATGTGTCATGTACCACTAGTGGAAATAACAAGTTAGACCATTCCAATGTTAAAGGTGCCTTTAAATGTAAACCCTGGGCACTTTTGGGTAATTTAGACCACAATGTGCTCCATCTTACTGCCACCTTCATGCCTGTTGGTAACCTGATGGCATTAGGATAGTGAGGAAGTGGACCCTGAAGACTGAAATGGCTCTGAATGGCTGCTTGCAAAGGACAAAATGGGAAATGATGTGCAAGTCACAATATTGAGAAACTCAGTCATTGCATCACGGACTATATTAACTTTACTGTTGACACTGTGGTACCTTTAAAAACAGTGCACAGGTTTCCAAACAACAAGCCATGGATTACTAAGGAAAAAAGTCTTTTGAATGTGAAGAGGATGGCATTCAAATCTGGTGATAAAGAGGCTCTAAAGGAGATGCAGAGAATGCTAAAGCAAACTTGAAAACAAATTCACGCAGAATAATATTAAAGATGATTAGAATAGAGAGGGCATAATTGCTAGACTCAAGCAATTCAGAGCTTGGGTGCTAGAAAGGAATGTGGACAAATCTAACGGCCTGAACCAATATTTTAAGAGATTTTCATTCCTTTTGCTGCTACCTTTTAGTAATGATCAGTCTCCCATATCATTTGTAATGCATCAACAGCTCCAAGCAGTTCAACTACTGTAGCCAGTGATGAGTCCAACCCTGCTTATCAGTTTAGGGTGTGTACACAGAAATTCTCTTAAATAACAGCCAGGATCACCATTCTAATGTTTCCAAGATGGACATTGTTTATTACAAAAAGCTTGAGGGAGCCCAGTCCTGTGCAAAGCCCAGTTCACTTTGACTAGACTGAGAAATATATAGAAGGATGCTTATCAACATAGGGTAAATTGGATAACATCCATTTGAAAGACATTAGTTTAAACCAATCAGCATATGGACAAATAGTGTAATCCACAAAAAAACCCTATACCTTTGTGGATCTAAAGTTTCTAAAATACAGACATTAAAAGTATTTGGCAAACAACTTATCATTAAATAAGAACTTCTTATATATAACAATACAGTTAAAAAATTATTTGTCATATGAGTTCATCATCTCCATGGTGAATGTGCTGGCAAATTAACTCTTGGTTACATAGAGATAATATTCCCCTTATTGCTGTCCATAACTGCTAATCAAGTGAGGAGATAACCTAGGAGGCTATAAAAAGCCATGGGACCAGATGAAGACAGTCCTTGAGTTTGTAAGGCCCATGCTGACCAACTTCATGGTGTCATCTGCAGAGGTGGGTAGTAACAAGTTATATTTACTTCGTTACATTTACGTGAGTAACTTTTTAAAAAAAACTTTTACTTCTAAGAGTAGTTTTACTGCACCATAGTTTTTACTTTTACTTGAGTACATTTGTGAAGAAGAAACGCTACTCTTACTCCGCTACATTGGGCAACACTCGAATCGTTACTTTTTTTCCATTAGATGCAGTACGCAATATTTTTGTCTAAGAGAATCCGACAGTGGATCTACTGCATAACTGTTTCGCCAATCAAACGTAGCAAAAATAATCACAAGACTCTGTTTCACCAATAAGACGTAGCAACAATAATCACATGGCTCCGTTTCACAATCTTGGAAGGACTTCTTATGCTTAATGATCGATTGACTCACCCGGAACGATGCTTCGGTGTGTCTGCCTTTGCTTTTGAATTCAGCCGAGTGAAAAATGACGGCTGTCCGATTAACTGTGATTTTAGTTCCCTCTCCTTTCTCTTTCTCAGATTGATTTTGAGAAGGAAGTCAGTTTGGTAGTTTTTATGAACAGTTCGAAAGTGCCTTTCCACATTTTCCTTCTTTGGAATAGCAATGATAGATTGACAGATCAGACAAACGCACTTCGATTCTGACATTGTGAGAGAAAAAAATCCTCTTCCAATTCCACATCCGGCCCATAACCAACAAATTTTTTTTTAAATCACTTATTTAGTCAATAGAAATTGGAAGTCTAACTAGATCACTTAGATAGCCGGAGTTTAGCAGTAGCTCGCGCATTTGATCGTGCGTGCGGGATGACCAGTGTGTTAGAAGAAAAGAGATCTCAGACTGGCCGCCCTGTATGTCAATCAAGTGGCAAATGCCATACGGACGATATATGATAGACTAACATTTAAAAAAACATTTTTTTGAAGGCAACACGATCTACCTGCACTACCTTTCTGATCTACTGGTCGATCGTGATTGACGTATTGGGCACCCCTGGTGTACAGTATATCTTGTCACTGTAAGTAGTTTGCACTGTTCAAACATACATGTTACCTACTGTAGGTATTGGCTTCAAAAGCTTTGTTGTGAAAAACTGAGATTTGGAACTTTGTTATTTGTGCATCTTTCTTTTGTCTATCCATCCATTATCCAACCCGCTGAATCCGAACACAGGGTCACCGGGGTCTGCTGGAGCCAATCCCAGCCAACACAGGGCACAAGGCAGGAACTAATCCCGGGCAGGGTGCCAACCCACCGCAGTCTTTATTTTGTACTATGTTACAACTTTATGTTTATTTTTACTCATTTTTTTATTGTATTATTTGGAAATAGCAGAATTTGCACATTAATTTATATTTTTGTCTGTCTTATTACAAAATTTCTAAAAAATAAATCAAACAAATTTTGATCAAACAATTACTAGTTAATAGTAGTCTTTTCACCAAGTACTTTTTTTACTCTTACTTGAGTAATTTTTTGGATGACTACTTTTTACTTCTACTTGAGTAATATACTTTTGAAGTAATGCTACTCTTACTTGAGTACAATTTTTGGCTACTCTACCTACCTCTGGTCATCTGTCTCCTGTTTGGTCAGTCACTAAGGCTCCAAAATGTGCCACCTGTATTGTTCCAGGTGCCTCTTCATCTAATGTTTGCAGAGTGGGAAGATTGTTGTTTTTTGTTATAATATTTATTTACTTGTTTATTTATTAAACTTCTGTAAAAAAGCCCCCATTGGGGCAAATAAAGTGCTATCTATCTATCTATCTATCTATCTATCTATCTAAACATACTCATTCAATCAAAACTAGTCTCAAATTTCAACTCATTCTTGCTGAGAAAGAGAAGATCATGGTTAGAAGCAGCCCGAAAAAAAAAAAGAAAATATTTAAAAAGACTGTCTCACTGGGATAAGTTGTAAATATGCTCCTAGGAAATGATTCAAGAGTCTAAATGCAGCAAAAGGAGATTTATGGAGTGGGATTTATCTGATGGACTTAAAAACAAGGAATGACAGATTTGGGACATGTAACCCTTACCGAGGACTCAGCATTTAACATTTTGTAAAAAAATGAAAAGCATCTCTAAAATATACCATAAAAGAAAACATTTTCAAAAAATACGATTTATCATTCTCCTCATTTAAATTTCATAAGTTTGTAAACTTCAGATAAAAATACCATTCCTCTTCCCTCTTAATAAATGTTTTACAGATTTCTTGTCTTGCAAAAGAGAGACTATGTTGGATTTTCTGATGTTGTGGAGCTTCAAAATTCTTGATTTAATAGATTTTTCCCAACATTTCATAAATAACAAGGCAACATCAAAGCAGAAATATTCTCTTTTATTTTGCAGTAAGCTTGAGTAGAAAATTAATAGAAATAATTATTCAATGGCCCTGGTGAAGACCATAATCAACTCTCAAGATACATTGAAAAATATATTTATTGAAAAAGCTTACAACTGGAGTTAAAATGATTACATACTTATAATTTCCTGACTGGTTAATTTTTAATATTGCATTAATCGAAAAAACCAAACGTGGATGGGAAAGTAGTTTTCACCATATTTATTTAATATTGCCTGAAATCAATTACTTAAAGGTTGAAAGTTTTTAATTTGTTTTCTTTTATTTACATGAACCACTTTCTCCCAAAGCATAAACATAAGTCACTCATAATTAATTGCACACTATACTTTCCAATGTTCCTTATTCAGTTCATTTGGCGCTATACTTTTCTGTTACTACCAAGTAGGGAATCCATTTATCAGTTATCGGGAGCCCAGGATTCCCGGACATTTTTCATTCCCGGGAATGAAACTGCTGTAATTCCCAGGAAACCGGGAACGGCCAAGCTTGCATATATAGCATGTAAAAGTGTAAAAATCGATCAAGAAATAACAAAGTTATAGTTGAAAAATAAGTAAGTGGCATGGTTTTTTGGCCCACCGTGTAGTGTGCTGCCAATTAATTCAGTCACAACAGACCAGCAGCAGTCAGTCTCCCGGCTCCTACTAAGACTGAGCACAGTAGACTGGGAGGAGTCTGCACTCTGCAGCTCACGAATGCCTGGATGGGGCAGACTTCATTGACGTCTGTCAGACAACAGCTTTGAACAGCAACTTGAAATTGCAATGCGTCTGTCTGTTGCATCCGCATTATCTGTGCAAGGAAACTTGCTATGACAGAATGATGACAAGAAACTGGATGCATCAGTAAAAGCTGAAATGGCGGTGTTTCAGAGCAATGGCAAGCACGGGCATTGTTTAAAACAAGTGTTTCAGTATCTAATGACTGTGCTGCCTGCTTCAGTGGAGGCAGAGCGTGCTTTCTCAGTGGCTGGCGTACCCTGCACGAAGGTGCGCTCTTGCCTGGACGACCGCACGCTGGACATGTAGTGCTTTCTACGCTCTTATTACCACAACTAACTAGATCAGGGGTGCCCAATACGTTGATTGCGATCGACTGATAGATCGGAAAGGTAGTGCAGGAAGATTGTGTTGCATTCAAATTTTTTTTTTTAAATGTTAGTCTATCATATATCCTCCCTATGGCATTTGCCACTTGATTGACATACAGGGCGGCCAGTCTAAGATCTCTTTTCTTCTAACACACTGGTCATCCAACATGCACCCATACAATTAGATTTTGATTCAGACTACGAATGCCATGAGTGTAATTACATGCTGTCAAATAAACGAACCACACGCCGTGGCTTCGCCTCTGACGCTGACGTCCAAGGTTCGCTTCCCGAGAGGGGGTGCAGTGAATATGTACGCCTGATGAGCCCAGAATTAGGGTGAAACACGTGCGTACTCTTTGCCTTATTTGACAGTAAAACTATGCAACATTCTACGATCTGCTTCTCGCAACTGAAGAGGGCACCGTGGCGGATGTTTACCGACTTGCAGACCAACCACAAGCGTTACCTGGTAGATAACTACCCATACAATCAGATTGTAATTCAGACTACGAATGCCATGAATGTAATTACCCTGATCTACATGCTGTCAAATAAACGAACCACACTCTGTGGCGCAATGTAAAGGGCGAAACACGTGTTGCATACTCTTTGCATTATTTGACAGTAAAGCTTTGCAACATTCTATGAACTGATTCTCGCAACTGAAGAGGGCAGCATGGCGGATGTTTGCCGACACAAGTGTTACCTGGTAGGTAACCACCCATACAATCAGATTGTGATTCAGACTACGAATGCCATGAATGTAATTACCCCGATCTACATGCTGTCAAATAAATGAACCACATGCCATGGCGCAACGTAAAGAGGCTTCAAAGCTGACGTCCAAGGTTCGATCCACGAGAGGGGGTGCAGTGAGTGTGTACGCCTGATGAGACCAGAATTAGGGCGAAACACATGTCGCGTACCCTTTGCATTATCTGACGGTAAAACTATGCTATATATATATATACTAGCAGAATACCCGCTCCGCAGCGGAGAAGTAGTGTGTTAAAGAAGGTATGAAAAAGAAAAGGAAAAATTTTAAAAATAACGTAACATGATTGTTAATGTAATTGTTTTTTCATTGATATGAGTGTTGTTCTCACATATATACAGTATATATATATATATATATATATATATATATATATA
>JANRMT010027041.1:66221006-66263511 GCA_026402145.1 Polypterus bichir lapradei
TTTAACTTAGTTACAAAGTGATCAAAACTCTCGTTTATATCCTGCGTTCTCTCATTAAACTTGTATCCCGCATTACCCGTGGGCATGGAAAACGCCAGCGGCAGCCTGTCTATTAACTTAATTTAAAGTTTAGGTTTATACCTTGCTTTGTTTCCGAAGTAGCTGCAATGATGAATATGGTAGTATATGTCACTCGCTCGCTTCTTATTGTTTCGCTGCCTTCTCAATTATATAATGCATGTTTTCTTCAGCGTATTTTGGAGCTCTTCCTGGTTTTCTACATAGTGCGTTGACAGTCAGTTCACGTGATTACGTGGGCGGCGTGATGATGTCACACGAAACTCCGCCCCCACGGCGGTCAAGCTCAACTCCATTACAGTAAATGGAGAAAATTACCTTCCAGTTATGACCATTACGCGTAGAATTTCATATCTATATAATTTTTAATGTAGGTGGATCATTTCGACCTGGTCATTTTAAAAGTAGCTCGCAAGCCGAAAAAGTGTGAGCACCCCTGAACTAGATACATGTACTTATATGACAGCATGAACTGCTTGTAGATAAGGTTAATCTTTTATTGGTGTCAACATATTGCAGTAGTTTTATTAAAAATAAGTGTCGCTCGTTCTAAAACCGTTCACATATGAGATGCCTGTGCACTGTGTCCCAGGATTCCTGGGAATGACATGCGGGATTCCCGAATTCCCGAGAATGGATAGACTTGTCCGGGAATGGATTCCCTACTACCAAGAATATGCTGGAGCTCAGTCCTTTGGCCTTCCTTACGCCTGATATTTATCCCTTGTTTCTTCCATCAGTGTCTGTTCCCTTGCACCTCTAGTTACACAGCAATAATATAATAGGAGGAACAAAGGAAAAAAAAGGGAGAGCTCCAGTGGTGTTTTTCTATGATACAGTATATACACTAGTAAAAAGAAAACAGTGTATGCTGAGATTTTGTCTCCTCCATGATATACTGAAACACATACACTGTATACTCAAATGCACTTTATAATGAAACACACTTTAAACTGAGATTTTGTCTCTTCCATAATACACTGAAATGCATGCAATGTATACTGAAATTTAGTCTCAAATATTATATGCAAATACTTTTAATAGTAAGCATTTATTAACTTGACTGTAACAGACTAGTAATGTACATAAATTTACTTAATTTGCCAGTTTCTGTCAATTAAGTAGCAGCTGAAAAAAATCAAGAATAGTGTGAATTTGTGTCAATTAGACCTCCTTCGGAAAATAGTATGTTTTATGAATAGATTAAATAAAAAAAAAAATTGACTTAGATTCCCTTATCATTATTTTTTTTTAATTAAATTTCATTCTTAAAACCAGTTAATTGAATTGCTGGTCTCCTTGCTCAACCAGGCAGAGCCAGTTCTGATAGTATTGCATGCAAACCAGGAACTGACTTACAAATTCTTCTAAAACATTTCTGTTTCATTTAATTACATTCATCTTACATGCAAAATTAATGATTTACACTCCAAAATCAAATCTGGTCATTGTGGATTGCATGCCTTTCAGTTTCAACTGCTTGATATTCAGCATATGGAGTATGTGTTTGAGGGTTTCAGAATATAGTGTATATTTTTCGCTGTTTAGTTTATGTATTTCAATAAATAGTACAAGCATTTCATTGTATATTGTTAAAGTTTCAGTATATAGTGGAAGTACTTCAGTATCTAATGTAATGTATTTCTGTCACTACAGAATGTACTGTATATAACTCAACATACAGTGTAAAACGTTCGGTTTTCAGTGTAAGGGGCTTGGAATATTGTGTATGCAGTGTAAACAGATTTATGTCTTAAACAGTACATCATATATTTCTCTTTATTGTCATTGCAGAAGCCTCCTTTTGAGTATCTCTAGTGTTTTGGTATTTGGCTGATTTGTTTATCTGTTTTACATTTATTTGATTACAGATTTGTGTATTTCCCTATTTTTTCTGGATTCTCAGTGTATAATCTTTCGCTTTGGATTTAGGACATGAATAAAAAGCACTTTTTTTTCTACTTACTCATCTTGAACTTCCTTCAGTCAGCCTATCCTGATCTGCACCCTGACATTGACTTGCCCTCTCTGCCAATCTGCATAAAGCACTATCTTGCTCACCGTCCTCATGGCACAGTCTCCCTTCTGAGTAGCACATGGTGGGTTAGACTGAGAAAGCTACCAACTTTAAGGATGTAGTCTGGAAGTGCTTGCCTAGCACATGGAAAAGAATGAACAACACCTAAAAAATAGCCGTTTATATTTTAAATTGTGTTTTTTCCCCTTTTTCCAATACTAACTAACATGACTCTTCTCGAATTATAACTAAATAATCAATGTAAGTTACACAAATAATTAATGTTTTGGCATTAAGAGTATAGTGCATTGGATTGAGCCTTATTTTACACTCTAATAGCGTATTTGACTTTCAATGTCACAAAATTTATATCAGCTTGAAAAAAAACTGAAATCCAATGGTTGCATCTTGCTTATAAATATTTTTAAAGGATAAAATGTATTAAGGAAGTTTGAAATATGAGAGAACTGTTCTTTAAATTGGATGTAAGAAAGTGTGAAAAACAAATCTCACCACTGTTAGTCTTTATTAATCATATCCTAATCCTTTTTTAAGAATGCTAAAATATGCTACAACGTAACTAATATTCTTAACTAATCAATCTCAGTAATGTATTCAATTGTTTGCTTATAAACTTTTTTGAACAAATAACTTACAACGTTTACATTTAACTTAATTTTAATAAAAATATATTTTTCATGAAGTATGTTACACACATAGACTATAGTGAAAGCACAAAATAGATGATGGACAGACAACCCTTTTTATATAATAAACATTACATTAGTGTTATTCATATTGACGCGTGAGTTGGTGTCTTGCACCCCAAAGATGAGGCTGAGTCTCAGTACTTTAGCAAAACCAGCTTTGCTCAACTCGAAACAGGAACAGCAAGATTATTTATTGTAGTGGGATCTACCATCCTACTAAACACAGATACAGCAAACAGGCAGGGTTGGAGACAGGTCAGTGGCCAAGTTATAATATTTCCTGCATCACCCATTGGGCGACCGGCGCTTTGCGTGTGGCAGTGGTCAGCTTGTAGTTGTTTCTGTGGTGCTGTGAACCTGAGGTTGCCTCGGCGATGGACAAGCAACCCTCAAAAGACGTGGCAGTTGCGCCTCTGTGTTTCGTCCCGTTGGGGAAGGTCTCAAAAGAGGCAATCGCATTTCTGTGTGTTGTCCGGTTGGGGAAGGGCGAAGGTCTCAAAAGAGGCAATTGCGTTTCTACGTGTCATCCCATTGGGGAAAGTCTCAAAAGGTCTGACAACTACTATTTGTTTTGGTTGTAATGTAGAAAGTGGTAACATCAAAACATGGCAATTATGACTACATCTGAAAACTTAGTTGAAAACACCTCCCCCATTAAAACAGATTAAAACCAACAATTACAGGAGCACTTATGTCAGGTAACTTCTGTTTATGAGGTGTTAGGTCTCTGATCTATACTAATAAAAGGCAAAGCCCTCACTGACTGACTGACTCACTCACTGACTCACTCAGTGACTCATCACTAATTCTCCAACTTCCCGTGTAGGTAGAAGGCTGAAATTTGGCAGGCTTATTCCTTACAGCTCACTTACAAAAGTTAAGTAGGTTTCATTTTGAAATTCTACACGTAACGGTCATAACGGTCGACAACGTCCGCCATGTTGAACTTTATTATTTATGGCACCATCTTCACGAAATTTGGTAGGTGGCTTCCCTGCGCTAACCGAAACCGATGTATGTACTTATTTCGATGGCATGACGCCACTGTCGACCGCCATATTGAACTTTCCAACGTCACTAATTTTCCAACTTCCCGTGTAGGTAGAAGGCTGACCCCATCTTCACGAAATTTGGTAGGTGGCTTCCCTGCGCTAACCAAAACCGATGTACGTACTTATTTCGGTGGTATGATGCCACTGTCGGCCGCCATATTGAATTTTCCAAACATCACTAATTCTCCAACTTCCCGTGTAGGTAGAAGGGTGAAATTTGGCAGGGTCATTCCTTACAGCTTACTTACAAAAGTTAAGCAGGTTTCATTTCGAAATTCTACGCGTAACGGTCAACAATGTCCGCCATGTTGAACTTTCTTATTCATGGCCCCATCTTCACAAAATTTGGTAGGCGGCCTCCCTGCACTAACCGAAACCAATGTACATACTTATTTCGGTGGTATGACGCCACTGTCAGCCGCCATATTGAACTTTCCAATGTCACTAATTCTCCAACTTCCCGTCTAGGTAGAAGGCTGAAATTTGGCAGGTTCATTCCTTACAGCTTACATACAAAAGTTAAGCAGGTTTCATTTTGAAATTCTACACGTAACGGTCATAACGGTCGATAACGGTCGACAATATCCGCCATGTTGAACTTTCTTATTTATGACCCCATCTTCACGAAATTTGGTAGGCGGATTCCCTGCGCTAACCGAAACCGACGTATGTACTTATTTCGATGGTATGACGCCACTGTCGGCCGCCATATTGAACTTTCCAACGTCACTAATTTTCACAATGTCCGCCATGTTGAACTTTCTTATTCATGGCCCCATCTTCACGAAATTTGGTAGGCGGCTCCCCTGCGCTAACCGAAACCAATGTACATACTTATTTCGGTGGTATGACGCCACTGTCAGCCGCCATATTGAACTTTACAATGTCACTAATTCTCCAACTTCCCGTGTAGGTAGAAGGCTGAAATTTGGCAGGTTCATTCCTTACAGCTTACTTACAAAAGTTAAGCAGGTTTCATTTCAAAATTCTACACGTAACGGTCATAACGGTCGATAACGGTCGACAACGTCCGCCATGTTGAACTTTCTTATTTATGGCCCCATCTTCACAAAATTTGGTAGGCGGATTCCCTGCGCTAACCAAAACCGATGTACGTACTTATTGCGATGGTATGACGCCACTGTCGGCCGCCATATTGAACTTTCCAACGTCACTAATTTTCCAACTTCCCGTGTAGGTAGAAGGCTGACCCCATCTTCAAGAAATTTGGTAGGTGGCTTCCCTACGTTAACCAAAACCGATGTACGTACTTATTTCGGTGGTATGACGCCACTGTCGGCCGCCATATTGAATTTTCCAAACATCACTAATTCTCCAACTTCCCGTGTAGGTAGAAGGCTGAAATTTGGCAGGCTCATTCCTTACAGATTACTTACAAAAGTTAAGCAGGTTTCATTTCGAAATTCTACGCGTAACGGTCATAATGGTTGACAATGTTCGCCATGTTCAACTTTCTTAGTTATGGCCCCATCTTCACGAAATTTGGTAGGTGGCTTTCCTGCGCTAACCAAAACCGATGTATGTACTTATTTCAGTGGTATGATGCCACTGTCGGCTGCCATATTGAAGTTTCCAACATCACTAATTCTCCAACTTTCCGTGTAGGTAGAAGGCTGAAATTTGGCAGGATCATTCCTTACAACTTACTTACAAAAGTTAAGCAGGTTTCATTTCGAAATTCTACGCGTAACGTTCATAACGGTCAACAGCGTCCGTCATGTTGAACTTTCTTATTCATGGCCCCATCGTCACGAAATTTGGTAGGCGGCTTCCCTGCGCTAACCGAAACCAATGTACGTACTTATTTCGGTGGTGTGACGCCACTGTCAGCTGCCATATTGAACTTTCCAACGTCAACTTCCCGTGTAGGTAGAAGGCTGAAATTTGGTACTTATTTCGGTGATATGATGCCACTGTTGGCCGTCATATTGAACTTTTGAACGGTCTTTGTTACTTATGGGCCCATCTTCAAGAAATTTGGTACACGGGTTCCCAACGCTAACTGAATCCTACTTACGTACATATATACGTCCTTAGCCTGCAGCTCGGTCACCGTGTGAGGCGCCGTTGGGTCCCCCATCCCAACGCCTCCCACGTTGTTGGCTGCCTGCCTATATAAGGCCGTCCGTCGCTCCGGTCTCTACATTCCCTTCCTTGCTTCGCCACGGTATTCACGTCTCCCTGCTGATAACTACAGCCTTTTTATTTAATCCACGGCTTCTCCGCTGTTTTATTGTTCATTTATTACGATTATAGTTATTGTGTAGGTATTTTAGACTTACTTTACATTGTTCAGGTACCCATTTCCTTTATCATTCCAACCGTACCCCCATTAACATGTCTATCAAGGTGATCACCATCGATCAAAGAACTGTCACTTACCAAGTGGTTTCCATGCCCGGAGATGGCACCTGCCTTTTCCATTCTCTTTGTTACATATTGCACGGCCATATCAGGCTCACTCTTGATATCCGGAGGAACATTGTGTCTTATGTATTGAATGACTGGGACAGGTTCAAGGTGTGGACTGATGACGGTACAGGAGATAATTATGCTACACAGGAGCACTAGAAGAGTGAAATGCTTAAGTGTACCGAAATGGCCAAATATTTTACACCTTTGGATAACCGCCAATGCCTCTTAAACATCTTAGATTCACAGGTGACGATTTCAGTAGTGGACACTTTGATGTTTAGAAATGTTTAAACTCTCAAAAGCTGGATGTGAAGTTATCAATGAAACTGGTTGAATACTTACAACGCTTGACAGATGCCGAATGTCTCTTCAACACAAGTCCTACAAATACTGTCGTAATTGAAACAAACCATGAAACTCAAACCGATTATGACAGCAGCAATCCAAGCTGTGAGATTTGAAACAAGATTACTGTTCACATGGCCAACTGTACGTTGCATGCTCAAGAGTAAGCTCAGCGCACAGCTACAGCTTGGTCATATTACAACTGGAGGGCCGAACTGACAATGTGGCATACAAAGAGATCCTTAACAAATAATTATTGGTATATTTTCCCTCAGTTTTAAAAAGGTTTAATTGTCTTCTTAATAAAAATTTTAAGGCAATTTGCCGCTGCGAAGCGCAGGTATTTTGCTAGTGTAGCATAAAACAATGCAATTTAAGATAATATATATTCTGAGTGCTTAAAGACAAAGGTTACAAGATTATTTTCATCCATAGATGGCTAGACCTATCGGAAACTAACAAGACACCAAGGAGGTTTAGCCAAGAACGTATTATTTAGTCATAGTACTATTTCCAAGCCATCTGTATATGTGCAATAACAGTATTTAAAAATCTTTTAGGATTTAGGCTTCTAAGGGAATCTAAAGGACCTTTTAAAAATTGGGAATCTGTATGTGATGGTCCAGGTTGGCTGTAGCTGCCTTAACTCTCTTGATCCTAGGACTGTTGATAGTCATGTCCTGAGATGAACCAGGCCAATGAGGACATAAACAGGCAATAGTATGGTGCAAAAACTGCCCTCCTTCCAGGAAATAAATAAGTAATTCATAATAAAAACAGTTTCCAAGGTGAATGTTAAAATCTATAAATTAATACTCCAATAAATAAGGTTAAAATTCAAGATTAAAATCACATTCAAGATCCATTCATTAAACTGCAATTCTAAGTTCAACCTTTTCAATCCATATTCACATCTCTGCTGTTCTCCCTCACCGTCTGCTCCGACGTCTTTGGACTTCAGATCTCACACATTATATAGTTTATGCCAACATTTTGTCATTTACTACTAAAATATGAAAAACGTTTCCGTTTTAACAATGTGTTTACACAAGTTATTGTAGAAACGGAACACACATGAAAATCATGTGTTCCAAATAACAATCTGTTATTTCCACTCTACAACTCTAGCACTTCACTCCCAGATAATCAAGGCATGAGCTGGGAGAGCTTTGTGCATGTTCTGCAGCGGTAGGGGGATGGAATAGCAGGCTGCTTGCTGCTTGTCTTTATTGACACATTTACAGGACAAAAGTCGCTAACGGAGAGGTGCGAAGGGATTTAAGGTGGGCCGGATCTATGAGTTTTTTCATAGGCTCTAGTAATTCTAGTGTTAAACCTATTGCAGGTGCAGGTTTGGGTTCCTTAATTGCACCCCACGGATTGTCAGTGAGAAACCTGGCCAGACTTGCATTTGCATGTGAATTAGCCTGTTTCCACATTAAACATACTGAGGAAGCACAGCTACACCAACATGTGCACCCACACCCCCTGAACCTGAGTGCACAGTTTTTATATTTTTTATTTTGAAAAACACACACTCTCATGGACTCCTATGTGCATCATAAAAACTGTAAATGAATGATTGGCACCAAAATTAGTGCTCTGTAGATCATGGTATATTTTTATTCTTTCTCTATCATTTACTGGACTGTACTTGAGCAATTCTCTTGTACATATACAGTTTATATCTGCAGCTTCACCTATATATATATATATAATTAACCATAACATTAAAACCACTGAGAGGTGAAGTGAATGACATTTATTTCTTCATACAATGAAAGCTATCAAGGGGTGGGATATATTAAGCAGTAAGTGAGAAGTCGGTTCTTGAAGTAGATGTTCTGGAAGAAGCATAAGGTTCTGAACAACTTTGACAAGGTCCAAAGTGTGATGGTTGAATGACTGGGTAAGAGCATTTCCAAAATAGCTTGGTCTAAGATAATTAGTTTCTCTTGACTCTTTACTATTACTCCTAGCCCTTTCTGTAATGCTTTGCTAGGACATGATAATTCGGTAAAAAAATCTTCCTCAAACGTGTACTGCATTATTACTATAATAACTAACCTCAATGCATGTAAAAAATCTAGACAGTGTGGCATGAATAGAAATAATTTAATTACAATTACTCCTCTAGATGAACAATGTATTAAAACTATAAAAACAGACTACAGAGTAAATAAAAAATACGCACAGAGCGGCTCTAATAAAAAGAACTTAATTTCTGTCTCAAATACCTATAACGCTCCTACAATTCAATTCTGCTCTTCTGAGACATTACATATGGCTTTATTAAATGTTAGAGCATTTAATAACTGGGCATCTATGGGATGTGCTGGAAAAACAAGTCCAATCCATGGAGGCCCCACCTCGCATCTTACAGGACTTAAAGGATCTGCTGCTAACATCTTGGTGGGAGATATATGACAGGACAACTTTAGGGGTCTTTTGGAGTCCATGCTTCGATGGTCAAAGCTGCTTTGGTGGCACAAGGGTTACCTACTCAATTTTAGGCAGACTGTTTTAATTTTGTGGCAGATCAGTATATATATAACCCAGGGCAAGTAAGTCTGAATTTTCTCTTAAAGATTATGATTGTTTGTATGATATTAAAGAAAAAATGTAAGTTGGCTTGTCATTCTTGACAAAAGTGTATTAATAATGATCAATTATTTAAATTGGATATGGTCTCTTTTGGGGCATTTGGGGTATTGAGACAGTACACAAATCAGATTCTGTCTATGATCATTCAGTTGGAACTGTTTTAAAATATATTTTGGGAGGTTCAAATCCAAAATCCCCTAAACCTATGCCTATGAACTCTTTTAATACTTATAACAAAAAAACAATCAAAATGGTGTAAAGGTCGCATTATTGCTTTTGTGTTATAAATCAGTACTAGAATTTGCTGTGCTGTTAACTTTAATTTAATAAGATGAATTGACCTGGGATGATATACTGTTATCTAGCAGAAGCTGACTTCTTAATCTTTAGATGATTATTGAGAGCATCCACAACACTGCTGCTACTAATGTTATGGTTAATTGTACCTGCAATTAAAATACTAATAGTTTTGGTGAGGATAGCACATCTTCAAAATAAAGGTTTAGGGATGTTTAAATTGTTATCTATTAATTTACATACAATTACAAGACTTTTTCAGCTTCATTTGATGTTATTTAGCCATTTTGCACACCAATGACCTCATTTCAACCATATCATATATGTTGTCTGTTTTTTTTTCTTTTTGTTTGGTGGCCAGTTACACAAAAGCAGTTGGACCAATTTTCATGAAATTTTCCATGTAGATTGCCATTGGTCAAACTTAAAATACAGGCTATATGTTGTTTCAAAAATTTTTATTTTAATTGGGGGGTTGCAATCTAAAAACTGCTCATTATTCTAAAATGTTTGTGTCAATCTTAATGAAACTTTGCATATATAAAAAAGTTGAACCAACTTAATATCCATTCTACGTCACGTTTCAAAAATATCATCAGGAAAGGTGGTTGTAATGGAGGGGGAAAAAATGCATCATTCTACAATGGCTAAGTGGAAGTTGATAAAATTTTGTATGCATAACACTGTTGATACAACTTTAGACTTTAAGGCCTTTGAAAAGTTCCATTCAGAAATGGGTTTGTAATGGGGGGAGAAATTGTGTTATTATGCCAGCAAACCATTCATCCAATGGAAATTAATTTGGCATATTGCTTCAGTTTGACCCTACTTAAAGTAAACGGTTCATTTTATGTCAGTAAGTCATTCAAAACGTTAGCTTGGGAGATAGGGTATGGGTACTATGTGTGATGGGAGACCAGTACAAAAATCGAGAGACCACCCCAAAATACATGCATTACTCCAAAACAACTAAATATATGTTAATAAAGTGTTGCATGTATATTACAGTTAACACAACTTAAAATACAGAGTTCATGAAGTTTTAAAAGTTTCGTCATAAACAGGGGTTTAGTAAGGGGAACAAAGCAAAAACTGAAAGGTTATATGGCAAATCAATGATTCAATTATTCAACCATTCATCCAATTCATTAATGTGGGATTAAACAACAATCCATGAAACCACAGTAAACTGAAAAATACAAAGTAGTCACAACCTGCTCACTGTTAGTACTATTATGGAATCAAATCATATAAAGAGAACACATTCTTGACTCAAGACTCCAGAAAAATTGCTAGAGAGGCATGTGCCCAAAACATTAACATTTATATGTTACTTACATAAAAGCCAGATTGAATGTTATTTACCTTGATTTAGTTACTTACTTCCTATAGCGTAAAGTCACAAGTAGACTGCAGAGCTTCCTGTGCATGATCGACATGGGCAAGCTCAAAAAATACATGTGTAATGCCACGAAAAGTGCACGCTGACACTTCAGTTCACAAGCAATGGTACGAGAATGCAGTTAGACTTCTTTTTCGGGCACATAAACTGTCCAGATCTAAACACTATGGTGGAGAGTCATTCGCATACTGAAGTGGCTATAGCTGGAGGTAGAAGCTGCCATCACTGTACTTTGTATATAAGAGCCAAATCAAATGTTATTTACCTGTTTACCTTGATTTATTTACTTATCTTCCTACAGCGTAAGGTCACAAGTAGATTGCAGAGCTTCCCGTGTACATATACAAAGTACAGAGACGGCAAAAGTGCGATGTGCATTCTTTCTCCGATATAGAACCCTCGTCATCATCTGAGTTCACCTCTGTTATAGGATATCTTTATGTGAAAACAGCAGTGTCAGATTGGGGTAAGCGTGAATGCAACTGAGAAAATAAAACTGAATAAAAAAAACCAAACCCTTTACAACTATCATAAATTTACACCAGTTGTTACAGACTCAAATCAAATGTATGTTTTTATTCTAAAATAGTAAGAATAAGACCAGCTCACTTCTCAAAATGGAGTCATCTGGGGTCGAACCTGTGATGTTTTGATTACCAGTCAACAGTTGTTACCCTTGCACCACCAAAGTGGTTGTATCAAAGGGGTGTCAATGTTGCACCTTAACGTGGGTTCATTTTCTGAAGTTATATTCTTGAATAGAAGTGCACTTCTTCTGTTATATTTGTACCTTTTGTGAAAGTGTTTATTTGATATTTGGACTTTAGGCTTCACAAATTATACACTTCATGTCTACATTTTGTTAATTATTACTAAAACATGAAAAACGTTTCTGTTTTAACAATGTGTTTACATATATTGTTGTAGACATGGAACACACATGAAATTCATGTGTTCCAAATAACAATATAGTATTTATAAAAGGTGTCATTTTGCTTGACTTCTCATTCTATACAACTTTAAGCAACTGACACGCAGGTAAATAGACTTCAGCTGAGAAAACTGTGCGGCGGTTGGGGGGTGTGATAGCAGGCTGCTTGCTGCTTATCGACACATTTACAAGAAAAAAGACGCTGACGGAGAGGTGCGAAGGCATTTAAGGTGGGATGGATTTACAAGTTTTTTCGTAGGCTTTGGTAATTCTAGTGTTAAGTCTAACAACATAATTACAGTGGAGTTTCCTTCATCAATGGATATCAGAATGTCATTTACAACACACGTTAGTGCCATTTCTGTACTATGACCATGATGCACAAGGTATGACTGAGGATGATTGGTGACTACTTTTTCCAAGTATTTTAGATAAATTTGATATGGGTATATAATTATTAAGTATGTGGGGGGGGGTCTGACTTTTTAAGTAATGATTTGATGACTGACACTTTTAGTGCATCAGGTACTGTGCCATACAATAATGAACCATTAATAATGTTAAAAATAGGGGCTGCAAGAACATCTACTGCACTTTTTGCTAGTTTTGTTGGCACTGGATTTAGGGAACAAGTAGTAGGTTTCATTTTAGAAATTAAAGGTAAGACTTTCTGTTCTGTTACAGATCTCATTATTCTAAAATATATGGTTCCTTATACTGTATTTCAGGTTTGCCTCTTTCCAGGCTCCTCCCAACATTCATCTGTCTATCCCTTCTACTGTTCGACTTTTATTATAGTCCTGAGGTTTTCTGTTTACCATCGAAAGTGTCTTTTTTGGTCTTACTGTTTGCATTATCATATGCAATGATCTATTGATTCTTACTGTTGGGCTAGTGGGGAATTCATTTTTATTAACATTTAGTTCATAATATAACCCCAGAATTTGATTACCACGCTTAAACTGTGATCATTTGCTGAACATGAATAATAAACCTGGGTGCATCCAATGCTGACATTCAAACCCCTACATGTACACTTTAGTGAGTGCTCCATAATAAATAAGTCATTACTAAAGTTTGCTTTGGGAAGAATACTCTTTTAAATTAAGAAGTTCAAAACTCATAGGCTGGAAATTAACAATTATAATATACATTTTCACTTTTAAAATACATAAAATGGTCTTTTTAAATAAAGTACCACCATAGTGACTATAGGCGATTCTAGTCTACATTTCATTGTAAGCAATGATTCTGAGTATGCAGGTGGCATCTTTATTCAGGTCAAAGCAGAAATAAAACAAAAGTTTAAAGAATGCATCTATTAACAAAGCAAAGCCCACTTCTCTTGGGTTCACTCATCCTGAAGAGCTGCTGTTCCTGAGAGCAGTCATCATGCAACACACAGATGGTTATCATGGAGCTGCACATAAATTGATTATGTTAGAAATTAACTGTTGCTGTCAAAGACAGCCGACAACCCGTCCCTGTGTGTGTCTCTGCCCACTGATGCAAGAGATCCAGCTGATGCACCAGATGTTGCAGGAATCTTTTCTTTCTAAGGTCAGCAAAATGGTAAAGGGTATGAATGGCTGCAGGTTTTATGTTTGTTATTTCTCTTTTTTATAATTATTTGTGTTTAAAAATGTCTGGTGCTTAAAATAAATGATGTAGAAATAAGTTACCCAGGCTGCCTTACAGCTTGAGAAAAAAAAAGTATAGCAATAAAATTATTTATTTACAAATTAACCCATTGATACTTGGTATTTGCAGATAAAATGCTTATTTTTAAAATTATTTCTTGAAGTAATGTATTAAAAATCAAATAACCAGCATTAAAGAACACAATCAAATGTTGTAATATAATTTTGCTCTTTCTGGACTTCAAAAATAAGTGTGCATTTCAAAATTAAAATTGGCAAGGTGAATACTTAAACTTAAGCATATCCTACATTTCCTCAATTTTACATCTTTAAATTCACAGAATGTTCTTTCCCTTGATTCTAAAATCTTTCAGGTATCACCTGGATTTTTTATATAGCACATTTTCATATATAAAAGTAGCTCTAAGTTCTTTACAAAAATAACAGCTGAACAAAAGTTAGTAAAGAAAAAATAAAGAACAGTCATTTATAACACTGGAGAATCATAATGTCCAGTTTAATAATAAATTAATTGTTAGATGGCCACAGAGGACAGGAAAACAAAAAATTCAAGTTGGTGGGCTATTAGCCTGTTGGTGGTCTCCATGATTCTTTGTTGTCATATCTAAAGGAATGTTTTTATTGGTGTACAGTATAACTTACTAACCGTCAGTTTTTCAATGATTTAGAAATGTTCACACAAACCTCCTCAACTGGTAGATTTCAATAACCTTATCTGCATTGTTGTTGTTTGTGGGAGCTCATGCTCAATGTAATAATTCTAAGAGCTGACACAACAGGCTGAAACTACATTTCAAAATACCCTTTTATATATCAGACAATATGTTGTAGTGGCTAAAGCACAGGACTTGTACGACTACTGGCAGTGGTAGTAATAGCAGCATCAGCATTGTCACATGTATAGAGTACAGTGAAATTATTAGTTGCATGTCTGACCAATATGCAACATTTCAAAGAGTTGTTAAACTCTATATATGTATATAAAATCCTAAGCCTAAAAGTGCAACGATTTTATGTGACGTTTTTATGTGACTTTTTTGTCACGCTTTTAATCTGGCTTATTTTAAAACCTACATATATATGTTTGGTATCATTCTTTTCAGAATTTATCGAACATTCATGTCATGTTAGATTTTCAAATTCCTATTCTGTTTTTAAATTATAAACTAAAAAATATCAAGAACTCACGTACCGCGAGACGAGACTTTGTTCCAAGAGATTTAACCATGCCTGGGGCTGGAAATAAAAGACAAAGAGTAGGACAGCTGCTGTGCAGGCTTTTAAATGTCTGAAGCACTGCACGAGATGCAGATCATGCTGCACAGCAGCTGATCAAGGAAAGAGGAGGTATAATAAAAACTGTATTTGTTTACCATTGTATCACCGGGGTTTCAGAGGAGCAAAGGCATCTCCTTGGGATGCGTTCAGCCCCCCTCTTCACAACGTGAGCAGCAGAGACATGAAGTGGCTGGTGCATAGCACAGGCCGGGGAGGTTGGCGAGCGAAGCGAGCAGGGGGCGAACCCCCTAGTAAATTAAATAAAATTTATAAAATGTCATAATCTTACCTTGGATAAAAGTGATTAGCTAAATAACAAAATAATAGCATATACATTTTCAAAGCAAGACAAATTCTTTAATATATGATATGCATTTGTACAAATCCTTTTTTGTTGTTTTTTTTTTCCTTCTTACAAAACTGTTCTGTGTTAACATCATGTTACCTGTTATCAATGATTGTGATATTAGTTGTGCTCCACCATGTCCACAGTCTCCTCTTTCATTAATGTTGAGTAAGTGGGACCTGGCTGCCCAGAGTAATGCTCTATCTAGTGTTAGAGACATGTGCTGGTTCCTTCAGGGAACCAAGATCTTGCCGGCTACGTCACTGTGACAAGTAATTCACTCCAGACATCATAAAGGTTTGGGGTAGCTACCCATATATTATATCCTGGCTGCAAACGTTTAAATAATTGATCAGAGATGTTCAGAAAACTGAGTCCAAAACAGAACTGTCAGACTGGATGTAAGATGGCGGCTTTAAAGACCCATAGAGGAAGTGACGCCATCTGGGCCGTAACCTGGGGCCTCATGTATAAACGGTGCGCACGCACAGAAATGTTGTGTAGGAACTTTTCCACGTTCATATCGCGATGTATAAACCTACACTTGGCGTAAAGCCACGCACTTTTCCACGGTACCTCATACCATACGCAAGTTCTCTGCTCGGTTTTGCAGACTGGCGGCACCCAGCATCAAAGCAATGCTACTGTTCCTGTGTGGTTACACCTTATTTTCCTGACGTGACTTTATAAATACACTGAAACTAACCGCATATTGTTTATTAGTGTAACGCATCTGATTGTAATTAACTTGTAATAATATAATGGTCCAGGGAATAGTCATAGTATTCCAAATACCATAACTGCTTTAGCGTTGTTACTCTCACTGCACCTTCTTCTTCTTCTTTCAGCTGCTCCCGTTAGGAGTTACCACAGCAGATCATCTTTTTCCATATTACACTCACTGCACCACTCGGAGTATTTATATCACTGTATCTGAATGGGGAATCACAGCAGCAGCTGATCGGAAAGAGAATTATTGGTATACAGCTTCAAGCACACGATACCTCAGCCACGGCAAAACATTTCAAAGCCTTTCCTGTATGGATTTCGTGGTTCAGAAACAGTTTCATCCCAAGAACTTTAAACACACTTAATCAATTGCTCCTTGTAGAACTGTTTGTACTTATAAGTAGAACTACCTCACTGTAAACTTGCACTACAGTTATAATATTACACAACCTGCGCCACTTTATAAAGCGCGTATTTACATATGATGACGATATAATTTTTAAGATGAAATGCAGCAAAATATGTTTATTATATTATACAGATAAAACTTTAACTTCATTTAAATAATCTACATTCTTCACTGGGACTGGCGTGAAGGATAGAATAATTATCAGAATCAGCGCTCTAAGCATACAGATGACTTAACGTCTATTACAGAGCCGATTATGTGGTGATCGGTTACTTGGAGAAAGAAAAGCAAGGACTGCAGGGGCGACTACGCCAATATATACAGAATATAAAACAGAAAGAGAAAATAACAACACAGCTAAAAACGCAGCGACAAACTTCGGCAAAAGTTAAATGCTTGTGTCATGAGCCACGAGGCGGCTATGCAGTGTCCGCAACGGACGTGGCCATCCGCCGTGCATAAGATACAATATTGACATTGGAGGCCACCACAAGCCTAGAGCTGCCCCTGAGTACTGCTGCAATAAATTATTTCATCGAAGGTCGCACACAATCACTGCACCGTGAAACCCATGTTTAATAATGTGCTTTAACTCCTATCATCATGAAAATTATATCACGTATGCATCTCAGTATTTTAGTTATTCAGAGCTGTAATATCACGAATGTAATGGATTCTGTGTCCAATCGGAGGAAGAGAGCCGGTTTAAGAAGCAAGTAGTGATTCATACACATAGAGCACAGAGAAGATCACATACAAAACAAAGCATTTAACGTGCTACTTTAATTACGATGTGATTTGAGAAACTGGTTAATTAAACGATTTTAAGATGAAGTTTATGATGTTCTACTTTAATGACAAAATAAACTACATGATTAAAGTGGAAATTTCGAGATTGAAGTTGACATTTCGTGCTTTTTCCCCACTGTGTGCCTTTTTTTCTCTGTACCCTAATAAGAATTCATATAACACTCAGACAGTGGGCTACAACTCGCCTTTTCACGGCGACTTTGATATGTGACTTCTTTTTTATTTCCGGCACTGTGCGACTTTGTGAACGTGAGCTTTCAAGTTTCTCCGACAAACTATGTCACTCGATCAACTTCCTTTTGTTGATTATACCACGGTTTCATTAAACAAATAGTATGTTTTTCCTTTGCCTCCACTTGGTATTCGCTGAAATTCTTATATTTTCCCCTGTACTTTTCCCATTGTCTTTTCACAGAAGGCTGACCTTAAGGACGATTTATATTGATTTGCATATTCAAAGAGGCATAATTCTGGGAGGAGTTGGGACATTACATAAAGCGCGTGCACGAGCGTTACTTTTCACGCTGACCGGATTTTATGTAGCAGAAGAACGTGGAAGCTGGAGTACACACAGATTCCTGCATCTGGATTTTTCTGTGCATAAGCACATTTCGGCTTTTGTGCTTACGCCATGTTATAGTGCGAATTCTACGCACGGCGTTATACATGAGGCCCCTGGTGTGGATTTCTGGAATTGGTCTGCTTGGAACTGAAAAAGACAGTCAGCACATCCTGCCGCCCCCTGGTCTGATGTGGTATTACAATTACTCAAGCCCTTTAGCAGCCCCCTACTCGCACATGTGTGACACTAGGTAGGCATGTGATGGTTTTAGCCTATTTTATTAGGACTCTTTTTGACATGTCTTAGACTCCATAAGGCAAAAACAACAAGACTGAAGAGATGGGGTCATACAGACCATAGGCAGTTTGTTCAATAACCAAACACCACTATACAGAAAATGATTGTAAAAATGAGTTACTAAAGAAAATAATCACAAAAGGCAAATCCAAAACTAAAGCAGAGATCAAATGTCACATTTCAAAGCATTATGGTACTTATGAGAAAAAGTATAGACTAAGGGCTAACTCTGACTAACTAATGGACTCCTTGGGAAGGAGATGGGTCACAGATGATCACAGAGTAACTGGTCTCATCATATAATGGGTTTTGTATGTATAACTGTACAGTGAATGGTTTGACTCTCGTTGAAAAAATTCAATTACTTTATGTGGGCAAGATGTAAATTGTGGGTATGTTTTAGACAATAGTCTATGAGCAAAATGCCTATAAAGCTAATTTTGATGTTATCAAACATGTGTTAAAAATCTTAAGGACTGTTGAATTTGTGCAGCTGTTTTACCCTAAATACTGCCAATTGTGTTGCTTCAATGATTCATAATTATACTAACAAGCTGATAACAGCACATAAAGTTTACTTTGAATAGCTACTACAGATAACAACAGTGCTAGCATGATCTTCTTCCCGGACTAAGGTTTCCTCCCAGATAAGATTAAGCCATAAGGGTGTCAAGACTAAACGTTTACATCAGTTTTAGCGTGCTTCAATTTTTATTGTGTTATGCTTTGAATTCAAAACACTCTGCTGAGGCTATATGAATTTTCCAGTACTTACATTTGTGTAAGTTTTAGTACTTGAAACATATTAAGTTTCTAGTGCAAATAGTCCTTTGTAAATAATTCTTAATACATATATTAACCTAAACTTTTTATTGAATTAAAAAACGAAAGCCCTAAATAAGCATCAGTCTTTTTCACATCCTGTTTTAATATTAAAGATTTCTACATTTATCTACTGTATGGCAGCAATAGGGTACACTGATTATCACTGTAGCCTGTCAGCTCCACAGAAATATGTTTGAAGCCTGGTCTTCTCACTATCTACTGCATGTCTGCTCAATATCCCCTGAGATACTTTTCCTATACTATGAAGATGTGCATATTAGCTTTTTCTCAAAATCGATGACGCTAAATCAGTCATAAATTCAAAAACACCATTTTTTAATATGTGCCCACTACTTATTCTGATTGTAAATGTTATTAAACTCAAAGCCTTTTTTGCTGACGGCTAGGTTTTAGGTTATTCCCCATCCCTGTCTGTACTGTTATCTAATTTTTGTTCATGAGTATCTTGTTGGAGTTTTCCTGGTTTTTTTTTCTCACATCCAAAGGATATGCATATTGGGTAAATTAGTTACACTTGGCTCATTATTAGTGAGGGAGATGGATGCATAATTATGTTTTTAAATAGAGTGACTTCCTGTTTTTGGGTCCCCCTGCAGCTTTGTAGTGGAAAACTCAAATACGTAACATGGGTGGACTGCTGTTTTTAAACATAATGTGAAAAGTTTGTATTACAGACTCTTATATATGGTGTATTTCAAATGAACATATCCACTAACAGTTTTGAGAAATTTCATACTGGCAGTTACTCTGTGACATTTCTTTGTAGTCATAGCTCAGGTAGAAATGGAACTGTGTATTTTGACAAAAAATAGTTATAATTTCCTGGTCTAACACACTGTTGTCATTTTTACATCAAGCTATACATTCACTAATAACAAAGCAAGTGAAAATTGAAATAAGCATTAAGAAATTTTTAATTCATATCCTAAGTGAAACCATAAGATGAAATGGCTCCCTGCACACAAGTGGGCTGCTGTTTTGCTCAATTGCTAAAAAAATATCAAAGTGATGAATCAGCATCAGTTTATTCCAGTTTTCCTTTTAACATCCATTGGCTCATATTTGACCTAAATAATTCACCTCTTACAGGTGCTTGTAAATGTTTAATGACTCATCTGGAGCTGCAGAGATCAGAGATCCATACTTTCATAACTAAGGCGTGCAAAGGACGCTTCACTGTACCTACAATCATTTTGTTATATAAGAGAGTAATTAATTTGGTTGTAAATAAAATCAACCTATTTTACTATGGCTGTTATTTAAAAATAATAATGTTTGTTGAAATATTTAGTTTAGCATTTTTCCAGAAGACGTCATGGTACAATGTTATTTTCAAGTTGTAACTTTATGGTTACATGGACTTAGTAGAATTCTCACTAATACATCTAACCAACATACAGCATATCACCACTCTTTTCTTCTCATAGCAGGTGATACTAATGCAAAATAAACAAGGATACTTCTTCTAATAGCACTATCATTTTATATAGAACAGCTAAAAGACCTTAGTGGCACTTACAGATATATAGTGTACAAACAGAAGTAACATTGACAATGAAAAATGCTAGACATCCCTTGAAATTCAATGTCAAGCTTTATCATTCATAAGTTGAACAAGCATAAAATGATCAGCTTTCAGATGACTTCCACTGTAGGTTTACAGATTCCTAACGTAACCAGTCAGTCAGTCATTATTCAACCTGCTATATCCTAACACAGGGTCACGGGGGTCTTCTGGAGCCAGTCCCAGCCAAAACAGGGCAGAAGGCAGGATCAAATCCCTGGGCAGGGCACCAGCCCACCGCAGGACACACACACACACCAAGCGCACACTAGGGACAATTTAGGATCGCCAATGCATGTCTTTGGACTGTGAGAGGAAACCGGAGCACCCAGAGGAAACCCACGCAGACTCGGGGAGAACATGCAAACTCCACGCAGGGAGGACCCGGGAAGCGCACCCAGGTCTCCTTACTGCAAAGCAGCAGCGCTACCACTGCACCACCGTGACATGTAACCAGGATTTAAAGAAATGGTAATGTTTTATTATTAAAATGACAAACTTGAACTTCAAAATACTTTGGGATAGAGCTCACAACTCAACTTTAAAGATGTACTAAATATAGATTTATACTTTTCATTATTATATACTGTGGTGTCCCAGTGTTGCACAAGGAATACCTCAGAAAAGTCCTTTTAAACACACTTCATTCTTGAACTTGAAACAACAATATTGGAGTCTTTTCAAGGCAGATCGCAAATACACTTATTTGACTCCAGTTGTCTCTTCCTGGAAATTTAAACGATTCACATGTGTCTCCTAACCTGATCTGCAACCAGGTAGTGAATAGATTATATAGTAAGTTTACAGAGCTTTAAAAGGTTCCTGTTACTGTGAGATATGGGACTTTGCACACGCCTCCATGCAACTACCAGTAACTGATCCCACACTGTCAAACTGTTACTTCCTTACCCTAATGTCTGTTTTCTCTACAACTTAATAAGCTCTATAAAGCCAGATCTTTTACAATGTGTATACAATGCTTCCAGCAAAAAAAAATATACAGGTATATGTATATTATGTAAAATTATTAATTGGTTAAAAGTTGGTGAATGACTCTTAAGCAAGATTTTGTTGATTTTGAAATGAAAAATAGTTTTAGTTAGTAATTGTTTGATATGTTTTTTATTTATGAGGTAATTTAAGAACCAACCCTGGCAATTCCAAATTAGCCAATAATCAAGAGAGGGTCCTGCAGTAGACTGGCGCACTATTTCACATTGACTCCAGTCTTTCATCGTAGGCCTTCTGGATAGCGTCTGCCTCCCACACATCTGAAATGAATTCAGTGGGTTTGAGAAAGTTTATCAAACAAACTTTCTTTTTTTTATTTTATTGATTTTATTGAAGTCACACAACATTCCATACAAATAGATCCATTTTACAAGAATAGGACTGAAAACAAATCTACCCCCACACCTTAGAAAGAGAGCATGGACAGCAGAATAAAACTTAAACCTAGTAAAAATAAGTAAATAGATAAATTAATAAGTGAATATAGATAAATAGAAAATTAAAAAGAAAATAAAAGGAATAGGGAGAGAATCTGCTTCCTCAGTGCTTTAAGAGCTTATTCTAAAATGTTATTGATTAGATCCTGCCAAGTTTTGAAAAAGTTCAGCACAGATCCTCTGAGAATTTGATTTTTTCCAATTTCAAATAGTATAAAACATCAGTTACCCAATGACTTAAAAGGGGAGAGTTAGGATTCTTCCAGCTGAGCAAGATAAGTCTATGTGCCAGTAGTATAGTAAAGGCAGTTTAAGTTTGTTTGTCCTTCTCCACTTTAAGCCCATCTGGAAGTACACCAAACACAGCTGTTAATGGGTTAGGAGGGATTGTGACACCAAGGCTGTCTGAAAGGGATTTAAAAATTTTGGTCCAGAATGATGTTAATTTGGTACAGGGCCAAAACATGTGACCCAGTGAAGCTGGAACTTGATTGCAGCGTTTCCAGGTTGGATCTTGCCTGGAAACATTTTGAACAATTTTAAGCGAGACAAATGTGCTCAATATATAATTTTGAGTTGAATAATTGTATACTTTGCGCCTATGGAGTTCGAATGAATTATCTGCATTGCTACCTTCCACTTTTTTTCTGATATGTTGAGGGAGAGATCCTTTTCCCATTGTCCTCTTGGATCTTTAAAAGGAAAATGGTTTTATATATTGCAGAGATGCTGTCTAAGTCCCTGAAACTGATCAATATTTTTTCCAGCAAAGAGGGAGGTGGGATGTGAAGAAAATTGGGCAGTTTCTGTTTCTAATTTGAAGTTTCTAATTTGAACATAGTGAAAAAAATGTGTTGCTGGAAAGTTAAATTTAGAATGTAATTGTTCGTAGGATGCAAAGATGTTGTTTATGTACAGATCTCTGAGTGATTTAATCCCAAATGTTTTCCAGACATTAAAAACTGCATATGTTTGTGAGGGTTGAAAAAAGTGGTTCTCGTGCAGAGGTGCCACCGATAAAAGATTCTTTGTCTTAAAATGCTTCCTACACTGGTTCCATATTCTGAGTTAGTGAAGCACTATTGGATTATTAGTATATTGGCGATAATTTGCATTTATTTGGGTGCAAAGCAAGGAATATAAAGAGGAACTGCAGGATTTTATTTCTGTTACAGTCCAAGCCTGTATATGTTCATCTCTTTGTGTCAATGTCCAGGGGCCTCATGCATAGCGCCGTGCGTAGAATTTCGCACTATAACATGACGTAAGCACAAAAGTGGAAATGTGCTTATGCACAGAAAAATCCAGATGCAGGAATCTGTGCGTTCACCAGCTTCCGCGTTCTTATGCTACATTAATCCCGGTCAGCGTGAAAAGTAACGCGTGTGCTGTCCCGCCCCAACTCCTCCCAGAATTATGCCTCTTTGAATATGCAAATCAATATAAATAGCCCTTAAGCTCATCCTTCTGTGAAAAGACAATGGGAAAAGCACGAGGGAAATATAAGAATTTCAGCGAATACCAAGTGGAGGCAAAGGTACAAACATACTATCTGCTGATTGAAACAGTGGTATAATCAACAAAAGGAAGTTGATCAAGTGACATAGCGTGTCGGAGAAACTTGAAAGCTGAAGTTCACAAAGTCGCACAGTGCCAAAATAAAAAAGAAGTTGTCAGATATTAAAGTCGCCATGAAAAGGGAGTCGTAGCCCACCGTCTGAGCTTATTAGGGTACAGACAAAAAAAAAATAGGCACACAGTGGGAAAAAAGCACGAAATGTCAACTTTAATCTCAAAATGTCCACTTTAATCATGTAGTTTATTTTGTCATTAAAGTAGAACATCATAAACTTCATCTTAAAATCATTTAATTTACTAGTTTCTCAAATCCCATCGTAACTAAAGTAGCAAGTTAAATGCTTTGTTTTGTATTTGATCTTCAATGTGCTCTATGTGTGTGAATCACTGCGTGCTTCCGGGCTTTCTCTTCCTCCGACAGGACACAGAATCCATTACATTCGTGATATTACAGCTCTCTGAATAATTAAAATACTGAGATGTATAAATGATATCATTTTCATGATGATTGTAATGAAAGCATGTTATTAAACATGAGAACACAATGGCACAGTGATTGTTCATGTCTCACACAAGATGCTGCTGCGCCATGCGCGACCTTCGATGAAATAATTTATTGTAGCAGTACTGTCTCTTTCAAACATACTAACCTCCAATTCCTGTCCTTACTTTTCTTTCCCCGAATACCCAATCAGCTCCATAATAGATGTTAAGCCATCTGTAAGCTTACGATGACGATTCTTTAAAACTTTTAAGGAACATTGAAATATCTTCATAGTATATGTTTAATTATTCTTTCCGTCTATCCTTCCAATGTCGCGCCAGCCTCGGTAAATATACAGCGCAAGGCAGGGACAATACGTGAACTTGCTAGCGCTGTGGCACCGTGTCCTCACATGTTTAATTATTAACAATACAGATTATTTAAATGAAGTTAAAGTTTTATCTGTATAATGTAATCAACATATTTTGCTGCATTTCATCTTAAAAATGATATCGTCATCATATGTAAATACATGCTTTATAAAGTGGCATAGGTTGTGCAATATTATAACTGTAGTGCAAGTTTACAGTGAGGTGATTGTACTTATAAGTACAAACAGTTCTACAAGGAGAAATTGATTGAGTGCTTTTATAGTTCTTAGGATGAAACTGTTTCTGAACCGCGAAGTCCGTACAGAAAGGCTTTGAAATGTTTTGCCATGGCTGAGGCAGCGTGTGCTTGATGCTGTATACCGATAATTCTCTTTCCGATCAGCTGCTGCTGTGATTCCCCACTCAGATACAGTGATATAAATACTCTGAGTGGTGCAGTGATAGTAATATAGAAAAAGATGATCTGCTGTGGCAACCCTTAAAGGGAGCAGCTGAAAGAAGAAAAAGAAGAAGAAGAAGGTGCAGTGAGAGTAACAACGCTAAAGCAGTTATGGTATTTGGAATACTATGGCCATTCCCTGGGCCATTATATTTTTACAGGTTTATTACAATCAGATGCATTACACTAATAAACAATATGCGGTTAGTTTCAGTGTATTTATAAAACCGCGTCAGGAATGTGGTTCTAATAAATAAAGGGTAACCACACAGGAACAGTAGCACTGCTTTGATGCTGGGTGCCGCCAGTCTGCAAAAGCGAGCGGAGAACTTGCGTACGACAGGGTATGAGGTACCGTGAAAAAGTGTGTGGCTTTACGCCAAGTGTAGGTTTTATACATCGCAATTTGAATGTGGAAATGTTCTTATGCAACATTTCTTTGCGTACGCACCGTTTATACATAGGCCCCAGGTTTTCATATGTTGTATGTTTGCTGCCCAGTAGTAAAATTGAAAGTTAGGTAGTGCCATGCCACCTTCTGCCTTTGTAGGGTTGCTCTTCTCTTTGGATATGTGGATGTTTTGAATTGTGGTTATGGTTGAATCGAATTTCTTAAAGAACAATTTATTGATGTATATTGGTATGTTTTGAAATAAAAAGAGAAGCTTAGGGAGGATATTCATCTTAACAACGTTAATTCTTCCAGCTAAAGTGAGATGAAGGGTTGACCATCTATGCAAGTCTTGCTTGATTTTTTTCCATACAGACAGCGAAATTTTGTTGATAGCTTTATGTTTACTTGTGATGTTTACCCCAGATATTTAAACTGATCTGCGATGATAAAAGGGAAGGTATAATATTGTGTGCTTGAGAATTCACTGGAAAGAGCACACTTTTAGTCAAATTAATTCTGAGACCAGAAATCGTTTGAAATTCTGTTAGTGCTGTTAGGACAGCAGACACAGTATTTTGTGGGTCTGTGTGGTAATGTGCCTTACTGGCATTACCAGTAATTAAAGAAAATGTGTTTAGTGTCCTCTGTAGCATTAAGAGGCAGGCTTTGGTTTAGGATAAAAGAAAAAAGGTATAAAGAAAAGAAACTTACCTTTTTCTTTTATATAGTGTAGAGAGACGTCTTCGCTGACGATATGAGGGCCTTTTGGGGAGTGTCGCGGTGGGTCTCGTGTAGACTGGAGAGACAGCCTTACCATTGACCGGCCAGGATGGCATTGTCGGTCCTCCACTCCTGCACGCGTTTCCCACAACCTCATTAACACTAAAAGTGCAAAAGAAAGTGTGAAACGTCTTAATATTAGTTTACCACGGTCTAGTAAAGGGATCCCGTGTTCGTAGTTGTCTGTGCTGTAGCTCAGGGGAAGGAGGAAAAAAAATAGAAAGTGCTTACTTTCACTTAAAGCATGAAGTGCAGTCCGCGCCTGAAAAGCCGGCACAGCTATGCGCGCGCGCGTGCGCACGCTGGCTACTCGACTTTTTATAGTAATTATGTGGGATAGTAGATGCTGCTTTTCGCAAACGCATTCACGTCATCGCGTACCCCGGGAGGGATGACGTACGGTGGTTTAATTGGTTAGCGTAGGGGTGCCGAATACAAAAGGGAATCATGGCCTCTAAAGGGGGCTTTTTCTGACTAGTTTGTCTTGGAGGAAGGTACTTGGTAGATCTGCGTTTTGGAAGTTACCAAGCATTACGCCTTGTGCTTTATTTTTATAAATATTTTTTCATATATATATAACTATCTCTCGATTAACTTTGGTGGAGGTATTTATTGGTTTGTGGTTATTGAAGCACTGTTTACATTTTTTCCTGTATTTTTTAATATTTTTGGGTGAATCCTGTATTATACACTGTTTGGAGGAGCAGCTTCCTGACTTGGATCACTGTGAAGGAAGACAGCTTCACATTTTGCTTTTGTGTATATATATATATATACTAGCAGAATACCCGCGCTTCGCAGCGGAGAAGTAGTGTGTTAAAGAAGGTATGAAAAAGAAAAGGAAAAATTTTAAAAATAACGTAACATGATTGTTAATGTAATTGTTTTATCATTGATATGAGTGTTGTTCTCATATCTATATATATATATATCTATATCTGTATATATCTATATATATATGTATATATATATATATATATATAGCAAAATACCCGCGCTTGGCAGCAGAGAAGTAGTGTGTTAAAGAAGGAAAGAGAAACAAAAGAAAACATTTTGAAAATAACGTAACATGATTGTCAATGTAATTGTTTTGTCACTGTTATGAGTGTCGCTGTGATATATATATATATATATATAGCAAAATACCCGCGCTTCGCAACGATGTCGTGTCAGAAACTTGTAAATAACTCATGAAAGAATAAAGTTACGTTAAAACCAAGCACACCATTGTTTTTCTTGTGAAATTCCCAATAAGTTTGATGTGTCACATGACCCTCTTCCTATTGAAAAAACAAAAGTTGGATCCAAAATGGCCGACTTCAAAATGGCCACCATGGTCACCACCCATCTTGAAAAGTTTCCCCCCTCACATATACTAATGTGCCACAAACAGGAAGTTAATATCACCAACCATTCCCATTTTATTAAGGTGTATCCATATAAATGGCCCACCCAGTAGTACTAACAGTAGCTAAAATGTATATGGATCATCTCTCGGTAGTAGATCCCTTTTGAAAGGCGCTACACGACAGCTGTGGTATAGAAATTACATTTTCTATGTGAACGTCCAAATTTCTGCCTCTGGTAATGTGCCTTACCGGCATTACCAGCAATTAAAGAAAATTAGTTTTGTGTCCTCTGCAGTGTTAAAAGAGAAAGGCTTTGGTTTGGGATAAAAGGAAAAAAGATGTAAAGAAAGGAAAGTTGCCTTTTTCTTTTATATAGTGTAGAGAGATATTTTCGCTGACAATATGAGCGCCTTTTGGGGACAGTTGCGGTGGGTCTTGTGTAGACTGGTGAGACGTCCCAGCTATTAATCGGCTGTGATGGCACTGTCAGTCCTCCACTCCTGTGCGTGTCTTCATAATCCGAGCTGACGACTTCATAATCGTATACATGCAAAATAAAGTGCGAAGCGCCTTAATATTATTTTGCCGCGGTGTAGAAAAGGGGTCCCGTGTTTGCATTTGTCTGGGCTATAGCTCAAGGGGAGGATGAAAAAAATTAAAAGTGCTCTCTTTGACTTAAGGCAGAAGCGCAGTCAGCGTCTCAAAGGCCGGCACAGCTATGCGCGCGCGCCGGCTGCTCGACTTTTGCTGCGTTATGGAGCACATGCATCAAAGCTTCTCAGCTGTGCTTGTGCTAAGAAAAGGAAAGATTTTTAAAATAACGTAACACGATTGTCAATGTAACCTTTTGTAAGTAGTGCCTGGAGGATTCAGTGTGGAGAAACTCTAGAGACAGCGTGTGTATTAACTTGTGGATTTTTCTGTGAGTATTTGGTGGCAGTGTGACGAAGTTGCTTCGGAAGACGGCGTTAGCTGCGGAGCTCAGCTCAGAGCGAAATGAGGTAAATGGGAGGGGAGATGATGACGTGACTCCCCCACCCGCCTTAACTGTCAATCCCCCACAAACACAGTCTCTCGGAATTTGCATAAGCACACCCCTTCACCTGCAATTTTAACTTAGTTACAAAGTGATCAAAACTCTCGTTTATATCCTGCGTCCTCTCATTAAACTTGTATCCCGCATTACCCGTGGGCATGAGAAACGCCAGCGGCAGCCTGTCTATGAACTTAATTTAAAGTTTAGGTTTACACCTTGCTTTCTTTCCGAAGTAGCAGCACTCATGAATATGGTAGTATATGTCACTCGCTTGCTTCTTATTGTTTCGCTGCCTTCTCAATTATATAATGCATGTTTTCTTCAGCGCTTTTTGGAGGTCTTCCTGGTTTCCTACACACTGCATTGACAGTCAGTTCACGTGATTACGTGGGAGGCGTGATGATGTCACACGAAACTCCACCTCCACGGCTTTCGAGCTCAACTCCATTACAGTATATGCAGAAAAATAGCTTCCAGTTATGACCATTACGCGTAGAATTTCGAAATGAAACCTGTCCAACTTTTGTAAGTAAGCTGTAAGGAATGAGCCTGCCAAATTTCAGTCTTCTACCTATACGGGAGCTTGGAGAATTAGTGATGAGTCAGTGAGTGAGTCAGTCAGTCAGTCAGTCAGTGAGGGCTTTGCCTTTTATTAGTATAGATATGGATTTCACTAGTTTGTGTGTATTTTACTTTTTCATTGGGGACTTCCAGGCAGCACTGTAAATTACTGTATATAGTCATTTCTGGATTCTTTTAATTACTGTTTTTGTGTGTCCTTTGCGGTATTGGACTGTGTATTAATATATAAATTCCGCTGGACATTATTTTTGATTTTTCTTTAAGTGCACCTGTAAATAAAACCTCACTTTATTTTTCCAAAAACCCAACCCCTTTTGTGTCCGTGTCTCCCTGTCTTACACCATCATCCTGGTCACGCTCGGTCCCACATACTAGATACCTAGAGTGTAGTCTGGTGATTCCAATTCCCACTACACGGGGTGTCACAGTCTGATATATACAATACCATATCATCTGCATAGAAATGTTCTGTTCTAGTCATTCTCTGATAATCCCCTTTATCTCATAAGAATTTTAACAGTGAACTGCCAGTGGCTCAATGGCGATTGCAAAAAGTAGTGGTGACAAGGGGCATCCTTGTCTGGTACCACGTTCTAGTTTAAAGTTGTCTGAATTAATGTTGTTAATACAAACTGAAGCTTCTGCATTGGTATACAGTAATTTGTTCCATGCACAAATGTTCGGGCCAAACCCAAATTTCTCCAATGTGGTGAAAAGTTAGTTCCATTCAATCATATGAAATGCTTTTTTCTGCATCCAAGGATGATAAAATCTCTGGGATGTTTGACTTTGCAGGTGAGTATATTACATTAAACAGGCATTGAAGATTGAACATTAAATGTCGGCAGTACTTTCTCCATCATTCTAGCTAGGACTTTGAAGAGTATCTTAACATCATTATTCAGAAGTGAAATTGGTCTGTATGATGCACATTGTAATACGTCCTTATTTTGTTTAGGAAAGACAGTGATTAATGCTTGATGAAAAGTTTGAGGTAGAATTTTATTGTCTCTAGCTTCTGTGAATGTTGCTAGTAGGAGGGGAGCTAGCTGAGTGGAGAACTTCTTATAAAATTCGGCAGGGTAGCCATCGGGGCCTGCTGCTTTCCCACTCTGAAGTAACTTTATAGCATTCAATAATTCTGATAGTGTCAACAGTTTATCCAGTTCCTCTGCACTAAGAGTATCTATTTGTGGTATCTCTAATGTATCCAGAAATGCATTAGATTGTGTCTTGTCTTCTTTAAACTCAGTAGAACATAAGGATTTATAGTAGTCTCTAAATGTGTGCATTATATTATTATGGTCAATGAAAATGTATCTGTATATGTTGGTAATTGCAGGGATTGCATTGCGAACTTCTTGCTTGTGGATTTGTTGAGCTAAAAGCTTATTAGCTTTCTCTCCATGTTCATAGTAATGATATCTTGATTTAAAAATGAGTTGTTCAGTTTCTTTAGTTGTCAAGAGGTTGAGTTCTGAATGCAGAGGCTGCCTTTTCCTATGAAGAGCCTCACTTGGACACCTGGCATGTTCTTGATCTATTCTAGTAATTTCGTTAGTTAGCTTTGATAACTGCTTGGTTTCCAATTTATTTCTGTGGGAAAGATATGAGATAATCTGTCCTCTTAAGAAGGCCTTCAGGGTTTCCCAGAGTATTCCTGCAGAGATCTCTGAGGGTATATTTGTTTCTAGAAAAAACTGATTTGTTTTTATATAAATTCTGGAAAGTTCTCGTCTGCAAATAAAAGTGGGTTAAGACACCATCTGCAAGATGAGTATGTTGGGCATAATGATTTTAGCTCCAAGATCAGAGGGGCATGGTCAGAAATAACAATAGTGTTGTACTTGCAGGATTTAATCGTAGGCAAGAAATGGTTATCTACAAAAAAATAATCAATTCTTGAGTAGCAATGATGCACTGGTGAGTAGAAGGAATATGTTCTTGAATTTGGGTTTAGAAATCTCCAGGGGTCTGATAAGTTGTGGTCAGTTACAAGTTGTGTAATTGTCTTTGCAGTGTTAGATGTCATCACCCCTGTTACAGGAGACCTATCTAGGTCTGGATTTTTAACACAATTAAAATCTCCAGCCATTATAATTTTATGAGTGTTCACATTGGGAATGGATGCAAATACATTTTGGGTGAATTCCCTATCATCCACATTGGGTGCATAAACATTTATCAGAATCACTTTACAATTAAATAAATTACCCATAACAATCATGTATCTCCCTTCAAGATCAGATACAACATCTGATACTACAAATGAGACTGTTCTATGTATAAGAATTCCCACACCTCTAGTTTTTTTTTGTAAAGCTGGAATGGAACATTTGGCCAGTTCAGTCTTTTTTAAGCCGGAACTGATCCTTGCTTAATAAGTGGGTCTCCTGTAAAAATAGTATTTTAGCATTAAGACTTGTTAGGTGAGAAAATACTTCAATTCTTTTTAATTCGTGATTCAGGCCTTTAACATTCCAGCTCACAAAATAAACTGTCCCGTCTTGGAGACATTGATTCTGACTTGTTGATGCAATTTTGTAGTCTTATCCAACCGTGACAGCTTTGACCTTAATTTCCAATTTTCCCAGGGGTTATTGCCATGCAGTCCATTCTTACGTTGGTAATTATAATTATAAGGATTAAAAGGATAGATTAGAGATAGCTTGCTCTCTTTCTCCCCCTCCCTAGTCCCCCCACCCCCCCACTTTGCCTCCCCACGTGAGGCTGAACCCCACTTCACAAAGTCTCGGTCCTCTGACATACCTAGAGACAGAGCACGTCCAAAACAAAACAAGCTCCCAGCAGCGGTGTATGTGAATTCAAATTGAGATATCTATTACCAATACAGTCTAAATACTACAAGCATAACAAAAAACAAAAAAAAAAAAGAAAAGAAAATCTTCAACATTCTTGAAATGTTAAGACAGTAAACCCAGGGAATGGTGTTAAATAATGGTCCTGGATAAGCATAGTAAACCCTAGTGCGATAATAACAATAACAATATACCAAGGATATGATGTTTAACAGTCTTCTTTAGAATAATAAGAAAAAAAAAGAAAAGGGATACCAGTTTTATTTCTTCCACACATACATACATAAAAGTGTAAAACTGTAATTAAAACAAAAACAGATAGTGACCAAGAAGGGAAATGGATATATAATTACAGTACCAGTGTCATTGCAAGCGGATCAGACAGATGGTGATATCTTCTTTACGATACCATGACAAGGTGCGACTCACGGTCGTATTTCAGGAAAGTGTCGGGATCAACTTTCTTAACTCTTTATCTGCTTCCTCCCTACTGGTATATATGTAATGTTTGCCTTGACTCTCCACTTTCAGTTTGGCAGGATACAAGAGGCTGTATCTGATATCGGCTTTTCGTAAGCGCTGTTTAATATTATAAAAAGAGGCACGCTTAGCAGCTGTTGATGATGAGAAATCAGGGAAAATACAAATGGGGTTATTTTCAAATATGATCTCTTGTTTCTGTCTGAGAAGTGACATTACATTTAATTTAAATTGCAACTTATCAAAGCGCACAATAAAGGTCCTAGGTTTAGAGTTGTTCGATCTCCGTATGCGATAAGCTGCAGCTATCTCAGTGTCTGATTTAAAGTCCTCTCCAATTATTTTGGAGAATAGTTCAGCTATGAATTTCACTGGGTTTGGACTTTTGCGATTCTCAGGTAGACCTTTAATTCTAATATTATTCCTTCTGTATCCATCTTCCAGAGCAGCAAGTCTGTCTCTGAGTTTTTTGCATTCGGAATTGGCAGCTGTTGCTTTTCAATCAGCGGTGGATGCTAGATTTTCAGCTGTTTCAGTTCGAGTCGTGAATGTCTGCTTAACATCCTCCAGCTGATCGGCAAATGTGCTCAGTTTAGACACATTTTCTTAAATTGTGCTCCCCAATATTTTCCGGCATACATTTAAAGGCTACCTTAAAGTAATTATATACGCGTTTCTCCGAGTCTTTATTATCCTGCCACAGCTTCTCACTTGTCTTCTCGCTTATCTTCTCGCTTATCCTCTCACTTGTCTTGAGCATACTACCGTTTTTACTCATGTACCACGCGCCCTCGCGTTGTGATTGTATAGGAAGTGTTTAGAGAGAGCGCGATCGAGAGAGAGCACGAGTGCGTGAGCAAGAGAGAGAGCGCAAGCAAGCGAGAAAGAGAGAGAGAGAGCGAGCGAGCGAGCCCAAGCAGAAGAAGTAAACATTACAGAATTATATTTCCTCGTGTATAACACGCACCTGATTTTCTAATGCTAATTTTTGGGAAAAAAAGTGGACGTGGTACACACGTAAATACGGTATTTATTTATTTCTTTATATTCTTTATCTCTTGCTTGAGCTCAGAGATCATCACCTTCAGTACGGACAGATCATTTCTGCTTTCGTGCACTGTAGGCAAAGTGGCGGGCTCTATTATAGCCAATGATCCCAGCTCGCAAGGAGTAGGTGAAAGCGCGGACTGCAAGGCCTTTTCCAGTTTCAAATGATCTTCTCCAGTCGGCAAGATATCATAACCTGCATCACTTGCACATTCGCTCCCATTTTCGCTCTCAACTGGAGACGATGCAGTGGACCGTGGTCCCGAGGAGTCTGGGCTTTCGCCCGTCTGTTCCACGTCAGTCTCTGACAGGCCATACCTTGCACTTGGACTTGCCTGTCTAGGCTTGGATCTAGCTTCAGTTTTCTTTTCTGTTTCTTTCTGAGCCCCTTTCTTGCCAACCATATTTATATATGCTTGGATATACCGTAGTAGAACCCTTGGGTTGGATAAATACAGGATACCTCGGGATAATAAGAAATAATAGAAAAAATAATACCACTGCTTCAGACGTCCATCTCCTGCAACGGATGAGACCAAAACACAAACTTTCAAATAAATAAAATTGTCCCTCCAACTACTCATCATATCCAAACACACATTTCAGAGCAAGCATTACTTTGAAATGCATTCTAATGATGAAATTTATTCAGTTTGAGTATGAGAACAAACAAAAGTAAAAAAATAATGAAACTAGGTAAAGAGACTACTCATTTCATGACAGATGGAAATAAGTCCATTTCAAAAACATTGCCAATTTGTAATCTATTTTCACAACTAAAAGTGTATGCAGAAAAAAATTAATTGCCAATTAAAAAAACACAAACTTATGTTCTTGCTGGCACATCATTGAATACAGTACAGTCTAATATTTAGTTTAAAAAACAAAAAGAAACAACATTGAGTAACATCATAATTAACAAGTCCCCCATTAATGCATACATATTTGTTGATATGCAATGTCTCTGTTGCACAAAACAGCATTTCCCTATTCTGTATAATGGAATATAATGCAGAAGAAAAAAACAGCAAGGTATATTTTCTGGAAATATAAAATATTTACACTTGAATAAATTAAGGTAAATAAACCATAAAATGCCTTCTTTTTTTGTACATAACAAAAAAGTAATACTATATGTTATACTTACAGTTTCACAATGTGGCTTTGATCATCTAAATTTAAATACAGTTCACTCAATAGTACTTACAGAAACAACTGTATAGATTTACCAGAACAACATTTAATATGATGGTCTCAATTTAAACTTCTTACTTCTGAAATATTAAGACAAAAATTATAACACAATATAACTATTATTAAAAATCCTTGTAGTATTAGGAAAATTAGTTTTTGAATATACTCAAAAGCATAGATATAACAAGTGTTTATTCCTTAATGCCTTTGTCATTTTTATATCAACTATCTGAAGAGGTGTTTGATGAACTGCAATGTTTGAAAATTCCAATATGTAAAAATCCCACATATATGTGATTATAAAAATAAATAGCAGTTCCTGTTATTTATTATTTTTGCAATTATTTGCATAATTCAATCATTTTAAAGTATTGTGGTATTTATTTTGTAGTGATCAGAAACTAGTTGGTTGGGTAGGTACTCACTTCTGATCACACTGGGTAAGGTGAAACAAGCAAGTCCTTAGTAATGAAAATGGGTGAGTCTTCAAAAAGAGCCATGCCGGGAATAGGTTTCACACCAGGCAGGCTGAATCCCAAACTCTACCAACTTCAAAAAATGAAGGTTAAGGGTGGTGCTTCACCAGTGACATCAGAGTGGGTTCCAAACACAGAGCACAAGGAATTTTAGAAACCATAAAACCACAATACATAGATAGTATGTATATTCTCACACCATCAATTAATTGATTCTGACAATTAAATTCTGCATAAATGTAAATATAAATGCACTTATACCTTTTAGTCATTTTAAATCATTAATTGCAATACAGCTTTTTGCTGTTAAAATATTCATTTACTATATGTGTACACAGTTTTTTTTCTTTATTGTATTCATCATTCTTGAGGTGTAATTATAAAATATAGATTACCATTTTAATTATGTAGTACTTGTTTCTTCCATCCATCCATCCATTATCCAACCCACTATATCCTAACTACAGGGTCAGGGGGTCTGCTGGAGACAAACCCAGCCAACACAGGGCACCCGGGCAGGACACCAGCCCACTGCAGGGCACACACACACACGCACAATTTAGGATCGCCAGTTCACCTAACCTGCATGTCTTTGGACTGTGGGAGGAAACCAGAGCACCCAGAGGAAACCACACAGACACATGGAGAACATGCAAACACCACACAGGGTGGACGTGGGAAGCGAACCCAGGTCTCCTTACTGCGAGGCAGCAGCGCTACTACTGCGCCACCGTGCCGCCCTACTGGTTTCTTACCAATACTTATGCTGTATGACACACAGAAGCAAATAATAAAGACAGTTCAAATCTCACGGTTCAGAAGCATATTATTTACTAAGCAGCCATTTCAAGTTCATCTTTATGTTTTCTTTTTCCAATTAAAAGTGTAAGGTGCTGCATTTTAAACAAGCACACTGTCCAAACTTGAGTGGTGTCCATTCATTAACTCTTTGAGGGCTGAATATTTTTTCCAAAAAACTTTTGAAAAGCACACAATGCACTGGTTTCACGCATAAATCAAGACTGCTGTTGGCACCTGTTCGGCATACCTGGCAGCAGTGGATGTGCAGGGGCAGCTCGATGGCCAGCAGGAATGCATGGCAGGCCGGCTACCTCTTTGTCTTCGCTCAGCAGGTGGGCGACGGTGGCAATCACAGTGTGATGCAATATGGTTTGTACCTCTTGTCATCATAAGTGGTGGTCCTCCTAGGCGAACGCTGCTGTAGGCGTACCAGCTACACAAACATGTTCAGCACCACAATCAGCTGGGGACCGATAGGCAGATGCTGGTACCTCACTTTCGTTTTCGATTTACATCCCTAGATTACAAGCATCAAACTCAGAGTCCGATAAGTCAGAGTCCGATTCAGCAATAATACGTAAAATGTCCATGGAGTATTTTGCTTTGCACATTTGCTTTAGTCTTGCCAGATGTCGATGCCATTTTAGAGGCTGTTTGCTATTCACTACTCATGCACACCCAGGGAATCGAGGTCAAATCAACAAAGCTATATAACTTTCCTTCAACCAAAGAGAGTCGAACTAAAACATAAAGGCAGGTTTTGTCGCAGTTTACAGCCCATTATTGTCTTAAACCCCTGACTTTCGACAAAAGTCAACATCAGCCCTGAAAGAGTTAAGGAGAAGTGCATTTAAAACTGAAGCTAGAAAGCATTTCTTTGCGCAAAGAATTGTGGGAATCTGGAACAAACTACCAAGCCATGTAGGTGAAGCGGAAACCTTGACAACCTTCAAGAAATGTCTAGATGAGGTATTGGGACAGCTTAGTTATTAGCTAAACAAACAAGGTTGACAGACTGAATGATCTCTCATTTGTCAAATTTCTTATGTTCATATGTCTCTGAGACAAGATATTTGTTGGCTTTTGTTTATTTATCAGGCCTTAAATGGTTGCTTACGTCTATGCTAACCATAACTATATAACTTTATTAAACAGGCTAGAGTCAACAGTGCTAATTACGCTTCAGGTCCCACCAAGCTTTTACTGAACTTGGAGAATCTGCTTTTGGTTATTGTGCACTGGTAACTAGGAATATTTTACAAGAAAAATGTAAAAGCTTTTCTATTAATTGGACAATTTAAATGCACTTTTTTTTAGTCAGTAATTGTTTTAACCCATTTTTTCAATGTTTTTTATTGGATTTATTAACTTTTCATATTTTTATTTGCATATTTATTATCTTTTTAATTTTTTATCATTGGTTTTGTTGCAAATGAGAGTTTATAACATGATATTCTGTATTTAAACAAACGTTTGACTGAATGGATTACTAAAGCTGTTCAAATTCACTCACTTCCTGTCTATTGTCCTATATCAAGGGCACTAGAGGTTGCATACAGATTTCCTGTTGCATATTGCAAAGTTACACCAAATACCAAACTCAGGATAAACCATCCAAGTCAACAATTAAATGACCTGACAGACATGTATTAACACCTGTATATGAAGGCCCACTAGGGCAGCAGGTTTTTTGTTTTGTCTTATTCTTGCAGCTCTTTGTGTTCACTCTGTTTTTATCTCTCCATCGACTGCTTTATTAGGAAAAATAAACACACGCTTCTGTAAAATCTGGAATCCTTGCTATAATTCTGGGGGTGGAGAGACATTAGGAGGCTCTTCATTATTTATAACACTGAGAATAAAATATGGCATAAAACTACTGCCCTGCAAAAAAGCAATTCACAGGTAAACTCATGGTCAAATCTATCACTATCATGTTACTGCATGACTGTGCTTTTTCTGCATGTTAAGCTGGCAAAAGTAAATAAAACTAAGTGTGTCTATAAATATATAGTATTCAGAATTTCCCATGTTAAAACCGTAAAGTACCTGACAGGTCATGTGTATGCACCAAGACATTTAATACACTATTTACATTTTTCAAATGTGATATCCAGTGTATATTACTTCTATGTCAAGGTAGTACTGGCTTGGATCTGTAGGAACAATGCTGGGCTAAAATGCTAGCCCTGGGCAGTATCTTTCTAGAGACTGCAAATTATCCCCTTGTCCACATAAGTTTCCTCATACATCCCATAAACATGAAGGTTCGACTGATTTACTACTGTATATTGATCCTGTGTGAGTAAGTTTGTGTATACATAAACATGCTCTCTCTCAGTGGTGTCCCATTCAGGATAATGCTGTCAGATACAGCAATGATAGACTCCTGTACCACATACCTCTATGTTGCAATATCTAACTCTAAATTAATTAATTATATGAGTAACCAAACAACCTTGATAGGCTGTGTCGTCTCCTTCTTTTATATCTAAACTGTCTTGATCTTTTTTATTTATTGGAAGGAGAATGCACCTTTAGAGATAGCAGTGTAAACTGGTCCTGCAAAGTAAAAGGTTGGAATTCATATCTGAATAAATGCACTAGTATTTGAATCACTTTTCATTCTGCTAATCATAATGTGTGACTTCTTGCAGGGATGTTCCACTTATTACACGCAGAACTGACTCTGCCACAGTTTGTTTCTACATCATTCACTGTTGATGGGACTTGTCTTCCATGTAGGCATGTAGCTAATTCCTAGTGAGATCTGAGTATAATAACACTTTCATGCTTGGTTTTGGTTCATCACAACTGACTGACAGACAGTGAAACACCTGCAGCTGTGTGGGAGTTGATGTTTGTGCTCATATTGAATTTGTTATTAAAAACTCCTAAAAAACACACCATTGCACTGCAATTTAACAAAAATGTTTTGAAAAATGTCTCATATTATAAGAGCAAAGACACAGTTGCCAGTGGTGACAACCAGCCACACTGACGTTCTGTCATTGATATTACAGTATATGCTAATACTTCAAATGTATTTTAGCCTTATTTTTACATTTTCTTAATAGTATTATGTGACTTTTTGGTTTTATCAATGCATTTATTGTGTATATATTAAAATATGTTTCTTGTGTATTAATAGAAATCAGTGCTATATGCTATATCTAATCAGTAATCAAACACTTTGATAGAAACATACTCTTTCTCATTCTATGGCTTAATTCATTTATCTTCTCAAAACAAAATGCATCGTATAACACATTTTTTACAAATAGCAATTATTTATATAATGAGAAACACTGCTGTATTCACTTCACTCTGATCAGTGAGGTTTAGTACAGTACTGAGTCTTTCCTTTTATTTGAGTTGAATAAAATTACACTCTGTATCCATAAGCATTAGACTTTGAAAATGGTATAGGAAGCCAGAAGAGATAGCAGGAAATATGTTTCATTTCATAATAATTTAATTTGTGTTACACATTTTTAGTAAGCTTTCCAAAAAATCTTTTTTTCAGTATCTTCATCTACAGTTCAGGTTTTATATTAATGACCAAATCTAAACGACACTTTTAATAAACAAGTGATTTATTATCTATTACTTTCACATGATTTATTCAGATGTAATGTAAATGTAAACATTCAGAAAAATTTATTTTTCCATATTGGTTTCAGTAATATGTTTCCAAAATGCCTACAGAATTTTAGCTAATGAAATATTTTTTTTAATTCCTAATTCTTTTTTACATTATAACATAATTCATTGAACATCAATGCTTCTAAAATTATTTCTCCAAAATGAACTCTGGCTTATGATTGGAGTCTATAAGCAATAAGCAATTATTCTTAAAGAATGTTTATATATCTTTTTGAGGTGAGTCAAAGTTTAAACCAATTCTCATGTAAGTGATATGATTTCATTACAAGATCATTTGTTGATAACTTGACCTGCTCAATGAAAGTGGGATTAATAGACTTTGCAACTGAAGTATTTTTGATAAAAGTGACTGAATTAAAAAACATCTTGACATCTGTAAACAATTTAAGAATAAAAACACCCTGCAGCCTGCTAAAAATACAGCCTGCTGCCTATACCTCACAAGTAAACTACACATACATAGGTGACATTTTAGGATGACTGTGATGATTAAGTGTTCTCTTTATTTTTTTGAGTACTGCAAAAGACATAAAATTTTGTTTTGAAAGAAAATAAACCTACAGGAGATCATTACATCTGTTTGTCCCCTGTAATAGGTAACTTGTTCAATAACAACAAATGTGCAGTGAAATCTCTTTAAAGCCAGTAAGCAGGCACCAATCTATTCTGAATTTGTGAAATTCCATGGGAAAATGCCCAAAACTTAGGTTTTAATTGGGTTTTAATATGGCATGATATAGGATGGAAAAAGCAGTGCAATGTATTGACATGGGAACTGCTTTGACATAGATACCAAAGAACATGGCACCCAAAGTTTGTGGCTCGTAATGGCATTGGTACTGCCAAAACAGGGAATCATTGCAGGTTTATGGCAGGCTACAACCCACTTTCTGCTGGTACAGTTTATGGCAAGGAGCACAATGAGTGTATAGTAGAGGAATGGAGAAATATCACTCAGTTGTGATGAATCTCAATTCCTGCTCATTCATGCTTATGGTCAGTTATGATGACATACTGCTTTAAACACAAGCAAAGAACCAAATATGTTGCACCACCGTATTTTGTACAGCATCAAGGGATGCCAGGAACCAGACATGGTCTATCGAGATGTCGATTGATAATGGTTGATGCAGAAAGAGCTCTTTATCTTTATTAATTAATAAAAGCAGGTTCAGTGATAGAGCAATATGCCTATTCATCGATCCATTAATCCATTTTCTAAATCTACATTTTCTACAGGGTCAGAGAGAAATGATGCCTACCCAATCAGCATCAGGCTCAAGGTGGGATTAAGCCCAGGACAGAGAGGAGTTCAGTACATGCCAGTTGATAATATGTACTGCAGCCAGGTCAATTGTATAACATAAAAACAAGTTATGTCATTCATCCACTGCATATTAAATACTTTAACTAGAATCTCTTAAACTAGTTTTTATAGTTTTATATGTATAAATAATCAATATGTAAATACTGATGCATTTAGACTAAGATAAAAAGAATACCCTATAATTCCATTTAGATTAGTAAAAACAGTATAATTTACATCTAGGGTAGATGAGAACTTCTGTGAAGTCTAGTTTCACGTTATATCTGAAGTGGTTCATATCTGTTTTTGAAATTACCTTTTTTTGTGGGTGCTTCCAAACCCAGCAGTGTTTTCCCTTCGCTTACGTAAAGGTCGTTTTACAAATAATGACACTAGCAACGTCACACAGTTTTGCTGATTTGGTCTTATATTGAAGATAAGCCCCAAGTGCCTTCTGCAGGACCACTACCAAACACTGCATACTGGGAGACACAAAGCACCAAACCTAAAACATGATGAAAGGGCTCATATTTTGTATGTAGTCTAGAAATGCTGTGAGTAACTGGAGACAACTAAAACCCTTCCAGAAAAAGCAGATGGTGCTATAAAGAGGGATAGAGAGAGAGAAGAGTGAAAAATAAAAACAGTAAAATACACTTTATGCATATTCTTCTAATATTATATACAACAATAACAATTTATATCTTGTATAGCCTAAAAATCACACAAGGAATTCCTCGATGGGATTTAACAGGCCCTGTTTTTTGATAACCCCAAGCCATGACTCCCTAAGAAGACAAGAAAAAGTCTTTGCATCTTTTCCTTTCTTCTATGGAGGCTGATTTTTAATGTGGAAATGTGTCTCCTGTAAGAATCTGTCCTGACTTAAATGTGATAACACTTCTTCTTAGCAATTTATAATTCAGAACCTCGTCAGATGTCTAACAAATGATAAGTGTTATGCAGTATTTTTATTTTAACTCATACATCTTAATAGCAAAAATACAAATCCTTTAAGCCATGAAAATCATATATATATATATATATATATACTAGCAAAATACCCGCGCTTCGCAGCAGAGAAGTAGTGTGTTAATGAAGTAATGAAAAAGAAAAGGAAACATTTTCAAAATAACGTAACATGATTGTCAATGTAATTGTTTTGTCACTGTTGTGAGTGATGAGTGTTGCTGTCATATATATATATATATATATATATATATATATATATAAATATATATATATATTTACACACACACATATAAACATATATATATACATATCTATTGTCAGAGATGCCAGGGGCCGGGACGTCATGAGGGACCGGATGTGGGTCTGTGCCCACCCTGGATCACGTGGGGGTTGCCTTCCGGGTTGCTTTGGGGGCCACGGGTACAGGGCATGGAAGCTCCACCCTGTAGGGGCCCGTGGTCACCGCCAGGAGGCACCCCAATGCCTTGGGGACCTGTTACCCCAGCACTTCCGCCACACCAGGAAGTGCTGGGGGGAAGATTTATGATGGCGCCCGGAGAGCAGCCGGGAGGACAGCCGGCACTTCCGCCACGCTGGGGCGTGGCCAGAGGAGGAATGCCGGGAACACCTGGTGCTCATCCGGGAACCCTATAAAAGGGGCCGTCTCCATTCATTCGAGGCTAGAGTCGGGTGGAAGAAGGACGAGGCAGAAGAGAGTGTGGAGGCGGCCCGAAGAGAAGGCATTGTGTGGCCAGGACTGTATTTGGGGTTTGTGCACTTATTTGAACTGGGTCTGAGTGACCAAATATTTGTAAATATTGTACATAATAAACGTGTGGTGGTGATTCAACAACATGTCCGCCTGTCTGTGTCCGGGTCGGCTCCACA
>JANRMT010027041.1:66263521-66299020 GCA_026402145.1 Polypterus bichir lapradei
TAAAAATATATCCTGTCTAAATTATACAAGTTAGAAATAAAGTAAACGTTAAAAGAAGAAACATTCAAATTTCTTTACTCTTATGTAATTTTATATAAAAAATAAACTTAGATTTTAAATATCCCAAAAGATTTTGCTCTCCATAAAAATATATCCTGTCAAAATTAAACAAATTCAAATATGAACATGCTGCATAACAAAACCTGGAAATATAAATAAAATGTGTTCTTTTCAGCAATAACAAATCAAATCATTCAGTTGTCTTTCCTCTTATGTCATTTTATCAGAGCTGGACGCCTGGCATCTTTTTTTGGCAACAAGTTCGTTTATGTTTGGCGTGAGGTTCTGTGTTGTGGAGATTCTCAGGATGGACTGCAGGTGCTCATCAGTGAGGCGACTCCTGTGTGCTGTTTTGTTAGTCTTCATCACTGAGAAGAGCTTCTCACACAGATATGTGCTACCAAACATGCACAAGGTTCGAGCCGCATGTAGACAGACTTTTTTTGTTCTTCAAAGTCACCAAAGCGCCGTGCGAACTCAGTGCGCTCAGTTTATCAGCAAATTGCGTATTTGGGAACATCGTTGTGCCGACTTGCTTCAACATTACTTGGCAACAGGGAAAGTGGGGCAAGTTGCACTGGTGCATTTGTGTCTCCCATAAAAGCAGCTTCACTTGAAATCACTTTGTGATTGTGCACGGGTAAAAACGTCCGCTGAAGTGTCAGATTCTTATTTAATTCTTCTGCTTTCTGTATCTTCTGCATTGCATTCAGGTCTTTCAGGTTATCCTGATGTTTTGTCTCATAGTGCCGTCTTAGATTAAATTCTGTAATTACAGCCACATTAGCTCCACAAATGAGACACACGGGTTTACCGGCAATGTCAGTAAACATATACTCAGCCTCCCATCGGTTTTTAAAGTCCCTATGTTCAGAATCACCTTTTCTCTTCGGCATCGTGTGGGCTAGTTTCGCAATAACTTGCAGCATCATAAGCTAGACTTGATTAACGCGGTAAGTGTTCGGCAAGGCAGCTGAAGCGCTGCATTATGGGATCTGTAGTTTATTGTGTTACCAGCGCTTCATATACCCGGGCCATTAATAACAATAATACAGTATATAAAATGATCTCGCGGGCCAGATATAATTACACGCCGGGCCGGATGTGGCCCGCGGCCCTTGAGTTTGCCACATATGGACTAAATAGAACTTGAAAAGATATATTTTTTCAAATGTGATCACGCAATTCAGATAGAGTTGACGCGCACTACAGTACATCGAGCCCGCGTGCTATTGTGGTTTTGCCTGCATGCCTCAATAAGTCATCCTCCCCTCGCTCTTACTTTTTTACCGTTCATCTAATGAATACACTGAGTATGGCTTTACCAAAACAATCATTGATGGCGAATAAAGTATCCATTATTCGAGTATGTAGATCGGGGTATATATATACATATATATATACCCAAGTATCGCAGTGGAGAAGTAGTGTGTTAAAAAAGCTATGAAAAAGAAAAGGGAACATTTTAAAAATAACGTAACATGACTGTCAATATACAGTATTTGTTTTGTGAGTGTTACTGAGTGTTGCTGTCATCAAGGATTTGATTATCATTATTTCTTTCAATCAGGTTCGTATTTGTAGGATGTGTTGTGTTCCAGTTACATTCCGTGTTTGTCAATCGTTGTAAAGATGACAGGTTTCATTCATCGATTTGTTTCTTACTGCATCAATAAACAGCTCGTCTTCTTCTTTATCTGAGACCTGACACACTGCATGCACGGGTTTTTTTTTTACACTGTCTTCCTTTAGCGGGACATTGACTTTTTCCACCGTGTGCTTTGTTTCCGCAGTAGCTGCATTTATGAATATGCTTGTATGTATCAGATGCTTCATATTTTTTGCTGCCTTTTCAATTGTGTAATTCGGTTTTTGTTCAGCGCTCTTTGGAACTGTTGCTTTTTGTCTGTGCACTGCGTCAGTTCACGTGAGCCGCTCGGTGTACATGCATCGAAGGTTCCCAGCTGTGCTGGTGCCATCTCGTGCGATGTCCATGGCTGTATTTAATGTTACCGAAGTCCTGGCACTTAAAACTTTCTCTCGCAGTTTCGCTGAGTTTGTGCCAAACACCACCCTGACCATCTCATCTTCCTCTGCATAAGCACAGTCCTTCACCCGTGAATATTTAGTGGCAGTTTGCTATTGGATTGCCGACTTGGAGTGGCTTAGTCAAAGTCCTGACCTGAATCCAATTGAGATGCTATGGCTTGACCTTAAAAAGGCAATTCATGCTAGAAAATCCTCAAATAAAGCTGAATTACAACAATTCTGCAAAGATGAGTGGGCCAAAATTCCTCCAGAGCGCTGTAAAAGACTCATTGCAAGTTATCGCAAACGCTTGATTGCAGTTATTGCTGCTAAGGATAGCCCAACCAGTTATTAGGTTCAGGGGGCAATTACTTTTTCACACAGGGCCATGTAGGTTTGGATTTTGTTTTCTCCCTAAATAATAAAAACCATCATTTAAAAACTGCATTTTGTGTTTACTTGTGTTATGTTTGACTAATGGTTAAATGTGTTTGATGATCAGAAACATTTTGTGTGACAAACATGCAAAAGAATAAGAAATCAGGAAGGGGGCAAATAGTTTTTCACACCACTGTATATATATATATATATATATATAAATATTGTGAATGGGCTCAGGGGTGCCTGTTGATCTCTCTCTCTCTCTCTCTCTCTCTCTCTATCTCTCTCTCTCTCTCTCTCTCTCTCTCTCTATATATATATATATATATATATGGGGTGAGTCAAAATTATGTTAACATTTGAATGGCAGTATTCACAATTCACAAAACATACTTCATATGTGCAAGATGATTTACAGGAATGTCTCAACCTGTTTGCCATCATGTTCAGCACATGTACCATATGTGGCACAAAAATTGTCCACTAAAATTGTATATAAGTATATACATAGCAGTACCATTAGTGTTAACAGAATTTTGACTCACCCTGTACATATAGTAAAAAAGACAACACAGACTACATCCATGACCCTGCATAATGAAACCAAACAAAAAGTAAATGATCTTTTTACAAATATACTTGTAACATCCTTTCAGACAAAGTCCAATACAGAACTGAGTTAACATGTCTGAGTTTCTCGTCATATGGACTCCAGGTAGGAAGGGGCAGGTAGATGAGGATGGACAACAGCAGTGATGTCAGCATTGGAATGGCAGTTAGTCTTCTGTTCTGCACAGGGAAGAAGAAAGAAGGCATTAGAACATAGTCTGAACTCCTGTTTCTGTGGGTAACCACCTTCACCAGAGCCCTTAAGCTGCCTCTGAATAGCATGCATATGACAATATATATACTGTATGTATGCTGTGTGTTTAAATAAAATAATACATTAAATGATGCCAGAATGCATAACTAAATTCAAAATCTCAATCCCTGGGGAATTTGAGTAATAATAAGTGAGAATAAGTTAAGTATCACTTTATTATCAATCATGCTTTATAACCAAAAGGTGAAACTTGAGGTTAAATGGGCTGCTCTCAAATTCATAATTAGCTTGATATACCCATTTATTTCAAGTCAACTGAAGTGATAATAATTGACCATTAAATAAGATACTTAGAAAAACAGAATGGCATTTATCTCCAGTGATTATACGGTGACAAAGCACCTAAAGTAATTATCCATAGAGCTATTAATTCTTTGCATAAAAATATCCATTAAGTAATATTTGAATTGAGAAAATATTAAACCAATGGATATATTTCTAAATTTCATACATAAAAATAAAAGAACATATAAAAGAATAAACAGTCTTGGCATAATAGAATAATAAGTATATTTTATAATTAAAAGACAAATTTAGGTGAGACATTATTTAGACACATCTTTACACTATACAAATATTTTTCTTCAGTCCTTGATTGGGAAATACAGCTTTGTTGGCAGTTCATTCATTTAAACCCTGAATTTAAAAAGTCATTTCTTTGTTAAATGCATTATTAGAGAATTCAGTCAAGAATCATAGGTAAAATAAATGATAATAATGAGAAGAAGATGGGCTCAAACTCCATTATTAAATTTCTTTATGATACCACCACTATTGGCTTGATCTCCAACAATAACGAGATGACCTATAAAGAAGAGGTTTACTTGCTGACTCAATGGTGCCAGGACAACAATCTCAACCTTAATTCGAGTGAAACCAATGAGCTGGTCATAGATGTCAGGAAACGTTGAGCAGGCCTCAGTACCATATACATCAGAGGGGGTCATGCTGAAAGAGTGATCAGTTTTACATTTCTTTGGAGTGACTATCAATGATGAACTGGCGTGAGCACAACACACTTGTCTTGTCCCTTCTTAAAAAAAAAATACCAACAGCTGTACTTTCTTTGATATCTGAGGACAGTTTGCATTTCTCCATCTGATCCCATGTATTTCTACAGTTGTATAGTGGAGTGAATCATTGCTGGCTTCATCAAATCCTGCTACAGCGCCTGCTCGGCTCAAGAATGTAAAACACTGCAGAGGGTGGTAAAGGAGGCCCAAGATATTATATTCACCAATCTGTGTGATGATGCGGGTTCACTGCATGCTCCCATCTCGCTTCCAGGAGCCCTGAACCTGACACACTCAGTAATGAGGCACAACAAATAAAGCAAGGAGATGGTGCAAAAGTGCAAAGTGCTTTTATTTCAAAACAACAAACAAAAACAAGTGTTCAAACAAAGTGCAGTGCATCAAATCTTTAAATAAATAATCCATAAAAACAGTTGTGAAGTGGAGATTAAAATCCATTAGAAAAAAACTCTTTAAAAAAAAAAACAAAAAGGTTAAAACAATGGCTGGAAGCAGTCTCTTTAAAAACAAAGCCTGGTGTCTTCTTTTTACCTGGCGGCCCCCCTGCTTCTCCCATCGGGCTTTGCAACAGGAGAGTCGCCCTACCTGCAGCTGACCTTCTTTCCACTCAACTGGTCTGGTGGCCTCCCGATCCCTGGCTTCGTTTAGCCCCTACCAGACCAAGACTTGGCTTTCACCCAACGGCCAAGACGCTCACATTGGGGCTTCTCCTTTCAAGCCTCCCGACTTCTGCTGCCTTCTCGGCCTTAAGCATTCAGCCATCCTTCTTCTGGTCACTCCCGCTTTTCATAAAATGCTCAGCGGGAGCGACCACTACCAACTTCCCTAGGCGTCGGCCAAATACCCCTGCTAGGGCTCACTGTCCAGCTGCCTGCCTGTGAGTGTTCGCTCACTCGCACCGGCTCTCTCTCCACGCTGCTTCCTGCAACCTCCACTTCTTTTACTTTCTCTTTCCCCTCCCCAGCCTCCTCACACTACTCTTTATAACGGGGACATGATTCACCTGTGGCAATTAGCGACTCCCGGGAACAATTACGGATGTGGACCGCTTCTCACCTGTGCACTTAGTTGAGAAAAGCCCACATCACAAATTCCCCAGCACCCACTTCAGCCACACTCCAAGCCCCCTCACTAAGCCGCGAGTGCAGCGATTATTTATTTAAAACTGGCCTTTTTGACGTGAGCTATGGACCCCCTACACCACATTCTGCCTTCTATTCAAGACATAAACAACCCACGTTCTCTTAAAAATGCAAACAGCCATCCTGCAAAGCTGCTTTTCTCATTCCTCCCTTCTGGCAAATGGAACAGTTCCATTGACAGTGGTACTAGTAGATTCCGCGATACTTTCTTTTGTCAACTGAAAGAAGACATGAAAGTAAGAGTTTCATTGTACTACGTAGACTTGACTTAACCTACCTGAAGTCCTTCCCAGTTCCCTAGGCAGCTGGGATGAGCTTCATCTCCCCACAATGCTCAGTTAATCAATCATTGTTTTATATAGCTCTGTTAACAGTGTACAAAAACAACAGACTGTCGATTATAGAAACTAATCAGTGCAACAATATTCCAAATGTTTAGGTCTTATACTAACTTAAAACATCTGGATAAAGTGGAAAAAATGTTATTAATTCAGTAGAGTCTGCTAACTTTGCAAGTAAAAAGCAGGAGATGGAGATGTCTAACACCACACCTGACAGGCCAGTATCAAAAAACAACTTCTGCACATGATTTTGTGAAGCAATGCCTTATTAGAGTTGTTCACACAAGGTTCCCTGAGGGAAGAAAACAAGAGGTCATTAATGTGAATGTTACTGATCACACAATAGTCTGCACGGCTTTCATTAACAGCTTCCTTTGCCGGAGCTCTACAATTGCCTGTACAAGGTCAGATTCTTTCACTCAAGGAATCACACAAAGAAATTGCTGTTGTTTATGTGCTTTTGTATATATTTGTCTGAAAACTGTCTCACTATTTGCAATACTAAACAAAAATCACATAAGAAACAACTATGTGATGTTCTGCAGGTGAAAACTACCAGCCTTTTTATCCTACTTCAATCAAATCCTTGGCTGCAAGTCAATGTTTCACATTAACCATGACTCCGCAGGGTAAAGACCAACAAGCCTAATGCTTTTGTAAAGAGATAAAGGGGTAGCATTAGGGGGCTACGTATGTCACTCTTCTTCGGTAAGATTTTAATTTTCATCAGGCTGTTACAATAGTATGGTGATGCCAAGAGTATGCTCATTTAGCTTCCCCTGAGACATATTAAATGAAGATTATTCATTTTACATGACACTTTTGTTACCTATTACTAAGCAGTTGCTGCAATGTGGGAATGACAGTGAAGAAACATACACAGAACTTTTAAATTAGGTCTACCCATACTCCAGTTTCATATTTGCTACTACGTTTTGCCCTGGATATATTCACCAATCCATCTGTCTTTGACTTGAACCCACTTAATCATGCTTCCAGGCAAGTTATGTGTTTTTAGTGACCTGGTGACCGTATCTGCACATAGTACTCCAGATGTAGGCTCACTAGTGCATTATCTATACTAGGAGCATAATGTTCCCTGATTTACATTTAAATGTTTTAACAATATAACCTAACAGTTTACAGTATTTGTTTTTTAATCGTTTCTGCACAGCTGTGCTTGAGTCCTAATTTAGGATCCTGAGGTGGTTTGTTGTGTGGTGGGTGCAACATTGCGCTGTATCAGTGCATGCTCCCAACCTCCCCCTTCTTCTCCTCCTCCTGCGCACTGCTGAAGATGAGAAATATTCATCACTCTAAACTCCCAAATGCTTTTTAAAGTTTAAATAATAAAAGTTTTTCAAAACAACAATGAAGAACTGAACTGGCCATCAAAATTTGCAATACAAACAATTCCACAGGCTTTTTAAAGTCTCTGCAAGCTTTATTTTTAAAGTTTGCAAATGCCATGAAGGACAGACGGGTATGCCGGCTGGGTGGCAAAAATGACTTCTCGCCTAGCTGGAGGTATACAAAGGATGGACCAGTGGAAGCCAGAGGCCAGGAGAAGTTCCATTCCCCAATTGACAGGTGGCAGTGGTCCTCCAAAGGCCTTTGACTTTGAACACTGGCAGGGGCACATGGGAGCTGGAGTTTGGAAGTGTAGTAGTGTCGGGGTTGCTGAGTGCCATTAAAGGGTACTGTTGGGGGAGGATCACGCTGGTTTCCACATGACCCTGAAGTGTTTCTAAGAGGACACACTACGGCAGTGGAAGCATTCCGTGGTCCAGCTTTAAAGGAGCCTGCCGCCTCACCTAGAGAAGTCAAAGATGGGAGGCACTTAACAACAAGGGCGGAAGGAGAGAACAAAGATTTACTGGTTTTAATATTGTGGTTTGGTTGTTAGTGCACATTTGGTGATTGATTTTGTGCAAATAAAATCATTTGTTTGAACCTGGGACTATTGAGTACTATTGTGTCTGACGGTTGGGGCTCAGTGGTTCCCTCTTGTGGTCACAAGTTACATTTGTAAAACGTGTAATCAATCATAGAGCTATATTTTAATGCATTATTTTTAAACAAGCTTTATCAAGATATAGGGTTGTGTATTAGCAAAACGTGGAACAGGTCACAATCCATCATATAGTGCACACACACAAACACAGTCACACCAGGCCTACCGTACAGCCACCAATTTAACACACATGAATGTCTTTGAAGTGTGTAAGAAAAATTCAAGCAGACACGTGGAAAACATGCAAACTCTACACTCTTTGCAGCTGTGAGGCAGCAATGTTAACCACTAAATTGCCACCACCGCATAGTGCTATGATATTTTAGTATTTTTATTAATAGAATGCTTTTTAAAATTTGTAATCATTCCTTCAGTGCCAAACCTGCTTATTCTAAGGTTCAAAGTTAGCCGCAGCCTATTCAGTACACTCAGGCTCAAAGTGGGAACCTGCCCTGGAAATGGGGCCTGTCCATCACAGGGTACACTTATTAATACTTACACGGTCACTCATAAAAGAACAAGCAGCTATGATCAAAAAGAGGAGAAACACACACACATTATAAGCATACCCAGTAAGCAAAAAATGTGCAGAAGTGCGGAGAACATTTAATCTCACACATGGGCAATCCTGCTTTTTTTACTAGTTGTATTGTGATCAATCCTCTCTTAAAATAAAATGCGTCTGTATACACTTTGCATTGCAATTTCCACTTTAAGATGACAGATTTTGCAATGTTCAAACTACCATTACTGTATCTCAGGTGTTCAATGGACAGTGGGTTTCCTACACATTACTGTACATGAACATAAGGACTGGGCTCGCAATAATACTTGTCTAGCTTGTGGAACAATCAGGCCACATCCCTGGTGTGTGCCATGGCATTATCGGGATTCCCACAGTGGCTCTGTGCTATGCTGAAGTAAAGGAGCAAGGTTTTTCAGTAAAGCCTCAAAGAGACAAGAACCAGAAAACCCCAGGGATGAAAAAATGAGCCTAAACCTTCTGTTCCATTAGTCTGATTTGCAATACAATGATTTTATGCAGTCCCTGTTGTGGAAATATTTCCTGTGAAATACATGATACGCGGTATCTTTCCAGGTTTTTTTCCCCCCCTCATACTTTTTCATGGCATTTCATTCCTTTAAATCAGGTTTTCCAGTGAAAGAACATAGATTTCCAGTTCCACAGATCTAAATGTCAGATTAGCATGTCTGCAAGTGCAATGATTAAAGGTCTGTGACTCTGTATAAAAGTACCGTTGACCTGTGAAGCTGCTGTGTGATTGAATCAGAAAGTCATTGTCCAGGTGCTAAGCCTTTTTTCTCTGTGAAATAATTGACTCAGCTGCAGCTTTTGTGATATAATAACCAGTTTACTCCATTGAATGACATTTCATGAGCTCCGCTCCAGCACAAAGCTAATTGTTCTAAAAAGAAAGCTCCATGTGTGCCACTAATGATAAGAACCTTACAGAGCCTTGCTTGCGCAGAGGGCTCCTGCGTAGGGTGGAAGTGACATTTATCTTTTAGCAGAGTCTGTGCCATATTTTGACTTCCAGAGCTGGAATATGCTTCCTGCAAGCTCTTTTTTTCTATATTGCTTTTCAAAAATAGCAAATTTTAAGCCTATCCTGCAGAGTACAGATATGATATTTTTCCTCATTCTTTTGTGTCTAAAGCTTACTTTTTGTAATCCTTTTGTTTTACTCATAGTCCCACTCTTATGGAATAACACACATTATTGCAAAGGGTTTTATGACTATTTATGTATAAAGCTGAGGATTGTTATATTTGACAGGGTAGTTGCTTATTCTGCTTAATTTACATTTCATTTATTTTAGAATTCAAAGTACTGTAAATAAATAAATAACCTCATTTAGGAATCAAGCCTCAAGGAAAATAAATATACACTCCTAACTATAAGGAAAAATCAAATTATGTTTTCTACTTGTATATTCTACATTAGCAATGTTTGTTTGTATTTTTATCCAGCGAAGCATGAATTGTTGTATGTGGATAAACACTGAAAATTGACGGTAGGGCCCTGGCAGCTAACTCATAATTTTAAAGCAGTCTTTAGAAGGACTTTCCGATTGTATATCTCACAGATGTACTTCACATGATTCTGAGTGGAGGAGTATTCATAAGAGAGTGTGCATCACTCAGACTCTCAATATATTTTATTGATTTCTTCTGTGACCCAGCCCAGCCTAGCAATTAGTAATTACTACAGCAGAGGTGTCTTTATTTAATTTAGTGAGTGGAGCTACAAAATCAGGCTGAATTTTATTTGTGTCGTGTCATCTCTGACAGGCATAAACATTATATTTATAATGGCACTGACCCTTATAAAATGAATGCAAAAATACATAGAATATATTCTGTGAGTTCAAATGTTATGAATTTCAAATAATAAAATATTTTAACCAAATTTTTTTGTAAATAACACAGCACATAGCATTGTTAAATACATTCTTGGCCAATAGATTTATTCTAGACACATTGTATTCTTCATAACTTCTAGTTGTGGATCAGTTTACACCATCCAAATGTGTGCTAGTAATGTTATCAGCCTGAAATCACTCAGGGTCCTGCCTCTCTCTGTTCAACATCCTCAGTTTTAGAGGTCAGCCATAAACCAGTTTCCTCTAAGCTAGTAAGTTGGAGCTTACCCAGTTATGACTCTTATGACTCAGGGGACCCAGGTTTTTGGCCATCTTTTCCATGCGAGTACATGAAGCAGAGAGGAGACACGCTTCTAAGCAATTTCTCATCGGTAATATTAAGGGGCTTGTCAGGAGAAAAGCTAATATGGGAGTGGGGGCAGCAAGGCTAAGTGAGAAAGCCTGTTGCCTGTTGTATATGGTTATGGCGTCCCAATTGTAGCAGAAGTCAGAGGTCCACTTACTTTAGCAACTGGATATGCCAGGCCTTATTCACTTGGAGTTTTACAGCCATACTCTCCTTGTAAGCACATGAAATTTTGTGGCACAGCCTTGAGTCAGGATAATTAAATCAAACAAGTGTGAATAAAAGGACTTTGTGATGGGCTTGAATCCTGTCCAGGGTTGACTTTTTTCTTGTTGCCATTACTGGAGTACCACCCTGTCCATAAAAATGGATAGACTGGCTTATTATATTTTAACTGTAAACTTCATCTCAAATAACATAATATTCTCAAACCTGCTTAACCCAATTCAAATTTTGTGTGGACCTGAACTAGACCAGGTGCCAGTCCATCACATTACTTTCATTTATTAATGTGACTATTGTTTTGTGATTTAGTATTTTTAACTTGAAGAGCAACAAAGTAAAAAAATAAATAACAAGATGAAAGAATAGTGACATTGTCCCAAGAAGCAGGGACATAAAAATACTAGTAAGCAAAATGTACACCATTGGGTCAACAAAAATATGAGCAGCAACAGGGAGGCAAACAAAGAAAACAACATGCGGTGTTATAAAACCCACTCATGCTCTGTCACTAAACAGGAATTGGAGTCAATCATGACAGCCTTGCCTCAGAATTGTAAGAGCCTGCTTCCTCCCCCAACTCAGCAGTTCTCCTGCCTATCTTTAATTAGGTAACAAAGCCAAATACAGTATGTGCTTCTGTGGTTAATAATTATTGTAATACAACTTAACGGTTTGTGATTATAAGCAGGCAGTGTGTTGTAGTAGTTAAGGCTATGAACTTCATGTGCTTGTGCGTTCAACTTTAAAAAAACAAAAGTAATGTAACCAAGTCAAGTCAAGTTGGGGAGCATGCACTGGTACAGTGCATTGCCACACCCACTACACGACGAAACAACTCAGGATCCTGGTTGGCAACCCCCCAGACAGACACGCGGTTCAGCCTCCCCCTCTGGAAATGACCCTCTATCTGCCTCAGCTAGGTGTTATCTGGGTGAACCCTTGGCCTGGTCCAACCACTCTGGTCCCCAACAATGAGGATCTTACAAGCTGGATCACCCTCTAGGAAACGTGCCACATGGCCGTAGTGCTGTAACTGACGCTCCCTCACAATGCAGGTAATGTGCCTCATTCGGGACTCCATGAGCAACTGCTCATTCGACACAAAGTCAAACCAATGGTACCCAAGGATTTTCCGGAGAGACACAGTACCAAAGGAGTCCAGTCTTCATCTCAGGTCACTGGATAGAGTCCATGTCTTGCAACCATATAGCAAGACAGGAAGCACCAGGACTCTAAAGACTTGGACCTTTGTCCTTTTGCATAGATATCAGTAGCGCCACACACCCCTTTTCAGTGACCTCATGACCCCCCCCATGCTCTCCCAATCCATCTACTGACATCATAGTGTGGATGGTAGAGGGTGCTGTTGCCCCGTGAAACCCAACAGACAGATATTCAGGACACAAGTTTAAAAGCACTAAGCCGAATTTTAATTATTTTCTTCAATATAGTGCCCCAAAGCTCCACAACCACCACAATTAACCATAAATCAATAATAACAATACAATGTTCTCCTCCCAGCAGCTCCATCACGCTCCCTCCCAACTCTGGCTCCCTTGCTGGGTCTCAACCAGTCCTTAGGCAGCCTGGAAGAACTGTGGGTTTCCGTCCTCCTGACTCAGAAGCACTTCCGGGCTGTAGGGGAAGTACAAGTCCCCAGGCCCTTTATGAGCTCCCCCTGGTGGCACCTATGGCACCCAACAGGGCTGAGAAAGCAGACTCCACGTCCCAACATCCAGGGAAGCTGCCATCTAGCGTTCAGGGGGAGGCGGTGTCCTGGAAAAGTTGCCTTCCTCCGTTCTTCCAGTTCAGGGACATCCCAGCCGGATTGAGCTGCCGGCCGTCTATCACAATAGGAAGAGTCACCAGAGACATGAATGTCACTGCCAAGGTAAGTAAACCTCTCGACAAGGTCAACACTCTCTCCACAAACAGACACACTGCTGATGGCTGTGCCCAAGAGGTCATTATGTGTGTTTTAAATGTTTTAAATGTTTCAAGTCACCTTAGATAAAGACATCAGCCAATGGTTGTTTTCTTTGTGTGTTCCCTTTATACTTATTATCCAGTATTGAAAAAACAGGACCCACAAAGTAGGTTACTAGGTGGCCTCTGTAGCTGGTGCTTGAGTACCATACATTTCACATTAAAACCTAAAGATGCATGCAGCTGAAGAAAGGTTACTGTTGAATATTTTGCTATGGGGAAGAACAGAATGAACTTTAGTGACTTAGAACTATGTAGTGGTCAAAACCAAGGTAGAAGACAGATTGTGGCCATTTCATGTTTCCATTTTTTTTTACTGAGGCTTACCTTTCAATACTCAGAGCTTCATGAGAGTTACTACTATAGTGGTCATTAACATGAGAGGAGTTGGGTAACACACATGAGTGATATCATTACAGTTTTTCCCCATTTTATACACACACAAAATCAAACTGTGCGCACAACATGACTCCACAACAACATGACTCCAAATTGCTAAACTCTAAGCTCAATTTCATTGGTCTCATTCAAATATCATTCTTAATCACAGTTTTGCAAATCTCTCAACTCAAATTGCATCATTTAGCACACTGTGTTCACCTAGAAGCACTGGCCTTCAAAATGCAACACCCTAATTACCAATTACTCTCACTCTTGTTGAGCCTGTGCAAACTCAGTTAGAAGAATAATTTGGTCATGTGTCAGTGTATAAAAGAGGCTTTAAGTGGCGGCAAGAACACAGAGGAAGAGGAAGAGCGAGAGTAAGAGGTGGCCTAGCCGGCAGCAGGGAGGAGGAAGAGGAAGACAAAAGGTGAGCCAGTATTTCCAATGAAATTCATGCAGCTCTGGCGGACCATGCAATCAATCATGGCCTAATCATGACTGAAGCTGGGCCACTTCACAGTAGCCTCAGTTATTCGGGCTTTTAGAGAAGAGAATAGGTAAGTAACCACTTGAGAACTTTTACAGTACTCTCTAAATTAATTACAGTATACCATAACTGGATGGTTTCTATGGACATCTACATTGCGCAAAGAAAAGTATCCTGTAGTTTAATGTTTTGTCTTACATTTATATAGCTGTACAGTAAAATGTGTATCCTATAATGTGTGTTGTGACAGACGGCACTCCCCCTCGCTTGTTATGGTGTTTGGAGCATGGAAGCTCAACGCCGCATGGGGAACTGCTGAGGTGGTGGATTCAAATTGTTTTATCATGGTATGGATGGGAGGAGAAATGGAGTAGGGGTTATACTGAAGGAACAGCACATCAAGAGTGTTTTGGAGGTAAAAAGAAGAGTGTCAGACAGAGTAATGATTATGAAGCTGGAAATTGGAGGTGTGATGATGAATGTTGTTAGTGCATATGCCCTGCAAGTTGGGTGTGTAATGGGTGAGAAAGAAGATTTTTGGAGTGAGTTGGATGAAGTGATGAACAGTGTACCCAAGGAAAAGAAAGTGGTGATTGGAGCGGATTTCAATGGACATGTTGGTGAAGGGAACAGAGGAGATGAGGAGGCGATGGGTAGGTATGGTGCCAAGGGGAGGAATGAAGAAGGTCAGAGGATAGTGGATTTTGCCAAAAGGATGGACATGGCTCTGGTGAATACGTATTTTAAGAGGGAGGAACATAGTGTGACGTACAAGAGTGGAGGAAGATGCACACAGGTAGATTACATCCTATGCAGAAGAGTCAATCTGAAGGAGATTGAAGACTGCAAAGTGGTGGCAGGGGAAAGTGTAGTTAAGCAGCATAGGATGGTGGTCTGTAGGATGACATTGGAGATCAAGAAGAGGAAGAGAGTGAGGTCAGAGCCAAGGATCAAATGGTGGAAGTTAAAAAAAGAGACGGCAAGGCTGAGTTTAGGGAGGAGGTGAGACAGGCACTGGGTGGCAGTGAAGAGTTACCAGACAGCTGGGAAACTACAGCAGATGTAGTAAGGGTCACAGCAAGAAGGGTGCTTAGCGTGATATCTGGAAAGAGGAAGGAGGAAAAGGAAACCTGGTGGTGGAATAAGGAAATGCAGGAGAGCATACAGAGGAAGAGGATGGCAAAGAAGAAGTGGGATAGTCAGAGAGTTGTAAAAAGTAGACAAGAGTACAAAGACATAAGGCGCAAGGTGAAGAGAGAGGTGGCGAAGGCTAAAGAAAAGTGGTATGATGAGTTGTATGAGAGGGTGGACACTAAGGAGGGAAAAAAGGACCTGTACCAATTGGCTAGACAGAGGGACAAGGCTGGGAAAGATGTGCAGCAGGTTAGGGTGATAAAGGATAAAGATGGAAACGTACTCACAAGCGAGGAGAGTGTGTTGAGCAGATGGAAAGAGTACTTTGAGAGGCTGATGAATGAAGAGAATGAGAGAGGGAAGAAGTTAGATGATGTGGAGATAATGAATCAGGAATTGCAACGGATTAGCAAGGAGGAAGTAAGGACAGCTATGAAGAGGATGAAAAATGGAAAGGCCATTGGTCCATGTGACATACATATGGAAGCATGGAGGTGTTTAGGAGAGATGGCAGTGGAGTTTTTAACCAGATTGTTTAATGGAATTTTGGAAAGTGAGAGGATGCCTGAGGAGTGGAGAAGAAGTGTACTGGTGCCGGTCATACATATGGAAGCATGGAGGTGTTTAGGAGAGACGGCAGTGGAGTTTTTAACCAGATTGTTTAATGGAATCTTGGAAAGTGAGAGGATGCCTGAGGAGTGGAGAAGAAGTTTACTGGTGCCGATATTTAAGAATAAGGGGGATGTGCTGGAGTACAGTAACTACAGGCGAATAAAATTGATGAGCCTCAGAATGAAGTTATGGGAAAGAGTAGTGGAAGCTAGGTTAAGAAGTGAGGTGATGATTAGTGAGCAGCAGTATGGTTTAATGTGAAGAAGGAGCACCACATATGCAATGTTTGCTCTGAGGATGTTGATGGAGAAGTTTGGAGAAGACCAGAAGGAGTTGCATTGCGTCTTTGTGGACCTGGAGAAAGCATATGACAGGGTGCCTCGAGAGGAGCTATGGTATTGTATGAGAAAGTCGGGAGTGGCAGAGAAGTACATAAGAGTTGTACAGGATATGTACGAGGGAAGTGTGACAGTGGTGAGGTCTGCGGTAGGAGCGATGAATGCATTCAAGTTGGAGGTGGGATTACATCAAGGATCGGCTCAGAGCCATTTCAATGGACAGGCTGGCAGACGAGATTAGACAGAAGTCTCTGTGGACTATGATGTTTGCTGGTGACATTGTGATCTGTAGCGATAGTAGGGAGCAGTTTGAGGAGACCTTGGAGAGGTGGAGATATGCTCTAGAGAGGAGAGGAATGAAGGTCAGTAGGAACAAGACAGAATACATGTGTGTAAATGAGAGGGAGGTCCGTGGAATGGTGAGGATGCAGGGAGTAGAGTTGGCGAAGGTGGATGACTTTAAATACTTGAGATCAACAGTACAGAGTAATGAGGATTGTGGAAGAGAGGTGAAGAAGAGAGTGCAGGCAGGGTGGAATGGGTGGAGAAGAGTGTCAGGAGTAATTTGTGACAGACGGGTATCAGCAAGAGTGAAAGGGAAGGTCTACAGGACGGTAGTGAGACATGCTATGTTATATGGGTTGAAGACGGTGGCACTGACCAGAAAGCAGGAGACAGAGATGGAGGTGGCAGAGTTAAAGATGCTAACCTTTGCATTGGGTGTGACAAGGATGGATAGGATTAGAAATGAGTACATTAAAGGGTCAGCTCAAGTTGGACAGTTAGGAGACAAAGTCAGAGAGGCAAGATTGCGTTAGTTTGGACATGTGCAGAGGAGAGATGCTGGGTATATTGGGAAAAGGATGTTAAAGATAGAACTACCAGGCAAGAGGAAAAGAGGAAGGCCTAAGCGAAGGTTTATGGATGTGGTGAGAGAGGACATGCAGGTGATGGGTGTAACAGAACAAGATGCAGAGGACAGAAAGATATGGAAGAAGATGATCCGCTGTGGCAACCCCTAACGGAAGCAGCCAAAAGAAGAAGAAGTTATCCGAACTGCAATAATCTGTATCTGCCCCACATCTTGTTAGCTGTTATTTGTTGAGCTATGCTCCCCCTTCATCTTGTCATTTATTAACACACCAGTCAGTCACATCCCACACTCACAGTGGTGCTATAAAAGTCTATGAAACTCACGTAAGGCACGTAGGTCCCATAATAAACATTTGAATACAATACACCCCATGTGTCTTACGTAGGCACCCCTTTATCTCTTGCTTCGGTCACGTCCAAAACGTATCTCATAGGGTATATAAACCAGTCAGTCTGGTTAGTTATGGTACGCAGCAATTTGAAACTCTGTCTACGCACTTTTCTTTGTCTTGATCCAAATGTGGAAATCACTCGCCTTGTGTCTTTTAAAGTTTTATTGTTTAACGTACACTGCTATGTATTGCTTTGCTAATCATTCTTAATTGTCTTTGATTGTACACCTGTAAATGCCTGTATGTTTCTTTTGTATATATTTCAGTTTACAACGAGGTATGTCCAGTAAAAGCCTTCAAGAAAGCTTGGTAACCCCTTGTCGTTTTTTATGTGGATGTGCCAAGTTGTTTGAGCTCTCTGCGGCCGCGTAGCACAGACAGCACGGAGTGAGGCAGAAAAGTAAAAAGGTGAATCAGACTGCAAGAGAATCATTAAGACAACTAAGTTAAGGAACATTCTGGCCACGTGGATTAAAGAAGGATTGCACTGCAACTTATTAAACGGGCAATTCCATGGTGCGGGACAGACCACAGAACATTGCTCCACATCTGCTAAGTAAAGGGACGTTCATGCCAGGGATCAAAGGGTGGATCTCGGGGCAACTTGGCTGAAAGACAGTATTCATGCCGCGATTCGGAGTGCAGCATCTCCACAACATCTTTTAAATCAACTCCACCTACTGACAGATTGTTCCAAATATCAATAACGCACATAGTATTCATCTCTGCCCCTCCGAAACAATAAATATGGCACGATTAAATGTTAGAGCTTTAACTAATAAGACATTTTTTATCAACGCTCTTATTAGTGATAAAAAAATAGATTTTATTGCACTAAGTGAAACGTGGCTTAGCTCAGACGGCGCGGCTGTTTTAATTGAATCTGCGACTCCGGATTACAGTTTTACTTGTGCAGATCGCCAAGGAAAAAGAGGCGGTGGCTTGGCAAACATTTACTCGACCCGGTTAAAATGTAAAGATGTCAGTTTTGTTAAGTTCAAGTCCTTTGAGTATCTCACCGTTGTTATCCATGGAGATTCTAGTTCTAGTATTATCCGTGTATAGACCTCCAAAATTCAATGCGTCTTTTTTTGAGGAATTCTCTGACTTAATGTCAATTTTAATTACGAACTATGACACACTCTTAATAGTCGGCGACTTTAATTTTCATATAGATAATCAGTGTGACCAAAAAGTAAAAAAATCTATGAACCTCCTGGGCTCTTTTGATTTGAGACAGCTCATTAATCAGCCTACACATAAAGCAGGTCATACGTTAGACTTAGTGATTACTAAAGGACTAAAAGTTGATATAAAGCAGGTCATTGATATTCATCTATCAGACCATTTTCTTCTACTTTTTAATATAGAAATAATGATAGAAAACACCCATGAGAAGCATATTGTTAAAAAACGCTTCTTTGACTCATCAGCAGCTTTAAAACTTACAAACATTCTAAGCAATTCAGTCCTTTTATAGTGCCAACTATAATAGCGAGGATAATGTAAATAGTAAGGTGGAAAGATTTAATACTAAAGTGAGAGCTGCTGTTCACATAGTTGCACCTGAAAAGACAGTTAAAAAATCTTCTAGCATTGTTATACCATGGAAGAACCAAAGAGTGTCTGATTTAAAGAGAACATGTCGTAGAACTGAGCGTAAATGGAGGAAGACTAAACTAACTATCCACTATGAAATATTAAAAGTTAAAATAACAGAATACAATAACATTGTCCATCTTGAGAGGCGCTGCTATTTCTCTAAAATTATTAATAACAATGCTAGTAATCCCAGAGTCTTATTCTCTAAGATAGATCGTCTGCTAAACCCAGGTAACTCAAAGGAATGCCTCCTAAGTACTTCCAGTAAAACCTGGGAGGCTATTGCTGTATTTTTCAACCAAAAAATGAATGATATTAGAAATAACATAGTATATCTCCCCAACACTAAGGATCCTCCTAAACCCCAGCATTCCGTTATAAACAAATTAAACTCTTTCACTAGGATAGATTTACCTGATTTACATAAAATAATTTCTCAACTGAAACCCTCCACCTGCGTCCTTGACCCAATACTAACAAATTTTTTCAAAGAAGTATCGGGCGTGCTAATTGATTATGTTCTTGACATAGTAAATTTGTCATTAGATACGGGGGTCTTCCCAGACTGTCTTAAGACTGCTGTAGTTAAACCCCTACTTAAGTAACATAATCTCTACCTCGGCTCTTGAAAATTTTAAACCCATCTCTATCCTGCCCTTCTTAAGTAAAATTCTGGAGAAGGCAGTTATTATGCAGTTAAATGACCACCTCAATAAACATGCTATTCTTGATAAATTTCAGTCGGGTTTTAGAACAAATCACAGCACAGATACTGCAATCGTTAAAGTAGTAAATGATTTGCGGGTAAATGCAGACAGAGGCCATTTATCTGTTCTCATCCTCTTAGATCTGAGTGCTGCATTTGACACCATTGATCATAATATTCTTAGAAACCGCCTTAGTCAATGGGTGGGCATCTCTGGCAGTGTCTTAAATTGGTTTGAATCCTACCTGGCAGGGAGAAAAATTTTTGTTAGTTGTGATAATTACAACTCAAAGACACATGATATCCGATATGGTGTTCCACAAGGCTCTATCCTGGGTCTGCTGCTATTCTCAATCTACAGGGTGGGCCATTTATATGGATACACCTTAATAAAATGGGAATGGTTGGTGATATTAACTTCCTGTTTGTGGCACATTAGTATATGTGAGGGGGGAAACTTTTCAAGATGGGTGGTGACCATGGTCATGAACACATTTTATAAGTGGTCAGAAACTTGTAAATAACTCATGAAAGAATAAAGTTACGTTAAAACCAAGCACACCATTGTTTTTCTTGTGAAATTCCCAATAAGTTTGATGTGTCACATGACCCTCTTCATATTGAAAAAACAAAAGTTGGATCCAAAATGGCCACCATGGTCACCACCCATCTTGAAAAGTTTCCCCCCTCACATATACTAATGTGCCACAAACAGGAAGTTAATATCACCAACCATTCCCATTTTATTAAGGTATATCCATATAAATGGCCCACCCTGTACATGCTTCCGTTGGGTCAGATTATCTCAGGGCACAACATGAGCTACCACAGCTATGCTGATGACACACAGCTGTATTTATCAATAGCACCTGATGACCCCGATTCTCTTGATTCACTAACACAATGTCTGACTTGTATCTCAGAATGGATGAATAGTAACTTTCTCAAGTTAAATAAAGAGAAAACTGAAATCTTAGTGATTGGCAATAATGGATACAATGAGGCTATTAGAAATAAACTGGATACATTAGGATTAAAAGTCAAGACGGAGGTAAAAAGCTTAGGGGTAACTGTTGACTGTAATCTAAATTTTAAATCGCATATTAATCAGATCACTAGGACAGCATTTTTTCACTTAAGAAACATAGCTAAAGTTAGACCTCTTATATCATTGAAAGATGCTGAGAAATTAGTTCACACGTTTGTTTTCAGTCGACTATATTACTGTAACGCACTCCTCTCAGGACTACCCAAAAAAGACATAAATCATTTGCAACTAGTGCAGAATGCAGCTGCTAGAATCCTAACTAGAAAAAAAAAATCTTAGCACATCTCTCCAGTTTTGATGTCACTACACTGGTTACCTGTGTCATTCAGGATTGACTTTAAAATTCTGCTTATGGTTTATAAAGCCTTAAATAATCTCGCCCCATCTTATATATCGGAATGTCTGACACCTTATATTCCAAATCATAACCTCAGATCCTCAAATGAGTATCTCCTTAGAATTCCAAGAACAAAACTTAAAAGTGGTGAGGCGGCCTTCTGCTGTTATGCACTTAAAATCTGGAATAGCCTGCCAATAGGAATTTGCCAGGCTAATACAGTGGAGCACTTTAAAAAACTGCTGAAAACACATTACTTTAACATGGCCTTCTCATAACTTCACTGTAATTAAAATCCTGATACTCTGTATATCCAACTCATTATAATAACTATTCATGGTGGCTCTAAAATCTGTACTAACCCCTACTCTCTCCTCTGTTTCCTTTTCCGGTATCCTTTTGGTGGAGGCTTGCGCCACCATCATCTACTCAAAGCACCATGATGTTCCAACAATGATGGATGGATTAAAAGCCAGAAGTCTGTATGACCTTCAACATCAAGTGACTCTGTGAGAACCCTAACTACAAAGAGGACTATTTCATTTATGTTAGGCAGAATGCCCAGAGGGGACTGGAACCCCTGCAGATTTTATTTTTTTTCTCCAGCCATCTGGAGTTTTTTTTTTTTTTTTTTCTGTCCACCCTGGCCATCGGACCTTACTCCTTTTCTATGTTAACTAATGTTGTCTTATTTTAATTTCTTATTTTGTAAAGCACTTTGAGCTACTTTTTGTATGAAAATGTGCTATATAAATAAAGGTTGAAGCACAGTAAGGGCTGTTCATACTCTGCTTTCCAATATAGATTGGCATTTCTGGTGGCCGTAAACAACAAGAAAATCAGTTCACGCAGAAACCGTATTGAGATCTGATTGCTTTAAGTGTTTCAGGTTTATTCACTTTGCCTCTCCTGAATCGCCTGAAATCGGCAGACTTCTTTTGGTGTAGCTTGCTAAACAAGCACTCAGTTCAACATATACAGCCCAAACTCCACTTTTGCTGACATGGAGAAGGTATGCAAAACCAAATCTGCATCTGTGGCCAATTCAAGACATGCGCTGTTCCAAAAACTCAGCAAAACGCTCCGCAACCAAAGTTTGTGCGTTGGCTGAAGCAGCGCGTGTACGCGCATCCTTTGCAATGAAAGAGCTTGCCATTAAAAGAGAACAAGCAAGAAAGGAGGCAGAAAGACTTGCACTGGAGGCAGCATAAAAGGCTGAAGCTGAAATATTAGTAGCTGTGACAAATCTACTAAATCGTGAGATTCGCAGCCACCGAAGCTCAACTTAAGGGAAGGATGGCGGAGTATGTAACACTTGACGCTGACGCCTCTCATCCTAACTCACCTACACGCAAGGAAATGGAAAAATCATCTGCAGCACAACAGGACATCATGATGAGAAGTCCTTCACGCATCTCAGGTGACCACCCATTTTCTACAATGGTGCAGGCAGGAGAGAGGAGTGAAGATGACCAAAGAGCGTCATCACACTCAACACATGAGGGAAGGATGGCAGAGTATGTACGGGAGCAGACGGTATGGCTCACTCTTGATGCTGTCACCTCTCAGCCTAACACACCTACATGCAAAGAAATGGAAACATCACCTGCTGCACAACAGGACGTCATGCTGAGGAGAACAGCCACCTTCACTTGAGAGAGAGGGTGACTTACAGCGGGCAGCCAACACCATTGGCTTCTATGATCAAGTCTGCACATAATGATGTGCTGAGGACAATTTTTGACTCCATGTTGCCACGGATCAGACTGTCTGCACTTCCTGGTGGTTTCACGGAGAATGATCTCTGTAAAACCCAATGGAGACAAGTGCAAGCCTTTCGCAAATGAATTCTGGACACGCTGGAGACGTTAATACCTTTCCACTTTGCAGAGCAGGCGCAAATGGGCTTATCAATCCAGAAATTTACAAATAGGAGACATTGTGTTGTTGAAGAAGAGTCCACTGTCACGCAATAAATGACCTATGGGATTTGTCACCTTGGTATTCCCTAGCAGTGATGGTACTGAACAAAAAATAGAAGTTAAGATTGCCTCTCAAGGCATCTCCAGAAACTCTATCAGGACTATCACAAAAATGTTTCTACTAGAAAATGGATAAGTTAACACAATGTTTGCCTCTATGTACTGTTTAGTGATATAATGTTATTATATCAGATGGCGAATGTTCTATCCCACATCTTGTTAGCTGTTATTTGTTGAGCTATGCTCCCCCTTCACCTTGTCATTTATTAACACACCAGTCAGTCACGTCCCACACTATAAAAGTCTATGAAACTCACGTAAAGCATGTAGATCCCATAATAAACATTTGAATACAAAACACCCCATGTGTGTCACGTAGGCACCCCTTTATCTCTTGTTTCAGTCACGTCCAAAACGTATTGTGATTAGAATACACAAAAGACATCATAAAGATTTGGGACAGCCACCTGTATATTGTTTTTCCCAGCTGCAAAAGTTTATGTTTTGAAGCACGATGTGCATAGAACAGAGTCCACAACAGAACTGGTTACAATAGCCCAAGATGGAGGCTTTAAAGGCCCATAGAGGAAACGATGTCAATCAAAATGGCCGGAACCACAAGTGACATCAGCAAAGGGGCCGGCTTCGGAGGTGCTGTCACCACAGGGGCCGGCATAGGAAGTGACCTCAGCACAGGGGCCGGCTCCGGAAGTGATGTCTTCTGAGGCGTCGGAACCTTGCAGGATTTCCCGGGAAAAATCTGTAGGGAACTGAGAAAGACAGTCAGCGCACTCCGCCACCCCCTTGGTCAGGTGTTTTATTACAATTATTACAATTTTATTACAATTATTCAGACCCTTATAGGTGACAGTATCTTATAGGGTATATTAACCAGTAGGTCTGGTTATTTGTGGTACGCAGCAATTTGAACCTCTGTCTATGCGTTTCTCTTTATCTTGATCCGATCGTGGATATCACTCGCCTTGTAAGTGTCTTTTAAAACTTTATTGTTTAATGTACACTGTCTGCTATGTATTGCTTTGTAATAATTCTTTATTGTCTTTGATTGTACACCTGTAAATGCCTGTATGTTTCTTTTGTATATATTTCAGTTTACAACAAGGTATGTCCAGTAAAAGCCTTCAAGAAAGCTCGCTCACCCCTTGTTGTATTTTATGTGGATTTGCCGAGTTGTTCGATCTCTCTGCGGCCGCGTTGCACGTACAGCGCAGAGTGAGGCAGAAAACATATTATAAGTTGTGTATGCACAGGTCAAGCCTGTTTATGTGTGTACACAAGCTTTATAACTGAGGCCTGTAGCCAGAAAGTGAACCCTGATCTTTGGAGCTGTTAAGCAGTAGTGCAAGTAGAAAGGAATTACAATTCTCTGACATAAGTTTAAATCCTAACATTGAGTGTACTTTATTGTTATCCACAACAGACATTGTTTACTTCAATTCGGACCTCCTTAAAATTACTGCACAAAGTACAACATGCCACATAGGATGACCTGTTAGTGGCAATTATTATGAGTAATACACAAATGTTAATATAGAGCACTGCTGTTTTTCAAAATTTATTAACAATTAATCTCATTATTTGTGACATTATTAAAAGCATTATACATAATCATAACATTTGACAAAATTAATTAAGTGGAAGTCTGGGTTGAGATCTGTCAAGTAAAACATATGGGACTAAAAGACTCCTTTTACCATAGAACAGAAGGAATTGAAAGCCGCAAGGCCTAAATTAGTGTAGCGCTTCTAATTCTAATAATACATTTCTTTGAAATTCTGTCAAAACAGTCCTGAGACCAAATTGTCAAGGTGCTTTTGTTGATTGGACTGTTTTTAAACTTTTTGTATATTTTACAGTTACATTCTTAAGAGAGATTGTTAAACAAGATCCCTCTTGTGTGGTAAGTTTGCCAAGCATTGCACTTGCCACTATACATTATTCTCTTTGAAACTAAACCTTTTTTTTCCACTATCTTAGTTGATTTTTAAAACCCAGTAGTAGATGTCAGAAAAGAATAATTTTAGGCAAATATAAATCATTCATGAAAGACGGTTCAGGGACTCAGAACTATGAAATTTGTCGATACTGAATTAGAAAGTAGATGCAGTGTCTAAAACATGTAAGTGTACAATACATAAGATATAAGCTAAGCTGTAAGATGTAAGCTAATAACAGCTTTTAAAATCTTTCAATAACATTTCAATTTAAATGTAAATTATTAATTGTCCAAACATAATGTAAGAAAATTGTCGTTGAGCATAGGTGTACATATTTGTGATTAGATTTTGTTCAGTGTGGTTAGATTCCTCCCTCATCAGGATTAATCCGGCTTAAAAAATTGTGTGGTATGGTATGAGGAGAAACACAAGGAGAGACAAAACAATGTGTTTTCAGTTGCTAAACCTACTATATTGTAGTGATGTATTGTACTATTAAATAAAATAATCAAAATAACCTTCAATATCATACCGTACACCATTATTCAGAGATTTATTGTTGTAAAGATGGGAATGCATATAAAGTAAAGAGTACGAGATACAAGAACGTATCCAGCTCTCAACATCTAGGAGCATATAAGCACATTTTTAGGTTCTTTTTTCTTTTCCTTTGGTTTGATTACTTTTTGGCACTCTCATCAATGTTTTGTTGTATGTACAGTAGGCTAGCCTTGCCAATAATATCAACGGAAACTATTTTGCATAAAATGTCCGCAGTGAACAGAGTTCAGTGTTTCTGCATCCAGTCTTTGATCTGTAGTCTTCTCAACTGTACATTTATAGTTTAAGAAAAAAAGAGGAAACATGTCTTGATAAAGAAAAAAATATAAGGATAATCTACTTTCAGACACTAGATAAAAAAACAAGAAAATTCTAAATTCTTGAAAAAAAATCCTGCATTTGAAATAAAAGAGAGAAAATTGCATTTTAGTCGTGAAAGAAAAAAAATAAAGAAATTATTAAAGTTAAAGTCTACAGAATAATAGTAGGTGATAAGGAATAGAAAATAACAGGAAAATAAGACACACATAATGTGTCCAAATGTGCTGTTTTGTGTTCAGGTGACTTGTTTAGGGAATTAGTTTTGGTTGTAACCTCAGATCTTCAACTTAGTCTAAGCTGTTTAATCAAAAAAAAAACAAAAACAGTACTTTTGGTAGAACACTGAGGAAGTGAAAACCTCACACCAGTCTAATGAACCCATATAGTAATAACGGAAAACCTTATGGTGTGACCAAGGAAATAATAATAATAATAATAATAATAATAATAATAATAATAATAATAATAATATATTTTATTTATACAAGGTGCCTTTCTGAGAACTCAAGGACACTGAACAAACAATAAATAAATAAATAAAAAGACACATTATAAACAACTTAAAACATCAGAAAAAAACAGATTATATAAAATTAAAACCAAACAAAGCCACTGTAATCATAAAGAAAAAGCCATTTTAGACAGATATGTTTTAAGTTTACTTTTAAAGGTTGAAAATGATTTGATATTTCTGAGCTCAGTAGGTAATGAATTCCAGAGCTTGGGAGCAGAACAGCTGAATGCTCTGCTTCCCATGGATCTAAGGTTACGGGAAGGAATAGCAACATGAAGAAGGTCAGCGGACATGGAGGGGCAAGGTAATGAATGGCCTTAAATGTTAATAGCAGAATTTTAAAATCAATTCGAAACTTAATCGGGAGCCAATGAAGCTGCTGCAAGACCGGAGTAATATGGTGAATAGATGAGGTTCGAGTAATGATGCGAGCTGCAGAATTCTGGACTAGCTGAAGCTTATGAAGAAATTTATTAGAGAGACCAAACAGGAGTGAATTGCAGTAGTCAAGATGAGAGGTAGAAGAATGCCAGTGGTATGGGGAGTGAGGGAGGGGCGGATGCGATTAATATTACGTACTGTAGGTGGAAATAAGCAGACCGGGTGACGTTATTAATGTGAGATTGGAAAGATAGAGTACTGTCAAGGATGGCACCCAGACTCTTAACCTGAGGTGATGGGGAAACAACGGAGTTATCAATCACAAGAGAAAGATTATTGGCTTTGGATAATGATGATTTTGAGCCAATGAGGAGAACCTCAGTTTTGTCACTGTTTAAGAAAATTTAAGAAATAGGTTAATTAGTCTAACTACTTTATATTTTGTATAGTATCTTAGTACCAACCTTGAAGAGACTACACTGGTAAAATAATCTGGTGCAAGCACATGGACAATATGTGTTGATAATACAATAAAATTAGTATCAGTGAGTTTGGTACAGAAGTTTCAAATTAAAGAGTGTAATTAGAGGTGCCACTGATTAAAATGCAAGAAAATAAAACATGAATTTATTTATTTGCATAATTTCGATGTGACCACAGATGGAGCTTCTGAAACAGAACAAGGTAGCAAATTCCTGAGAGTAGTAGTAACAAAGCTAAATGATTGTTCTCTAAGATTTACATTACATGTCTTTGGAAAACTGAGAATGCCAGCATCAGAGGATTGTTTTAAGTAATAGCAGTGTTTTTAAGATAACACATTGTCGTACAGGAAGTCAATGTGGTCAAACTAACTGAGCAGTGATGTGATTAATAGCATTATAAAGTTTTTGTAATAGTATATCCCAAATAAGAAAATATTTGAAAAATAAACTGTAGTAATACAGTACAAAATATTTGAATTATGATAGAATAGTGGTTTCCTCTGGGTGCTCCAGTTTCCTCCCACAGTCCAAAGACATGCAGGTTAGGTGTATTGGCGATTCTAAATTGTCCCTACTGTGTGCTTGGTGTGTGTGTGTGTGTGTGTGTGTGTGCACGCCCTGTGGTGGGCTGGCGCCCTGCCCGGGGTTTGTGTCCTGCCTTGTGCCATGTGTTGGCTGGGATTGGCTCCAGCAGACCCCAATGACCCTGTAGTTAGGATATGGCAGGTTGGATGATGGATGGGTGATAGAATAGTTCCAGCATCAAACAAGGAGAAGTCAAGTTGGGATCTTGCAACTACCTATATGTGGTAGAAAAACTTCTGCGCTGCTGCAGAAACATAACTTTCAGAGTGCTTTCAAGCACAACTACAAGTTTGCAAGGGCCGGGATCTAGAAAAAAAAAGTTAAGAAAACAAGATGAGCTGGAGAAATCTAATTCAGTTTTGTTGGCATTCAGCAAAAGCGAATTATTGATGTTGTCAGTCAGTTTGTTGATACTAAGATGAATCAAGGAGTTAAGGAGTTAAATATAAAGTTGCACACCTAAATATGATTCAAACATCTGATTGTGATGCCAAATCAAGTACTCAGGTAACAGCATGTACAGTAGTTATTTACAAAAATAGACTGAGTAGCAATCCTTGAAGTACACATCAGGCGAAAGAGGCTGCAGAGAGTTTAGCCTGATGTATTTAGAATGGAATTAAGGGAGTGCACCCAGGAGTTATTGGTATGGTAAACAGTATCAAAGATAACACGAATATCAAACATTTGCAGCAGTGCAGAAAGATCTAACATAAACAGTAAAGATAATATTGCATACATATATACAAACAGTATATATGGACAACAGTAATGTTGGGTGGATGTTTTAGATGCCGAGTTATTGAATACAAACTACAGCACCTGTTACTTTATAACCTGCAGTATGAAGTCAAAATCAGATGACTTGCTGTGATGGTGATATCTTTTTTCTTGGCTTGCATTGCAGTTTCTTTTTACAAGATGAAGTAAAGACCTATAAGACAAATTAAGCACATGCACACCTATACATATGCCAATTGTTTGCAGAGGAGTGTCTGTCTGTAGCAATATGGTATATTATGTAGAATAGTACATTTTCTATGAATAAAAATAATATCTTTTTGTGTTTAAGTAGCATGTGTTGTCAGTTTCTTCATAAGTACGATTATAATGAAAGGAGGTACAAAAGAGATGGTAGAGTGAGAAAAAATTATTCTACTGAATTGTAATATTTTGCATAACATACAAAGCCAATACTTTATACTACATTTTCTACATCAAACTCATCTTTAAAGAAAACAATTCTAACCTACATCTTTCACACTTTTTTGAACCCACATACTGTAAATGAGTCATATGTCTGTCTAGAGCTGGAGTGCATTTCAGCAGCATTGAGCACAAATCACAGGTACTAATCACTTGGCACGAACATCCAAATAATGTCATTTTTTTTTAATTGATCCGCTGTGCTTTGTAATTATCCATGGTCCACACTGGTGACTTTGGACGTATGCACAAGCTCATGCCAAAGGTAATGTTAAGTTACTGTCAGCACTGATTAAGCAAATGCAACAATATTCACTAGAAGGTCACCATTCAGTTAAAAAAGTGCATATATTTATTTTTTTGTGAATCTACAAGTATGTATTTTTTATACAAAAGAGTATAGTTTTCTCATTAAAAATGATTAATGGATGGGCATAACAGTCCCATTGATGATTGGATGGGTGCCCTGAAGTCCTCCCACAATAATGGGCCAGATTATCATAATCTCAATGAATGACACATTTTGCTTTAATATCTATTGTAATTGCAAATTATCCATTAATTTTCCATCCATCCATTATCCAACCCGCTATATCCTAACTACAAGGTCACCAGGGTCTGCTGGAGCCAATCCCAGCCAACACAGGGTTCAAGGCAGGAAACAAACCCTGGGCAGGGCGCCAGCCCACCATAGGGTGCACACACACACACCAAGCACACACTAGGGACAATTTAGAATCGCCAATGCACCTAACCTGCATGTCTTTGCACTATGGGAGGAAACCGGAGCACCCGGAGGAAACCCATGCAGACACGGGGAGAACATGCAAACTCCACACAGGGAGGACCAGGGAAGCGAACCCAGGTCTCCTTACTGCGAGGCAGCAGCACTACCCACTGCGCCACTGTGCCACCCCCATTAATTTTCACCAAACTTAATTCAGGGATGGCGAGACACCTGATGGTGGCAGCACTGGGTATAAGGCTGAAGCAAACATAAAGAGAAAGTCAGTCTATCACAGCGATCAATCTTGGACATGCCATCAAAATTACTACTACTTCTACTACTATTTCAAGTACTACTTTAATAACAAGACTCCAAATAATTTTTAAGCCCCCCAGCCTGTTGCTAAAGTCAGAAATGCTTTAAAAAACATTGTGTTTGGAAACTGCACTGTGCCTGGCCAATATGTTGCATTTAAGGGAAAACTGCTGTGGCGTTAACATAAAAATTATGAAACATTTAATACTCTGGAACATTTACATTCTTATTTCTGTTAAAATATTGCAAATCATTATTTCTACCTGAGTCTAGGACTAGCAATTCACTTGGTATATGTTTATCAGTGGCGTGTGGTCAGTGTGTGAAAAACCCATTGGTAACTGAACACTAAAATCTTCCGGCAGAAGTCTGAATGTAATTTCTTTTAAGCCTGACTCTGTCTCCCCTTGGCCCCTGTGCACTCTTGATGAAAGCTGGAAACTGAAGTCATCTCAGTAGAATGGCCAACGGATCATCACAATAAAAGGCTTGTTTATTAAACAACTAAATACTGCAACATTGCATTGTAACAGCAAGTAACAAGACTGATGATTTCACTGTCCCATTTTTAAGGATGGCAGGTAAACAGGTACAGACTGTAAACAAGATGTGTATAGCTTATTATCACTTTATCATTCATCGCTGTTATCCTCTTCATGATCACTGAGTGATGTCCTATACAGGCACGCACTAACACTTACATTGGGGTTCCTTTTAATTTTGTTTCCTAAGAAAGTCTTTGCTATCTTACCCCAACCCTCCTGAATTAAAAGAATATGCTGTCAGTCCTTGCTGCCACTCAAACATTTTGCTCCACCCACTCTGTGAAGCACTCACAGACACCTTTCAGTTCCAGGCCTTCCTGAAACTAGTTCTCTGCATATTGCTATAAAGCTTTTTTCACCATCTATGTAGTTGGCACTGAGCAATTTATAACATTATGTAAGGCAACATACCAGTTTCCATTGTATTTTTACCCCAAAATATGTAGGTGTTTTCAACAATTAAAAATATTTTTGTGGATGACTTTGTGGACGTCTGATGATGGGGGCACTTTCAGTTTGGAGGCCCTCGACTCATGGGGGTTGTGGCTGCGTGCCCTAAGTCAGTGTATTCAGTCAATGAACTGTACAGTATGTGCTTGGAGATTTGGAGACGTCCAATTCCACTTCACTACCCTGCTGCCCTGTCCTCAGTTTGATAATAGTGGATTATTTTTTTTGCAAGCAACAAACAAAGCTTGTTGAATTTTTGCGACTTTGTTAACCATTTAAAAAAATGCATTTACCAGTAGAATAAATTCAGAAACTGGAGTGAAATTAATATACTTGTATGGTACTAAAGTTGGTTTGTACTACATTAATAAGTTCTGGATGAAGGACTGTAGTTCTGTGCCTTCATTATATTTGCTAGAATTACATTGCAAGTTGCACCACAATCTAACTGAAATCCATAGCTTTTTGTCAACCTACATTATTACATAGACAACCAGGCTGGAATCAGGGTTACTTCACACCATGTTATTGCTCCACACCCCCCCCCACCCCCCCCCACCCACAATGCAGCATGTCCCATATTTTTCGTTGGTCCTTGTAATTTTACAAACAGTCTCAAAGTGGTTATTTTTCCTACATAGTTCACACTTTTAACCAAAAGCCAAGCACTTTTCATTCTTTTGCTCATGCTTCCTTTCACACTATCACGTACTTTGTAATGCCCACCTCAGCAAGGGGTAAATCATTATGTTGTCTGTTAGGCTTTTTCTCTGAATTTACAATCTTAATCTTCGTTATTTATTTATCTGGTTTAGTACAATGCTATATACTGTATACCATTCCGTTCTTTCTTAAACTCTGTGAAGTGCCTTGAGCATGGGAAAGGCGCTATATAAATAAAATGTATTATCATTATTATTATTAATTACCTCACTGCAAAGTTACACTACGCCTGTAATATTGCACAACCTGAACCACTTCATGAACAATTTGCACTATCTGCGCTATATGTACATATATATTGTACATATGCTTTTATATTGTATATTTTTCATTTTTTATTGTATTTTTGTTATCATTTTATAGGAAAATAAATTTATGGAGGAGTTGCATATTGAATCTTATTGTACCATACAATAACAATAAAGGAATTCAATTCAGTTCAATAGAAAAGAGACACAATGTTTGCCAGTCAGATCTTAGATGACCTGAGCATTAATAAAATGTAACTTCTTACAGTTAACAAAATAAGCTTAATTCTTGCTAAAAGTGGTTCAATTATGAACAGCAGGCAAGCTTGGCTGAGATATTCATGACCTGTCAGCCACTTCCCGGAGAAGTAAAAACAGGTAGCTGATATAAATTGACAAAAAATCAAAAATGTTATTCTATGCAAATACATAGCATTGGTCTTCTTAATGGAACTAAAATACAGTCTGTGTATAATATTCATTGTTTTTAAGATGTAATATATTTGTCACTTCAACACAAATTATAATAACACCTCAGTGATATGAATTATTAAACATGTGAGCCTTCGTTCAGCAGGTTTGGCTGCATTTCCCTGCTTGATTAAGAGTGTCCTCATTTCCCAGTTTTTCTGAAAACTTTCATATGCATTGGTCAGAACTGCTGTAAATATACACATGTTCCCCCATCATATCTTCTTTTATATATCCCAACATCTTCACGGGAAGTTGTATATAAATGTTACAAGCCTCTTTTAGTGCCTACGCAAACTTTATTAATAAGGCCCCAGAAGATCAGCAATTACAGAAATACTCAAACAAACCTGTCTGGTACCAACAATCATGCCACGATCAAAATCACTGAGATCACATTTTTTTGATTGGCCGATTAGATAATTACATGGGAAAGCAGGTGCACATGTGTTTCTAATAATGTGCTAAGTGAGTATATGTGTTCAGCTCTGTGCTCCAGTCGGCATTAATTATTGTCAATTTACCAACAACCCAAAGGATCACAATTTACTAAAGATATGAAACCAATGTAGGACATATTTTAGGGCAGAGAGGCTCCTGTCTAGTGGTTCTGTACATGATAACTACCTTCATTAACGTATACAACATTCAATCTATGGAAGACTTTAAGGATTGTGACATTTAGAGATCTCTACATTGATAATGTATTTATATCTTTTGGACTAGTAAGTTCCAAGTTTAATCTTCCAACTTCCAAGTTTAATCTTTTTCTTCTGTATTCAAATGAGAAACTTCAATTTAAAAAACCTGCTGAGTTTCTCTCATTGTTTACCTATATCTATTGCTGAGGTGATACTGGCTAGTATGGGTGAAAATTCACAAAGCATATCCAAAATCCATAAAAACAATTTTTGTTTCTCCAGGTGGTGTTTTTTCCTTTTGCATTACAAAGATATACTTGTTAGGTTGTCTGGTGACTCATTCTGGACTCGTACCCTCCTTGGAATAGTTAATGGCTCCTCCACTTCATGTAATGAACTAAAAGAATATGTGCATCAGAAAATGAATGTTGTTTTCAGAAAATATTTTCTTTCAATGATAAAAGCACACATCCATAAACAGATGCAATTCTTCTTTTTATAATCAGAACACACATCAGCCAACAGAAGGCTACATTCAGAACCTTTATTTTAATCAAATTATCTTTTTCCTCTTTCATATTTCATCAAATAAATAGTGACATCTGTCCATATTTTAATGCTTCTGTTCAAATGTGAAATATTGAATTATGCTTACAGCAAAAGCATTTCCTTCATTTATTGTAAAGTGTGCAATATCACTTTACTCCCCTGACATTCTTAATTTAATCAGTCTGAGAGCTTTTCAAATCCACTTTGGTTTCCTCATAAATCTATCAAAATGTAGCCAGTGTATATTACTATCAAACTAACTGCACCATAACTTTGTCTTCTCCAGGACAAATATTTTTGATTATAGTTGATTATAGGTTATACATATTTAAACACAGGTTTAATAATAAAAAAAACGAATAACTTAATTCCTTGTCAATTAACACAATGTATTTGAAATACCAAAGGTAAAGGAGCACTTCATTTTTTTATACTGTTATTTTTCGAGGAGACACATAAAAAGCTTTGGAGCTACTTTAACCATCTTTTCCTATTGTTTTTTCAAATGGCTAATTATTTCTTTTCTTTTTTCACACATCCTTTTAGGAGTTAACTCCACTGAAGCAGTCTGAAAGATGTCCTTAGAAAATGACCAGTGGCATAGTGACTATTAAATGTAAATTGGTGTAATGAATCTTTAAGCTTGCTTTGTCTTTCTGGCAAATGTTACTGTATTAGCATATGTAATCCAGAACTGTTGCTGCAGTACAAAATTTTTAATGAAAGTTACACATGTGGACTGATACCACTAGAACAGAGCTTGGAAAAAAATAGCACTGTGAAACAATGCAGCTATTGTCAAATAAATTACCAGAAAAGAGCAGATTGTAGCATCAATGCTCTAGTAATGAGCGAGGGAAGCATTCAAGACTTTAGTTTAATATGCTGTGTCTTGTGGCCTGTGTTTGTTGGTGTACTCCACTCCAAAATAATACATTTTTTATATGTTACATTCCTCACGTGTTTTATAATGTTGACTGAGACAAAATTATAATCTCTTGTTTTCATGGAGAATGAAGATAAAAGAAAGTTTATAATATAACACAAGCCAATAGTGACCAATGCTGTACAATGGTAAATAAAATGACCAACGTCAAAGGAAAAAAGAAAAAAAAAATCTCATGTTGCATAATTCACTTGTCAGCTATCCAGTCATTTGCTCAAAACATACCAAACATGTACAATTTTTGCTAAAATATTTTTATATAATTGCTCCCGGAAAAATCAGCATACATCAAAAACAGGAAACATGATTGACATGGGATTGAGCTTTTGAATTCATGATCTGCCTGTTTCTCTGAGTCAATGTCTTGTATTAAAGCATAAACATTTTTATATTCATTCTCCACAGAAACATGAGATTCCAAATTTTTCTTCAGTCGTTACTATAAAACTCATGGGGTATGTAACATACAACAAAGTATCCGTTTTAGGGAGGAGGATTTCTTTAATGTACTACTTTTGTTATGATGAGTTTTGAGAAACACTTATATATTAATGATTGATCTATCTATCTATCTATCTATCTAAAATTTATATTGTAGCGACCTGGGGTCGAGTCTTGAAGTTTTTTTTAAGCCGAACTCTGCCGTGCACCTCTTCCAAGCTGTTGGCTAGCGGATTGCCAGCGTTAAGCACGCAGCTGCATCCGACTCTTTAGATAACGAGCACTCGTGCCCCATACACCGCACGACTCCGAGTGACTCGCAAGCATTGCTGAGATAAATCTTAGCCAATACACCGCTCTGTCCTGTTATATCTCTTTATTATCGGAGATATTCATCAAACAAAGCTTAACTCATTTGCTTAGTCATTGCCAAGGTCACTAACAAAGCCATATTTCTTATCGATGGTAACTATTTACATTTACACAACCCCAGACGGCGATAACCCAACCCACCCCACCGGTTGAGCACAAACACTTACAACACTTATAACAGGAAAGACAATTACGTACTTAGTTAATTTTTGACACAACAATAAGCTTTTACATAAATTACCCATAAATTCCCCACAAACTATTTACATAAATTACCCATAAGGCGTCACTCCGCCAGCGCTTGCTGCCGGGTCGTTACA
>JANRMT010027041.1:66299030-66310581 GCA_026402145.1 Polypterus bichir lapradei
TACCCATAAGGCGTCACTCCGCCAGCGCTTGCTGCCGGGTCGTTACAATATGGTATCTGAATGTTTGGCCTTTGAAGACTTTTTTGAGTTGTTTTTCTAAGTGTTATTTTGCATTATGCTTTTTGGAGTCATTACATTATTTTTTTTAATTAATCTTCCAATTTGTGCTTGTTTTAATTAAGTTTCAAAGTATTTTACACCTTTTCTGTTGCCTTTTTGTTATTTCTGGGACACCACCATTTTAAGTTTGTGTTGTCATGACATGACATAAGTTTATATGGAGTGCATTCCCAAAATGGATATTATAAACATGTTTTAAAAAACGTCACATTTCATTCTTTGTCATCCAATGTTGTGGATAAAAACTAAAGGAAAGTATTATGCATGTTTGTTATTTAGCGCTGTTTAGATGTCTGAGTTTCATGACTTTACATTTTTTAATTAAGAGCATGATTTTGGGTTTCGATTTTTGACAAACGGTAGGTCAGGCTTTTTGGATACAGATTTTTTGGTTTGTGTTGATGGTTCCTCTCCTTAGGTCTCATTTATAAAAAATGTGTGGATTTGAGCATGAAAATATGTGTATGCCAAAAAACAGGAAAATGTGTACATTAAAAAAATTCCAACTTATAAAACTTTACACACAATTTACCTTTATAAATCACGTTCATCTTGCAAATGTGCATACATAAATGTGCCTTGAACACTGCTCGGTTTCCACCCTGAAGCAAGCATATATGTAATATGTTAATATACCTCATATATATGCAAATGCAATTCTACAGATTTTGATTGGCTGGTAAAGCAGCTGACCGCATGACAGAATGAGGCACTACCTCATTGCATCTGTTGTGTTACCACAGCATTGAAGCGTAGGGTTGGGGAAAGGTGTAAGGTGTCAGCATCTAAGCAGATAGCCACTATCATCTGGCACATGTAATGACATGAATCCTCTTGCAATTAATAGTATAGGCCATTTGATAAACTGTGGGTTCAGCCAGTTACCTTATTAACAAGCCAGCCTTTATGTACAGATGAATCATAAGCAAATCTTTTTCCATTGCTTCTTTGCCTCAAAATAAATGAGTCATGGATTGACCCAGGACAACAAGCCATGTCATTTGTCAGTCTCATATTGACATGGAAGATGACTTGTGTGTTAATTGAATGTCACTTCTCATGGTTAACAAAAGTGACATTCTATCTAGGTGCCCTTAATACTATGAGTGGTGTCATTTGCCTTGATTACTTTAGGAAAATTAAGGAGCTGAATTGACTTATAAGCCAGCCATCATCATGGGTTAAAAAAAAAATCCTGCCAGTTCCTAGAAACTCATTCTCTCAAATATGGCCATTTGCGTAGTTTTCAAAGAGCACCAAGAAAGAAATATCATGTCTAACAATTAGGCTATGAATAGACTTTAAGGCATATTTATAGTTTTGTGTATGCAGGGAGTGAATAATGCCTGTGTTTTTACTGCAGTTTGGTTTCTAATCCTGAAAAGAGATGAAAAGTAGGTTATATATACTGGTGCAAAAAAAAAATGTTGTTCAAATGCAAATTCACAGCATTGGCCTCTTACAATGGAACTTAAATAAGGTTTATACATCATTTTCATCACTTTAATATGTTTGTCTTGTCAATGCATATGATAATAATGGCTTAATGATATTAATTGTTATACTTGTGGGTCATCATTTAGCTGGTTTTGGCTGCATTGCCCAAATTGATCAAGTGTGTCATCATATCCTAATTTCTTTAAAATGTTGCATCTTGATGGGACAGAGTCGAGTTTTCTTTTATGAATCCTGACTTTCACGTGAAAAGTTACACATGCACATTTCAAGCCTGTTTTTGTGCATATGCAAGTTTAATAAATCTAACCCCTGGTTACCTTCATCATCTTTTCACGTTTCCCAGTGCAAGGCATAACAAAGATGGAGTTTACAATGTTTTGATCATTAAAAACTTCATTCTAAATAATCTTATACTTTAGAAGCAGATTCATTTGTAAATCCATGAGCAAAACAATCTGCTGAGATCTGAGGCATACATACAAAGGAAAAGGAATTCAGCCTGTGTTTACCCTCATGTATGACAGAATGTCCCCATTCTGCTTTTATTTGTCATCTGGTGATTCTTCCTTTCTCAGATTCCTCCTTGTAATAACTTGAGGCTGTTCTTCTCTAGCCATTCATTTCAGTCTTATACTTTATACTTTATGTGGGTCAGTACTTTTTCTTCATTCCAGTACCCACAACTAATATTGGATGTTGCAGTACTACTAAGAAAATACATTTAATATTATGAACAGCTTCTGCAACAATACTTAAATAGATTGTTGACCTTTATATTAATGTATTACTAGATTTACCTTAATGGTAGTCTTTTTTGGTGTGTTTCATTGTTACAATTTACCATATATACCTGTACAAATGTGCCACTTACCAGCTTTAAAGCCCTTTCAAAAAAATATTTAGCCATGTTAGAAAAATAGATATAAAACATATTAAATATATATATATATATGTATATTTGGAAGATTTTCACTTCTGTAGCTATTGCATCGTTTCAAACAAATAATTACCTTTGCATTTTCATTACTAAATCAACATTAAACAGGTCTACTGCTTGTGCCAGGAGTCATGCGGTTTAAACCATACAACTAAATTTGTTTGCTTTATCATGTCATAATGTTACTAAAAGTCAACTTAAATAAGTAGCACATTTATTACTGCATATCAGAGTGGAAAAGAAAATACTGGAGAGAAAAAAGTTTGTAATGAGCTCCATCAACTGAATCATGTTTTTATATAGATCATCTACACACCACAAGCCTAGTTTGCAAATGTTTGCTTTGTATAAATTTATATATCTGAGTAAATGCAAATTACTCATTCCAGTAAATATTTACTATTTTATTTCAAAACCAAACATAGGAGGAGTTAACTATTCCAAAACACTGAAACAAATGGACAGGTTTAATTTTCTATAGGACTGTGCAGTTTTATCTCCACTGATTGAAAATATTAAACATTATATGGAAGTACTTAACACGGCCAGTTACAATTACTGTTCTAGATTAATAAAATATTAACAGTGCATACTTTTATTTATAGCAATAGCTAACTTGTATCTGTTCGGCAGAATTACATGTAATTGTGCTAATAATTAGTTTATTGCTGTTTAATTCTGAACTAGTATGATTGCAGACTAAGTGGTAATATTTAATGTCTAAAATTGCAGGAACACAACTATCACTCCTTGGTTATGCAATTTCAGTAAATGACAAAAATATTTAACTACACATTTCTAAAATGCAACCTAGAAATCTGTGCTTATGACTAATTTCCAGTGAGATATTTTAAAACAATTATTTAAAAAAACACTTTTATTTTCTGACAATGCCCTTAATTCCTTTGTGGCAGCCATTGTAAGACATTTATTAAAGAAACAACATTTAGAACTTAACATTCTTATGAATTAATGTATGTACCAATTTTATATTTACAATTTCTTACTAATGTACAACTTGAAAATTAGACATGTTTAGAAAATACACTCATGGTATAACATTCAGGTGCGTTGGAGGGCTATGGAGACACTGTAGCTCTCAATAGACTGCTAGTCCATCACAAGGACGACTCACTCACACACACACAAACACACACATAAAGAATAAAACTTTTGTAGTTAGTTCCTTCATGTCTTGAGCATGTATAGCTGTTTCAATTTCCATTAAAGGGTACTTGCAAAGCTATTCATTTATGACAAATATTAGGGAATAACAGAAGTGAAAGGCAAACTTTATTGTAACAAGTGACCATTATACGTAGATAGTAAATTATAGGATCACCAGAGTTTAAAAATCCAAACCAGGACACTTGTGTAGCATGTAGGCCCATGCCAAAAGTCAATCCTCATTTGTTTAACGCCTGCTTTATCATATCATCATCAGAGAGGGATCATGGCAGTAAAAACACTTTCTCAAATTAACACTTGGGATTTCAGACAGTGCAAACAGGTAAATGGCATCTCTGTCAGTTTTTTTTTTTGACTGCTTCTTGTCGCTCACTATTCAAATTTAACACAAGTTCTTAATGAAGTTTTCCCAATGAAGTGTGCTGGTTGTGTTGTGCCCTTTGGAGTTCAGTATGCACAGTACTAAATACATTGAGAGGATGCATGTATCAGCAGACCATTGTTTTATTAGATGGAGGCGCATGTTAAAACTGGGACATTTTGATATTCTTCAGTTATTTATCTAGAAGGGTAAGCTGAAAACGGTGCTGTTTGCTGTCACCTGGATATCCGGTCACTCTGGTAAATTATAGTGTTATAATATAGTAAAATAGAGAATCATTATAAACTACAGATAATGGAGCTGTGAGGTTGGTTTATCCCATCCATTATCCAACCTGCTATATCCTAACTACGACAACAACAACATTTATTTATATAGCACATTTTCATACAAAAAAAATGTAACTCAAGATGCTTAACAAAATGAAGAAATAGAAAAATAGAAGACACAATAAAAAAAAATAAGTCAACATTCATTAACATAAAATAACTAAGGTCCGATGGCCAGGGTGGACAGAAAAAACAAAAAAAATCTGCAGGGATTCCAGACCAAGAGACCGCCCAGTCCCCTCTGGGCAAAACTACAGGGTCACGGGGGTCTGCCGGAGCCTATCCCAGCCAACACAGGGCGCAAGGCAGGAAACAAACCCAGGGTAGGGCGCCAGCCCACCGCAGGGTTGGTTTATTGCAAGGTAAATAATAATTAAATGTTTATTTGCTCAGTGCACAATGGCTAACACACCACGGAGTAATTCATTCATATCTAGATAACCTTTCGTTTTCCATGCTTGCATTTTATACTTTTAAAATCATATAACTGTTAAGACTGAAAGCATCCAGAGTACTGAAATGCTGATGCAATACTTCTCTTCTGTTTGAGCTCAAGTCACTGGGAAGACTTCTTAAACCAGAAACGACTTGCTGATGTAAAGGTTTCCCAGCGCGTGCCCATCTCGACTTGCTGATGCAGGATTGTTGTACCGCACACATGCAGGCAGCCATTCAGAGCAGCTTCCTACCTGCTGGATATTTATTGACTTGTAATGGTTCTCTCTTTGCCATCAGCAGCGGCTTTCAGAGCTGAAAAACAGGAAAGAATACAAAATATACTAGTTGGTCAGCCTAAGTACAGTCAAGGTAAAACAGAAACAGTGAACTAATTTGTAGATGAAGTTGCACAAAATTTTTCTCTGTTTTAACATACACAAGCTTGCAGATTTGCCAATGCTTTTCAATGGGAGATTTTGGAACTTTAAAAATGTGTGCAGCGTGATTCCAAGATATCTCAATGAGAAATTCCTTGGAGAATGTGCCACATTTCAACAATATTGGTCCACAATTTAGCAGACAGAAAGACATGGGCTATTGCAATAGGTGCTTTGCACGTAATATGTGAACGCACCTAAAAAACTGAATATTAACAAAAAAAAACTTTTTCCTGGATACAGCACAGATGAATATTTTTGTCATATTTTAAAATAAAACTATATTATCCTCTAATATTTTTAAACATCCACCTTCTAAGCTGGAGCCCATCCTAGCAAGCATCACACACAATGTAGGAAGAACTGGCGCTAGGCCATCATAAAGTGCATACATACACACACACACACATAAATACACACTATGGACAATTTAGCAATTCTAATTCACTTAACCTGTATGTCTTTGGACTGTGTGAGGAAACCCACACAAGTACAGGGAGAAAATGCAAATTCTAAGCAGGGAGAACTTAGGACACTAACCCTATTCTACTTACTGCAAGGCAGCAGCATTACTACTGAGCCACCACACCATCATTTTAAAATATAAATACTGGAATTTTTAGTTTCTAAAACTTTGCCATCATTTTGTTTGTAGCTGTCTTATTTCTATTTCATGTGAAGGAAGTTGAATATTGTAATCTGTAGAGGTGTTAATAGCTGATGATGGAGGCAGTCATAGTCAGTTGTTGACCAAGTTTATAAGAGAGTCAGAAGTGGTAATATACATTTGTGATATATTTTTTTATTTATTTTGGATTTTCAAAGGAGAAAAAATATCATTTTTTTTCGTAGTATCAAATGCTAGCAGTGTTACAGCATGTGAAGCATGTGGCATTGTTTAAAAACATTCTTCTTGTTTTTTTCTACATTTTTAAATGCTGACCATTAATTGCTTGTATGGATAAGTATCCACTTACATCAACTAAGCATGTAAAGTGTTTTCTTTTACTGGAAATATTTCTTTCCATTTATCACACACAATTTAAAAATGTATATTATTTTTAATAACAATAATATTTAATAAACATAATAGATATATGAGGGGTGTTCAAAAAGTTTCCGCACTTTTATATTTTTGTTGGAAACGGTGAAGGCAGAAGGAGTAGTAATTGGTCATGTCTGAGAGTGTTATGTGACTGGGAAAATTGCTTCATAAACAGGTGACTATGTAGAAAAGTGAGTAAATTTGTTTTTGAAATTCTTAATAAATAGAGTTTAAAAAAAGTACGGAAACTTTTTGAATGCCCTTCGTATTTTTTTAGATATTACATTGTCAGTATAATCTTTGTATACCTCAGCTAAAAGTACCTCACCACAAACACTTTAATGATCTATTTGTCAGTATTTAGGGAAACCACAACATTCCTGGCACTTAAGTTGAAGTTGAAGACACATTATTTTAGCATAGCATACTTTTTTCTAGAGCTGCAGCTGAAGCTGTTCATATTGCTTTTTAATAATTTTAACAATTATTTTGGCCATTACTAAGTCTCATTATTCTTTTTAAGTAATTTTACAAGGATGTTTAATGAGCCTCATAAGGCAGAGCAGTGATTTCCTAATTTTTTTATCAAAACTAGCCTTACTGGTTGTTTTTGTTTATGTTTTTACTAATCATAAAACACTGGTAGAACAAAAAATTGATTTCAATTTCCAGAATTTTTTTAATTGGTATTTAAATTGTAGCATTAATTGAAAAAGTTAATTCATATGTTTATTATTATTTATTTATTTATTTATTTATTTATTTATTTATTTAGAAGATGTTTCTGTCCAAGGTGATTTACAAATGATAAAAAGATGCAAGCATCAAAAGCAAAGGAGAAGAAGATTTTTTAAAAAAAAATGATCAAACGAGAGTAGCACTACTGCTATATCATTATATCTGCAGCTAAACTAAGAAAAAAAAACTTCTTATCAATACAACAGCAGCTATCCTGTAGAAGAGAAACTGAGCAGTTCCAATGTATTTAATGAAAAGGTGAATTTTTCAAAAAAGGCAAAACATGAGTAAATTGGCTACAGTTTTGAGAAGACAAAGGTGATCATTCCACAACTGACTCTAATGTTACTTTCTACTATCCAGCCAGATTACAATATCCAGACCTGCTTTGACCTGAAGGTGCTAGATATCGAGCCTTTTAATTGTCTATGGCTGTTTACTGACATGTTGTTTCATTAGTTCATTTAGAAGAATAGTTTGAAATTATTGACTTTAAAACTAATATTAAAACAGATACCTTCTTTATAACATTGGAGTATTTATTAAGATGCCTAAGTACAGTAGAATACAATAGGGCATCCACCATGACTGGGCGGCAAGTTAGCGTTTGTAAATATAACTGGTATGAATGAAACTGAATGCTAAGAGGGTCCGGCAGCTTTTTTAGAAACATATCCAAGGAGTTCTGCAATTCAGGAAGCAACAGTCACATGGCGACAGTCTCGCAGCTTTTTGATTGGCCTGTGAATGCGCAGAAGGGTGATGTGATCATATTGTGTGACCATTTAACATGTAATTGCATTTGCCTAACTTGGACCCCAGTTGTCCCCTTCATTTCATAAATGCTGTTGAAATTTCACAGCTGCACTGCCCCACTCATTTAAGTTTAAATGTAATGTTCTTATATTTAGGCTATGGCAGTTACAATCAACTTTCTGATTTTTTTTCCTCATTGGCAATATTTTATACCAAATAAATTTTAATTTTACTGGAAGATGAATGTCAGGCAGTATTTGGAATTTGAGTAAAGAAATTAGTAACTTGATGGTGGCTGAAGGAAATGGTTTCTTTTTAATAAGACAATTTTCAGCTTCTGCTTTATCTTGTTATATAATACCCTACCATGGCTGTTCGTTTGTCTTTCCAGGATTTTAAATCACCTGTCGCTTGCAAACCGTTTTACCTATTGACCTGATATTTGGTACACATTGTCAGAGATGGCTGGGGTGGCGACCTGGCCGGGATGCGCAGGAGGACCGGAGGAGGGCTTGCGCCTTCCCCAGACCATGTGGGGGCGACTACCCTGGTACCTTTGGGGGCCACGGGAACAGAGCTTTGAAGCTCCACCCTGTAGGGGCCCGTGGTCACCGCCAGGGGGCGCCCCTATGCCTTTGGAGCCCAGGACCTCAGCACTTCCTCCACACCTGGAAGTGCTGGGGGGAGGAAGACTGGGGACACCCGGAGTGCTTCTGGGTATGCAGCCATCACTTCCGCCACACTGGGGAGTGCCGGTGGAAGATTGCTGGGAAGCACCTGGAGCACATCCGGGTGGCTATAAAAGGGGCCGCCTCCCTTCATATAATGGCTGGAGTCAGGTGAGGAGTGGACTAGAGCTGGAGAAGAGAGAAGGAGGCGGTCTGAAGCAAGGCATTGGTGTTGTGGCCAGGACTTTGGGGACTTGTGGGGTTTATGGTGCACTTTAGTGAATTGTAAATATGGAGCACTTGAATAAACAGGTTGTGGGTGACATGAACGTGTCTGTCTTTCTGTGTCCGGGCCAGCCTCCACAACATATACTACGTGAAATCTACTATCCGCTGTCGGGTGATGATTACCATTACTCTTTTGATTTTTATTTTATTTTATTGTAGAACTCTCGGCAGCGCGCAGCAGGGAGGCCATGCGGCGCATGCGTACGTGCATTGTTCTCATTCCCTACTACCTTCACACTCACTTTCCCTACCTCTTCATATCTTTAATCATTCTTGAGGCAGATTGAAGACTTAAGTACCAGCTTAAGTGAAAAATTAAGAAAAACTTATTAAGTAATTGCAACACAAAAACTAACTTAATCAGTTTTAACGTGAAAAGATGCCAACAAAAGAAGAGAAACAGCGGGATGCTAGGGTGGAGTAAAGAAGAGCTGCTCACTAAGCAGCAAGCGCATCAACCTCTGAGCAAAGGAATGCTAAACGTACAGAGAAAGAGGATGAAAACTAGGAATGCTCAGTGTCAAGTGTATTCACTGCACGTTATCATGCAGTACACCGTTACTGGTTTATATCATAAATGGTGTGTAAGTCAAAAAGACTTTTTATCTTAATTATATAACACGGTTAAAAGAAAATTCAATTATATATAGTACAGCGCTATTATATACAAAACAAGAGCACAAACACCCATTTTATACAATGCCAATCCATAATATACATTTCAGAAAAATACAGTATAAACCTTGAACTTGCACTGTACTTAAAATAAATTAGAGCACAAACATGTCATTAAAGTACTTTCATTTTTTTAAGCCATGGCAGCATTTCTCAGTCTGGATCCTCTCAGGGTTTCTAAACCAGAATCCTTCATTAAAACATGTGTTTTCTACTTAGCTATATAAAGTTGTATGAAATAAAATGGGATTTGCTGTATTAAGTTAAAATACTTCCATTCAGAATGTACAGGTAAATCAAAAATGTGTTCAAAAACAATACTTTTAGGCATCAGTTCAGTTCAAAAGCCTTTTAATTTAATTTTCAGAAAATTTTTTTTACATATTTGCTCTGCGCAGATTGCAATATGCAAATCACTTAATATATAAAAATAAAATACAATTATAATCACATTATGCACGTGAAATGTTAGATATACAGTATAACAAAGGCAATACATTTAAGCAGATAAACAATGCCCAGACATCATACACAACTGTCCTCAACTTAGTGAGCTTTTGTGCCACTAAAAATCTAAATTTACATTTTAACATGGCTACATAATCTATAGCTGGCTGGCAACATTACCAGCTACAGCTGTTGTGAAAAAGCTGTAGCTGAGTAGGTGGAGAGACGTGTCCTTACGATCAGTCTTGTAAAGCCAGCTTTAGTCCCTACCATTTAGGACATTAAGCAATGTTGCAAAAATGAGAGACTAATATCCTAAGGAGCTGCAATATATATTGAAGCAGAGCTTTCACTTGCTAGATGCTTTCGTTCTGAAAATATTTACAGAACTTAGCTTTATTAAAACATCAAAGAAACCTTGGAAGGGATATTTCAGACCCAATGCTGTAGCACCAACTGAGACAGCATAATGGGGGCACAGTAAACCACCTGCTTCCTCCCTTGCAGCACCAGCAGCCAGAATGCAATAAACAAGACAGCATACAGGGGCTTAGAGGAGTAGCCAAGTTTTATTCCCTTGGAGAGCTGAGCAGCTGAACATAGAGTTTGCTGAATAGCAATGTTAGTGCAAAACAAATCGTGCCAAATTTATATGAAAGCAGAATGGTCTTTATATACTGTATGAGCTAATTACACATCATGCCGGTGTGTTTAGGTAAACATCTGAACTAACATCCAAACAATGTTTATGACTGATGACAAATGAAGTTTGCAAATCAAACTGTCTAAATAAGATCATGTAACCATATACAGTACTGTAAATAATGGTATATTATGCAAAGAAGTTATAAAATACACAAAATAACATTAAGGAAACATTTGTATAAAATGTGAAATTACTCTGTATTCCTTGATATCTTTCAAATTTGTTCGGCATAATTATATGGTGTTGTTTGGGCATGCCACTTCTATCGTGTCCTTCTCATCTCATCCATCCACACATCAGATATCATGCATGTGAGTCAGTGGAATATCTTCCAGGCTATCTTTAGGTATGTAATACCACACCAAAATGAGAGGGGTCACTGTTGCTAACCATGTCACCTGCTCTGCCTCTTCTGAGAGAATTTCTATAAATCTGTGCTTCCCCATAGAGAAGCATCTGACTCTGACCAGGGCTAACTGCGGAGATGAAGCTCCAAGAGAAAGAAGAACTCGCTCAGATGAGTGGCTGTTACGTTAAGAGAAAGTCAACCACCTGTATTTTCTGTTTGCAATACCATTGTGCATTATTTTATTTTGCTGTATAAAAGAAAATACGGGACAACCCAGTTTTTGTCCCAACATTTCATTACTATTCGACCACACAGGTCTGTAATTTTTTTTTTTAATTTCCCTTCATATACTACAGATGAAATTATATTTTTGTAGCATATGCAAAGTTTGAAAGGACTGTGACCATCTCTAAATTTTGACTTCAGAATACAATTTGATTTATTTTTGAGTGATGATCACATCTGCCTTGACTTGAAGTGAAACTTGGTACAATTATCAGCATTATTAATGGCCAGAAGTCTATTGATAATTGGGAAAAGTCCATCCAGATATATATATATATATATATATATATATATATATATATATA
>JANRMT010027041.1:66310981-66329868 GCA_026402145.1 Polypterus bichir lapradei
CAGGACAAATAAAGAAAACAAAACACATCTGACCACAATATGGCAATTTTAATACATGTTTTCTGACTGAGTGTGATTATATGTGTGTGTGCCTTATAATGGATGCCTTCCATGATGAAATCAGGTTTGATACGGGTATGCCATGATTGTGAACTGGAATAAAAAAAGGTTTGATAAAACATAGATCAATTGATGACTAATCCATTCAACATCTGAGAAAGGCATATATCACACTCATGTAATTTTAGTAAAAGAATTTACAATGCCAATATCTGCATTTAATTTAATCCCAATCAATAAATCTTGACTGTATTTAAATCTTTTCTGAATTTGCATAACAGTATTTGTAGTAAATTACATGTATCATTTTGATGTGACACTAGAGCACTCAGAGGCGAGATTGCACCTAGAATGTATGAGGCTATTCAGCCTTGCTTAATAAAAAAATAAACCGCTTATGAAACTACCACCTTAAAAAGACAAATACATTTACACAAAACAACATTTCCTGCCAAAGAAAACTTATGCTTGTGATGAAGTGTGGTCAATGAAAGGTACAGTATATAAAAAGTTGGGAATTAAATTGTGCGATATTTGTTGTTTCACTACTACTGACTTGCATGGCATTTACAATGTACTAATTTGTTCTAGGAAATAAATTTCAAATGATACTAATTTATCTGGCAAAAAGCATAAAAGAAGAGTATTATCTTTCACTTACAAAACCTTTTTAAGTCAACATCACCTACTGTTAAATGTCTTTTTTCAATGTAAATGACCTTTAAACTGACGTTTTGTCCAGAGTTTGTACCTGACACATGGCCAATATTGTCAGAATGTGCATTGACCCTAAACTGAATTAATTTGGGTCAGAAAATTAGATAGATCAATGGATAGATAAATGTATATTTTTCATTTAAAATTGTTGTGGCCAAAATATATTTTTAAGAGAACTGCTTTTGCATCACTGCAATTATACTTTGCATTATAAATATGACCTAGTGGTTTGGACTAGCAATTTTAAAAGCACATGTATTGCATTAAGTAAACATAAAAGGAAACTTGAGGTGCTGGAAGATATTGGTTTCCTAGTCCACAGAAAAGGGCTCCACAAATTGAAGAACGTACTCTAAGCCAGGGTGAGATGCTGTCTGGTATCGAAACTGACCTGCACGCAGCAGGTATAAGACAGGAATGTGCAATTACCTGGTCAATTTAGACTCCACAGGGAAAGAAAGAAATCCCTTGTCTCAAGCGTATTGAATAATGTGTCCTTGGTGTTATTGGGAATTTAGAATTAATGGCAAATGCACTCTTGCTTATCCACTTCCTGAGACACTTGAACATAATATGGAATCATGTATGTACATGTTAAGACTGATGGCACATCCAGACATCAACAATTAATACAGGCTCAAGAAAATACTGGCAATTACACCCATCACTTGGAATGACTTTATCATTTTAGAAAATTATCTAGCCTAATGTAATGTGGGCTAGAGTGTCATTGAGAACATAACTACTGTATATACAGTATAACTGTAAGCTGTAAATGGTTGCTCAAAGTAAATTATGATTGCTGTAGCTTCATCCTACCCATTCTTTTCAACAACATGTGCCACTACCATCTCACTCCAACCAGTCTATTAATACCTTTTCACAACAGAAAGAATATTAAAAGCGGAATTTCTTTAGTGCATCTAAATGGTTAAAATGTGAATGAGTGCATTTGTGTCCTGTGATGGACTGACATCCCAGGAAAATGTCCACATCTAAACTTTCTGGATACAATTAAAATACATGAGAAAGATACGTGCAGTAACAAACATTTTATTGAACAGACCACCAGTGACCATTATTACCACCAATGATGCTGTAAAATTATATACATTTTCAAATACTATAAGGTATTTTTGTATATTAATAGTAATTTAATAAATGACAGTTAAAGTATATTAAAATTTTGCCTCTAATATATCTGTTAAATTGTCAGATTTATGTGTAGTATAGCATTCACATTGTAAATTACAGTGACTAAGTATAATCACCAATATCTTTTCAGAGAAAAAATATTTACAGTATTTATGATGAAATTATTCATTTTCTAAAACTGCTATATCCTGAGCAGGGTCACAGGGAAGCTGGAGCCAATCAAAGTAGACATTGAGCCCAAGGCAGGAACAGTACCTGCAGGGTGAGCACACAAATACACACACACACACCACCACCCACACACTATGGATGATTTAACATCACTAATCCACCTAACCTGCACTTCTTTGGACAATGGAAGAAAACCACATGGATGCAGGGAGATCATGCCAACTCCATGTAGGGAGGAACAAGAATATTAACTCCGGCCTCCTTGTTGCGAGGAAGAAGTGCTACCACTGAGCCACTGTGCTGCCCTGATGACATCATACTAAAGTCTATTATAATAGCTCATTTTTATATCACAGAACTCTAACTCTGTGTGATCCAAGCATTTCTAATATGGCCTGACACTTTACATGGAGCTACTGCACGCTGTTTTATGTGATTACTCCAAGTCTGCAGCTGATAGACCTTCTACTTGGTTTTAAAAATAGGGCCTTCCAGAAATGTGGAATAAATATTCATTGAGATAATGATTGCTGCTGGAATTATTTAATCACCTCTTGAAATAGCAGAACAATAGAGATGCAGAATCAGGATCTGTGGTCAGAAAAGTGTCATATCATAGCAAGCAATATTTGTTCTATCTATCTATTTGTTCTCAGTGACAAACTTATAGAAAACATTAAAAAAAGGTGTGAAAGAAGCCACATTTCTGTCTTGTACCTGATACATATGAGATTATTTTGTCAAAGATGACCTGTAACTTGATCATTAACTTTTAGATATTCGCTCTTTTAACATTTAGAACTCTCTGGGTTTCACAACAAAAATGTAATGTCACTAATTGCAACATCAAATAGTTGTTAGTATGTAGTCAACTAATAAGAGACAAGCACATATTTTTGTGCTGTACACACTTTTTCCTATTAACAGTAAACTCATTTACTAGCACCATTTCAGATTCAGTATCACTTGAATTCCTTTAATATAGGGGACGCTACAGTCCTTTGGATGTCTTAAAAAACTTTTTTGAGTTCAAAACCTCTTACCCAGGAGGTAGCACCAGAGTTGGGATATGTCCCATTTGATGGTGAAGGCTTTCCTCACCATTGTATCGTACCTTGTTTCTCTATCCATCATTTTCTTGTTTAGATACAGATACAATACTGGGTACTTTTCTCCATTGGGCTCCATAGGGTTACAAAGCTGGTCTCCATCATGACAATAAATGGAGAAGAAAAGTTACATGAAAACTGCATGAGAATCATTGTTAGAGTCTGATTCATGACATGAAATGCTACAGAAGAACACTACTGTACAGTGTTAGGGTCTCTTCCATATCTACTCTGTTTAAGGGGTAGTCCTATTGGAAAAACAGAGTTACACACCTCTAATAGACCCTCATTAACCTGAGTAAGACTCCAGTGGTTTATGACATTAACTTTTGACATCTGCTGTTTAACTTCCCTTGTCCTAGCACATACCCCAGATACTTTGCCTCAGCTAATCTGAAATAACAATTTTAGGTCTGATGTGGAGTTAACCATCCTTTAAAGTTGTAAACAACACATGCCACCAAGTGCTGGATGAGTTGATAATATCATCAATGGAAGCTGACACTATAAGCATTGTGAGACTTTAATGGTCTGCCCATCTGGTGCTGGAAAGTGGTCTAAGCCCTGCAGTAGCCTAAAGGGAAAGACATAGTGCTGTCATTGTCCACCAGTGTGCTAAACACAGATTTCCATTTGTCTGACTCAGTCAAAGATATCTGCCAATACCCCTTTGTCATGTCTGTTGTATATAAGAAGCCTGCTTGGCTTAGTGTCTCATAAGATCATCAACCTCTTGCATTATGCAATCATCAAATCTAGAAACTTAAGTGAATTGCCTGAAATCATCACAAAGTACCACCTACTAAAAGACTAATTACTGTAGTTGCCATCTTTGGTATAACTACTCAATTTTGCGGACTCTATCTGTATAGTGAAGTGGCTTGTCCACAATGTCAATGTCACTATGTACAATTCCAATACTTCAGCTACCACATTAGTGTTTTAATCACCTCAAAAATACACAATACTCTTTGTACTGTTTCCCTGCCAGTTCAGCTATTGTCACAATTCATCTCCTGGTTTTCTATCCAGTTTTGGGGCTAATTCTGAGACAATCCCAAGAACCACTTCATGGGTAATTCGTGTAGCCTTTCACTTGGAATTATTTTAGTTTCTTTTTCGAGAAGAGGAAAAAAAATTAAAGGTGAAATGAAATATTTGTGAAAATATTCTTATTTACAAAGAAATTAAAAGAAGCAGTTGAACCATACTAGGTCATAGGCACAAATGAAGAAAATAACTGACAACAAGAGGCTAGATATATCATGAACTGTTAAACAGGAAAGATTCAAAATTCAGTAAACTTAATTAGGAGCAACTTCCAGCCTCATGTACTAAAAGACTACTTTGAGGAATAAATCACAAAGAGCAGAAACTGACCAAAACCACAAGCCAGTTGTAACATGGGTGCCATTACGTTAATTGCTGTGCCTTGCACTCAAGCAACACATGGTCTTGTAACAATGTTTCCCCAAAAGGGGACAGATGACATTACTGAGAAGACAGCAAAAAATAAATAAAAATTAATGAACAAAAAACAATCACTTAAATCCTGATACCACGGGAGCCTTCTTGTAACACCAGATCTCCTTGCATTTCTGAGCTCACATATAAATTTAAGGGGCCCTGACCTCTGCTCTTACTCATACAAAGTGTACACCCACTGTATACCATTTGGGTACCCAGTGCCCCACCTGATGATTGGGAAGACTTTACTAGGCTTTCATTTAACCCCTATAACAGTGCTTCTCAGTTCAGTAAACTTCTAGGAGAGCTGCAAGATGACAGAAAATAAATTTTAAAAATTCATCAGAATAGTAAAGTTGCTAAAAATAAAGCTACTGAAGGTGTGTCGAACTTAAAGACGCTGAGATGAATATAATCCTGGGATTGTGTTCATCAATATTCAAAACAATTTACATATGGTCCACAGTGACTACGTTTTCTCAAAGACCCACTTTAAAAATGTGCTTCATGTATTGATTGTATCAATATATAGTTTAGCAGGATTACAGTTACACCTGCCATTAAAATGTGCTTCCAGTGTTGCATCATACCACATGGAGACTGGATAGACGCCTCTCATGCTATATAGCAATTCGGGGTTTAGTGGTCTTTGCAACTCAGTACAACATAGCTACTAACCTGTAGTTAGAATGGAAATGTGATCCTCTAAAAAAACCTAAAAGAAAAAGTGAATAGAATGTGACATATCTCAGTGTCATAACAAACTTTAATGTTTTAGCCTGATTGCAGAGATTTGACATTCTCATGAAGGAGAAGGTAAGTCAACTTTCCACACGCTGCCACCGCCATTCCTATTACTTTATTATTTTCTGGCCACCTTTACACAGTTTACCTGACTGCTTTCATGCACTGCTATTGTCTTTTCTGCTGACTTGATTGTTGTGTGAGGAGAGAAAATGTATTTGCATTTTCACTAGTGGTAAAAGTGGCTACTGATGGAGACGGTGCAGTGCTGAATGCAGAGGATAATGTAAGTAGTAAGTAATGATAAGTAGCTTCTGAAAACAAATCTCTGCAGCATCTAATTCTGTATTTTTAAAATTACTTTTGTTTTTTTTTATTCTATTTTCATAAATACTCATCGTTTTATGGTTAATTTAAAAAGTATTTCTTAAGCCAAGGAGACGGCAGCTTTTGTTGTTACCAAAAGTATCTGCAGTGACAAATTATGTATTTTGATCGTTACTAGTAAAAGGCACACGTAAAAATAACTTGTATTTGATAAATACATCAATCTACTTTTGAAATGGCCTATTCATTTTGTTTTATGCTTTAAAAACACAGGCAGTGTAATAGCACTAGCATAAAATATGCACTAATAGCACTAGCAATTAATAAATAACAAAAACAAGAACCTTTCCCAAGACTGCAGCACAATAAGTAGGGAGACCCTCACATAATCTTGGAGGAATAAAGGTTGAAAAGCACTGGCCTATAACCTCCCTAATACCTCAGTGTCCTCTTCATCTGGCCCACTCATTGAAACCAAATTGCACATTTGTGGTGATTTTTCAATTATTTTTTGCTTTTTTTAATTTCTATTTATTTTTTTAGCAGGGTTTCTGTAAGATTTTACATTGTATGAATGTGACAGTTGCAGGACCATGTTAGGAGGAGCTACATTATCTGGGCACTACAGCTAGAAGAGGGCTATGTGCTACACTGTTTAGCCACTCCAAGTGAATCCCACAGTGTTTTCACAGTTCTTTTTTACAAGACTATATAGCATCATTTAATAAAAGTAAATAAAAATGAAAACAGAACACTTCTTGTAAGACGCACTTGTGTGTGAGAATTGAAAGACTTTGAATTGCATCTATAAGATACCTTATGAGTACCTCGGATTTGGTAGTTGACGGTTTAACAGGTTCTAGCCGCATGTGGGATCTCTGCAACTGAGAGCCAGGGCATTGCAGCAAACAATAATTAATTAAAACACTAGATAGAAAAGAGCGGCACTGACACAGTGTTGGAAACTGAATACTGGAAAATGTGTAGCAGTGCCTAGAGAACACGTGCAGCGTGTCAATCCTCCACATCGTGTACATTTAAAAAAAAAAAGACTAATAATCTTAAGGCTGTGATTGTGTTACACAGATGAGTAAGAAACTAAATTCATTATCTTAGGTGGGTTAGAATTGATTAAGTCTGCAATCTGCTCTGCTTGGTTGATCTAACTATTTTGTGTTGTAAATGCAGTAATAATTTATCAGGGGCACATTTGAATCTGAGTCACACTAATAGCTCTTGGAAAACTAGAGCATTTTTTTTTAAGTTAAACTAATGTAATGTATTTGCAGTATTTTTACTTTGTGATATCCAAAGCATTTGAACCCCTGCATGGACCTCATCCCTGGGCAGCTACTAGTTCATGAACCAAGAGTGAGTCAGGAACACAGACACCTTTTGAGGTGCAAAAACAAAAGCACGTTCACATAAAAACAATAATGAAAAATCAGGGTCATGCAATTATAACATCACATTCTAATTAGCAATACCAAACAAAAAGAAATGCAAAAGGGAAAGAAAAAGACTGTTGACAAGGATCTACAAGACTGCACCTTTCAAGAGTTCTGCAGTGAATAAAGCAATAAAAATTAAAATAAATGTTCTTCCAAAAAGAAAGTCCAGAAAGCTATTTTAATTGTAAAATTAAAATAGAAAAACAGCGATTAGATAAGCAAATTGGCACACAGTTCACCGCCCCAGTGATCACCTCCACTCCAAACAATAACTTGGAGGGTTATTCTCAAGTACCTTTCACTGTCCTCACTGCTACTCAAATAATCAGCGGCATCAACACAGGCCTTCTAATACCCCCATGGGGTTTCTTTGTAAAATCCCCTTAGACCCTCCTGGGAGTTTCCCCAATCATCAAACACATCGTAACGTGCTCTAAGCCAGGAGGAAACTACTATAACTATTAAATATTTGGTGCATACATGCATGCCAACATGTGTGCAAAGTTCCCCTGTCCACTTACTAGTTGCTTTCTAAGCTACACTTGGGCCCCTTCTCAACATGCGTGTGTCAACAACTTATCCATGCTCACAGCTCTATAGCAATAGACCACCATCAGTACGACAGGCTTTTTATATCCGAAGGAACGCACAAACTCGTATGCCTGTGAACAGCATGCACGCTCTGTACCAGCCTTTGCTACAGCACTTCTGACTGCCACTATGGTGTTGCAAAAAGTGAAAAGCGCAACTCCCAGCACCAACCCTGTTTCTTCAGTTAAGTGCACCTTTAACTATTTGTAAAAATATAAATAATTACAAATTGTAAACTTTATTAAAAACAGCTAATCATGTGATATTGTCTATCACATCTTTCAGAACTGATTTAAAAGGGAATATAACATTATGCACTATATACAGTATCTTCCTGCGCAACAACATTTATTTATATAGCACATTTTCATACAAAAAGTAGCTCAAAGTGCTTTACATAATGAAGAATAGAAAAATAAAAGACACAGTAAGAAAATAAAATAAGTCAACATAGATTAACATTAATTAAAAAATTAATATAGAATAGGATGTAGCACAGTGGTGCAGTGGTTCATGAACACCTTAAAGCTCCTGGGTTTCATTTACAGATTATCGCTGTCTCTAAGAAGGGATTTGTTATTCTGTAGGCACTCTAGTTGACTCCCATGCCCCAAAGTCCTTAAGTTTAGGTTATTTGGCTTCACTAACCAGGCTTGGTATAAGTGAATGTAGGTATGTGCCTTACCAAACTTGACTCTCGCACAAGATGAAATTGAGATGGACTCTGGGTCACTCCATCCTTCCAAAGGATGTATGGACTGGCTCAGCATCAAACTGAATTATCAGTGATTGAGTGGGTGGGAGTCAAATGCCATAACGTAAATTTAAAAAAAAAAAAAAAGGAAACTAATAATAGGTTAATAATAAAAATTGTTTTCACATATTAGGAAACATTTGGATTTAAAGATTGTGTTACTTCATTGAAATGATTTGGTATAAAATATTAGTTTTTTAAGGTTAGAGCCTTCAAATTTGAAAAAGACTGAATATTACTTATAGTAATCTTAATATCTTTGCGTATTTCTTTAACTAATTTTCAGACTATTTCAGTTGCTTTTTTATTCAAGGGAAAAATGTATTTATTTACAGGAAATTGTTTCACAGCTCACAAGCTTCATGCTTGCATCCCATTAGGGTGTCTTGGATCACTGCTTAAGAAACACCACTGCGGGAGTCTGCAGATTCTCATTATTAGCCAACATGCCGGAAGCAAATTCTGAAACAATCTAATCGGCATTCATTGCTATTTTGTAGATCTTGAAGATGGACTTATCCCTGTTTCAAGTTAACTAGTGTATAACTTGCTGCATGTTTACCTTTGACATCTGGGCTTTCCTGTTCTTGTCCTGAGGGTCCTACTTTGTTTTTATTCCCTTACAGCCCATAATCATTGACTAATTACTGAATTAATGGAACACCTTAATTATTTCCATGTCTACTACTAATTAAGATGCAATTAATCAATATTCAAGCGCAGTGAGCATTGTGCATGCTGTGTCAGCAGGTTGCTTTTCTGCTTCACAGCTCTTAGGTCCCAGGTTCAAATGTACCTTCTATGTAGGGTTTGCACATGGGTTTCCTCTTACAGACCAAAATAATTTTTTCAGGTTAATTAGTAATGTTGAATTGCTCCAGTGAGAACATGTGTGTGCCCTGTGATGGACTGGCATACTGTTCAGGGTTAGGTCCTCCAGACTATTGCTCTTGAGATAGGCTTGGCACCTTGTGACACTATATAAATGCAGTTGATGGGAAAACAGATGGAAGCTTTGCTGTGATTTGCTTTTTAAGGAAATGTAGCAGTTTCTAAATTTCTAGTGCACTTGAATGTATTCATTTTTGATTTCTGTAAATTATATCTGTAATTCGTTAATTGTCTTTATTGAATTGATTTTATACACATGAATAAATACTGAGGAGAGGTTATTGAACTGCCATTGTTGTTTGAATGTTTTCTCATCAGAGTTTCACTGCTTTCAGTTAGTTTTTATATAGAAATTAAAAATTAAGAGCATAAGCAAGGATCCAGACATGCACATCACTGTTGTTAGAATAACAAACAAAACTCCAGGCAAAATTTACTTATAATAATCATAATGTGACAATTTTACGTTAGCTGACTGTTTCCAGGGTTTAAATCTATAAAATACATCAGCTGTAAGTTATGCCTCTGTCCTTTTTCTGAAACTGTTTTAAACATGAACCCAGACACAACTTCACAAACACAAGTCCCAGTACAATAAAAAAGATTTATTTCTAAAAATACCTTACAAAAGGCTTTGACGGTAGTATAAACACAACACAATTGTTGTCCTCTTTTTCTTTCTCCTTTGACTCACTCAGGTAAGCTTTGTCCCTCTTCCACCTGACTCCAATTCACCTGGATGTGGTTGAGCAGCTTCTTTTATCATGGACTCTGGAATACTTCTGGTGCTAGGGCAAAGCCCATTGGAAGCACTCCAGGTCAATCGGAAGCTCATACAGTAGGGAGCATAAGTCCCTGCAGCACCCCCTTGCAGCGCACAAAGACCCCAGCAGGGCTGCCCCACTGGACTAAAGATCTAGCAGGTCAGGTTGAAATGGATCTGTCTGTTACCTTGGTCCCATTCCCTTAACCATCCAGGATGGCAGCCCATGTGTGCTGTCCTTCACACTGGATTCTGAGGAGCCAGACCCTGTCATTAAAACACTGGGAGCAATGTTTGAATGAAACTCAGATTGGGCACACATCTACAATACTGCATTAGCCTGGAAAAGGTGGGGTACTGATGATACAAAATTATTCAAAGATGATTTAATACTGATAATTAATATTGGTTAAATCAGCACAAAAAGTGTTCACTGATTTGTTGAAAAAATGCGTCGCTTTAAGTAACAGCCAATCTTTATTTAGGTTTAGAGTACAACATCAAGATAGATTCCTGACAAACTGGACCTACAAAATTAGCTACTGACCAGAAATGTAGTTCAGATTTTTTCTTTTTACAAATACTAATATCCATGACCTGCTTAATCCATGAACTACTACAAACACAGCAATCAGCACAACGTAGGAACGAAATGTGAACACAAATAGTGTTAACTATCAAAATGCAATTTCAGCCCATTTGAAATTATTTGTGCTGGTGCTTTGCAAATTTCAAAAAAGATGGAAGATTAATTAAATTTTTTGCTGACATGAAGAATGGCTTTTCATTATAATGCAACATACCCTGCTTTGTGCGTGTAATGTTTGAAAAAGGTTCTGATGCTGTGATTCTGTTCTGCTAAAGGCAGAATCCAATATGTTCTCCATGTGTATTACAGCTATTACACATTTGTTGTGGTGGTTGGCTCATACAGTACTAATAGTCTGCGTCTGGGGAGAAATGTTGGGTCTGGTGATAAATTAATATAAAAATAACTGATTCCATATTTTTGATTTTTGGCAATAGGTTATTTCTCTTTTTCCATTAATTTTCACTCTGACATACTTGTAGCACTGTAAATTAGTAGGGTATTTCCATTATACTGTATTCACATAATTCACATGTGTGGTATAATTTCTCTTATCAACGCCTACTCCTTGAAACATCTTCTAGTACACCTCTTAGGGACTAATTTAAAGGGGACACTGTGAGAGGATTTGGATATCATACATTGTTTTTTCCTTTGTATTCTCAGTTAGGGAACCCAGACAAAGAACAGTGACCCAACAAAGGGCACGATCCTAGTTCCTGTCACCCCCAGTTCTAGTCTTTAAATTCCCCTTGTTCACTGACCACTAATGAAGGTGAACTGTTATTGACGGACTTATTTAACACATTTTTTATCCCCTGAATTCTCCATCTTGCTAAAGGCAATTAAACAAGGTATTCTCTTGGAACTCCACCTCTCTGATTTGTTTTACAGCAAGTTAGTTACGGTATAAAAAAGGAATGCTAATCTTTCATCTGCTTATGCTACATGAACATTGTGTTAAAAATCAACTGTAATAAATACAGGCACCAAAATTATTAAACATCATTTTCATAATTTCTCTTAATGTGCATTTCGTATTACACAAATGATCCCCTCAAACTCAGCAGAGTTTTGGAAGCTGTCCTGATTGTGCTGGCATTCAAAACCTGTTCTGGAAAAAACAGTGCATATCAGTGTGACCTGTCGTGAGAATACTAGCACAGACAGCACAGTTACCGTTACAAAAAGCAAGCATGCTAACACTCAGTACTCAAAATGCCATAACCTTTACTACAGAGGACTGGATAACCCCTTACAACAGTGACTGTCCTATTAGATTGTTTATTATGTGTGTTATGTCTTTGCCTAAGACATTGCTGGGCAAGTACATCTTGTTTTATATGACATGTTAATAAAAAGTTTGGATAAAAGTCACTGTATGCGTCTTTTTTCTCTGGTTTTGAGGGTTTAATTTCCATATAAGATGTCATAAGTCTCATTTTGATGGTAATGTATCATGTTTTTGGTCTATAATAAGTACTGAATAAAAACCTCATTTCGCAACTGGTTTTCTAAAATGTTATCATGATGACAATTAAATTACCACACAGAACATTCTAAGTTACATTTTGGTGTTGGGGTGTTAGGCATGCTCACATAAATCCATAATAAAGCATAATTACTTAAGCATGGTTACCTTTCTAATGAGTTTCCAAGGAAAAAAAAAATTGCAACTTGGATGTTTTTCTAGTTGACATTATTTTGAACATGTTAATAGGAATTGATTTCAAACGGACAGGATGTTACAATCCCTAGTGTTTCTGCACCATAATTGTCTTCCGAAGGGGTTGTTTAGAGATGGCCACTATGCCACGTTGCCAGCACGAGGACACATCGTCAGTTGTTCACCTCTACATCAATTGGGTGCTTCAGCCTTTTATCACAAGACACCCTCCGGTGAGGCAAGCCCACCACAGGCTGATCAGACCTGGGTGTGTGTCTCATTTTAAGCTGGTCACCTCGGCAGTCCAAGCAGCATCTTTCCTTTTCAGCCAAAGCCAGAGGCTGCTTCTTTCAGTGGTTTTGGCCAGTTCTTTGATTGCTTTTCCATGGGCCTGTCCACTGACACCTACTTCCCTGAGGAACTTTGCTGTGGAACTGGCAACAAAGCCCCTGCACCCCACTTCTACTAGGCATACTTTCACCTTCCATCTTCTGTCCTCTGCTTCTGCTTTAAGGTTGGAGTAATGCAGCTTCTTACATTCATGAGCTTTGTTGACCGCATCCTCCCACAGGACTGTTAGCTCAATGACATAGGCATATTTACTGGATTTGGACCAGAAAACCAGATCTGGTTGTAGGGTGGTTGTTACAATCTCCAATGGGAAAATGAGTCTCTGACATAGGTCCACTGATATTTCCCAATCCCTCTCTGCATTCAGTGGTCCTGATTCTTGAGGTGAGGGGTTAATCCTTGGTTTTTCCCCTTCCAGGATGAATGATGGAAGTTTTCGGGGCACTACCTAGTTGTTGAGATGTATGGCATTAATGGATACTTGCTTGCACTCTAGTGCGGATGCCAAGCACTTTAATTTTGATTGTGTCACAAGGTGTATCTGCTTTGTGTTAGACTGGTTTTGCATCTGACTCAGATGTGTTTTAGGATTGCTGGAGCTGTACACAAAGGACAAGCCAGATCCTCTCCCAGCCAGATATGTAAATTTATTGGAAAGGGCAGGACATCATATGTGGCCTTGATGATAAAACTCAGCCTAACTGCCTCCATACTCCACAGTTCATTCCATGTGAGTTTCCTCTTTTCAATAACCTACCACCTCATCCAGCGGCCTTGTCTCCCTTGACCTTTGGCTTTGGATCACCTGACTGCTTCTTCCTGTTGGTGCACCTCCTAATACCATGTCCCGACATTGATTCGTTGTTGTCTTCTGCCAGGTCCTCTGCCTTGTTGGACATGGCCTACAATATCTTGGTGCCAGACGAAAGATTTAGCATCCAGCACATCTGCAGTTGGAGTCAATTTCTTCCCTGGGTAGGTGCAATTCCTCTCACCACCGGAACCTGGGACTCTGTGAAGGACATTTCCAGATTAGCCATGGCACATTTGAATTCCTCCTAGGCTAGAGATTGACAATGAGAAGGTTCCATTCCTATAGATTCTGATGATGCTGAGATACCTTGGTAGTCCAAGCTGTTTCCTCACATGTGAGTTCATCAGCCTCACCAGTCACTTGGCTTGCGATAGTGTGACTTTGTACATGGTTATTGGCCACATGCCAGGGAATCAACCCAAACTGAAAGTACCACAGCAGCTTAATCTTCCCTGGTAGAGCAGTGTTGTTAATTTGCTTGAGGCCATTGACTGTATCTTGCCTGAGTTATTCCAGTTGTTTGGTGTCTTTAAGGTCTGCATTACACCATCTTCCAAGGCTCTTGATGGGCTTCTCCAGAATTGTTGGAATTGGTTCATTATTGATATAGATAATATAGGTTGGGCTAAATGGCCATTTCTCATTAAAACATCTTTGTCATGGTTTTCCTACAAGGTTAGAAAGTGAACCAGACCATTCACCAAAGTGACCTCTGAGGCTCAGGTGAAATACTGAGAATAAATCCTTGCTAACAATGTGTGAGATATGAAGAGTTGGGGAAGAAACCATCATTTAGAATTATACTTGCATAACAGACAGCACTGTTGCACTGACTCCATCTTACAAATCTGTTAGTAGTTTGGACTTTGGAGAGTTCTTATAGAGCAGTGTTCCCCAAATGTTTTTTTAAATGCCACTGTGTTCTGCGAATTTAACATGATTGTCTGAGCAGGGGAAGTGGGGTAGTCCCCATTGGTGAATCAAATGCAATCATCAAAAAGGGTTTGAGGTAGGTGCCCACGTGATCACCAAAGCATCAGAGTGTAGGATGAATCAAGCATGACCATCAATGTTTTTCCTTCTTGGTGTACCAAGCACAATCATCACAGAGGGTTTGGAGAAGTTGTCTAAGATCGGCTGCAATCTACCTGCAATGCTGACACTGTGAATCAGGCACGATTGTCAGAGTGTTTTTTTGTCTGGGGTTGGCTATGGTCCAACTGCAATGCTGCCATAGCCCACAGGTTGAGAAAGACTGTTATAGAGCTTAGGCATGGAACAAGACACATAGCAAATCAGGCCTACACTGATTGTGCCAACAGTCATTAAAAAATCTCTTGTAATGACTCTCTGCAGCTTCATATAAAAGTTTCACTAAAGATGTTGGCAAAAGACATTTGACAATCGAAGATGATGCCAAGCTGGGAACAAAATGTTTAAAGATTCTGTGTTCTACACTGCCAAAAGCTACATTTCCAGGTGAAGAAGTCAATTTAATCGCTGACAGAGAGCCAGGCTGCACCCTTGTTACAGAGCCTCAGGTGACAGAGAAGGAGGAAAGGAGGAATATGACAGCATGGAGTCAGAGAGGCAGTGATCCTCATGTAGGCCAGAAGAGCCAAGACTGGCAAAACCAAGTCTACAAACAACTGTAATAAAGAAGTGCAGTGGGCATCAAGACAGAAGATGCCCCTGCCAGAAGTGGAAGCAGAGAGCAAATCATATGTTGTGACGACATTACCTTCAGGGAGTAAACTCATGGGTGTGCCAGTCTCAGAAGTACATATTAGCAAGCTGCAACAAATAAAACCAGGTTGACGGTGTCAGAGAGATGTTTTGATGGTGATTCAAGATGATGACTAAACTTCAGGGAAAGCTCAAATTTTAGAAAAGTCATGCAATACTGCTTCGTACAGAACAAATACTGAAGTTTCATGAAAAAAAAATTGTCTAAATGTTCTAGGTGCAAAGACTTCTTGACGGCTGGTAATCATGATGGGGAACAGTAACAGAGACATACTGTATTATTAGAAGCCTGGCAGCTGCATATGTTACATCATGTAGATTTGGGAGATTACAGGAAATACAAGGTGCGGAATGGTTTCATTGTCTGACAGCTGCTGATCTCTCACCATAACTGTTTATAATAGATTCCTCTTTCTATCGGTGCTTTCCCACTACAGGAACTTGGGCCAATTATAGTTCCTGGTAGGTAGTTACTGGTACTTTTTTTAGCTTCTTCTCTTGGGTATGTACTTTTCATTCAACCAGGAACTATTATGGGTGGGGGTCAGGCGATGAATTGTGCTGATTGGTTGACCACAAGCACTGACTCCATCTTACAAATCTGTTAGTAGTTTTGACTTTGGAGAGTTATCTGTAAAGAAGGAGCACCACATTGCACACTACATCACTCTTTATAACCACCTCTTTAGTGCAGTCCCCCCTGAAGTCACAATCCCTTCAAAGAAATAAGGTGGAGGTTCCACCGTGAGCTCTCAGTCATGACAAACTTTGCATCACGGTATTCTTGTTTTCACATCTTAAATTTTGCATGAATATTAAAGTTCCTGTTATGCAGTGAGTATGCAGAAGGTGAAAGTGGCCAGGGACCACTAGTGGCCCAGGGCTTACATCGTACTGGAACTGATTGGTTCCTGAAAACAAAGTTCCTGTGGTGGGAAAGCACCTTATAGCATGATTGTTAACTTCTATAAAACTGACCACAAAGAGCTGCAGGCTCCATTAATCAAAAATAATACATCAGGATGACCCAAAGTCTGGTGGTTTCCTTTTGGTGTAGTGTCTATGTGTGGTTAGGAGTTTTGTGAGGTTTTGCATATCTTATATGAATTATGTGGAAGGCAATCTGAAATTAAAATTCATTTTGTGTGCATTATCTCTGTATTATTTTTTGTTCTATCTAATCAGCAATATGTACATTTTTCCTCTGGCAGTATGGCCTTAGCAACTTTCTCATGAATTAATCATTTTATTAGTATGTGGTTTCATAAATAAGACATTATCAGGTACCCATCAGGAGCAGTGAATTGATTGCATGAGTGTTAAAACTGATATTTGACCCAAGAGTATTTCATAGAGCTTGTGGTCTGTCAATTTGATTTCAGATTTTGTATAATTTACAATTAATTCTTTTAGAAGCCCAGTTTTATTAGAATCATTTTTTTCTTTACTGGTGAAATATGGTAAAAAAAAAGTTGACAGCTTGGAAGGTGACAGAACACACTTGATTTATTTTATTTACAAATAAGGGTACTGTATGATATTGATGAGCATTTCAGTCCTTACAGCTTCATTACATTAAAGGTAAGAAAATCTTACTAAGAGATGGCTAATTATCAATTGAATTCAAAAAATCCCCAGAAGGCCGTTCCAAATACAGAGCTTGCTAATTTAAGGTAATGTGCTAGAAAATATGCTTTTGTTATTTTTGCAAATGATGAGTTTTGCTTGAAGTCATTTTTTTTAGAAATGCAAAGTTATTAAATTTGGAAGGTGGGACAAATGGGACATGCATATGGTATTGAGCATGAACTACAAATCCCAGCAGGTGCTGTTCTACAGTTACACCAGATGTCCATGATTTGTAGATCAGATCCCTGGGATGCACCATTTGTAAAATGACAGGCTAAACTGGTTAAAAAATGAATTAAGAGAAACAGAGGAGGAGACAAAAACCTGGGATTATGAATTTTCTTATGCTGTACCAACAATGTGCAGATGTTTTTCATTTTATATGTACCGTGATTTATAGACGATTTTGCAGTCTTATATTTTTTTTCATTATTATAGAGCACTCATAAAAAATAGAATTTAATGTCTGAATTTTTATTTTCTGAAAGTGCTTCATCTAGTGAAAGCATGTGAAGGAATATTTCTCAAAAAATATTGTGAAAGCAGGATTAGAGGGAAAAATCAGTCTTAAATATTCATGTAACAGTATGTTTTTCAAAGCAGTTTTGTTTTCAGGTGTGACTTGATGGCAATCTCTAAAATAAATTAAACAGAACATCATTTGCTTTGAGGATGCCAAATAATGATGGAATCAGCCCTGTTCCTCTATAAAGACATAACAACAAATATTCATTATTCCTCAGAAAAAAATGTACAATTCACATCAGCAGACATCATTTATAAGAATGCATTTTCTTTCTTAATTATCTGGTGTAAATTTGAATATCCTAATATTTCAGTAATTTGTGCATTTACAACTGTATTGAGACATTTTTCCCTGCAGTTGAAAAAAATATATAATGCATTTATTTATAATATTTTGAAGTAAAGTATCTGGAATTCACTTGCTGCTTTCTATATCATGCCTTCAACTACAAAAATACCAATAGGGTACTCTTTTTTTGTATACAAGAGACAAGAGATTTCTGTTTTAGATGTGCTTATGTGAAGTTTGTTCCTCTTACCTGCATTACCCTTAAAGAAAGCTACACCTTAGCCTATAAATGTGAAAGCATTTTCAACCTATCCACCTAATTCAAAAAATGCTTGAAATACAAATATGTAATTAAGTCAAATTTTCCATAGGGGGAATCCACAGTTTATTATAATATGAGGAAGTGTATTGTGCATATTTTAATATTTTCACCTAATCAGTTTACTTGTTCTTTGACTTATGGATCTTGACTAATTTTCAGTATTCCCTTCTTTCTTTTCCGGTTCCTCTGACCGAGGCACCAACTGCATCAAATGCACTCAGGCGAAGCCTGGAAACAATGAGGAACAATTTAAGCATATTTATGTTAACTGGAATTCCTAATGGGGACTGGGAGGTCTTTTCGCCTTGGAACTCCTGCAGATTTTTTTTTTCTCCAATTTTTTTTTTTTTTTTTTTGCTGTTCTCCCGGCCATCTGACCTTATAACCAGATTCATCTTTAGAGTCTTACAATATGATATTGCATATAAGGACGCTACTCTTCTACTGATTATATATTTCATATCATTGTATGAATGTATTTATTTTTATTTATTTATTTTTCATTGTTATTCATTTTTCATATCTTATTTATTATTATTCTTACTGAAAATTATTTGTTTTTTCTTTTCTTGTAACTTTCTCTTTGATATCCTGAGCTGCATTCTTTGTATGAAAATGTGCTGTATAAATAATTGTTATTGTTGTTGTTATGCAGTAATCAGAATCAACAGTGCCTCACCATGGACAATATAATTATTTATGAGTGTCCTAGATAGATAGATAGATAGATAGATAGATAGATAGATAGATAGATAG
>JANRMT010027041.1:66329878-66355173 GCA_026402145.1 Polypterus bichir lapradei
ATAGATAGATAGATAGATAGATAGATAGATAGATAGATAGATAGATACTTTATTAATCCCAAGGGGAAATTCACATACTCCAGCAGCAGCATACTGATAAAAAACAATATTAAATTAAAGAGTGATAGAAATGCAGGTAAAACAGACAATAACTTTGTATAATGTTAACGTTTACCCCCCGGGTGGAATTGAAGAGTTGCATAGTGTGGGGGAGAAATGATGTCCTCAGTCTGTCAGCGGAGCAGGACAGTGACAGCAGTCTGTTGCTGAAGCTGCTCCTCTGTCTGGAGATGATCCTGTTCAGTGGATGCAGTGGATTCTCCATGATTGACAGGAGCCTGCTCAGCACCCATTGCTCTGCCACGGATGTCAAACTGTCCAGCTCCGTGCCTACAACAGAGCCTGCCTTCCTCACCAGTTTGTCCAGGCGTGAGGCGTCCCTCTTCTTTATGCTGCCTCCCCAGCACACCATCGCGTAGAAAAGGGCACTCGCCACAACCGTCTGATAGAACATCTGCAGCATTTTATTGCAGATGTTGAAGGACGCCAGCCTTCTAAGGAAGTATAGTCGGCTCTGTCCTCTCTTGCACAGAGCATCACTATTGGCAGTCCAGTCCAATTTATCATCCAGCTGCACTTCCAGGTATTTATAGGTCTGCAAACTCTGCACACAGTCACCTCTGATAATCAAGGGGTACAAGAGGGGCCTGGGCCTCCTAAAATCCGCCAGCAGCGCCTTGGTTTTGCTGGTGTTCAGGTGTAGGTGGTTTGAGTCACACCATTTAACAATGTCCTTGATTAGGTTCCTATACTCCTCCTTCTGCCCACTCCTGATGCAGCCTACGATAGCAGTGTCATCAACGAAATTTTGCATGTGGCAGGACTCTGAGTTGTATTGGAAGTCCAATGTATATAGGCCGAACAGGACTGGAAAAAGTACAGTCCCCTGCGGCGGTCCTGTGTTGCAGACCTGCATTTCCTGAGACGCACATACTGAGGTCTGTCTGTAAGATAGTCCACATCCAGGAGGTGCTCCTAAATTTTTCTATAGTTTTATTTGATGTTATTCCAGATGTAAGTAACCGAAGTTGCTCATCTGGATCACAGCAAATACACTTTCTGCTTGTCTAAGTGCCCTCTTCGAATAGTCTGTTGACAAAATGAGAGACAGCACATGATAGATGTTATCAGCAGTAGACCAGGAGACACTTGTAGTTTGCAAGACAGACATTAGAACAAACAGGTTTTGTAATAAAGTGTGGATTGCTATCAAAGGCCAGAAGTCTTAAACATTGTTGTCAAACAAAAATTGCAAAGAATCATCAACAAAGGCACAATACATTTAACCAGAGGAAAAAAAAATAAGACTGAGAGTAAAATTAAATTATGGAAAACTACAATTCATTACCCAAAACCTAAAACATAAAGCAGTACACCAACACTTGCTCACAGTTCAAAACTAAAATCTCAGACTAAGGACTAATGGTGCAAGTAAGTTGTGGTGCCTGCATAGCTGCAATTATTCATAGCAGTCCCGTAACTACTTATTTTAATACTAAAATGGTGGAATGACACAATTATTAATAAACAAACAAAAACTGAAATCTTACCCATTCGAAATTTTACATGAGTCTCCTACCTATGATCAAATGTTACTGCTCATGTCATCTCTGAACAGGGACTGTTCTTCGATGAAATGTATTTGTACCACGCCACACCACTGCTCACAGTTTCAAGTGGGAATACACACTCCATGACTGACTGATTACCACTAAATCACACTGTGTGAACTTACATGGAGGATCGCTCTTCAATCAAATATTATGGAATCATGCTAAGCCACATCTTTCAGTTTCAAATTCTGACCGAACGTCAGTGTTGCATTGTTGTACTGTTTTAGAGTATTCCAGTTTTCAACTTGCATGCCAAAAATGATTGTACATTGTGTGAATGGTTTAAGTGTATGTGTGTGCCTTGTTCAGGGTTTTTCCCTGCACTGCACCCAGGGCTACTTTTAAAGCCATTTCCACCAGCACTGGAAGAAGCTGGGTGGAAAATGTATGTATGTACTTCCAGATTCCAGGTGTGAAATTCAAGAAGAAAGCAACAGTAAAGGTTTAAGTGAGTACATAATTATACATACATAGTTACAAAATGTACACTAGTTGTTTCAGAGTGATATATAAAGTATGTGTTTGTGTGTGTGTATGTGTATATATATTTTTTCCTCATACATGAGTGGTGCCAAACAGTATAATTTTTCATGCTATGGGATATGACATCTGAATGATAGCTGACAGATTGGGGCACAAAAGAAAATTGATTCTGAGGTAGTGCACCATAAAGTGACTTGGATATGTACTGTAAAATCCAATTTTTTTCTTTTGGCTGCTCCTGATCATCTGTTTCCATATCTTCCTGTCCTCTAAATCTTGCTCTGTCACACCCATCACCTGAATTTCCTCTCTCACCACATCCAAAAACCTCTTTTCCTCTTCTCTGGTAGCTCTATCCTTAGCATCCTTCTCACAATATACCCAGTATCTCTCCTCTGCACATGTCCAAACCAACACAATTTCGCCTCTCTGCCTTTGTCTCCAAACCGTCCAACCTTGGCTGACCCTCTAATGTACTCATTTATAATCCTGTCCATCCTCATCACTCCCAATGCAAATCTTAACATCTTTAATTCTGCCACCTCCAACTCAGTCTCCTGTTTGTTTGTTTTTTTCAGTTTCCAACCCATATAACATAGCTGGTCTCACTACCATCTTGTAGACCTTCCCTTTTATGCTTGCTGGTACCCGTCTGTCACAAATCACTCCTGACACTCTTTTACACCCACTCCACCCTGCCTGCACTTGAATTGGATTATGTGGGCTAATAAAACACACTACATAACAAGAGCTTCACTAAAACAGTGACAGACAAGGAGACTTCATGTGAAGTTAGAATTTATAGACCTGGTTTACAACAATGCAAACAAGTACAGATTTAAATGATCACCTAAAGCATTGATTGAGAAGAAAGTGCCAATAAGGTGAATGCAGTGCCCCTTTCAATGGCACTGTTGCACAGTTTCAGATGCCAGGTACCTGGAGCCATTACTGAACCACAAGTGGATGGGAGAATTTAGACACAAATAATGATTGTTCCAAAAAATAGAATTCTGGTTTATTATTAATGAAAACAAGAAATAAATGTGCAGGTGCTATATACAATAATTGCAGTGACTCCAAAGCAAAAATTGATGAGATAAAATCCACCAAAAATAAACAAAAAACCTTTTCTTTCTCCTTTTTAAGACAGTTCACAAAGATTTGACAGAAAATTAATCAATAAACAAGAATTGAAAAACTTATGCACAAAAAAACAAGCATCCACAAACATAGATCACTTCAACCCAAAAATATATACAAATCAGAAGTAAACTGTCCTCACGAGTATATATAAACGTAAATGCTCTTCTCGATGCTCTACTTGCTCAGCAGTAAAAATGTGTCTTCAAGCCCAAAGACTGGTCAAAAAATGACCCCTGCAGGTCTGGACTACTACCCCTATAGTTTTATACTACTAACATGTTGGCCTAGTCAATCATTATTTACATCTTCTGGGGTTCCCCAATAGCAAATGACATTGAGTCATGCACCCCACATCCTCTTCTGATCAGGTGCAGTGTCACTATTTTAAACCTTGTAATAGCCCGGCTTATCTTCCCAAACAGAGCTGCTGCTACTCTCTAACATTAAACCATACATTGGTTATTATAGCATATGATAGCATTGTCATGTTATTATACTTCCCATTACAAAAAGGTCAGTATTGGTAAGACACAACAAAAAGTTAAAATGAACTGTATGTATGTTAAATGAAAAATGATTCCCAATTTACAATTACTATTGTCCAAACAAAAATGATTCCCACTTTACAATTAGCATTGTCCAGACAAGAAGAGAGTTATGATCACCTGGTAGAGTATAAAGAGCAATGGAAGTAATAACAAAAGATGGAAGAAGGTTAAAATGACTGAACTGTGGTTATGGTACAAGCCAGAGTCCATTCGGGAGCGACTAAAGTCCATTTGGACGCGCACCTCCAGGTTCAGGAACAGTTTCTACCCAACTGCAATCAGACTCATGAACAATCAGTAACCTTGTGTCACCTCCACTGCTACCTGCACATATACTTCTGCCACTGTCTCTATTTATTCCTAGTATTCTGGTTTTATATGTTTTCTTATTTATATTCATTTATTTATTGTGTGTGTGTGTTTTTTTGTCTGTGTTCACTGTCTGCGGGGGCACATGCAAGCAAGCATTTCATTGTAAATAATACTTATACTTGTGCTTGTACACATGACAATAATGAATTGAAATTGAAATTGAAATAACTAAAAAGGTGCAGCACAATTACAAACCAGCAACAGGCACATAAACTGTACATATCTTGGTTGTAAAAATAGATAAAATAGTGGCACAAATACAAAAAACAAAACAAAAATAGTGTAATTAAAATAAAATTAATAAGCAAGTTGAAATAAACATAAAAATTACAGAAATGACTAATTAAATCAAGAATGTGAAAAACATGGACTAATCACATACAATCATTATAAATATATGATATCTACAAATAAATACTTCTTAGTTGCCACTTGCAAACATGCATATACTACACAGCCAAATGAAAATATCATGTCATAAATACAAAATTAAATAAACAAGTAAACACAAAGACTGAACTAAAAACAGATCACTTTTCTGAACGAATGCTGAAAGTGAATGAGAAATCTCAATATGTAACCTTGCGAACTCTGTGTCTGTGTGTTTGCAGACAAAAGAATGGGAAGAGGGAGCCGATTCCAAAGAAATAGCAAACATGTTCTCACTGTTCTATGTAGGTGGATTCACAGTTTGACAAGGGTGAGTCTTTGATTTAAATTCCTTAGTGATGATAGAAACTGTCTTTAATACTGAAGTCATGCAAATAAAGAAAAGGTGAGTGTTGTCCTAAAGAAAGGGAGGTAATGATGCTGATGAAAGAAACCCGTTACTGTCCCAGACCATCTGTTTATTTATACATGACCAACAAGTAGTTCTACATAAAACCAGAAGTTCTCCCCAGAGGGAAAATGGTTATTGTCACCACTTTCCCATCATTTTGCATTACAATGTGCTACACCTTTACAAATATATTTTGCAATATGGATAAGTGTAAAAGGGCAGCAACAAACACCAAATTATAACCAGAACACAGCAATTGAATGTACAGTATATGTAGCCCCACTACCACCTTCTGATAATACAATCATGCCTTTCATTTGAAAATGAGCAACATCATGCCATAGGGGTTCTTGAAAATGCTAAAAGAAACAGGGAACTGTATTTGTTGAGTTTGGAAGTTCGCTCCATATCTACGTGCCCAGTTTCCTGCTATATAATCTGGTTAGGTTTGTAAGAAATTCATTACTATTACTATTATTACTACTACTACTACTACTAAACTTGTTTGATTTAAAACAGTGTGGCCATATGTATGTAACAGTGCCCTGTGTTAGACTAGTACTTTATCAAGGGTAATTTTGAGACTGCTGGCATGAGATCTGGACACCTTCAGCACTTATTTGGTTCTGAAAATGGATAGAAGGGTAAATGGGTAATATTTGGTGCCATTTTAGATGTCACTCTATTCCCTAAAATTTGTGATAGAAAATAGCAATTAATTCACACTAGTTTAGTTTTTACTCTGTTTTTTATTTTAAAATAATTTTAATTGGGCATAAAAGTTTGAACAATCGTGTTCATTTATATATATTAAGTGGTATCCCCTTACATTCCCAGTGTAATCTTAGATCCTCAAATACTGGTTTGCATATTATTCCAGGAGCCTAGCATAAAAGATGTGATGAGGTGGCCTTTAGCTGGCATTTATCAAAAACCTGGAATACTTACCAATAGTTATATACCAGGCTAACACCATGGAACATATTATAAAACTCATTAAAACCCATTTTTGTAAGTTGTCTATTTCATATTACCTCTTTTTTTGCACCAATTCTAATAGAATGTAATATATATTTCCATTCCATACATTTCAAAGATTTGCAATTGTTACTGCCCCAGCTACTCTGGTTTTCTGATCTAAGTATTCTGTGGCCACTTGTGATATCAGAAGGAATATGGATACTCCAACTTTTGACGAGACCCACTGCATAAATCTAAGAATGTATATCATAACAATAATGAATCCCTTTACCACATTTATATTTGGTAGAATGCCCAGCGTGGGCTTGGTGGTCTTATAACCTTGGAAACTTGTGGGATTATTTTCTCCAGCATCCTTCTACCTGGAGCTTTTATTTTTCTCTCCTCCCTGACCACCGCTAGAGATTTAACTTTAAAATCATAAGAGATGAGTTTAGTTAACAGTAATTTAAGTTTAAGGATTGTGTCATGTCTATTACTTATTTGTTTATCCACTGTAAGGGACGGCCGACAGCTCAACCCAGCCGGGATGCCCAAAGGATGGAAGGATGGGGGAAGACAGATACTTTTGGTCACTGCCTCCCTCAAAATGGTAGATGACAGCTTCCCTGTAATGGAGCGGTGCCCCAGATTCCCGCAGGGCATCCTGGGACTTGGAGTTCGGTTGCTCAGCCCTGTTGGGTGCTGAGGGTGCCACTAGTGGAAGCTGTAAAGGGACAGGAGGAGCCGTGCCTCATCTATGGCCAGGTCATGAGGAAGAAAGCTCCAAAGTACTTCCGGGCTGAAGAAAAGACCAGTTCTCCATCTGACCTGGAAGTGCTAGCAAGTCACATGGGTGGAAGGGCAGAAGCACTTCTGGGTCAATGACTATAAAAAGGACCACTGGATACCCAGCAAGAGAGCTGGAGTCGGGAGGAAGAGGACGGAACTTGCAAGGAGAGGATTAGAGGAGGCAGAAGAATTGAGAGAGTAAAGGAAAGAAGGGACTGTGAACAATTTGTGGCTGTTGAGTACGTTTTGTGATGTTGTAAAACCAGAAGGGAATATAAACGTGTGTGTTTTGAACATCTGGTGTCGTGTCTGTCTGTGTGAAGGGGCTGAACTTCCACACCACATTGTGTAAGTTTGGTTTTATTTTTCATTGTTGTACTTAATTCATTTATATTTAGTAATTTTCTTCTTTTCTTTGTATTTTTTAACTTCTTGTAAAGTACTTGGAGCTTCAACATTTTATGAAAATCTGCTATTCTATAAATGAATGCTTTTGTTGTTACTCCTAAAAATTACAAAGGAGCTGGGACTGTTCTTTATCTCTTTCAAAGGATTGGCAAACAAGCGATGTGAAAGCAATACTTTTGCCACAAAACTCTTAGTTGTCTACACTACATTTGTGTTGTGCTTTTATTGATTTATATTCATTTATAGTGTACAAATGCATTTATAAAGCTCCAAAACTGAATAACCCAGAATACCTGCTAATTCTAGGCCAGAAATTCACTTATATGCTTTTCCTTCCAAAGGTTATATTCCAGTCAATTTGAGTGAACAATTTTTTTTTCATTCCACTTAAATCTGTTTTTTTTCATTTAGCTGACTACTTCACTTTTAATATCTATAGTTATCTACATTAATTGTTTAATTCACTTTGCATTGTAATGCTAATTGATTTAAAAGTATTTCTCTAATAGCACTTATTATATAATATGTTATATGAACTAATGATTGAGTAATCAGGAACATTTTGATAGTGTTTATAATCATCTTATTAAATTTCAATGTCATTTTATAACTATCACAAAAGTTTTGATTGTTATTACAATGCAATTTGTAATTATTCTTAAATAATGTGGTTGACACTTTCATTCACCTATAGAAAGTGAAAAATACAATGTGAAGATACCTTTTACAGTATGGTACAAATCCTTTAATGGTCAGCTAATCTACTGCAGAGCACACACATACCTATAGTCACATGTACTCATGTACATCTTTGGGATCTTTAAAGAACCTGGTGCAAACCCAAATGTACACAAGTACAAACTCTCCTCAAAATGGGACAGCACAAAAATTCATCCCGGATTTGTTCATTAGGTAATGCATGTATGCTAGGCATAGTGCTACAAATCCATGCCTTTTTATTATAAAGTGTAAAGCATCCTGAAGTTACACTATTTTTAGATAACATTTAGGCTGTTATTTAATCTACCAAAGATTTCAGTGCAGTTATCATACACTCCTAGACTAGACATAAGCTCCTTTAATATATAACAAAATGCAATATTTAGAATATGTTGTCTACAAACAGATTACAGTGTAAGGTTTAACTAAGAAATCAAGAAGCTATTTTGAAGTCTGTGTTAAACTTAGCTTGTATTTTTTAAGCAATCATCCATAGTAGTTTCATAAAAATTTTAACTGAACAGCTTAAAGCATAATGACTAAGAATAGTAAGAGTAATATAGCAGACATCTACAAATAAAAAATATACCCACATGCCACATTAGAAATTATGTACATTTTCACATTGTTGTTTTCATGGTGTTCTGTTATATACAAAGCAGACATTTTACAGATTAGGAATCGATGTTAATGCATTACTTCTCATATGTAGGAAAAATGTACATTTCCATTAAAAGGATAAGAAGCGGGGCTGTTATGACAGTGTGAAGCAAACACATCCCTTCTTGGCACACATTGATTTACTTTGTGGTGCATGAAGTAGCTCTTGATGGCCTAATGGTTTGCAAACCTTGAGTGTAATGTAAAAATCTGGTCAAAAGAATGCAAACAGGTGCTGGACACATCAAAGTGCCTATGAAGAGTCATCCAACTGCTTGCTAATGGAAAGATAATGACTTTATGGCATGCGGGTAGGGTGGAAAACATGAAACAAGGCCTCTATTTGCTCAAACACAGTGCTAAATATCTCAAAGAATTGAACTTGTTTTGTAACTGTAAATAATGTACGAATGGTTTGATAGCCATTATTTTCACTAGCTGCTTTTAAATGAATTATAATAGTTTATATATTCAAAAATATATTACAATGTATTAATGTATTCAGTCTATTTCTTACTTGGATCAGCCATGCCGCTAGGACAGTAACATTTTCATTTCTACAAGATTAAAAATAGAGAATGTTGTCTACAAAGCAAATTGATGCAAATTCTACTATATCAATCAAATATGCTCAACTAATAAATAGGAATGCATAAGCCTAATTTAAGTAGCTCTGGATAGCATAACAAGAGTACTGTTATTTATTATAACTTTAATTTCACTAGAGCGTGCTGTAATGACCTTTCCTAGTTAGCTTTTGAAAAAAACAAGAAAATTGTTGCTTTCATATCATATGTTTTTGTTGTTTTTGTTTTAGCATATTCTGCCTAAATGTGCATTTAATTAAAATATGTACAATGAAGAAAGACAAATTACTTTTTTTAATGTATTCATATTTTTAATAACTGTAAGAAAGTATGTTTTTACTGTTCTTACATAAAGCCATAGCATGTTCAATGAAAAATGTTTTTCATAGTAACTTACTAATATTGTAATTGATACATGATACATGTTGGCGTTCACAGTGGTTGGGACAGTTGCTTCCTGTAGATCAACTCCTGGCCCTTCCATGCACAAACTAAGTAAGAAATGCAGTTACCAGGGAGGCTATTTTTTCTGTCTATTGGAGCATTGCTGTCACTGCGCTGTAGCAGGCATTCACTAATACAGTTCTTTATAGAACTGGGTTTAAAACATGCTGTATAAGGCTGTGGTTTAAATTCTTAAGTGAAAGTCTTTGAAAATGTATTTTTCCTGCTGTTAGTGACAAGTGTAAACATCAAAGGCTATTAGCGTTAAGACACCCAAATCCCTACTATAGGTTTGTGGAACGCGCCCCAGAACACAGACAGGTAGACATGCTGTAAAGCACCACCACAAGTTTATTTACAGTCTATTATTTACAACTAATAAAGTGCACACAACCCACTTCACCCCAGAGTCCAGGCCCCACACTGCCTCTGTCTTTCTTCAGGCCGCCTCCTTGCCTCTCCTCCCGAGCTCTGTCCTTCTCCTCACCCGACTCCAGCCATCAAATGGAGGAAGGCAGCCCCTTATATACACGCCCGGATGTGCTCCAGGTGCTTCCCAACACTCTTCTGCCAGCACTCCCCTGTGTGGCGGAAGTGCCGGCTGCGCACCCGAAAGCACTCCGGGTGTCCCCGGTCCTCTTCCCCCCAGCACTTCCGGGTTTCTACATTAATATTTGAGACATTATTTATTTTCTTCTGGGAATAACACTATTCAAAAACAGACTACTTTTTACTAGTATGGACTTGTTTTCCTCTGTGAGATCTTACTATTATGATGCTCTTATTAATTCAAATAATGTTGTTCTTGCCCTGCAGCCTAAATTTTTAAATGGCACTATTCCAAATAACAACTGACAATTCATTCTTTTGTTAACAGCAGATGAAGAATGTATTACATTTACCTCCAAACCTATTCTTTTATTGTTGAAACTAATGGTTCTTTGGTTATATCATCCAGAACATTTTGGGAAACAGTTAACATTTACTTAAAGAGACAATCTCAAACTTTGTGTAATTTAATACTTTAAATTACAAGCCAGACAGACATCTGAATTAATTGATGATGAATATGCAATTTCTTGCAATATTGAAATTTACAATGAGATCAACAATACAAACAGAATTTAACTTATTAAACACAAGAAAAACACAGTAACTAATAATCAAATCACAACCATTTTATAATGAGTATGGGGAAAAGGCCAATAAGATTCTGGCCCCATTAACAAAACAGGAAGGAAATGTAATACATTGATGAATTTGTATAAAGTAATACTATAAGATTAAATAACACATTTTATACACATCCGCATAAGTAAGTATCTTTGAAAGTATCTACCCTCCTTTAAAACTGTTCTCCTATAGGTAATGAGCTTCTGAAAGTCATGCTATCTCTTGACTCAGAAGAAGGTTTTTATAGGGTAAAACTGTAATTTCTACAGTACTATGTAAGTTTGCATTTGGCACTGAATTATTAAACTCTAGACCGGAAAGGTTTGTGCATCTGAAAAATATTATTATATCCATTATTAGATGAATAGTGAGTCACAAGAAAGAAAAAGAAGCAAAACATTTAGGAAATGAAAATGCAGAAATAGGGTTTTTAATAATTGGGAACTAGCTAAGAAGTAAACTGGGTAACAGGAGGAATATCTGGAGAGAGTCAGAAAATCATCTGCCATAGTGTAATCAGAATATAAGTTTAATATGTCACTGTGCTCTGTGCAAATATTTTAAATCTGCTTTTCTTTTCTTCTCACATGTACAGCTAACACATAGCCAGATTTAGTACAGGGGCCCAGCATTTAGAATTGCTAGGCAAGCATCTTAAGACAAGACAAGTTAAGGACAACTGCGAAATGGGCAATTTGCACTATTTCTGCATGTTAGAGTCAGCATGATATTGGAACTTCTTTTCCTTGTTTGGAATGGCATGATTTACCTAAGTGGGGGCCTGCACGTGGAGAAAGAATATAAAGCCTTGGAACATTGCCCGGCACACCTTTGAAGCCGACGGACAGATGGGAAATAACATCATCCGATCCTGAAAATCCTTCCAGCACAGCAACAAAAATGGCAGACTCTAAACATTGAGCTCCCACTTATAGTCTTGTCATGGCTTCATTCATTCTGTTATGCTGCGTAAAGCATCATTAAAGAAAGCTAAGTTATTTCTCCTATGTGATGTCTTACCGCCATATCACTAAGGGAGGGATATCACCTTTTAATATTATATCTATTTAATTTTGGGTTATGTAACATGCCGCAATTAAAAAAGAAATTATTCCAACAAGGGAGCAAGCGCCCCCTGCTCGAAAGACATAGACAGTAAAAGTTTTAGCCAATATTAAAGTTCAAAAACAGAGCAAGAAACTCAAAACCAAAACAAATGTTTTTATTTTTTATTTTCAAAATAAAACTGCTGAACACACAGGAATCCCTAAACTAGGATGACAGGCTCTGTGTGTTGCCATCTTTTATGGAGTGGTGACATCACAGGTCGCAAATCACTTGGCTTGTTTCTATAAGCAATCTATCTGTACTACCCATGTATCTTTACTACAAAATGTTGCGGAGCTAATGTCACCATTATAATGTTAAAAATAACAAACATATCAAAAACAACCATATAGTGAAGGAAGTATAATGTGTAACATTACCAAATATTAGGTACATTGGTGGAACTCCATAGAATTTCAAGGTTTAAGATTTACTTGAATAAGAGAATATTTTTTCAAATCAATACTTTTGTATTTTAGATTGAATTTAGATTAGTTTAGATTTTAGATTAGTTTTCTTTTTCTGTCTCACAACAGTTCAAGTATCTTTGTATTATAGTTATAAAAATGTAAATGATGTAACCTAGTGGAAACTGTTTAGTTAGACATTTCTTCCAATTACATTAGCTGGGACATTAATATTGTGAAAACGAACATCCTCCCAAAGTTTTTTTTGAGTTTTCAAAAACTCAATACAGGTTTTCTCAATTATTCATATATATTTCCAGACAAAACAATAAACACAAATACAATGTCCACAAGTCAGCATTGAGCAGTAAAGCAAATTAAATACTTCGCTCACACATCTCACAAAAAGGTCAAAGAATTTCATCAGGATCAAACTAAATATTATTCCTGTCCAGACAGTTTGGGATTATTCCCTGGAATGATAAATCCAAGTTTGACAGAACTCGGTATGCACGTGATCCGAAGATCCGAGAAAAAAAAAGTTCCACTGTATTGTGCGCATGTCTCTCGCACAGTCTTTCAACCTCTCTCGCACACTAACTCGGTTGCTCTTGCCACTGAACTGCTATTAAATTTCTCTCACGCACTATCTCTCTCGCGCACTAACTTTCTCTCTCGCACACTAACTCTGTCTGTCTCGCGCACTAGTTCAACCTCTCTCGTGCATTTTCGCTTGACTTTTGTCCGGTTTGCCGCTTCATACACGTGGTCATGGCCAGCGGTAGCAGTTCAAGCAGAGGAGCTCGACAAACCTCCAGCATCATTTAAGTCTCATGTGTGGGAGCATTTTGGCTTCCCTGTTAAATATGTTGATGGGAAATGGGTGGTGGATAAAACCACCACAGTTTGTCAACTGTGTGGCACAAGGAAGCCCTATGAGACTGGCAACACGTCGGGCATGGCCACTCATTTAAAACGACACCACCCTGATGTGACAGGACCCAAGACGATGGCTGCGCAACAACCAAAGATATCCGTGGCATTCAAGCCGCCCTTTGCTGCCAAATCAGATCGGGCTAAAGCTATTACAAAAGCTATTGGGGTGTTTATTGCTGCAGACATGAGGCCATATTCCGATGTGCAAAAGAAGGGGTTTAAACATATGATACACGTGCTTGAGCCAAGCTATGATATTCCGTCGTGCACTCACTTCAATGACAATATCGCCCCAAGTATGTATGAGCAGGAAAAGTCAAAAGTTATGGCTGAACTGTCTCAGGCATCATCTGTGGCCCTAACTACAGACGGGTGGACCTCCAAGGCAACAGAAAGCTATGTGACCGTGACCGCTCATTACATCACAGCAGAATGAGAGATACGAAGCCCTGTACTTCAGACACGCCCCCTCTATGAGAGTGACGCTGGCACAAACCTGGCACACATATTGACGGAAGCAGTGGCAGAGTGGAGGATAGAGAGGCCCAATACTAATATCCCAGTCACAACAGATAATGCAAAAAAACAAATAAATGCAGTGAATGAAACAGGACTGGGCCCACAGATAGGGTGCTTTGCACATGCAATTAATTTAGCATCCCAAAAGGGAATGAAAGTGTGTAAGATGGACCGCCTCCTTGGGAGGATCAGGAAGGTGGTTTCCTACTTCTACCGAAGCTCAACAGCTGCTCATGTGCTTAAGACCAAGTAAGAAATGCTACAGCTGCCTACTCATAAGCTCATACATGATGTCACAACAAGGTGAAGCTCCACTTATGATATGTTGGAGCATTACCTTGAGCAGCAGGCAGCTATATACTCTACACTAACAGACAAAACCCTGAAGAAAAATGGCAGAGACATCGTCACCTTGTCTGATGATGATGTTAAAGTGGCAGAGGAGGTCTTCCAGCTGCTCAAACCACTCAAAATGGTTACAACTCTGTTGAACACTGAAACTGCACCATCTGTGTCCATGATCCTGCCTCTGAAAACAAGGATCCTACAATCCATGGCCCCAAGTGAGGAAGACAGCACCATCACAAGAGATGTCAAGACTGCCATTAGAGAGGACCTGAAGCTCAGATACACTTCACCACCAACCCTACAGGACTACCTTCACAGATCTACTGCACTTAATCCAAGGTTCAAGTTGCTGTCTCACCTAGACCTTGCCCTACGCCTGAGGACGTATAGTGATCTCACTACTGAGATTGTGAGCAGTCTTGGCACCGAAGACTGTGAAGAGGTAAAGAAAATCAATATTTTGAAATTAATTATTTTTTATGATAATGTTTTTAGTTAAGTTTATTAAGTTATTTATTAAGTTATTGCCACATTTTAATGTCTATGGAAAAAAAAAGTTTTAATCAATAATGTAACTTTCCCTGCCGCGTCAATATGCAGCACCAACAGGAGCAGACACATCTCCTCCTCAAAAGAAGTCAGCAATGGCGGAGCTTTTTGGCGAGACCTTTGCACAGAAGGACATGGTCAGCAAGGATTTTGCTGACACCATCAAAGAGGAGGTGGTATCCTATGAGGCAGCAAGTGGCATTCCAGTTGATGGTGATCCACTGACTTGGTGGAAAATCAACGAATGTAAATACCCTCACCTTGCCACAATGGCAACACACCATCTTGCTGTGCCTGGCACTTCAGTGCCTAGCGAGAGGGTGTTCTCAACAGCAGGGGACATAGTTACAGCATAGAAATCTACACTTTCCCCAGAAAATGTAGACATCCTCATATTTTTGAAAAAAAATTTGAAATTATAAGCTCAGGTCTGCTTTGCTTTCTTTCTTCTTTTTTGATGATGTGGACATAAGCTAGTTGTTATTTCTCTCTCCATGTTCAAAGTAAGAAGCAATGATGCCTTAAATTGCATTTAAAGTTGTTTTTATTGTGTCCACATTAAAGGAAATAGTTATTATGTCCTATGTTGCACCTTAATTTGTATTTATATAATTGAGTGAAATGAGTCTTGAGTTGAATGTTTTTTAATGGGCAAAAAATACTTAACTAAATAAATGGAGAGTTAAATTTGTCGTCTTTTTTTTTTTTGCTGATCTGAAAATTGATCCGATTTGTGACTTAAAATCGTGATCCGATCCGAACCGTGAGTTTTTTGATCTGTTGCACCACTATTTGCCACACAGAAATTCTTCTATTGTGTTTAAGAGGGGGGAATATAGATGGAGACACAAAGATCTAAGATGGCAGTTTCTACCAAACAGTTTTGAATTTTAGCAGCTAGATGGGTAAAGCTACATTGTCTCAAATGATGACATGTAGGACTCTCTAGTCTATTATGAAAATATGCTATCTCAGACATGCATTGCCAAGGATATGCATCCCAGCAGGTTGCCAATCATGTTTCTTGTGCAGATGGATTGTTGATTTATTTGTGTGATTCACTCCTTTCAATAAAGTAAAATCTTATCTCTCTATTATAAAAAAAAATCTTGGAAGGGAGACTAGGGAGAGGAGACGTGATCTTCTCAGAAGATAATACGATGTCCTGCGAGCCAAGGCAGTGAGACAACATTTAAAACAAGTTCACAGACATCTAACCTAGCTGTTGTTGGAATGCTTTTGGCAGACACGCTTCATGTGCTCCAAGCTCTTAAAACAATGACAAGCAACAAGCAGAACACACAGCTCGCCAACAACAATGAGCCAGCAGATGATCTGACCACTTCTCCTTAGCATGCGTTCAGACAAACCCTTCCTGTCCCTTCACAACGCGAGCAGCACAGACGTGAAGTGGAAAAGGACAGCTGCTGAAAAGGCTTTTAAATGATCGACATGCAGTGCGACAAGCAAAATATGCAGCTCGCCAGCAGCAGCAAGCCAGCAGATGATCTGACCGCTTCCCTTTAGCGAGCATTCAAACCACCTGTCCCTTCACAACGCTAGCGGCAGAGGCACAAAGTGGTAAAAGGACAGCTGCTGTACAGGCTTTTAAATGATTGATAAGCAGCGCAACAAGCAGAATACGCAGCTCGCCAGCAAGCGTTCAGCCGCCTCCCCCCCTTCAAAACGCGAGCAGCGTTATACATCCTGTTTTACTAAAAGTTTTAAAGTAAAAGTGAAAATAATGCATATGTAACAATTCCCACGAAAATAATAATCTCTTTAAATTGTACGAGTATATGCGGTAAACCAAACCTGGGGGTGGGTGAACAAAGCGAGCAGGGGGCAGAGCCCCCTAGTTTGCCAAATATTTGACTCTGCTGCAGTTCTTTAGGTAAAGACTTTTTTTTTCTTTTTGGAAGTGAGAGTATGCAGTTGTTAAATGAAAATTCATTACAGCACTTTTTTTAGTTGTGATGCAGGTTTTTAATTTCTCTCAAAAGACACACATTATACTTCCTTCACTACATGGTTAATTGTTTATATGCTCACTCTGTCAGTTCCTGGGAGATTGGTATTGTCTTAAGTGGTGTAGCTAGTACAACAGGGGCTTGTGGGAAAAAATATTTAGGGGCCCCCCAATATAATATTAAAAATATAAAGACATCTAGAAAAAAAGTTTTATTAAAATGTCGGTTGTAAAAGAGGACAAGACAAATATAAAGATTTGGGACAACACCGCAACCCCATATATTGTAAAGGCAAAAAAAAAAATAACACTTTTCAGCAAAAGAACATCTTTAAGGATGTGAGTCTCAAATTAGACTATCCAAGATGGCAACACTTCTTGTTATATAAAGGCCATGTTGGAAGAGATGGGTCCAGGTGGCTGGATACCAGCAGTGATGCCATAGGTAGTAAAATTGTCAATCATTCTGTCTGCAGAGGGAGAAAGAGGCTTTAGAATACAGAGCAACCCTGTGGATCGGTGAGGGATTACTTAAGCTTTCCCCATGGTGCATGTGTGTGAAAAAGTATATAGAGTTTCTTTAAAGTTTTTAAATATTAAATAATTAATTTTTGTATATAAAGATGACACTGTAACTTAATTATTTCAGAAAGATTATAGGCCACTTACAAATAAAATAGTGGGTAAAATGTTTGTGAATTATTTACTTATTTTAATTTATGTTATTTATTTATTTAATTAAATTGACATTTAATACAAAGTAATTTAAAACTACTGCTGCATGCTTTTTTTGTCGAGTGGGCACCTCAGGACACTTTATTGTTTTATATGCTAGTTTCATTAATATGTATTATAACATTAAAGGCAGAAAGCATTCACTGAAATGTATTATATCAGGTCAAATTATTTTTTCTTTATTTCTCATGGTATGATTTACAGTTTTTAAAAATGCTATAAAAATGTTACTATAATATTAAAGAATAAAAATACAAAGTCTTTGTTAATTGTGTTCTCAAGTTAAAGTTTATATAATGTGTACAATATTTTCAGTATTGTACATATTATGTTTACTGCATGGCTGACCACCGCATGTAATTACAAAATCAGTGAATAATTCACTTCATTTAAAACAAAAAACAACACACACTTAACACAATGCTTGCTGGCTGGCACAAATACACAAACAGAATTTATTGTATTTTGCATATACAGTTTCATTTGCTAGAAGCTGCTACCACTGCTACCCAGCTACCCTCCGTTTTTTTTCAAGGACATTATTCTGAACAGTGATTTAAACCATGTGAGCAATGACATGGTAGATTGCCTAACTTGGTGTTCCCTATGACCTTCCTCTCTGTACCTTACCTTCAGCTAGTGTGACCTGCAAGCATGAAATGCAGATCACTGTGTGGTGCTTGATGCACACAACATTGCTTCTAAGATAGCAATGTATTATTATGGGCCATAGACATGTGTACTCTGAAATACTAATCTAGCTTTTAGACCAACAATATGGTATCAGCATCAGTGACTGAAAGAATAAGCAGTTAGAATCTGTTCCACACAGCACAGTATAAGCAACAAGGTCACTTGCAACAATCTCCAGAGTGGCCTACTGCTGTCTGGTTAGTCAACCCTCAAGAACCCCAAACCCTTAGGTGATTGCACAATTTAAAATATCACAATACCAAAATAGTCTACACTATGTCTCTACATTCATGTTTTTTTTATGGTGTTCTTACTAGGAAACTCCATTATGATTTGTGTGAAATCGAGTTGTTGAAGGGCTCACTTTCAGAAGCATTAGACTGATGAGTCTTTCCTGTTGCACTACAGATCTCAAGTCTATTTCTGTCCATAGCCCATTTTAATGAACCGTGTTCCTCATTGGCATTAGTGACATGTAATCAGTGATGGACTGGCATCAGAAATTGACTCAAAAATTTTGCCCAGACTAGCATGACACTATTGGCCGGGCACCAGTTATTCTTGTCCCTATCAATGCACATGCACATTTAGTATTGATCCCTGTTGAATTAAAACTAAAGTAGTGTAGTGCCTTCAGGTTCACTTAGGCTTTCAAGTTCTGTCCTGCACCATCATGCTGCAGGTTTTCGTCTTAACCACTTTCACAATCAATATATTATTTTTATGGATTATTGATCTCATTGCCTGAATTATCAGGCCTTTACTTGTTTTCTTCTTTGCATTAACAAAAGTACAGTAATGTCATACTCATATGTACTGTATGAGCAAATAAGAAACAGTTTTACGTTTGCTATATCTTTAAATGTTTAACTTTGTTTTGTCATTTTTTTTAACTCTATGGGTTTGCTCCCTTAATTGTATCCAAATACTGAGCACTGAAGATAAGCAAGCAAAACCCAGGGTCAACAATAATAAATGGCAAAGGACTATTTCAGTGCTATCCACTTGTATCCTTGCTAGTAAATACTGGTTTAAATAGCCAGAACATTAAAAAGAACAAAATATTATAAACAAAAAAAAAAGACTTTTTAATGCATCTAACACACAAATGATTGCTTCATTCAATACAAATAGCAGAACCAGCTTGTAATTTTTGAATTAATACCAAAAAAAAATAGAAATATGGAAATAACAGCTTACTTAGAAGTGTGAGTCCAATTTGAATAAGCTGATTTGGAGGAAATCCTAGTCCCCCTCTCAGGACTAACTTGAGAACCTCTGGTATAGAGGACTCACTGCCATAAAGACACAGGCTGTGTCCCTCTGCCTCTCTGACCCTCTGGCAGCTGCATTGTAGATACTGTACTTGGACTACTGAAAAAAAAAGGATGAGGATATAAAATGGACAAAGTGAGGTTTTACTTCCAAACTAAACATCTGTTTATTGCTTGACAGCTAATGTTACTCCAACTGCTTACAAATTGCTGGTCACAAATTGATGCATGGATTGGTAAACATGAAACAGTGGGAATTTTCTTTAAGGAAGGGAAGGCACTGAGGGCTTATGGAGGCCCTGCAGGTCTGCAGAACAGCCCAGTCTCCACATGGTTGCTATTTCACTGGTGCTATCCCATTGTAGGATGAACACATACACACACATACACACACACACATATTACAATACAATTTATCATTGCCAAACCAGCTAGCATGCATTTCTTTGGACTGAGGAAGGAAACGAGAATATTCATGGGGACCCATGTTTAAACTCCTCGCATAAAGCACCTTGGGTGCAACCCCCAGACTTCTTACTACGAGACAGAAGCACTACCACCACATCACTTTGTTTTTTGATAAACATGTCCTTGAAAAACTGAAGAAAAAATACCCTTTCTTTGAGATTTTAATAATATATTGTATAGGTTGGGGTTCACATCCGCCCTACAGTGGCCTAGCTCCAGTCACTCCTTAAACTCCACCAAATGTCAGTAATGCTTCAACTTCATATTTACTGAAGTTTCATTTCCTGTCTTCTCTAATGAAGACAGGAAATGAAAGTAAAGACATTAATCAGAAATGTGGCGAAATTTACATGGTGATCAGGTCATGAATATTCAAAAAAGGCATCTCTTAAGCCATACAGGATTATTGGTGGGAGGTGACAAAGAGTAGCTAGATGCGTGTGAACAAAATGCATAATCTTAAGTTGATTTGATATTCATAAAGGAACTTGGTGTGACACTTGATTTATAAACCTAACTTTTATGTGTGCATCAAGTTTTATATGTGATGTCAGAGTTTCAAAGAAAAGGAGTGCTCACATGTCACATCAGCTTGCTTCAGACAGCTAAAGGTTGAGACAGACTATTAATTGGAATGACTAAAATTATGTATGATGTTTAAATAATTAGTCATTAGGCAGACTTACTGCTGAAACCTTTGCTTTTAATAGAAAGTTCAGAGCATTTATATGCGGTAAATCAGACCTCACATAAGCATGAATCGTTGAGTTTCATAGCAACAAACTTCTTTAAGAACTACAAAATTACAGTCAGTCATAGAACATTTAAGGCATATGGAAACTGCTTCAGATTAATATTATGTTGCGACAAAGTGAATTTTAATTGACAGCAATCCAAAATATGTGGAAAAGAACACAATCAGTATTATTACGTTGGATCCTGACAAGAAGAAGATTAACACTATTTGAAAGAATCTGAGAAAGGAGAACTAAATGTCTCATATCTCACCATGCTGGTAGTTACGAAATATACTCATTGTATTTTACTAATTTTGATGTTGTCTTTCTTCATTCCTACAGTAGAATATAACATATTTACTATAGATATTTATTTATTATATCAAAGAAAAAATGGTATTGTAACTGTTTCTGAAGATACTTTAAATGACAACAGGTGCATGGGGATGTTTTGCACAGTCTTTAGGGCGAAGCACAAACTGCCATAATTGTGTTTTTCTTCCTGGTATTGGGTTCAGGGTGTGGATGGTTAGGAAAGTATTTACAGTAAATTCTTCAGTGAATGTGTACTGATATCTTTGTGATGAACAGATGGACCAGTTTTCTCCATCCTATATGTTAAACTCCTTAAACGCTTCATTCTTCTCTTGTTTCAGGCTGACTTCCATCAAAGTGTAAAATGCCTCTAGCCACTAAACTGGTAAAAAATATTTATTTATAATATAGAAGTATCATTATTTTTAACTGACCGTTGGTAAAATTAGTTTCAAGTAAATAACCAACTGAACATTTAAATTGCTGACTCGCTCATAAACTTTTTTTAGCAAGCTGACAATGTTAATGCAAAACCAATGGCAGAGTGTGACCTGGCTTTCCGCCAGTTTCTGCACCTGCATCAATATAAGCCAAGTTCTCCTGCTCTGCTGTCACTTTCTCTCTCTCTCTCTCTGTTTTTTTTTTTTAGCAACATACTTTTTCGATGACTCGAGGCATAATATTAAAAATGTTTTTTAAAATGAGGTTTATCAGTGCTAATTGCACACGCCCCTACAGAGGATCAGAGAATCAGCGCAACAGACCCATTTGGAAGCGCAGTGCTGAGTTTCAAGGATGACACCACAAGGAGCTGCTTACACCTGGTCTGCCTGAAGGGCAACCTAAAGATTTTCTCAGTTCCTTTCTTTATCAACAAACAGCTGCTTTCTTGGCTCAGCAGCACAATGCTCCCACCATACCAGTAAAAGCCGTGCTATCAATCATCATGGAAGATCAGTTAAAAAGAGAAGGGAAAAAATGATCTTCTCCCTGTTCCGCACTGCGATGCAAATGGGCGCCATCATTCTGTAGAAATATTCCCTGTCAGGTGTGTTTACACAGAAAAGATTCACTTGGAGGGCAAAGCAGCGTGTCATAAAGGATAGATGCAAGTCAAAAATGAACACTCCAGGGCACATTCACCACCTGTCCGGAAGGCGGGTGAATTCACCCTGGTGAGAGACATTAACAAAGGAGTGTATTACTGTAGAGCCTTGAGTGTACTGCCTTGCAGATTTTTCTCAAAAAACAAAAAAAAAAAAAAAAAACTACAACTATTACCACAAATGCAACATGCTAAAGTAGACAGATAAGCATTTTTAATCTTTTGAATTAACAAAGCGAGAAATAATCACTTAAGTGGAGAGTGTGTTGCTCATAACACGATAGCATAGATTACTCAACATGGTGCTTGTAAAACATCTTGCATGTTCTGTAAGCACACTAATGAAACTATTCAAGCATCATCTTTACTTTTTTTTTACTTGGATATGCTAGACTTTGAATTGCTACAGTTTATTAGGAATCTGGGGGGAGGGAGTATCATTATGTCCCCTTAATAATTATCCAGCACTTGAGGAATAAATGTTAGCAACTAGAATGACAGTTGAACCACTGGGCAGATGGCTAACAGTACAGTAGGGCATTGTTCTAAATGGATTGCTTTATTGTAGCACACCAATATGCAGAGAAGAATACAGAAAACAATGGCGCGGCCCCAGAAGAATTTGAATGTTTTGATATCTTTCTTGTCCTTGACTTACTGTAAATATTATTTCTTTTCAATTTTGCTTTAAAGAATAATAAAAAAAACTTAATTCTTTTTTCTGTTATCCACAAAAGGTCTTTTTTCTTGAACCTCATGCATGTTGAAAAATATCAATACATATTTAAATACATGTAGTATACTGTAAATTTGAAATAAAACTTCTGTTTTAAAACTTTTGTAGAAATATGTCTGTCATTTCAGTTTCAAGGCAGACTGAAACCTAATTCAGCAACACTGAATGGAAGGCAGCATTAGTGGGTGCATTGATACACATGCCCACGCACATTAATATAGCATGTCAGACACAGGGAGAACATACAAAATCTACACACAGAGTAAGTGATCAGGCTAAAAATGGATTAAACAAATTCAATAAATGAAGGGATGGAGGAAGAGAAAATCACATACTAAGTGCACAATTTGTGTCTCCCAGTAATATATAGTAATCCCTCGTTTATCGCGGGAGATAAACCTTGCCGGCCGCAATAACTGAATTTCTGCGAAGTAGGGACACCATATTTATTTAATTATTTAACGTGTATTTGGACGTTTTTAAACCCTCCCTGTACTGTTTACAACCCACCCTTTAATCTATTAATAACAGGGACAACTGTTAAGCAATATGAAATCAGTAGATAAGTTTACAGTTACTGTATAGCGAAGTACACGTAGCTATATATGACGTGATGATGGTGATGAATATGCTGTGCAGTAAAAATGATGATGATGAAGGTGATGATGACTTTTACTGCGCAGCCGATGACTGTATTTTACGTCTCTTCAGACGGCTCAGCACCAGCCTTGGAAGAAGGAGCACGTTTGGGAGCCATTGCAGGGGATGAAAATTGAAGCGAAGTTCAACACAAAGAAACCACAAAAAAATCACACACAGTACAGTGTAAAGTAAACCGCTCGGCGAGAAAGCTTGAAGCGAAATGGCCGCAACAGAGAGACAAGGGGAGATGCTGTGGGATCTGGGCATCAGTCAAAGCACCAATCACGGGCCCGATTAGAAAGCGGGAAGCTTTGATTTGTTGTCTCCCTCCCATGTACCAATCACAGCCCGTGTTACAACGCACTTAGTCACCGAACTTGTTTTGTTGTTCTTAGACTAGGACATACTACTACTATATTTAAAAACCCGCGAAAAGTGAATCGCGAAGTAGCGAGGGATTACTGTATTGCTGTAGCTTAAAGAAAAAATTCAGACATGAGCGTCAGTTGGTTTTGCACCCTAGGAAACAAGTTACCTGAACTATTCTATAATATTTCAATAATTATTTACCGCTCTGATGCTGGTCTTTCTGATCATAAAATATGTCATTACAATAGCAATTGACGAGAATTCATAATTAATTGCAGAATTACAGTATTTGATGGTTCCTCTAGAGTGCCACTTTCTCTTGCATAATTTGGCTCAAAAACTACTCAGTACATCGTCATCTTATAACAGGCTTAACTTTTGAGTTAAATATTTTTCCGTCCAGCCGTTTTAGCTTTAGAGACCGTCCTCAAGAAACGGTGACACACAGACACACACACACAAATATTCGAGATATCAATGTTTTTGGTATCAGGGGACCCTAAAACATCGAGATCCATCGAAAACCAGAAGTTGAAATTTTTGACAAACCTAAAACTTTTGCTCCTCCCTCATAGATGATAGGTTATGGCGGTGGAGGGCGCAAAGCAAAAAATTGCAATTACCTCACTTTCTCCCTCTCTCTCTCTCTCATATGGAAGAGACATGGATTTGTAAACATTGGGACACAGTGCAAAGTGTAGGCCTTTGATGTTTTATTACACTTTTTCACTATTTACTTTTATTATTGTCCACATTAGCAAAAAAGTAAGCAGCACATGAAAAAGATTTCCTGCCAGTGGAGAAATGTGACAGGCAACGGTCTCAGGATGGTGTTTTAGACTTATTAGTATTATTTAATTATATGAGCCTGTTGGCATCACTACAAGAGAGGGCACCAAATCAATAAGCTAATTAAAAAGGCTGACTAAGCTATTGGACACAGGCTTGACCTGTTGCAGGTAGTAGTGAAGAAGAAAATGAACACAAAACTGATGGCCATTATGACACAACATCATTTTAGACAAGAAATGCTACTCTGGCTCTTTCACACCTACAGCATTATGCCTTTATAATACCTTACTGTGACTGCTGTTTTATTATCAGCCAAGTCAGTTTTTTGGAATTCCTGTGTGTTTGAGGGGGTTTGTTGTTGTTATTGTTACACACGTGCGATTGGGAGACAACTGAAAGGCCTTAAGAATAGTACTACCAAGCCAGACCAGGGGGAGGCGAGCTGCACTAACTCTCTTTCTCAATCTTCTGCAGACCATCCTCGGGAAATCTTGTTGGGCCCCAGCACCAGTGATGACATCACTCCTGGTATTGAAGCCATCACTTCCAGTTCCAGCCCCCAATGATGACGTCACTTCCGTTCCAGAAGACATCACTTCCCACTTCCAGTTCCGGTCCCGATGACGTCACTTTCATTCTTGGGCTTTAAAGCCACCATTTTTTCCTGTTACATGCAGTTCAATTTTGGACTCAAACCTGTGAACATCATAAGAAACTTCAACCCTTTTTTGTAGCCAAGGTACACTATACGGGTGGCTGCCCCAAACCTTTTCATGTCTGTGGTCTGTTTTTGTGACACTATCTATCTATCTATCTATCTATCTATCTATCTATCTATCTATCTATC
>JANRMT010027041.1:66355183-66368335 GCA_026402145.1 Polypterus bichir lapradei
ATCTATCTATCTATCTATCTATCTATCTATCTATCTATCTATCTATCTATCTATCTATCTATCTATCTATCTATCTAAGCTCTAACTCAATAAGAAATCACACAGCATTTAGTGTTACATTAAAATGATCTACACATATACAATACTTGGGAAGTATTTAAAGTAAAAAAACAAATGAGGAACATTTTAAGGGAAGTAAATATCCTACACGCATTTATTCTGTTTTGTTACACAAATTAATTTATCACACGGAAAAATAATATCAGTATGTTCTACTCCTACAGGTATAGAATTAAGCATTCATCTGGCATTCAGCAAAGACACTGCAAAGCACCAAGACAATCTGCAATCAAATTTAGAAAGAGTGATCAGAATTCTAAGTCATGGCAATCAAAGTTGTAAAGACTGATCAAAATAGAGGGTGATGGCAATCAACAATAAAAAGACTGATCAGAATTGTAAGGACAAAGTCACATATGCATTTGGGTGTGTGGTAGATGCTAATGTCTATATGTGCCTTTAGAAAACACAACCATGAAAATAGTATTGTGATAATTACTAATTCTACAAAATATTAATATTTATGACGATGGAGATGCATTGCTAAAATAGCTTGCTACCTACAATGAATTATATCCCTTTTTAATGTTTCCTTTCGATGAATCTTTGAGATTCCTTTCAGTGATAAGAACATCTTTACATTAAATAATTTTATCACCTGCGGTAGGCTGGCACCCTGCCCAGGGTTTGTTTCCTGCCTTGCGCCCTATGTTGGCTGGGATTGGCTCCAGCAGACCCCCGTGACCCTGTAGTTAGGATATAGCGGGTTGGATAATGGATGGATGGAATTTAATCACATTACATTAGGTGATTAATTTAAATTACAACTACATTTCCAAAAAAGTCAAGATGTGATGTACATTAAAAAAAAACAGAAATCATTTGAACCTATAGTCAGTCATTTTACATTAAATTGTGTAATAAACTATCTGCATTCCTGAAAAGCACTTTATGTAGTTTTGTTCCAAAACTTATATATGTTGCTGTGCTTGGGAGATAGTGCTGTGTGCAGCCTATTAGCTTTCAGGCTTGTTGCCAGGAACACCTGCTCTGATAGCACCCATGTTCCCAGTTATTCTCAGGTAGCCTCTTGTCACAGTTAAGATGCATATCAATTTTGTCATTGACTGCAACTTGCAGTGTATGACCAAAATATTCTTCTGAGGCTGGGTGAATAAGCAGTCACAATTTGTTTTGCGCACATATGCAATTACTTTGTCTTCGAGTCATCATGGCCAAAGAAAAACAGTTACATCGTAAGAGAGGTGGTCAGCTGCATATCTGGGTTGCAAATATTATGTCTGAAGTAGCAGTCTGCATCTATATAGAGGCACATTTTTGTGATATATTGCTCTGTTGTTAGTTCAGTCCAAATGTCAGTTATCAATGCAAGTTTACTGCCTTTGAGTGTCTAGGCCGGACCTATTCAAATGGTGGCTTACGGGCCACATGTAGCCCAGAAGCAACCTCCTAGTGGCCCAGCAGTGGTCCTAACAGGGCTCCAGACAGCAACTAAAATGATCGTAAATGCAACCAAAAATAGGTTTGGCAATTATCATTTCTACTTAGTTTGCAAATGGCAAGTTAAATCATCAAAACTTTAAATATTTTAAATATTTTTTTTATTGTTGAGTGTATGTAACGTTAACATATCCGTTGGTATGGGCGCCCCTTGCATATCCCTGAGTCGCATAAAGGCTGGTTTATATCCCGCACTGGGTGTGAGGGAAAATGACGTCAGAGGTGGAGACACGCATGGAAAAATATTTCTTAGTACATGGTGATGCTAATCAGAAGGCCGTGAATTTCAAAGAGAGGCTGGTTACATTTGTGCCAGAATATTGAACGAAGGGATGAATATGACGTAAGCGGTCATTAAAACAAAAGGTAGGCATACAAAACATTTGAAATTCCTCTGCCCATCATATAGGTCCCCTGTTATGAATATATCTGTGCCCGGTGGAATTCAGTTGTCTGTTCTCATTTCGCACAGGCGCACTAAGGTGTGATTGTCACCGATCTCCTTGTGTTTGTGCATCTTTGCCTGCTGTTTCTCTTTTGATATAATGCATACCTCATGCAAAATTTCAGCTTGTCCATCAGTAAACATGTATGAGCAGTCGCCTGCCTGTTATTTCATCACGCACAGCGATGTGATGAAGTCTGCATTTTAAGGTTACAAGCAGTGTTGCCACTCCTATGTTTGTCCTCATAGATCTCATTTTTGTTTCTATGTTTTTGTCTCCTGAATATATGCTTTTTCATCACAAAAATGTATTTCTGAACCACATTTTTTTATGTACATTGTTGTTTCATATATGTTAATGAAAAATTATCAACTCTCTGCATCTCTAAAATGTAATTACTAGTATGTGCATCATCAAATTAGCTTGGTGATTGTGATTGGTGGCGTATGCCTTGACATCACATCCTGCATAGTGCATACGACTTAATGTGCTGATAACAAAAGAGGCCATTAAATGTTAAAAGTGCTTCGAAACCGTCAAGATTTCTTTTCGAGGGCATTAAAGGATGGTGCCATAAACTATATTGTGAGAAACTGTAAAAGTACAAATTGGTAAATCAAGTTGAAGTTGTTGACTTGAGCAAGGATGAATCCTGTTTAATGCTCTGCTCCTAAGCTTGAATTTGTCATTTACTGCTTCTCAGGAATGTGATTTAGTTTTTTGACACTTTGATTTATTTGAGACATATGTACTGCTGTTGTGTTTCATTAGAAATTTCCTTGTATACCTTATTAAACATGTCTACATTTTTCTATGATTTTTCAATTACACGGCCTGTGTTTTGCCTAAAAGTCAGAGTGGCAACACTAGTTGTTTGGATGCTTGTATTTTTGTGGCAGAAGTGTTCTGTTAATGTATTTAGTTACAGTAGACATTTTATATGTTTACCTTATTTAACATGTCTATGTCTTTCTGTGTTTTTTCTGTTACATGATCTAAGTTTTTGCTGAAAGTTAGGTTGGCAACACTGGTTACAAGTGTATTACTGTTGCTTTACTGGGCTGCTCTGTGATTGAGGTCGGACAGTAAACTTTGTTAATATGGTACCGAAAAATGTCACTTTGTTATTTGTTGCTTCAGTCGTTTTGGCGTGCACATTATAGAAATATGCAAAATGATTTAGTAAAAATAATAATAGTAATAATTATAATTAATGATTCATTATATGACACCCAAGAACTCTGTATGAAGACATTATATTATAAATGTACTAATCCAATTTCATGCCATACGTGCAGCCTTGCTCTTAATCATGCACTCAGGTAATTTTTTTGCTGGGGAAAAATAAAATTCCACAGGAAAGGTGTTGTTGTGTAACTCAAATTTCATGCCTGTCATATGAGTGATTAAAACGGTGTGAATGAAATAGTTTAAGTTTATTGAAAAAAAAATCCCTTGCCTGTCTTGACCACCCGTTTAAATTGGGGGATGAGCTCGTATTTCAAAAGGGAAACAAATGTTATTGCTAATACTGTGCACTTTGTTTTAATTTTGTATGCTCTTTGAGATGTGTCTGGGTCAGATGTGAGTATAAATATATATTTTTTTTTAATTTCAAAACTGTAAAAAAAGTATTTCTACTACCTCAGATTCTGTTCTAGCATTTTTACTGTTTATTTTTATACATTTTTTGATGTGCCTGTGTCAGATGTGACCAAATTTAAAAGGAAAACAATGAATAAGCCTTACTTGTTTTTAAATACATTCATTTGTGTTGATTTAAAATTTGTCCTTACCTGCTGCTTAACGGCCGCTGAAAATGTCTGGCCCAGCTAAATTTCTTGGTTTGAAAATCTGGCCCAACTGAATTTTTAATTGAATTGCCCTGATCTAGGCTGTCAGATCTTACATTTTCTTGGTAAATTATATTTCCGTGTAGCTGATGACAGTGCCTCAAGATGGAATATAGTACCTTAGCTCAAGATAAGTAATTAGCTGCTGAAGGCAACCACACTAATTGATAGCATATTGTGTTATATTACTGTACACATCCTTTGCATGATTTACTTTGCAGGTCATTACTATTTCTTCCTGGTAGCATTAGATTACATTAAATAATCTTTACTAACCCAAAAGGGAAATTAAGATGCTTACAACAGCAGAAACATAAAAAAACAAAGACACACACTCATAGAACAGATAATACAATTAAATAAATAAACGGTTATTGTGTAGAAAATTAATTTTAAAAGTATAAGCATTTAGTGTGTGATTTCGGGACGAACCATTGAATTGCTTGATAATAGTGGGCAGAAAAGATCCTCAGAAGTGGAGGAATGAGCCTGTGGCTAAAAGTGTTCCAAGAAAGCACCTCCTGGTGGGGATAAGGGGATTTTTCATAATGGCATCCAATTTTGCTACCACTCTCTGACCCACAACAGTTTCCATTGCATCCAATTGGAGCACACTTTCTTGATAAGTTTATTTAGGCGATGTGCATTTTTCAGGACACCACACTGGCTACTATAACGTGGTAAAACATTTCCAGCAGTTTTCTGCATACATCAGAAGAAACAGAGCATCCTTAGGAAGTGCAGTCTGCTGTGGCCCTTCTTATAGAGTGCCACTGTGTTGTCAGACCAGTCCAGTTTGTTCTTTACATGAACCCCCAGGCACTTGTATATCTGCACCACTTCCACAATCTTGAGCTGCAAGTGGTTCCCCCTGCACCACATGACAAAGTTGCCCAAAAGCTTCCTTTACTCTGACTTGTCTCCATTATTAATGCAGCCTATAACAGGGAAGTCATCTAAAGATTTCTGTAGATGGCAAGCACACATATTGTACTGGAAGTCCGTTGTGTAGAGGCTTAACTGGAAGAGAGACAAGACTATTCCCTTAGCTGCTTTAATATTACACACCACTGTTTGTGACCCACAGCCCTAGAACCTCACAAACTACTGTCTGTTGGTCACATAGTTCTTGATCCAGGAGACTGTGGGGGCATCAAGATGCATAGTCTTGAACTTTTTCCTCAGTCGTTGAGGCAGAATAATATTAAAGGTACTGGAAAAATCAAAGCACATTATATTGACTGTTCTGCCGGCTTTGTCCAAGTGGGAGTAAGCTCTGTGGAGCACGTAGATCAGAGCATCCTCCACACTTATATGTGCCTGATAGGAAAACTGCAGAGTATCAAGATGTTCTGAAACCAGAGATTGGAGCTGTTACAAGAACAGCCGCTCAATTGTCTTTATGATTTATGAAGTAAGAGGAACTGGCCTGAAGTTTTTGTTACTGAAATGCACTTTCTTTGGCACTGGGACAAGATGGGATATTTTCCATAGCTGGTGAACCATCTGCAAACTTACGGACAGAAAAGGGAGAACAGGTGCTGAAGGACCCCAAAGAGCTGGCTGGCACATGTTTTCAACTCCCTGTGTCTAATTCCATCCGGCCCTGTAGCCTTGTTTAAGCAGAGTTTTCCCAGCTCTCACTTACTCTCTTACTTGATTAGCAGAGACAGACAGTTCAGTGAGTGGAAGGGGAAAGGAGACCACAGGTGTGATGTCACCGTATAGGAAGGTCGTGCAGGATAGATATGGCAGCTTGGATTCTGGAAACATCTCATCTTGAACACAGAGGCTAGAAGTGTTGTAAAAGGGCTGGACTGAAATGAGTCAGATCTGTTGAAATACTGGTTCAGTGTTGCCAATGCGGTAGGCTGCAGCAGTCTGATGATTAATGCTTCATCATCCTTTCACTTGTAATGTTCCCAATTCAATGTTTAACAGGCTTCATGTTTGCTGAAGGCACTTATTCTGCTTTTGGATGTAAAATTATTTTTTAAAGTGAGTTTGTATCAGATGTTGCAATGCATCATGAAATCCAGATTTTCATCAACTGCATTTTTGGTAGTTTTATTCTATTTAAACCACTAAGATGAGTTAATTGAGCAACAATATAATTATTGCCATCCTTAGATTACTCATTTTCCAGCAATGTCTAATTCTCTACAGGTACACAGAGGTTTCAGAACATATTCTGATAGCAACAGGCACAAGCACTGTTATTTCTAAAAATTATGTCTTTTCTGAAAAAATATTTTTTTAACTATTTGAAAGTTCAAAGAATCTGACATTCTGAACTTGATCAAGTTACTATAGAATATTCACGAAATATCAAAGATGAGTTTCATTAATTTATTATTATTTTTTATAGTAAATAATATAATTTTTATAATAAATATATAATTACAATACATTTTGCAATACATTATATTTTTATGATAAATATATAATTTTTATATTTTATAATAAATAATAATAAATTATTATTATTATTCATTAATTCAGTTAATTGAGTTTCATTATTCTTAGTACAATTCTGCTCAAAGTCAAATAAAATTTATTTGCATTTTATATTGGTTCTGTGATCAGTGTTACTGTCTTGCAATCCCAGGGACTGGAGTTTAATTTTTGGCCTGTTTACTGCCTGTGCATATCGACATAAATGTTTTTTTGAATGCTGTGGTTTCCTTTCACAATTGGTATTTCTTAATTAGCCTAATATAACATGAGTGTGTTCTGCAATGGACTTTGGTTCCATTGAGTACCAGTTTTTGCCTTGCCTTGTTCCTCATGGAATTTACGCTTTCCATAAAACATTTTCATCTTAAATGTCAGTAGCCCAGTTTTGTGTCTAAGAAAGTATGTCTGAATTTTCATTTATAGGAAATTAAAATTTAAGAAACTGGTAAAAAAGGGAAGGCCATATTATAATAATTCGATAACTACATATCTTTTAAGCTGTCTTTTAACACATATATGTATGTGTGGCAACCTTGTTTGTTTGAATTTATGAGTAAAATAGATTAAAAAAAAAACAATACAATTTGGTCAGTGAAGGAATATTTTCAAACATAAGCAGCTGCTGTGAAAAGAATGGACCATAAGGCTAGACTGGTTGCCAGGTTCTATCATCTATTATGGATTGCCTGAGAGGCACATTCCTCTGCAACCTGGGGTACGTTTTTGAATCACATGCAAAGAGCCATGTGTCATGGCAGAAACTGCTGGGAAAGCACTGAACTTCTGGTTTGGCCTCTATGCTCTGAAGAGAATTAGCACTGAAGGTCATCATGTATGACATTTCAAGTGCTGCTGTGCTTGTTTTCTTTAATGTTTTCAGCAGAACATTTTCCTGCAGGTGTAGAAGTATTTAGTTACCTATATATAACCGTTTCCTGAATGAAATTCTTTAGTAGGAACAATTCTCCCTCTTTTGTATCAGTTTTAGTGCAAAACAATGCCATGTCATTTAGTTTCAGCAAAAGGTGTATTTATGCCACTATTGAAGTACTGTATTTTGTTTATTACATGCAAGATATCTTTTGACCTGTGAAAAATAACCAGTTATGTTTCTGCTTAAGTTACTTCACATGCCAAAAGGTATATTAAACTAATCATGTATGGAATTTCATTATATGGAATAAGATTTTTCACTTGTGCTTTATGACACTTCAGAGGCACACATGCACACTCACACACCAGGAGCTACCACTACACACATGAACACACAGATAGGGTCTGATGTTCCCTAATGCTGCCTATAATTCAACTTGAAACTCAGCATGCTTTGGAGAATAATGAAATCCCAAATCAACACTCCTCCCACCCCAAGGGCACAGTGCAATATGTTTCCAAGCACATTCATATGGTTCGCAATGACAAAATTGTTAAGAAACATTACATTAAAGAAGAAAAATGGGAAGAAAACAATAATGAAGGAAGTGTATGTAAATTATAGACTGCGAATATAAACTGCATTAAAAAAGAAAAGTGTAAAATCAAATCAAATGTAAGACAGCTTGAAACAGCTACAGTAAGTGGCAGACCTAATTTTCTATATTTGGCTTGTTCCTTAACTCCCTAAAAGCACAGTCTCTGTAACTACACAGTTCAGCATCCATCCAGATGTTCTCTTAATTTATACAGCTATCCCTTATTTACATAATTGTTTAAAGGACCCCCTTCTCCCAAACAGCTCTATTCATATAGCAAAAAAAACACAATATGGTTTGACACAAAATAGAGGAATGACTGAAGAAGACAAGATGATCTATAAAGATTACTACAAAGGAACCCTAGCCATCTCCACATAAGATAATGATCGCCAACCCTGTTAAATGAATGAAAAATAATCAAGCAATTAAGTGTAGGAAAAAATCATTACACTAATAAGAAAACATTGGTAAAAAAAGTATTGGCATACATGATAGTTGCTATATCTTATTATTATAGATATATAATAAATATCCAAAGCAGAGTTTGCTGCAAAGCTGGAGCAGTAAAAGGGTTTTGGAAATGGATGAATAGATGGATATAATAAATATAATATAGAATACTGGATTTATGTTGCAGTAAGCACCAATTCTGCTATAAGACTAATCAGAAAGTAATATTTTCATAGTGTTTTATGTAATGCATGTTAGAAGCATTCATTTAGTTTGATGTGACTAGGGAGGCCCAAACTCCATGGTTTATAAATGATGGTATTCTACATTTCACCATACTCACGCAATGCTTCTTTATTGATTCCCACATACATTACATTTTACTTTCAATTCCAAACAAAGGCTTTGAACTCTTCATACTTCACCCTCTTAGCCAATGCACAATTAGCTCTTGGTCTAATTCACTGTACTTTCATGAGCTTTCTTTCAAAGGACTGCCATGACAGCTTTCTGCTACTATGATAATTTAGTGCCAGGGCTGAACAGAAACATGACCTGTGAAAATCAAGCACTGTATCACCGCAATTTTTATTTCCAGTGTATCACAACTAGTGTTATTAAAGCAGGGTGTGATATAATAGGCAATTAATAAACGGCAAGTTTAATATCACATAATATGACCATACAGCATGATTAAATGTGCAGTAATAATTACACAGTAGAAGGAGTTAATATTTAGCTATCATGGATTTCTATAAGTCAGCTTCATACAGAAATCCATAAATGACTGGAGAAAAAATTATGATGAAGACAATTGTTTTTTCAATTCCAGTCTAAGGTACTTTCTTTGTAGGGTTTGTATGTTCTTTCATGTTTATGGTAGTTCAGTCTAAAGAACTGCTTTCAAATTTTTTATTTAGTGCTCCACATTTAGATATTAAGTAGGCCGATGTACCTGTGCTCAGTTTTTTATCTTAGGGTTTTGGTTGTTGTTACTGTTTTGCAGGGGAGGGGGTTAATGCTAGAATTGTACTAGCGGAAAACTAATAATTTAAATTACTTTTTCAGTAGAATTGCATGTGCTACGTTTGTTGGTGTCACATTCTGGAGTTTAAAGTTTCACAGAAGGGCATGCCACTTCTAATGGACCTTATGTTTTCCTCACAGAGCCAAAAGATATGTGGTCAGGTAGGTACGTAATTCTAAAGTGGCATACGGTGCAAATGTGTGCAGAGATACGAACAGTCATTTCTTTATGCTTACTTTGGGTGAATTAATGCTAAAAGTAGCTTAGGTATCCCTAACTGCAAAAAATTGGGTGCATAAAATAGTATAAGGTGGAAGTTATAATGTTTTATTAAAATCCATCCATATTGTGCAAAATTTTCTAGTAGACTTTGCAAGATCACTTTTTGGTGTATCATTGGTTGTTTCTCATTTCTTTGTAGTATGGTATTTCCTCTTTAGAAGCATTGAAGTGTTACAGCTAGACATATTTTATGTAATTTATATTTGTAAAATTCTTACTTTTTCAGAGATTATCTGAGGTTCATTGTATTTGAATGCATTTAGGACTGCACATACCACCCTAATATCACCTTCCTATACTACTAGAGTAGTTGGTGAGTTCTATATTAGAATGGGGAGTTTATGTGAGTTTATTTTCTCTTATCTTCTTTATTCCTTGACTCATTTGTGTTTCATACAGTACTGACTTGTTGGCACAGTACTGCTGCCAGTCTTAGACTGGGTTTAATAATTCTAACAGTTCAAAATCAGACTGTAAGTTTCATTTCTCTTCATGTTCTTCTGGGCCTTCTCACTCATTCTAAAAGTATGCATTCTTGGGTAGCACTGGTCAGCTTTTTGCTCTCAATAAAAAATATAATTAATACTCGTATATTTGGGGGAGCTGAATTCAAATCTGGCAACAACATTGCTCTATCACATCCCATCCTTGAAAGATGATGGTTTAAAATGAAAAAAAAAAAAATCTAGAAGAAAACAATATATTTTTAAAATTAATATTTAGACCTGAATATAAATGACACATATAATTCTATTAAATATAACTATTCATTTTGAATAGTTCATTTTGAAATATCTGCACAATATAAAGGTGTTTATTTATTGATTGATTGATTATATTATCTGTCCTGTGAGTCTGTATCCTTGTTTTTAATGTTTCTGCTGTTCTATGCTTATAAATTTCTCTATGGGATTAACAAAGTTTATCTAATCTAATATAATCTAATCTAACCTGATTTGATCTGATCTGATTTGATCTAATTTTACCTAATCTAATGTAACAAAATCTACTCACTTGGTAGTGTTTTTTTTCTTTTGTAATACTGCAATGGTGTTTCACAGTGGAATGACCAACAGATGTCTGCTAACATAGACTCACTCTGCTTACCAATCTGAAGTCTCTAAATTTGAGCGATGACTATGCTCATCTGGGACCACTCCCATGTTCTCAGGAAAAAGTACAGGGCGCAGGAAAATGGAAAATTTTGGAACTAGATGTTGGCAACCCTGGGGCATCAGCAATTGTTTGGGACCAATGCAACCTCATTTAGAACCCCTTGCCATTAGTTACTGTATAATGGAGCAGTGGAGTGGTACGCAATGAGCGTTAGCTGTGGAAGCCTTTTGTAAGAATGGTGTAACTACTGCACAAAGAGGATTTTGGCATCATTACCAGTCAGGACGTCATGATCTTGTCCTGTCTGCTCATGCAATTAAAACATGGGTGCGTAATTTTGAACAAATGGGTTCAGCCTTAAAAAAGAACTCCCCAGGTGGAGCCACTTGGCATACTGCCCAACAATTGATGGCAGCTTTGGTTTGGAAGGCGCGTCATTTCATGCAACGGTGACATTCCATCGCCTCTGTGATCTGCAGATCTCACTGTTTGTGATTTTTTTCTGTGGGGACATCTTAAAAGCCAAGTGTACCACACACTTCTGGCAACCATTGCTGAAATAAACAGGAGGATTGAAGAGGACATCACTGGCATTCCTCTTGACATGTTACGTTGAGCAATGCAGAATTTCCACTACAGGCTGTCAGAATGTGTACAGAGAAATGGACAACACCTTCATGATGCTTTCTTCAAAACATAAAATGAATATTGAATGAATATTGATTACCATCATTAACTGCATGACCTGTACAATACATTTCATCATTAAATTTGTTTTTAATTTGTTTATTTGTGCATTGAATGTCAATTGAAAATTTCCTGTTTCCTGGGTAGGAAGAGAAAATCTTTTTAACTGGTGCATCATGGTTTTCCACTTTTGTATGCCTAATAAATTTGTAGCACATGCTGTTCACTAAAGGTTGAGTGTGTATTCTTTTAACGTTTGCTCAAGACAATGGATAGTTCAACTTGGCCTTGAATATTTCTGTAAAAAAGCATCGAAACAAGAACTTTGTCTCTTATGAACAACAAAAAACGCATATTTCTATCCTTCTATATATAAATTCCTGGCTATTTTGAAGAAATAAGAAGAAAGAATAAAAGGCTGATTGAGAGCAAAAAATGTGATTTTGGGTTGTTTCTATCTCAACTAACATTAGGAATGAAGAAGTCTGACAGTTTTCAGCTCAAAATGTATTTCACCCAGGGACTGCTGTATAGACATTATAATAGCATGTAATCCTGGTGCTGATCTGAAAATGAAGGCATGACAGTTAGGAGGACATATCTTTTGTGATCTTTATGTACAGTAAACTTAGTAATTTTAGCTGAAAGTGTTTGCATTCAAATGAAAATTAGTCTCTCAGCAAAGATATCCTATTGATTGTTTTCAGTTCTCTGATTCCTTTGTGTCTATTATCCCTAATTTTTCTGTTTTATTTCTACATGTATAAAGTGTAACATTCATATTCATATATAATACACTTTCTAACATTAGTGTATTTACTAATTTATATAATTTACAACATCAGAGTGTGGTATATTTGTTTACAGATATTTTTGCAATTGGATCCCAGGTAGGTTAAGAGCTTGCTCAGCATAATAACACTCTGAGTTTAATACTAAGACAGAAGCCCTTGCCACTAAGCCCCACTGCTTTCTAATACTGACTTATACAATTTATATTGCCCCATTTAAAACAAAATTCTTTCAGGGAAAAGACTGCAGTAACAGAATCACTTTTGTTTCATTTTTGGAGTTCTGTCAAATTCCCATGTTCACCATAAGGTCACCTCTGACAATAGGTAAAGCAGTTTCAGGACAAACTATTGCTTAAGTGATAATAACGCCATGTGTACTGTTATAGCTAAATATAGAATAAAGCATGAAAAAAATATGCAAATACATCTTTGGAGAATGACCTCTGGGAAAAACAAGCATACTGTTATTGTCCAAGGTCAATTAATATAAAGCTAATTACCAGAGACAGATGAAAGAATTCAGCTATGACTGGTAACAAAAATTGTTGTATTTGTATTGTAACTGAAATTAAATATGTCTTTGTGAAGAACTTCTTTGCCTTAAAATAAATTTAAAAAAGGTGCAAGGCAACTCTGGTGTGAATATCTTTTTGTCCTAATGTTAATAAACAACTAATTGGACTGGTCTGACAACACAGTGGCACTGCCCAAGAAGGTCCAGAGCACACTGTACCTCCTAAGGATCCAGTTTTTTGATTTATACAGAAAGCTGCTGGGAATGTACCCCATAGTAGCCATTGCACTGTTCTACGCTGTAGTCTCCTGGAGAAGTAATTTGAGCTCAAAAGCTCGAAGCAGTGGTACAGCTTGGAGAAACTATAGTATTTATGATGGATCAACATGTGAATTTGTGAATTTCCCCTTGGGATTAATAAAGTATCTATCTATCTATCTATCTATCTATCTATCTATCTATCTATCTAT
>JANRMT010027041.1:66368345-66425045 GCA_026402145.1 Polypterus bichir lapradei
CTATCTATCTATCTATCTATCTATCTATCTATCTATCTATCTATCTAGATAGAAGTGTAAGTTCTACCTAGATGTTAAGGTAAGGTTAGTAAAGATATTTCATTTTCTCTTACTTACTTACAAAATTGGATGCCATCTTGGAAAATACCCTCCATCCCCACCAGGAGGCACTCTCTTGGAGAACTTTTAGCAACAGGCTCATTCTACCACAGTGCACTAAGACACGGCTCTGGGGGTCTCTTCTGTCCACTATATCAGGCAATTCAATGCTTCTTCCCAACCTTCTCTTTAAGTTTATTTTGAAATTTCTGCACAATATTTATTTATTCATTTATTTATTGATTGATTGATTGGTTTTATTATCTGTCCTATGAGTCCGTATCCTTATTTTTTATGTTTCTGTTGCTGTATGCATCTGAATTTTCCTTTGGGATCAAAAGGTTTATCTAATCTAATCTAATAATCTAATCTAAAATGCTCAATCAACTGCAAGGATTCACCACATTTCCCCTACAATGAGTGTGCCAGTGACTAATGGTAGCTAATGGGTGAATATCCTCTCCAGAGGATAAAGCTACATATATATGGAGCTTCAATTGGCCCATAACTGTCCAGAAAGGGAGTTTGTATGAGAGATAGTGCAACATACAGTTTACAAGTTTAAAAAATCAGAATCAGAATCAGAAAAACTTTATTAATCCCGAAGGAAATTACTTATGTTACAACTTAATAACAGACCAGGGACATGTTACACTAAGAGCAAGTATAAAGTAATCATGTAACTATAAATAAAGTATAATAAATGTAAGTATCAAACTAAAGTACAGAGTTTTGCATCTTAAGTTAATATTGCACATTTTGAGAACAAATTAGGTTGTTCTCATGTGAAGAGCAGACAATTTATTGCACAAGTACAGATAGTATGTTGCACATTTCATGCACTTGAGAAAATGTACCTGGATATCCAATAAAGAAAAAGGGTAATAACTTAAAGTGTGGGTGAGTGACTGGAAAAAGAGTTATAGAGTCTGATGGCTGTGGGGAGGAAGGATTACCTGTGACGTTCAGTGGAGCACTTGATGCTAGTCAGTCTACTGCTGAAAACACTCCTCTGTCCAACCACAACACTATGAAGTGGGTGATTAGCATTTTCAATAATAGACCAAAGCCTAGACAACATTCTCTGATCTGCCACAGTTTCTTAGCTATCCAGTTTCTCTCCTACCACGGAGGCAGCCTTCTGAATTAGTTTGTTTAGTCTCCTGATGTCTGCCACTTTTCATACTGCTCCCCTAGCATGCCACAGAGAAGAAAATGGCACTGGCAACCACGCTGTTATAGAACATCTGCAACATAGTGTTGCTGACACTAAAAGATATGAGCTTGCGTAGAAAATACAGCCTACTTTGACCCTTCTTGTATATGGCCAGTGAGTTCCTGGACCAGTCTAGCTTATTGCTGATATGCACCCCTAGATACTTGTACTCCTCAACGATTGCCACCTCCACACCCCTAATTGACAGGGGAGTGGCTGGAGATCACGATCTTCTTAAATCAACTACTGGGTCTTTAGTTTTACTGGCGTTGATCTGCAGTTGATTCAGCTCACACTAGTCAACAAAACTATCCACCATCTTCCTGTATTCCGTCTCGTCTCCATGTCTGATAGTACCAACTATTGCAGAGTCATCAGAGAATTTCTGCAGTTGGCAGCTCTCTGTGTTGTAACTAAAATCTGTAGTGTAAAATGGACAAAGCAGCAGAATTTCTAAATTTCATACATTGGAATGAGTGAGACCGTCATATGCATATGAGCATGATGCACAAGACAGCACTTTGTTTTCCTTCAAACATCTTTGGATAACTTTCTTTAAAAACTGGAATTTTATTCTTGAATTCTGCATCCTGAATGGGGTTCTGTGAACTGGTACATTGTTTCAAATAGTATGTATATCATACATTTTTATACCTATGGTGTCCAAATAGTCTCCAGCTTTGAAGACCCAGTCAGTGGGACATCATTGTTAAATATACAGTGAGTAAACAGCATGTAACAGAAGCCATAATAATTCTTACCGTAATATTGACTGTAATAAACTTTTAAAAAACACAAAAGTTCATGCTGAGTGATGACAAACAAAATCCTATCTTGTATTTCTGAAAATCTATACACTCTTACATTTATTTGCCAGAAGAACACGGCTGTTTGAGTCAACATTTGTTGCCATTATTAAATAGTTATGTTGCAATTCCAATTCCTTGTATGTATCCACAGAAACATCATTCTAATAAATGATCTGAAATAATGTTTCTCCTGTTTCTTTTCAGCATTTTGTTTGGTTATACAATTGCATTAAACTTTTAAGATTCTGAACCCACACATTATTGATAAAACAGTCAAGTTGCATAACATTTTAAATAAAGCATTAGTCTTTTTGTACTGTTTACTCTTCAAGGTTGGCAGCTGCACACATAAAAGATTAAATTATTGTTTTTCTGCTTTTATATTTTCTTCAAGGAGAGAAAAAAAAAACTATACTAGAAAAAACAATGTGAATCTATTATTTGCCAGGAACCTCTAATTAAATTTTTGTTCCATCTAGAAATGTGTTATTTTATATTAAGTCTTATTCTTTTCATTTTGAAATGTTTTTTGAAATAACTTTGCAATTTTAATTCAGGTCTAACCATTCGTTTATACAGCATTCACACGAACAAAATAATGAATGCACCATATTTTACTGCATATGCTTTTCAAACTATAATACAACAGTGCAATTATTAGTATAACTAAACAAACATAATGAGAAGAAGTAGCAGGGCCAGGCCTAGCATTCTTGGTGTTCCAGGCAAAGCTGTGAATTGGGCCCCCCACCCCACAACACCCCCTTCAATGTCAGTTGTGTGACCCTTGCTATAACATAAGAGTCTCATAAATGTGCGATTATTACTAATTACAATCTCAGTAATATTGTGTGCATTTATAATATGGTAGTTTAAATTGATTTACAGTATATGTGTATTGGTTTTAATGAATTTCTCAGTTTTTGCTGAATGATGCTGAAGAAAATTCGTAGTTTACTATATATACTAGGTAAATGAACATAAATTTGTAAAAGCATTTTACAACTGAGGATAATTTATATGCAAAATGTCTAAACACAAATATTATATATATAATGCTTCTCCTCCTCTATCCCTTACAGATCAGGCAGCCGTAAGCACCAATGATGTCACTTCTGGGTCATGATTCCCTTGTCCCACCACTTATTTATTTATACTTTACAAACAATATAACATAATAATAAATGGGTTAATTGCTTGATGGGGGTTTCATTTTACAAAAAGAGAATAATACTAATATGTGTAATATACAAATGTGTTTCGTAGAAATTGACACCTTTTAAGCAAGGTACCATGAAATTGATTTTAAAATATAGCCAAGACATTGGAAGTGGCTATTACTGCTTGAAATAACTTATTTATCATTTATTACTCACATGTCAGCAAAGCCCCATTTTCAGCAACCATTCCATTAGTGTCCTAATGGTAAACTTGTGTCATTATCATTAATTAATTATGTTTAAATGATAATTGTTCATTAGAGAAACTTTTGTAATAGTGTTAGCACAGCTGAAATCTGCTACCTTGTTCAATAAATCAGGTCAATTGTCTTTTCCTAGTTGCTAGGTTATTGGCATTCCTAAGTTCATTTCTGGGTTCAAAAATGGCCTCAATGAAACAGCTTTGGGAAGAAACACATCAGTCTATTGCTGTTTTTTGAAATAAAGGTTATTGCACAGTAACAGTTTGCCAAAAAACTGAAGATTTCATGCAAAGGTGTCTACTCCTGTCCTGAGTGAAGAGAGCAAACTGGATCTGCATAACCTTGTCTAGTGGTGTGCTATTTCCCAAAGCAGTGGTACATCTTTGAGAAACTACAGTATTTATAATAGATAGAAGTGTAATTTCTACCTAGATGGTAAGGTAAGGTTAGTAAAGATATTCCATTTTCTCACATTTTCTTGCATATAGTGAAATATATTTGTGACTGAATGAAATCATATTTGAGGCAAAGTTGTTCAAAAGATACCAAAATGTGTTTACAGTGTAGAAATCTCTCAGGTTCTCAATAACAAGCATATTTCACATATTAAATATTGTGTATTTTAAGAATGGCGAAAACATCAACAATAATACCTCCAGCATTGGTTGGATGTTCTAAGTATATCTGAGCCTTACTTGGCTGTAATTAATGGTAAGCCAGTGCACAAAGCAAAGCATAAAGAAATGAATAAGAACAGGATTTCCTACCCATGGTTAACTAAGATAATACAGGTTCATTTATGTGGGATTCCTTTTATAATATTACTAGCCAGGCCCCGCCCTGACATCACGCTTCCCCCTTCCCTCAGCCTGCAGCCTCTGTCTTGGATTAGCGCGAATATATTGCTCTTGCAAGCGAACTATGATTCTTAGCGAAATGACAGAAGTCACAAAATCAACCAGGATGTTCAAGCAAATTATAGAAAAAAAACCCAATCTAAATTCATTAAGTAGTTCTCTTGTTTGCTAGCTAAGCGGAGGTAATGAACATCCCACGAGACTGGTGCATGAGTGAAGAGGGCTCCGCCCCCCCTCCCTGTGGCCTGTTGTGTGTCTCTCGGATTTGCGCAAATAAATCGGTACCGCAAGAAAACTATAACATAGCACAAAGAGTGAAGTCGCAAAATCAACTGGAAAGTTCAAGCAAATTAACCCAATCTAAATCCGTTAAGTAGTTTTCTCTTGAAAACAGATATACAGACAGATAGACAGACACTGGATTTTATATATATATATATATATAGAGAGAGAGAGAAAGATAATACATCCAATTCAACTAATTACAATCTTACATCTATCTGTGGCAGTTTTGTTGCTCCTTGATGCATCCTGACTGATTGCCACATATCGCCTCTCCCACCCCTGAAGTAAATGGTTTAGGGTTCAAGTTAGTCTTATTTTTCTTAAAGGCTGTTTTTCATGGTTCTTGCAATTTCTAAAAACAACAACCAGATGTTGAAACACTCCCTGTTAAAATCCAGTATGATATGTTACTTAGGTTAACTGTTACCATTGTTCTTTTAAAGTGATTAATTTGTTCATCTATACTGTGGAATTTTATTCCCACCACTGATATTTTTTAAGTGCATAATTACAATTGTGATTGTCCTATGTGGGAAATGCACACTGTTATTTCACAGAACACTTCCCTCCAATGAGTAGCATTCTTGGCACATATGCTTTTCTCACTATGAACAATGATAAAAAAATTTTGCAAATATATTGTGGACAAGTCAGAAACAGCAATCAATATATATATATTTATTTAGTTTTATAGATAATATCTGGGTCAAATTTCTTTTCTATCTTGGTCGCAGTGTTTTTAGTTGCACGAGATGAATGGTACAAATGAAACTGTGTAACTGGGCCAAGCAGTATACTTGCACACCTACCTGGTTTGATTTCTGCTCTGAGCCCCATGCTGCAGGCATAGGAACTGCATATTTCCTAGTGGGATTGTGTGCATTTTCAGTACTTCTCAATGAGAATATATACAGAGACAAAAGCTTACTGTATGCAAGAGGCAGAATATTGAAAAAGTTCTAAATTTCATGATTTTTAATGTAATTACATGTTTATCAAATTCATATACTGTATGTAGAAATATAATTAGGCATTGTCTGCAAAAATTACAAACCAAATCGTGCACATACAAATAATGTGTATGTATAACAAGAATTGATTCATCTTTTGTACTGTACCCAGGGTGGATCTGCTATAAAACTAATAAAGCTTAAACTTCAGGCCCCCTAAACCCACAGGATCCCCAGAAGTGACTTTAATGTCAATGTCAATTTATTTATATAGCACATTTAAAACAAAATACAATGGGCAGCACATTGAACACATTTTATAAGTGGTCAGAAACTTGTAAATAACTCATGAAAGAATAAAGTTACGTTAAAACCAAGCACACCATTGTTTTTCTTGTGAAATTCCCAATAAGTTTGATGTGTCACATTACCCTCTTCCTATTGAAAAAACAAAAGTTGGATCCAAAATGGCCGACTTCAAAATGGCCACCATGGTCACCACCCATCTTGAAAAGTTTCCCCCCTCACATATACTAATGTGCCACAAACAGGAAGTTAATATCACCAACCATTCCCATTTTATTAAAGTGTATCCATATAAATGGCCCACCCTGTAGTAATGCTGCGGCCAAAGTGCTTTACAATAATAGAATAAAAGAAAAAACAAAAACAATAGACAATAAAACATAAATAGTAATAACATATATGAACATAAAATAAGATACACAATAAACAGAAATAATGTTATATAATCACAAAGAGGAAACCATCAGTATTACTGACGGTCACGGAATGCAAGTGAATAGAAATGAGTTTTTAATCTTGTTTTGAACAGTTCACTTGTAGGCGACTCCTTTATATGATGAGGTAAAGAGTTCCACAGGCGAGAGGCAGCAGCTGCAAAGGCCCTGTCCCCCTTGGTTTTACACTTGGTGTAGGGACAACCAGAGACAACTGAACAGAAGATCTAAGCACTCTGGATGGCTGGTGTAAAACACACAATTCAGATAAATAGGCATGAGCAAGCCCATGTAAAGATTTAAAAACTAGCAGCAAGATTTTAAAATCAATTCAAAAACTGACAGGCAGCCAATGTAAAGAAGCTAAAATAGGATTTATTCTATGTAAATCAGGCAAATCTATCCTGGTGAAAGAATTTAATTTGTTTTATAACAGAGTACTGGGGCTTAGGAGGATCTGCAGTGTTGGGGGGATGTACTATTTTATTTCTAATATCATTCATTTTTTGATTGAAAAATACAGCAATAGCCTCACAGGTTTCACTGGAAGTATTTTGGAGGCATTCCTTTGTGTTACCTGGGTTTAGCAGATGATTGATCATAGAAAATAAGACTCTGGGATTGCTAGCATTGTTATTTATAATCTTAGAGAAATAGCAGTGCCTCTCAAGACGGACTGTGTTATTGTATTCTGTTATTTTAGCCTTAAATATCTCATAGTGGATAATCACTTTAGTTTTCCTCCATTTACGCTCAGCTCTGCGACATGTTCTTTTAAAATCTTTTTGGGTCTTCCATGGTATAACAATGCTAAAAGATTTTTTAACTGTCTTTTCAGGTGCAACTATGTCAACAGCAGCTCTCACTTTAGTATTACATTTTTCCACCTTACTATTTACATTATCCTCGCTATTATAGTTGGCACTATAAACGGACTGATTGCTTAGAATGTTTGTAAATTTTAAAGCTGCTAATGAGCCAAAGAAGCGTTTTTTAACAATATGCTTCTCATGAATGTTTTCTATCATTATTTCTATATTAAATAGTAGAAGAAAATGGTCTGATAGACCAATATCAATGATCTGCTTCACATCAACTTTTAGTCCTTTGGTAATTACTAAATCTAACGTATGACCTGCTTTATGTGTAGGCTGATTAACGAGCTGTTTCAAATCAAAAGAGTCTAGGAGATTTATGAATTCCTTTACTTTTAGGTCACACAAATTATCGATATGAAAGTTAAAGTCGCCGACTATTAAGAGTAATAGTTCATAATTAAAATTGACATTAAGTCTGAGAATTCCTCAAAGAAAGACGCGTTAAATTTAGGAGGTCTATGCACGGATAATACTAGAACGTGAGAATCTCCATGAATAACAACAGAGAGATACTGAAAGGACTTGAAATTACCAAAACTGACATTTTTACACTTTAACCGTCAGGAATAGATGTTTGCCAAGCCGCCCCCCTTTTTTCCCTGGCGATCCGCACGAGTAAAACTGTAATCCGGAGGCGTAGATTCGATTAAAACAGCTGCGCCGTCTGAGCTAAGCCACGTTTCACTTAGTGCAATAAAATCTATTTTTCTATCACTAATAAGATTGTTGATAAAAAACATCTTGTTAGTTAAAGCTCTAACATTTAATAGTGCCATATTTAATGTTTCGGAGGGACAGGGTTGAATTCTATGCACATTATTGGTATTTAGAACAGAAACTAGGTTATTTTTGTTAGCGCCGCTCTGTGTGTATTTTTTATGTAATCTATAATCTGTTTTTATAGTTTTAATGCATTGTTCATCTAAAGTAGTAATTGCAATTAAATTATTGGTGTTTATGCCGCACTGCCTAGATTTTTTACGTGAATTAAGGTTGGTTATTAGAGTATTAATGTTGTGCACTTTTACGGAAGACTTTGTTAAGCCATTATCATGTCCTAGCAAAGTAGTAGCATTACGGAAGGGGTTTAAAGTAGAAATAGGCAGTCAAGATAGACGAATTACCTTAGCAATGTTTTCGGAGAGGACCCGGGCGCCGAATCTATTCAGATGCAGGCCATCCCGCTTGAAGAAACGTGACCTTTCCCAAAAGAGGTCCCAGTTGTGGGTGAATCCGTTGTCTTGATTCTCGCAGAAGCCATTCAGCCAGTTGTTTAATCCCAGCAGACGACTGTAGTATTCATTTGATCGTCTGACGAGAGGTAGTGGACCCGAAATGAAGATCTTTGCCAATGGGGTCCTCTCCTTCATGTCTTTAATTAGTGCTGCAAAGTCAGCCTTGAGAATCTCCGACTATCGGTGCCTTATGTCATTTACGCCGGCGTGTAATACAATGGATCCAACTGCCCTCTTGTGCTTCTCGTAGACGGTTGGCACACGTCTCATCACATCTCGGATCTAAGCACCGGGAAAACAAGAAATAAAAGATTTTTGATTAGGGCATGTGATATTGAGGTTTCGTACAATCGAATCACCTACCACGATTACATCACCCAGGGTTGAAGGCAAACTGGGGACGCGGAGAGAATCGAACCGGTTCTGGGTCGAGATGCTCGTCTGTGCCGATGGAGGTGTTCTAGCCTTGAACCCCCGCCTGCATAGCTGAAACACACCGAGGTCTTCATCGGCGTCGCTCCTACGAGGCGCGGGGGTGAAGCTTACTTGTCCTAGGGAGTGAGTGGCACGACGCGGGGTTGATGTTACATCGACTTCAGATGTCGAGGATGGTTTATCCAGCAGCCGAGCCTTCAAATCCCTGAGGTACCTTCGTCTGGACAGGAGTTTCTGAATCTGTTTGTCGAGTGCCCGGAGTTCTTCTATGACGACGGCAACGCGATTCATCTCACTGTCAGCCATTGTCTGCTTCTACTTCCGCTTCGTGCTCTAGGAAAGAATGAGAGAGATATTGGTTAGAGTGTGTCAAGAAGTGTCCAGTCAGTTGGGATGATACCAGTCTCCCAAATGGAAGCAAAGAATGCTTGCAATGCTAGGAGAACAGGCTTACCGCCAGCCTGGAGAAGTTCACCCCGGATACCACAGATCCCTGAAGCCTTTCCTCCCCTCAGTTGGTTCACCACCTGTGCAATCTCAATGAGATTGGGTGGTTTACAGCTAATTGGAGGATCAGCCTCAAGCCCGTGGACCTAGAGATATCCAACGTCCTAGCAAAACTGCTCAAAGTAGCCAGCCCAGTGGAACACAACTGCAGTGTCATCTGTAAGGACCGTTCCATCAGCTGCCCTGACTGCGACCCTCTGAGGAACAGATTCGGATTTGCATAATGCTTCGATTCCTTTCTAAGCGGGACGTGGGTCACTAGACCACAAATGGTGTGTCACTTGCTCAGAAATTCCTCTAACAAATACCTCATTACCTGTCATGGAACAACTGAAAAAGATAACAGTGGTTACCCAGACCTTGTTTCTGATTGTAAAGGGGTCCCAAGCCCCACAAAGATACAAATCCATTGAAAGGATTATCCATCCTCCATTTCCTAACCTGTAGAGATATGCTCAATTTATCAAATCATCCCACAAAATCTTTTGTTTTCATCTTAGTTGGTTACAAGACTCAGTTTTTGTTTTCCAACTAGTAGACTACCCATACTCAAATAGGTACAGTATTTACCCAAACAAATGTGTAAAATAACTCATAGATCTATGCATTAGCTACAAATGTCATGCATGCCTGGCAATTCTCTTGTCTTATTGTGTCCTGCCCACCCCATAACCTTAAACAGAGAGAATATGGCTTTGAATTTTCATTGTGTTAAAGCGAGCAAGAGAATGCAGACATTCCCAAGAGCACAGTGAGTGTACCCCATGATACAATGATGCACTGTACATGGTTGTTTTCTATCTTTTGCCCAGTGCCATTGATAGCATGAGCATGTTTATCTACAATTATTTGAAGCACTTGAAACAGTTTTGAATGATTTTGGCGTGGCTTAGTTCCTATATATATATATTCCGATATTCCTATATATCAGATCAATTTCAGTATATACAGAAATATGTTGACAATTCTCTGACAGTACATTCAGAAGTCAAATATGGTGGCCATCAGGGCTCAGTACTCTGACCTTTACTGTTTGCTTTTTACATGTTTCCAATAGGAAACATAACTTTCACTTTAATTCGTATGCAGATGACACTTTCTGTTGTTCTTTTTTCTATCTTTCTGACCAAACAATGTTTCTACTATAGTGCCCTTAATTAATTGTCTCAGTAAATGAAAACAGTGAATAGACGATAACTACTTGCTTGGCAATACAATAGAAAAAAACAGAAATGTTATTTACCAGGTAGAATAATGCACACTACAACATTATTTTGTTACTTTTTAACTCACTGTGTTTGAATAATAGCTTTTCTGAATTGGCACACAATTCAGGTGTTATGGTTGATTTTTAAAACAAACATTAAAACACTACAGTATCTAAACCCGTTTTTTACATCTTAAAATATAGGAAAGTAAAGATGGCTTCTAAAAATGAATGCAAACATTTATTTGAAGTAGAACTGACCACTGCAATGTGTTATTCACAGACTGTTCAAACTGCTGTATATGTAGCTTTCAGTTATTTCACTGATGCAAGAATCATTACACAAACTAGAAAGTAAGTTCTTAAGTCATTGCACTGGCTTCCAGTTAAGCTTTCAAAATTCTCCTTCTTACACGTAAAGCTTTAAGCTATTTGCCTCTTTGATCTTATTACAGACTAACTAAAGTACACGTTAGGGTCAATGGGAGGTTGAGATTTTAGCTACATTGGCCCAAAGTGTTTGAATAATCTTCCTGCTTGTAAGAGATGGCCATTCAGTCTCAGCTCTTAAATCCAAGCTAAAGACTCACTACTTTAATCTAGCATTCCCAGTTTTGAGCTTCTACTGATAAGCTTTGCATATTGCATCACTGCTTGTTAGTTATTTGTACAAAATGAAAAAAAATTAAAATAAGTAAGAGATTTTACTAACTCTTCTCTTTTCTCTTCTTGGTATCCAGAAATGGCACTTAGTGCTACTTACACCTGTAGTTCCAAGCTGCTTTCCAGCCCATGGGAAAGACAACAAAGATGCTGGGAGTCTTGGAATTAAACAATAAAGAGATAAAGTCATAATATTAGACTGCCCTGCACAAAATGATACTGTTGAATGTCCATCAGGGGGTGAGCATCGAGTTGGCCTCTATCTCCAGAACTGTGCCTTTGTTTGACTTATCCTTTCACTTTGTGTTCTTCTTGACGAGCAATGAGCGAACATTGTAAAGCTCGCTTTGCTGTGAACTTTGAGAAATCATTGAAATGTTCAAAATATTCGTCAAACTCTGCGAAATTCATTAAAGTCAATGGGGGAGGATGGAGTGAACCAGTTATAAGTGGATTATAATGGTGCAATGGTATTTTAAGTGTTCCTGGGGACTTGGGAAAAGAAACTTGTAAATAGTAATAAATCTTTCCTTTTTATTATTTCACAGCATGTCCTGTGTTTTCTGATGGGGAGGCGTGTGGGAGTGCTCCTTTAAGGCTTGCCTTATATGGGGGGTACAGCACATGGCTAATTAGATATGCAAAATAGTCATGTGGAGCTGAGCAACCAGCACACAGAAATCAGTATTATACATCTAATAGCAATCCAGGCATCCATTGATGTAAGTCTTATCTAGTAATGTACGATAGTACTTAAAATATGTCCGTGGTCAGTAGCTGGTGTCTTATTTTATTTCTGCCCAAATCCACTTATGTGTATTCCAAACAAAACTGATTGTACTGCCAGCTGTATAAGGATACAGTACATATCTAACATAATACATACATCTATGTATTTAACAGATATGCTACAGATATTTATGTATGTACCTTTATTATTATATGTTAATGTATACTTTCTATATTTACTAAGCAAAAAACAACACTTTACTATATAATAAGATTTGTTATCTGCCTGATAGTGTATCGGGCACATGCTGTTTGCATCCAAACTTATTCACTCGTGTCTTCTGTGTCTATTTCATATTTCATAGCTCCTATATTTTCGTAAAGGCAAGAGTTCATCACAGCCTGTAAACGCCTCAAGAGCAGCAATGAAAAGTTTGGCATTTCCTCAAAGGAAAGGACGCAGTACGAAGACTCACAAGGACACTGGTCCCGATAACCCTTGAAGACAAAGAGGATGAGCTCTATTTCTCAAGGTTAGCAGGGCCTTTCCTTAATAAGACAATACACTGCTGCCCATTGCATACTGTACAGGATATTTAACCACTTCCATACAATTATTTAGATACACCCATGTTGACTTGCATCCCCAGTGCTGAAATGTAACCCATACAAGTTGATGTACTCATAATATTCTCATTATGGTCAAATAATGAATTCGTCAAATGAAAATACTTCATTTTTTTTTTGTTTGTCTTTAAATGCATGCTGTGTGGGAGGAAAGCTGGAATACTGAGAAGCATTTAGTTTTTTGGGAGTTTTGAGCTGATCACGCATGCCCGAAGCAGAGTGTCAACGATCTTATAGTACACATGTGTGAAAGTTCTGCACATAGTTCATACAGCTCTGTGATGTCACGTAGGCCTCATAAAGCATCATGGGACAGTGGGAAAAGAATTTTTGTCATGACTAATTTCTAGGATAATATTCAATGAACAAGATTAACAGTGAATACAACATATTCGCTGCAAAAAAACATTTTGGCAAATTTTGCGATTAACACTATTCTTGACCAGAGTTTTGGCTGTAATAAGCATGCTGCTGACTGTTGTTTTTTTTTCCCTTCCTCCATTGTCAACTGGCCATAGCTCAACAATAACATCAATGTACATGCTATAAATTTATGTGAATCGATTTAGAATTGGTTTGTGCTATTGCATATTTAAATGAATATAAATCTTTATGTATATGCATTATGTAGTTAATAGTAAAGTTTGTAATTGTACTTTACTCCTTGAAGAGATTTATTCTAATATAAACTAAATTTAAATGAACTGAAAAGCCTAGCCTGTCAGTATTGAACTTAAAAGAAGGATCAACTACATACTGGCACACTTACACCTGTGCACTCATATTTACTCAAATAGCACTATAAACCTTCAAAATTATACCTTTAAATAAAAAAGACAATCATTTAAAACAGTGCAAAACATAGGTGGTTAATAACCCTTTTAATTCAGTACATATACTGTATACATTCTCAAACATGCTAAATCCAATTCATGATCATGGTAGGCCAGAGTCTTTCTAAGCAGTGTCAGGTGCAAGACAGGAAACAGTCTTGGACAGGGCACCATCCTGTCTTGGCGAATAATCACACAGGGAAAATGAAACCACCAGTTGAGCTAATAGATATGTCTGGGGATGTGAGACAAAAGCATGTAGACACAGATAGAACCTGCAAACTCCACTTGGACCACAATCTGGAGTAAGATTCAAAACCAGGGCACTGGGCCCCTGAGGAAGAAGTGCTAACAAGTGTGCTTTTCTTCTCATTCCTCCCCTTTTTCCCATTAGGAGCCAGGTTGCCTTTTGGCTGTTCTCTCTGTTTGTTATCTTCTTTGATGGAATCCATCCATTTCTTCCTTGTTTTTTCTCTTGTTCTTAAGCCTTCTCCTTCATGTCACATTACCTATTTTATTAAATTTCCCTCCCTTAATCTTTGCAGATACCCATACCATCTCATCCTTGATCGTTGATTTTGTTTCTAATTGTTCTTGTTTTTACCTCCTGTTAGATTTCTTCATTATGCCTCGTGTTTGCCCCTTATATTGCTCTTATGTACTTCATCGCCATAACCTACATTTTATTATCTTTTGCACTTTTACAGCCCGTGTTTCTTCACCATACACCATACTCATGTGCTTTTCAATTTCCAATGTTCTGTGTATAATGCATGGGCAATGAAATCTTCACTGAACAATTTCATGTCATTGTAAGTCTATAATATCAAACTCCATGATTAACTTATATAAATATTAAAGAAAGAAGAAAAAATTGTTAAACAGTTAACAGTAACTTTAACAAAGTAACTAAAGCATATCGGAAAAAGGCAGGGAGAACATGTAGACTCCACAAAGATAAGAATCTGCCTGAGATGGCCTGACAAGCAGTGCCTGTGTGAATGTGAATTATCACTTGTACCTGCACAATAAGTACATCTTCCTGTGACGATGCGGGTCTACTCCATGCTCCCATCACTCTTTCAAGGAGCCTCTTGAACCCGACAACGTCGGTAATGTAAATGGATGAGCTGGACAATGAGGACACTAACGAAGCAAGGGGAAAGCTGCAAAGTGCAGACGTGCTTTTATTTAAAACAATCAAAAGCAAAAAAAACAAATGTAGTGCTTCTAAAAGTCAATAAATAAATATAATCCATTAAAAACAGTGAAAATGTGGAGGCTAAAATCCAACAAATAAATCCATTAAAACGAAGTTAAAACAATGGCTGGAAGCAGTCCTTTAAAAATAAAACCCAGTGCCTTCTTCTGCTGGTGCCTCCTCTGCTTCTCCCATCTGGGTCATGCACCAGGGGCATTGCCCTACCTGCAGCTGACCTTCTCCTTCTAGTCTGGCTGCTTTTTGGTCCCTGGCTTTGTAGGGCTCTCACCAGACCGAGATTTGGGTTCCCCAGTGACCAGGGTGCTCACGCTGGGGCTTCCACCTCCCAAGTCTCCGAATCCCGCTGCCTTCTGTGGTGAACCAACCACCTTCTGGTCACTGCTGCTCCTCTAAAGCGCTCAGCAAGAGCGACCACTTCTTGCTGCCCCTAAGTGTTGGCCTGTTCTCCTCACAGCTGCCTGCCTCGCTCACTCACTCACGCATGCACTGCCTTTCAGCTTCCAGCCTTCTCTTCTTCCTCTTCCTCCTCCGCACTCACACTTCACCTATTTATAAAGGGGACATGGCACAGGTGCGGCGATTAGTAGCTCCCAGTATCAATTACCGATATGGACAATTTCTCACCACACTTTATTCCTCACCTCTCCTCACCTGTGCACTTAAGCCACACTACAACGGCCCCTCTATAAGCCGCGAGTTCTGCGATTATTTATTTAAAACTGGACTTTTCTTCTAAGCCGCTATACCACACTTTCATGCCATGCACTGCAAAGGGCACATATAAGCATTTGCGGAAAAACAGAAAAGCAAATGTGCAAACTTTGTCACCACAATTTCAGTATGAAAGCTTTAACATCAATCAATCAATTCTTTTTCTCATATCCATACACCATTTCCTACCTTCATTTGGTGTCCCTGGGTGGGCAGAAACAGAGATTCCTCACATATCCTACAATGCCCTTTAAGAGTATATGTTTATGTTATATGTGTAAAAACTGTGCCCTAAGATGAAGAAATGAGGCTACATCAAGGTTAACATCTTTAATTTCTCAAAATGAGGGAAACGAACGGACTATTAAATAGTACAAGATTTGATTAAAAGTAAAGTGTATGTGCTGTGAAAGGAAAATATGCAATCAGAAATTTCAAGTCATCCTAACACATTATTGGAATATCTCACAATATTGATTAAGTAATGATTTTGAATTGAGTGCCAATGTTCCTGGTGAGGTCGTATTTCTCATTTAAACCTATAGTCACAAAAAAGTGGAAATAAGTATAAATACATGTTGTGAACAATGTCCACATAGTTCAATAAATAACAAAACATCCATGCATTCATTTTTCACACCCATTTTTACTGATTATAAATTTGTGAAGAGATGACCTTAGACAGGCAGATACAGAGCTTCGAACTGCACTGAACACCAGTCCACTGCTGGACATATTGAGCCACTTGAATCGCCTATGGGAACCATTTACAATAATTAAGAAAATGGAGTGCCTTTTAAACTCATGCAAATTCCACACAAATAGTGTAAATCTTCAGGCTGTGTGACAATGCTCCACTGAGGCACTAGAAATAAAGAAAAAAAACATTATTAGCAAAATTTAGAAGAGGTCAGTATTTAGCAACACGTTTTGGCACATGGTGAGCTATTAACAATATGCAAAATGATCCCAGAAGAAGTCATTAGTAAATACTAACCTAAACATCTGCAAGGATGTTTGTGTTATACACAACATTCTTAACTTGCTCATTGCAGTTTCCATACATTCTCAAATTTCAAAAAGAATGAAGTTACAATGTTTTAGTATTATTTGAAGCACCTTTTTTGTAAGTGAAAGGCATTTGTGTTTTTAACTGTAATTAAGTGAATATGTGAATTTTCATCTTCCGACCCATTCAATAATGTCAGCTTCAATTTTATCATTGCTTGCAATCACAACCACATAGCACCACTCAGGAGAGGACAGGATCTCAAAACCGTCCCGGACATCCTTCAACGAGTGAGGTGACGAGGTCGGCCCACCTGGCCCATTATTCATTGTAATGTTCTTAAATTTGTGATGAGTACGTGGCTCGCTACTTGCTATGAACTCAACTGTCCCCAAACTTAATCTGTACACTGTTGTTTAGACACAACTTAAAATTTGAAGACATGCTCAGTAATAACATTTAATGAAAAATTTAATTTTAGTAATATGGCTTACACGTTATTAGAGTGCATGTCAGATGTCAATGTCATGTCCAAGTACCAGTACCCTAGTAGGCTAGTAGCTTACACAGTTCGCTGCTTTTAGCAGCCATATCATCAACAACACTGTTAGTGTCAAGTTTGGCTAGATACTTTTCTCCACCAACATCAACATGAACGCCTCAAGCAAAGTAAGTGATTACAGGTATGAAACAATTATTTTCAACTTGATTATCAAACTGCTCATTTACAATGGAATAAATTATAACCGAGGTTATAATGAAAACCTCACATGATTGAAATGTTCCATTAACTTAACGATAAACTATAAATGTTCTGTCCTAATATGAAAAATGCCTATCCTGTGCTTTATAACTTTATTTCATCATACTAATAATCGCAGCTGAAAACCACTAATTATCGCTCACGCCGACAGAGAATAATAAAATGAATAATACATAATCTAAACTAATTATTAAGAATTTAAATACTAGATACGAGATAAAGTAAATTTCAAAAATGTATATGCTAACCAAAAAGTAGTGGTATTGAAACAGAAATCAGCAAAAGGCCGTTTTGACCAAATTTTTCGCTGCAACATTGTGTACTGACAACTAAAACAATTTTATGACTTAATACGGTATATTATATAGGACTATATAAATCACAGTACTGGACAGATAATATTTAGTAGTTTAGTAGTTCAGAAAATTAATTTTAATGTCAAGTAGTAACCAGTACATAAAATTTATTTCATGAAACATCCTGCCCATGACCAGACCAGAGTCCACGGCTCACCGGGCATTGCCCAAATGCCCTATTGGCTAGTTTGCCCCTGGCAGCACTTAATGTAAAGCAAGGCCAACCCTGCATAGGGCATCAATTCAATTCCATAGCAAATTCACTCTCACTGGAGATATTTAAAGTTTCTTAATAACTTCACACATGCAGACACACACAATCACACACATACCTGAGTGGAAAATCCATTCAGAAAGGAGGTAGAATGTGCTAACTCCACACAAAATGGGACCAAACTGGGATTTGAATTTAGTCTCTCCTGAACTGTGAGGAAAACTAAATACTGTATCAATACACAGTCAATACATATGAATTAGTGAAATGTATATACATTTCTGAGACATTCTATATACAATATGACTAATACTGCATGACATGTATTTTATAAATGGGTGATGTTATAGCAACTATGTGCCAGCCACAGCAGTATTTATTCATTAGTAGACATGGAGGTATAGTCTTGACTTGTTATAACCTACAAAGCCTAATGGGCTTAAAAGCTTTCATTACAAAACCATATTAGAGGAGTCCTGCTAATCATGAACTTCTTTGGCAGTACTCTTTTGTGTCATAGAACAAAAGCTATACACAATATAAGATGAGCATTAAATGAATACATTATTTTGCTTAGTTTTACAGTATATCTATTAGGCACGCTTTTGAAACAACGCATAATAAAGCTCAAATGGCAGAATACACCAGTGCAGCAGCTACAGTGATATACTGTAGGTTAAAACAAACAATAATTTCACTTCATGTCAACAATAAAGATCTGAGAAATCTGAATTCAGTTGGTTCTGTTTTGAACTATGGACGCCTATTTATACCTCTGAAAGTCAGTGTGCATGTGTTTTTGACATATCACACTGATTTCATGTAATCCATCGTTTAACTGTTTATACTATATTGCACCTCACAAAGACACTTTACAATATGTAACATAAATGTTTAAGGGTTAACCCACTTTTGTGACCCCCTTCATCTAAAATCAGTTTATCTCTTCATCTAATAAGCAATGCATAAGTTACTTGCTTTCCCAGGTAAGAAGGTAACCGTACAGGACAGCAGATTGTTATTCATTTGGGATTGCTGGCAATTAGTCAACTTCAATTTGTCACGTGTATCTGAATTACCAACACCTTCTGAAGCCCTTTTCTCTTTACTTATACAGCTCTAAAAGAATATAGGTGTGGCCATTCTGTCAAGTTTACAGCTGCCAGGTTGGCATTTTAAAACATGAGAAGGTATGTTTGTTTAATTTACTTTAGATAACTCAAATATGTGCTCTTAAGACAGCACCTCTTCAGAACTTGAAAGGTATGATTAGCAGCATCAACAATGAATCACTTCTTATCAAGTCAATATTAGATTCATGTTTTTGAATAGGTAGCTGTCAGACTGCTGTCATGCTCCAGGTCACTCTAATTAGGCTTTGAATGAACTTCATGAATTGGGCAGTGGAAGTGAGAAAGAAAGAATCACGGGTGCCAGTTAAAGTAACTGTAGGAGTCACCTAATGAGAACCAGGATGTCATCAAGGACACCTTGAAAAATAAAGTTTAGGTTATTGAGTAAACTTTATTTACGAGTAATTAACAGGATCGCCTAGATGGTGTACAAGTTTTGCACTGTTTGCCTACAGTGTGGAAACAAACTATAATGCATCCTCTGAGTGCCACTGACATGTTCAGATTTACTGATCACGGTATTACCTCTTTACTGTGATCATTCTGGGCGTTGTGGTAAAGTGAGGTCTGTGGCTGATTGACATTTTAAATAATCGCCAGACTCACTTCTTCAGGAGGGGGCTGTGGTAGGATGAGCTGTTGATGGGGCCGAAGAAATGGAGACAGAGCAGCAAGTGGGATAGGTACCTCACTTTTGAAAGAACCCATGTGACACAAGCCACAGGAGGACATTTTAAAGACTGAACTTTTTAATGGATATTTACTGAATCGTTGTTTTATTGTCATTTTAGAGTTCATTTTCTTTTTATGCCCTGCTTTTACAGAGGGGGCTTGGGATTTTAGTTTTAGTGCTTTTAGTGTTTATTGATTTGGTTTTAGCGCAGATGTGTAGGGCCACATCGCGGACCTGTGCCACCAGTTGCACTGGGTTGGTCGAGGCATGGGGCCTTCCCATGCAACAACCGTCTTTTAGGGGGGAGCTGTGTGGTAAAGTGAGGTCCACAACTGATTGGTGTTTTAAATAAATAATCGGCAGACTCACGTCTTCAGAAGGGGGCATTGTAGAGTGGCGAGAGCGACTCCTGTATTCGATGTGGGAGCAGACGGCCCTGCCCTTTGTACACAGATGCAGGATCGCCCGCACCCCTAATTGATGCCGCGAGCTGTTGATTGCCGCAGCTGTGTCATGACCCCGCATTTAAAAAGGGAAGCGCGAGTGCAAGAGAGAGAAGAATGAACTAAAGGAAAAAAGGAGGTTAAAGTGAGAAGAAAATAGGCAGAGGTGTGAGACAGAAAGCCAATGTAAGGAAAGGAAGCAGATGGACGGGAATGGAGCTCCAGGAAAGAGCATGTGTGGCCAGCACTCAGGAGGGGGGTGTGGATCACTCTTAATGAGCGACTAAGTCACAGGAGCAACCAGTGTGCTGAAGTATGTGTTCTCACCGGGAAAAGCCAATTGTGCTGGGATGAACCGATGGATGGGCAGCGGTACGAGTTGGAGCAGGGCTCGGGGGTTGCTCATGGATGCTGAGGAAGTGGTGATGGGGACACGAGTCGGGGCAAAAGGTTGTCTACGTCTGCTGGTAGACTTCTCTTCGTTCTGCAAGGTCCGGGAAGGGATCAGACAAGGAGGAGTCAGTTTGAAAGGGGCACCGAGGCTAGTGTTTTTTAAAGAAGTTTCCTGCTTGTGTTTTAACCTGTGATTTTAATAGATATTTATTGGCATTGTTTCAACCTCCACTTTCACTTCTTTTGTGGATTATTTATTTATGGAACATTTTGAGTACTACACTTTTTGAACACAGTTGTTTGTTTTAATTAAAGCACTTGAGCACTTTTCACCATCCCCTTGCTTGGTGTGTTTTGTCCTCATCTGCCACGTTCATCTCGGTTATGGTACTAACGGTGTTGGGTTCAAGAGGCTCTCATTATAGAAGACGGAGCATGGAGCCATCCCGCACCATCGCAGGATTCTTCTACCTAAATAATTGAGGACATTTAAGATAAATACTACCTTTTGGAAAGCACCTTTGAGTCAGAGGTTAACAAATTGAATTTCCACATGCAAAGGCCAGTAGATCACAGCACTTGAAGATGGTTTTTACACAATACTGAGCAGATAGGTAAAAATACTAAAAATAAGCAGTAACATCAATGAAGGAAGTAACATGTTCAGTTTACCACTAGATACCATAAACCTTCCTTGTTAACTACACTCAAAGAACCACTCGATGAACATACAGTAGATTAGGTGATGCTGTGCTATTCTGGACTTCCTGATCCATTTGAAACTGTGATGCTGCATTAATACATGATCTATTCTCAGTTTATATGATTTCAGCCCCCTTAATATCCCCTGCACATCTGATTGTACACTACAATTGTGGCACTGCCATATTTACAATAACCTTTTAATTCAGCTTCTACCAGATGTTGCTTATCAAAATAGAACAAAGTTATGAATTTTTACTTTCTCTATTCCACCATCTCCAGGCCATATTAAGGCACAAATACATGTCCATTATATATATGCCTCCCTCAGATTCTATTGGACTGAGGTGTTTGACCTCTGCCCACGACTTGCAAGCTTGCTTGGCTTCATTTAACGTGGACCTCCTCCAGGTTAACTTTGGATATCCTACCCTGTGGCCTCCTAGTGGGTTTCACTCCAATGACATCCTGGCAATATTGTATCTTTCTCTACTCATGAAATGACCAATTCAATTTTCTGGATGTTATTTTGTTCTTCACTGTGTTTGATTAGTCAACTTACACAGCTCTTCATTAGTTGTTCTGTTTTCCAAGTGTATGCAAGTTATTTATCACATTTGGTAACAAAAGCCTCTAGTTTATTAATGATTACACATGTTGTCTTCCATGTCTCATAGCTGTACAACAGTACTAATTTGATATTACAGTTGAATATGTGCATCTTTGTGTCCAACAGAGTGGTGATATATTGAGCTTCTTATTTGTATAATAATAGGAAATACAGAAGCAAACACATATGTGAAGAAAGAAATGTTGACGTTGGAACTGAAATTGCAGGAAATTCAGTCACTGCTGGCTCTATCTAATGAAAATTTGCAAATGCAGTTGGAGCCATAAGATCTCAGCTTAAAAAGGGCTGGAAAATGTGTTTTGAATTTAGTGTGGTGTAGTACTTACTGCTTTTAATTCTTACTAAAATGCCTGTATTAGTTTGCACATTTTCCCCATGTTCGCATCCATTTTCTCTCCTCACCCTGGTTTCCTTCTACATCTCAAGGACTGGCCTGAAAGAAGACTTCATAGATGGTAAGGCGTTACAGTTGCTAACAACATAATAGCCAAAGTGCTACATTATGAGTGAAAGTGAGTGTAACCTTCAGTGAACCGATGCCACATCTAAGAATCTGCTTTGCTACTGATGCTCCCAACATAAATAATACTTAAAATTAAAACAAGTGGGTCCAGAAAGGTGATTGACGCTCTGTCTTAAATGAGGCTGGGAAACAAACTTGTCAAAAAAGTGAAACAGGATAGGCCATTTCAGATTCCATCTTGGGAGAGATTTATCAATGTGTTGAGCACCAATGATAAATCACTACTGCAATATATTAATTAACTGACAACTTTATCCATGGTGACTTAAAACATCTGAGATACATTTGGTTATATTTTATTTGATTTTCCAATTGGAGCATCAGCAGGTGAAATGATGGGCTTATAGTCACACAATGTGTGCAGCACGATTTGAACCCATAACCTCAGGGTCTAACATCATAGATCCAAATCCTTAACCACTACACAATACTGCTGGCCAAGTTGGTGCATTTGGCAGTACAAAAATAGAGAAATAGAACAGAATAGAGAAGCATATGTTCAAAAAGAAAAAGTCTAAATACAGCAAACATTAAAAAGGACATTATAGCGTGAGTAACATGACCAACAATATAAACCATTATATAATAATAATAAAGGCCTGTTCTTTATTTTTCACTTAAATATTTAGTAAAATTTTGGAAATGATTATTTTTCATTAGTCCATTTTGTAACATATTGAATATTATCAATTCTCACAACTGGTATTGTAATAGCTTCATTGACTGAACCCCTTGTTTCAGTTCTTTGGCAAAATGAAAGATAGCCAAGCCTGCATGTTGGGTCTCATAGGATTATATGACTCACAAAAACATAATGTAAGGTTTGCCATTTTACCCTTTCATAATTTGTGTTTTTTTCCATTCAGAGACGTGAACATTTTTTAAAACGTAAATTATTTTTTTTTAATATAGATGCCAAAATTGTTAGTTTTATCTGGCCAGTAAAGCAAGAATAAGAAGTTTTAAATTTACAACCAGTTGGCTATTTTTTACCATATAAGAAAACAAACATTACCATCTGGTGGCCTTTTCAGGTATTACAGCGCCTTTTCTGCAGAGCTTCATCCTAGTACAGGAATTTACAATCTGTGCATTTGTTATCTAATAAACACTAGTCCTTTTAATTTTAGTAATTCATTTAAATACTTTTCATTAATTGTGGCTATATTTAGGCTTACATTATGCTGTTCTTTTTGGCTTGGAGTCAATTAATTTATATTTTATGTATAATGTACTTGATGCATCCAAAATAACCTTGATTCCTTGTGATCTTATAATGGATTAAACCTTTTAACATGGATGTTTAATATAGTGTCTGTTTTATTTCAAAATATGTTACTTACATAGAAAGGCTTTGTGATTGGCACAAAACCAGTGTGCGAGTTCGGGTTTCTCTTCAAATCTTGTTTATGATAATGAGAAACCAATATTGATATACCAACTGTGTAACGTGTTGCTAAGGTTTCTTCTCCACTTAGACCTTGAATATGGTATGTTCCTATAAGTGTACATTTTAAAGGTCTCATTTATTAGAAGATGAGGCAAGTATAAAGCTGCTGTAGTACAACACTGTTCAATGTATTAGTATTTTTCTATTGGATATTACTAATTGTGATTTCCAAAAAATAACACATCAAAAATTATTTACTCGATTAACATATTTAAAAATTTAGTTCAGATTAATTATCCATTTAGTTTTAATTCGTATAAGCATCTGTGCGTAATTGAACAGTGAAATGTAAGGAAGAATGAATTATAACAAATGTTTGTTATGGGTGTAGTTATGTGTTAGAATTTAAACTGTAAAAGGAAACATAAAATCTTATATGAAATCTGACAATTACTTGGGAAGAGGTGTTGGCTGATCAGAAGAATTGCAGTTTTATTCCTCTGGCATAGGATCTCAGGTGCCACATATGTGAAAACACCTGCTTTTTCAATGAAGTTGTTTTTAAGGTGTTTAGAGGAGTTCAATAGTAGCACTTTAGGATTCAGCATAACTGTAAGGGTCTTGGGATATACAGTAGCTAGTAATATAAGTTTTCTGTTTAGCCTTACATAAGATACAGAGAAGGGCAAGAGAGAAAGTTGTAAAATAGGATTGAGTGTGTCAATTAATAAGTATCATGACTAGCACTGTTGTACTGTATTTCCTGGTTTCTACTTGTGGTGTCTGTTGAATTGTATTTTTATATAATACTAGTCACCTGTTGAAGACAAGTAATAAAATAAAAAATATTTGCTCCCATTCTACATGTACCCTCAGCACCTTTCTTCACCTCTTAACTGGTGCTCCTTCTCTTAAGCGTGTTCCAGTAAAGTCTGCTTCTCACACTCTATTGTTACTTTCGAAGCACTTATCTGGTTTTAATCTTGCCATCTTTGAAGTTGACACTCTCAGCCTGCCTTATACAACTTTACTCATCCTTGTGCATCTCACACTTGCTCTTCCTCTTCTGTCACGTCACCAAAGCCAAACTGACCAATCAGATGGAAAGAGGGACTGGACACACAACTCTTAGTGTTTCATTGTATGGTAGATTTATATTTGAATGTGACACTGCTGCATATTTATTACCATTTCTTTATAGAGATCTTTACCTGCTACATTATATTGCTGTACCATGTACAATTTTTTCCACTAGCAGCAATACCAAATAACACTATACATTGTACTATAAATTATAATTAAAATAAATTTAACTGAAGTGAAACTGGATAATTTAAATCTTACAACATTTGCAAACAGTACCGAAGTGCATTGAAAGTGGAAGGAATAAGGACATTCAGAAGCAAACAAAACACACAAAAGATCAGTTGTTGCTCAGTGATCATTGCTTTTGCCTTTCTTCCAGCTAGTTACCAGACATTTTTCTGAAACTACCTGGGGCCACCTGGTATATCCTACTGAGTTCAGCTTCAACAAGTGAAGTTTTTCTGTCTTCACTAAAGTGGACCAGAGACTCTTGTTAAGATGAAGTATACTGTCTTCTGTATATTCTAGGGCTGATTGTTTTTGCATAAGTAAACCAGCATTAACATTTAAGCTAATTTCAGGTTTTTTTTCTGTAATGGTCAGATGCCTTCCATTGCTGATTTGGGGTTGGGCAGAAGTATGTGGTTAATAATTGTAGATTCCTAAAAATGACTATTTTTATGGAAGTGTCTACCCCACTGAAGAATACAATCCCTAGCTAATTACAGTTTGCCTTGGCCTTGTTATGACTTATCCTGGTCAATACTGGCATTTTGGAGATATTACACCATATAATGGTCAGACAATGCCACAAAACCTTATACCAGGGGTTGACAACCTTTCAGCGGTGTTGTGCCAAACCTATGTTACAATGTTATTCCGTGTACCGACAAAATTCATACCAATTTTGTTATATATAATATATATAGTATACACTTTTGAAGCCAATTATAGCCGGATCTCATAATATTGGTCATTCAATATTTTAAAATGCATAGGATCATATGTGAAAAGAATGTTTTGTTAATTTTTTTTATTACTGCATTCGGTGGCTTTATTTTTGGTTCCAATTATTTGACTAAAATAAATAGTTTGTTTCTTAAAGCCAGAAACAGCCCTTTTCATAGCTTCAATTTTCTCATTAGAGTTTTTAAACGTGGACTGATGTTAAGTTTGATAATGTCTTTCTACACTTGACGTACGACACACAACACTTTCTCAGCATAACGCATACACAGCATGATCCTTTTGTTGTACACGTCCATATTCATTTGTCCAAGTGTTTTGAAAAAAGCGAACATCAAGCTTTTGTTTTTTATGAGTCATTTTAGGGCAGTATATTACTTAATAATAACAAGAGGTTTGCTTTAACACACCACAACCTGCACTGAACACATGGTTTCCGTTTACATGTGAGTCACATGTGCAAAACGTAGGTGGGAACGTGGAGCGCAAACACATACGCTGTAATTAAAATATAAAAACAAGAGGTTTGTTTAAACGTACCACAGCCTCCACTGAACACATGGTTTCCATGTACACCTGAGTCACTTATGCAAAATGTAGGCAAGGGTGCGAATGCATGTGCCGTTATTAAAATATTATTTTTTTACTATATTTCAATTCAATCAGTGTACCATTGAAAATTGTTCCATAGGTTGCTGGCACCTGCCCTATACAATTGGAAGAAAGAACAATAAGTGGGTAATGAAAATAGTTGGATATCTGTGTAATATGAACACAAGTGAAACTGGTACCTTTTCCAGCATTACTCCCTTAGTCAGTGCTGTATTTCAATCAGCTACCCATCTAAATAAAAAAAATGTTGATTTGATCAATGTATTCATATATATGATTTATATAGTAAAGAAGGTTACCTTCATTTCCTACAAAATGTTTGAGAAACACATTGACATTTCCAGTACCATATTACACACATGCTGTTTAGGAACACATTTACAGGATAATATAGATATGGGAAGAGACTACTGTAGTTGAGAGAGGATGACTATCATGATATTAGAGTCTTCACTATTTCAGAGAGCAGCCATTAAATATGTAGTAGTCTTTGGAAGCATGTTGTTCCAGCACATTCTCTCTGTTTCCCTTTCTGTAACACCCTGCCTCTCTCCCACTTGGGTTTGTCATGAAAGAAGACTCATAGATCACTGAAGACACCAGCAGAATATTGAGTGGACTGATTTAAGGGGGATGTCTAGGACAGGATTAATTCCCCATGTTGTTCCCTTTGTGTGGAGAAAAGACATGCAGCAATGAAAACTTTAGTCAGAGGCATTTCCCCCTAAATTTGCCCCCATTAAATATTTCCCAATAACAGAGCCCTGTTGATTGTTCTCTATATCCATCCATCTTTCTGATCTTACATGTGTCAATTACAGAGTCAAAAGAGTTCCAGAGACTAAACAATGCAGCATCAAGGAGAAACTAAAAAACTCAACCTTTACTTTGAACCACTTAATCTCAGGACATACTTGTGCACATACAACTTATTAACCAAGCTATGTTTCTGCCCTTTGACAAGAAAAACCATGCACATACACACAGAGAAAGTGAAAACTTCACCCAGATAGTGGCTGGTCGGTGTCTGAACTCACATCTGTGAGTCTGCCTGGTGCTTTATCTGTGTTTGGCTCCTGCTGTGTTCCAGTGCTGCTGAAAGACAACCTCTCTTGATCTTTTATGGAACATGTGAATTTAGAAAACACTGTGATTGTGGGAAACATGTAAACATAGAAAATGTCGTATAGTCGTCCTTCAGTGCGAAAACAAGGAATGAACTAGCATGTTCTTTAGAGTCACACTACTTGTACCCTATCAGGAATCTAATCTGTTTCAGGGTTACAGACACCTTTGTGTCATACAGCAACTTTATCATTTGAAAACAATCAAATAAAAAAAACTTTTGTTGAAGTCTATTTAATTAAGGATTTACTCCGTGAACATTTCAGCACCAAAGAAAATAAGCTTACACAATGCTGTAGTGCTGCTAGGGGAAGGGCAAAGAATGCTACAGTAAACTATGACATAAGAGCGGCTCTAATTATAATGTGGAAAACAATCTTTCTTAATTATCTAAAATGATAGGCTGTTTAGGTTGTCTTCCTTGAAACACATGATTCATTTTTTTTGAAAAGCATGAGTGGTCATTTTAAAAATGAAATGACAAAGTGTATTTAAATACATATTTAAGAGTACCACTTATTTTCCAGGTAAACAGCTGAGGTGGCACAATTGCTGGAACTCTACCTAAAAATCTCTTTTTAGTTTACTTTGGAGTTTTAAATATCATTATCTTTAAGTAATGTTGAATTATCATAGATTGTGGATAGAGACTTGCATTTAAATAGTTTACATGGGTCTCTCTATCACCATTTCAGTTTGTAATATTTCAAATGTTATAGTAGATAAAGCCATACACACACAACAAATGTAGGACATGAAAGTTGGGCCTATTGTCCAAATGTATTTCTGTCTTTGGAACAAAATACACTTCTTTCTACCCATTTATATGTGGCTACATATGCTGTCATTGCTTTATCTCTCTTCTCCTCTCTTCATATTAGATGTTTTGCCTGGTATGGTTTGGAAAGAAAGATTTTTCAAAATCTATTTAGAGAATTGTATTCCCCGTTGAAATATTCAAATGCAAGTTTTTTTAACCTCCTTGGCGTCAACTCCAGGCATAACTTGGGGAGGGAATTCCATGTATTTACGGTTAACCATGAGTCAGACTCGGGGTGAAGTTTATGATCTTCTTTAAATTTTTAAACCAGAATAACAGCCATTCCCCAACTCTCCGTGAATGGTATTCATTGCCATTGATCAATGGACAATTTGTATATCATTGATCACACGGCCCATTGTTAGGCAATGGTGCTAGTTCGGTCATTAGGCCAAGGTACTGTTTATAAGGTTGGAGAAACCTGCAGTCAACTGAGACTGAGGAAGTCACTTGGATGAGTGATAAAACGTATCAGAAAAAAACTATGTCCAGATGAACAGAATCAAATTTCTAGAATTTCCTTTACTCAGTATAAGTTTTAACATTTTAATTCCTGTAATTTAAAGGAATGCTCCACCCAGGATATTTTTTTAAATGTTACCTACCCTAAGCAGTACTGCTGGCCAAGAAACATTTTTAAACTCATGTTTTCATGCAGAATGAGAGAAAATAGTTTGGGTCAGTTGCAGTGTGCCATAAGCTCGAGATGAGACTGTGCTTATCTAGTCATAGTACATGTTTATGGTAACAAGATTTACTTTTGGGTTTAGTGCTGTTGTAATGTGCCCCAAAGCTGCAAACTAATAGTGTACCAAAAGTTTTTATCAAGGAGTCGGAGAAAGGGAACAAAGGTGCATAGTAATTTTGACTATGAGCAGGTTTAATGGACAAAATAATTCTGCTTACATCAGACAGACTGTTACATACATAAAGAAGCACTTGGACTCTATTTAAAAACATGGACACCATATTTTACATTTATATTTGGTCTGAAGTAGAGGGTGATACAGAATCATATTTCTTTAACTCAATGCCTCAGGAGAAGACAAGCAATGCAATAGAAAACTATGGATCAACATGCATTTAATTAGTCTTCAGCAGCGCCTGAAGAGGAAACAAATATATGCCAGTACACTGTGTTTTTATCATCTTCATGGTCCTCTTTTTGAACCACTGCAAATTTTAAATGATTACTTACAGTAATTGCGAGCTTGGGTTTCCCACAGAGATTTGATCACTATGGTATACTGTCATAAAAACGAGTCCAAGACATTATAAAGATTTGGGGCAGCCACCCGTATATTGTTTTTCCCAGCTGCAAAAGGGTTTTCTTTATCAAATAAATGATGTGCATATCACAGAGTCCACAACAGAACTGCTATAGTAGCCTAAGATGGAGGCTTTAAAGGTCTTGAGAGGAACTGACGTCATCAAAGGGGCCGGCTTCGGAAGTGACGTCATCAAAGGGGCCGGCTTCGGAATTGACGTCACCAAAGGGGCCGGCTTCGGAAGTGACTTTATCAAAGGGGCCGGCTTCGGAAGTGGCATCTTCAGAGGCGCTGGAACCTTGCAGGATTTCCTGGGAAAGGTCTGTAGGGAACTGAGAAAGACAGTCAGCGCACTCCGCCGCCCCCTGGTCGGATGTTTTATTACAATTACTCGAGCCCTTTAGCTGCCTCCTACTCGCACGTGTGTGACAAGGCCCCCCACCTCAGCCCAGACCCATCGGGTCGGGTGTCCTGCTCCGAGAGGTCGTGGGCACGAGAGAGAGCATCAGCGTTGGCATGGAGAGAACCCTTACGATGAAAAAGCGAAAACTTGTAAGGTTGAAGGTCAAGAAACCACCTAGTGACCCGTGGATTCGACTCCTTGTGAAGGGCCATCCACTGTAAAGGAGCATGATCCGTCACTAGAGTGAACTCCCGGCCCTAGAGGTAGTACCTCAACTGCGTAATCGCCCATTTGATCGCAAGGGCTTCTCTTTCCACCGATGCATACCTGGTCTCTCGATCTAACAGTTTCCAGCTCAGGTATATGATGGGGTGTTCAACACCATCGACGCTTTGGCTCAGCACTGCACCCAGGCCTGTGTCCGAAGCGTCCGTGTGGAGAATAAAAAGGAGAGAAAAATTAGGAGCTTTTAATATTGGTGCTGACGTAAGAGCTTGTTTTAAGTCACTAAATGCAGTGTCCGCCTTGTCAGTCCATACCATATGATTAGGAGCCCTCTTCTTTGTAAGATCAGTCAAGGGCGCCGCTCTCTCTGAAAACCAAGGTACAAACCAGCGGTAGTACCCGGCCAACCCGAGAAAGGCTTGGACCTGCCTCTTGGTTTTCGGATGGGACCATTTAACAATGGCATCTATTTTTGAACACTGTGGTTTCACAGTAACCCGACCCACCAGGTAGCCCAAATATTTAGCTTCTTTCAATCCAAAGAAACATTTCTTGGGATTAATACGAAGCCCGGCTTCTTCTAGTGTCCGCAATACCGCAGTGAACTGCTGTACGTGTTCCTTCCATGTGCTGGAATAGATGACTACGTCATCCAGATAGGCAGCACTATACGCATTATGGGATTGGAGCACTTTGTCCACCAGACGCTGGAATGTTGCAGGAGCCCCGTGTAACCCGAATGGAAGAACACAATACTGCCAGTGTCCGCTAGGAGTGCTGAATGCGGTCTTGACCTTCACGGAGTCCGTTAAAGGAATCTGCCAGTACCCTTTTGTCATGTCAAGTGTGGTCAAAAATTCAGCTTTTCCAAGTCTCTCGAGGAGGTCATCTACGCGAGGCATGGGATAAGCATCAAAAAGGGAGACATGGTTAAGCCGACGGAAGTCATTGCAAAACCTCCAACTGCCGTCAGCCTTGCTAACCAAGACAATTGGGCTGGACCAGGGACTATAACTTTCCTCTATCACTCCTAGTTCCAGCATCCGCTTGACTTCCAGCTCCACTTCTGCTTTCTTTGCCTCAGGAAGTCTATAGGGGTGCTCTCGGACTATAACCCCTGGTTCAGTCACTATGTCGTGCGCAATCAGAGAGGTCCGTCCGAGTTTTTTACTCACCACCTCTGAGACGGACAGGATAGCTGATTCCAGCTCCCATCTTTGTCTATAGGCTAATTCCTCGCCGAAATTAAGGGTGTCTATGTAAGCAAAGAATGAGCAGGGCTGAGCGGAGGGGGGATCTGGTTCCCTCTCCTTCCACGGCTTCAGCAAGTTCACATGATAAACCCGCTCAGTTGGTCTACGATTGGGTTGTTTCACCAAATAGTCGACCAATCCTTTTCCCTGCTTAATTTCATAAGGGCCTTGCCAATGGGCGAGTAATTTAGAATGAGAGGTGGGAATTAATACCATGACACGATTCCCCGGCTGGAATTCTCGGAGTGCCGTGCCACAATCGTAATAACGGGCCTGTGCTGCTTGTGCCTCTTCCATATGACTTTTTAAAATAGGTTGAATTTTCTCAAATCTATCGCGTAACTGTGCGATATATTCCAAATTTGTAGGGGGAAGAGCCTCTCCTTCCCAACCTTCTTTCAAAATATCCAATATACCTCGGGGTTGTCGTCCGTATAACAATTCAAAAGGAGAGAACCCCGTAGAGGCTTGTGGGACTTCCCGATAGGCAAAGAGAACTCGGGGGAGGAGTTGATCCCAATTCCTCCCATCCCCGCTGACCACCTTGCGAAGCATCTGCTTGAGAGTCTGATTAAACCTCTCCACTAGACCGACGGTTTGAGGATGATACACCGCGGTCTTTAAGTGCTTTATTTTCAGTAACTTGGCCGTTTCCTTGAACGTCTCCGAGGTAAAAGGTGTTCCTTGGTCCGTTAGGACTTCTTTAGGAATACCAACACGCGCAAATACTCCTACTAGTTCCTGTGCGATTGCTTTAGATGTAGCTGAGCGCAAGGGAACAGCTTCTGGATATCGGGTCGCATAATCCATGAGGACTAATATATATTTACGTCCTCGGGCTGAGGGCTCCAAGGGTCCTACAATATCGACCCCGATTCGTTCAAAGGGGACATCAATTAAGGGAAGGGGAACGAGAGGAGCACAGTCCTTTCTAGGAATTTGCCGCAATTGACATTCTGGACAAGAAATACAAAAATGGCGAACCTCCTCGTTAATTCCTGGCCAATAAAATCTGAGCTTAATCTGCTCTAAAGTTTTTTCGGAGCCTAAATGGCCTCCAAGGAGGTGGGCGTGAGCTAATTCACAAACCTACCGCCGGTAAGTTCGTGGAATTAACAACAGTTTCTGAACCTCCGCCCCATGTTCCGCGACCCGATATAATAGATCATTTTCTTTTACAAAGTGAGGTCCTTGTGGCATGGGCTGGTGTGTGCGTTGGCCGTTGACAAGGACTACTGCATTTTTTGCAAATTTTAGGGAGTCATCATTTCACTGCTCCCTTTTAAAAGAAGCCGGTGTTTGTTTGAACTGAAAGTAAACGTCGGAGAGAGGGTCCGGTCTGACCTCAAGGGGAGGGGATTCCTCCCGAATCGTCGAGGCGCGGGTGGATGACGTATTCGCCTGCGATGGACCAGGAATCTCCCCGTCCTCCTCGTGGGCTTCAGCATCTCTCTATACCGGCTGTGTACAGGGCGTGGAGACAGCTTGAGATGAATTATCCCCATCTACAGCGAGGCCTAAGTTTTTATCAGGAGTAATCAATAGTTTACCACATTTATTTTCTGACCACTCCTGTCCCAGAATCGCTGAGAAGGGAGGATTAGGGTGGATCACTATGGGATGTTTTTTTAGCTATCCTCCCTGACTCACAAAACATAGGGCAGTGTTGTACATCCGGATGTCTCCGTGAATACATTTAATACCGGTCTTTTTTTTAATTCTCTGTTGCGGTAAAACATATCGGCAATCAACAATGGAAACGTTGCTACCAGAATCAAACAGGGCAAGGAGTTTATAACCATTAATGACTACAGATCCTGTATTTGAACACGTCAAGGGGTTGGCAAGAGCACACAAACTATCTCCTCCCTTCCAACTACATCCCACCTTGCTCCCAGGTAGGTTGCACGCCCGGTGGCCCGGGAACTCAGAAACAGGCTCCGATGTATGCGTAAGAGACTTATTCAGTAGGACGTGATCTCTAGGAAATCCACTAGAGGGCCGTTCTGCTCTCCCAGATTTTGAGACTGGCTCAGGTGTTTTCAAGAGCTTTATAAGCTCTTCCATAGAATGGAATTCACCCCAGTCCGGCTGGGCAAAGTTTTTAGGGAGGCCTTTTAAAAAGAGGAGACAGGCTACTTGTTGAATTATTTGGCAGGTGGTTAATTCAAATGGCCTTAGCCACACTGCCACCTTCTCCCAGAGGGCCATAGCCTGCCCCTGGACTGATCTCTCTGGATCAAGTGTCCAGTTTTGTATTATTTTTACCTGCTGGACAGGGGATAGCCCATATTTATCTGGGACCTCAGTCCCAATGGGCGGCTCAGCTCTCTCCTCCGAGAGAAAATAATAAGCCCTTTTTGTTTCATCCCCAGAAACCAGCCTACGCCTGTATGTCCCCTTCACATTCTCCATTTGGTAAGTTAGAAGCCTGTGGTTGTATTTGAGGAGCGGAGCCTGTAGTGAGTCCTTCTTGACCCCCAAACGCACTCCCCCCCCAGAAACTCGCCCCCGGTACTTTCCTACCTGGTTCATTACATGTCCGAGTTCCGGTTTCTTCTGGGACTTCATCCTGCCGGCTACACCACTGTCATAAAAACGAGTCCAAGACATTATAAAGGTTTGGGGCAGCCACCCGTATATATTGTTTTTCCCAGCTGCAAAAGGGTTTTTTTTATCAAACAAATGATGTGCATATCACAGAGTCCACAACAGAGCTGCTATAGTAGCCTAAGATGGAGGCTTTAAAGGTCTTGAGAGGAACTGATGTTATCAAAGAGGGCCGGAACCAGAAGTGACGTCATCAAAGGGGCTGGCTTCGGAAGTGACGTCATCAAAAGGGCTGGCTTCGGAAGTGGCGTCTTCAGAGGCGCCGGAACCTTGCAGGATTTCCCGGGAAAGGTCTGTAGGGAACTGAGAAAGACAGTCAGCGCACTCCGCCGCCCCCTGGTCGGATGTTTTATTACAATTACTCGAGCCCTTTAGCTGCCTCCTACTCGCACATGTGTGACATATACGTATATTAGATCAGAGAACTTGGGGTTTGGGGGTGCTGTTCAAGGTCGGAGCGGGAGATGCTAGTACATAACCATTGTGAGGAACAGCCAGCGTTTTTACCCGGCCAGGAAGTCACCTTAAAGGAAGGACAGGGGAGATGGCTTTTGAAGGGTGCTATCTCCCCTGAACAGCTACTTGACAGCCACCCTAAGTTGCAACGGCCCCTCAAATTCCCACAGGGCTGTATGGGAGTTATTATTTGTCGGCATAGCCCCATTGGGTTCCATGGATGCCGCCAGGGGGCTCTGTGGTAGCTTTAGAACCCTATCTTGTGCCACTGCCATACCTGGGTGTAATTCCAGACCTCCCCAATGAACCACTTGGAATGGTTCCAGGTGTGTATTAAAAAAACGAGCCAGCTGCCTCACAGAGATGAGAAAGAGTCGGGAGAAAGAGGGATGAAGCTTGCCAGTGGAGGAGTGGAAGCAGAAAGGAAAGAAAAAGTGAGAGAAGAAGTGCTGTGTGCAAAAGTCTTTGGCTATACTATTCTTGATGCTGGTGGGAAAATGTTTCCCACTGAATAAAAGTGAAGATACACTATATTGTCAAAAGTTTGGGACAACCCTCCAAATCATTGAATTCAGGTGTTCCAATCACTTCCATGGCCATAGGTGTATACAATCAAGCACCTAGGCATGCAGACTGCTTCTACAAACATTTGTGAAAGAATGGGTCAGCCTCAGGAGCAAAGTGAATTCAAGCATGGTGCCATGCTAGGATGCCACCTGTGCAATAAGTCCATTCATGAAATTTCCACGCTACTAAATATTCCAACGTCAACTGGTAGTGGAATTATAACAAAGTTGAAGCTATTGGGAACAACAGCAACTCAGCCATGAAGTGGTAGGCCAAATAAAAATCACAGAGCAGGGACAGAGCATGCTGATGCCCACAGTGTACAGATGTTACCAATTCTCTGCAGAGTCAATAGCTACAGACCTCCAAACTTCGTATGGCCTCCAGATTAGCTCAACAAGAGCTTCACGGAATGGGTAACCATGGCCAAGCAGCTGCATCCAAATCTTAAATCACCAAGTGCAATTCAAAACGTCGGATGCAGTGATGTAAAGCACACCGCCACTGGACTCCAGAGCAGTGGAGACGTGTCCTCTGGAGTGACAAATCACGGTTCTCTGTCTGGCAATGCAATGGACGAGTCTGGGTTTGGCAGTTGCCAGGAGAACAGTACTTGCTTGACTGCACTATGCCAAATGTAAAGTTTTGTGGGGTTGGGGTTGGACTTGGCTCCTTGGATCTAGTGAAAGGAACTCTTAATGCTTCAGCATACAAAACCATTTTGGACAATTTCATGCTCCCAACTTTGTGGGAACTGTTTGGGGATGGCCCCTTCCTGTTCCAACATGACAGAGCACCAGTACACAAAACAAGTTCTATAAAGAAATGGATGAGCGAGTTTGGCATGGAGGAACTCGCCAGAACACCTTGATGAATGTTGCAGAGACTGCAAGCCAGGCCTTTTCGTCCAAAATCAGTGCCTGACCTCACAAATGCTCTCCTGGAAGAATGGTCAAAAATTCCCATAAACACTCCCCTCAATCTTGTGGAAAGCCTTCCCAGAAGAACTGAAGTTGTCTTACCTGAAAAGGGTGGGCCAACGCCATATTAAAGCCTATGTACAGTATTAAGAATGGGATGTCATTAAAGTTCATGTGTGTGTGAAGACAGGCGTCCCAATACTTTTGGCAATATAGTGTATCTTTGTGGGTGTCTTCCAGATCTGATATGACATCTCCCACATTATGCCTTGTATAGAGCTTGTGGTCTATTGTGAAAGTTGTGCTGTGAAGAGGCATTCTTTAGGAACACTGTCCAGCTTTCAACTAGGTATTTTATATGCATTGGTGACTGTTGGATTAATTTCATTATTTGTAAAAGCTAGGTGTATAATGGATGACAACTAATCTATTATCTATATTTAGAAAATGAGTTACAGTGAGAGAATTATGCTTCAGATAAGATTCTTTGATGATTTTGTGATACAAAAAACAACTCTCCCAACCAGCACACACATCTCAAAACAAACACAGCTCTCCTTAATCACTAAGTACAGGGTAATATTTAGAAATAAAGACCTGTGCAGCACAATGAAAAGGGAGCAGCACCACAGTTAACCCATCAAAGAAGAAACAGGAGCTTAAGGAAGTTAAGAGACACGGCTGTGATATGACTAGAGAGGATCAGCTAAATGTAATTGTACCACATCATATTGTTTTTTGACATATTAGTTGGAGGACACTTTAATTTTCTTTGCAGTAAGTTACATAATTGTCAAGTACTAAAAAAGGCTTCCAGAATGCAAAGGGGCTTGGGGAGCAAAGCAGAATTCCAGTAAGAGGCTACAGCAAATTTTGTAGCAATTGCCTGTAGGGAAAACAGCTTCTACAGGATGAAAGAAGGATAAAGCACAGAGTGGTATATTAGAAGGAAAATTTTAGGAAATAAAGGAATATTAATAGAAAGGTTGGAAAGAAGAAAATTGGAACATTACTCCAGAAAGCTGCAACTGAAGGGCTTTTATAAGACTAGTGTAGTAAAATGTCCTGTATTTTGAGGGAAAAGAGTCACAGCACGGTTGTGACCCATGGCACAATATTTTTGTAGGGTAATATATAACTGAGGGAAAAATATTAAAATAGGGTCTGTTGATAATAAGGGTTTTGTAATCTAAAGAGAGATTTCATAATCAGAGCTTCATGAAATGGGAGGGCAAGGGAATTTCAAAAGTCAATAATCTGCCTAATGTATAATTCGATATAAAGTAGACAGCAGTTTTCAATTGGGAGACAGTATATGAGAGATATAATATGAAAGTAGAGTATAGTGTATCACAACCCCACACACCTAAAACATATCTAAGATACCTCTCTATTATAAAAGAAAATCTTGAGACAATACAAGACTATTGCCAAGAGATTTTTTCAAGTCCCACAAGATGAGACTATTGCCAAGAGATTTTTTCAAGTCCTGCACTCCTCTCAACCATTTCAGGTTAACGGCCCATGCCCACAGTCCTCTCACCTCTCATTTGTGTGAAGGCTTTTGTCAGACACAGTTCTTGCACTCTCAGCTCTTATAAATTTTTACGTTTTCCTCACTTTAAGTTCCCAATAAAAGAAGACTTGTTATGTCCAAATCTTATTGAAGAATTTCATCCCAAAGGGTTATCAACAGTAGAAATGAGTATATGGGAAATCTTAGCACCGAGAAACGATGAAGTCAAATGAATTAACGCGACAATTGTCATTCGGTTACACAGCAAATTGGTTAAATGCATATCAATAGACTATGCTGAAACAGTAGGTGGTGACAGAGCGGAAGATGAAAACATCAAGTTACAATATCCCGTAGAATATCTACAACCGTTAACACAGTCCGAATTACTGTTAAAAGAAGGATGTATCGTAATGTTATAACATAATTTATGTATGAGGGATGGGCTATGCAATAGGACAAGATTAGTTTTTTTCAAAATTGGCTGAACAATTCTGACATGTAAAATTTTAACAGGCGACAAGAAAAGTAATATACATCTTCCACGGATAACATTAGACACCAAAGGAGATCTTAATATGCCATTTGTATTAAAATGTTTACAGTTTCCTGTAAAAATAGCGTTTGCTATGAAAATGATCAAATCACAGAGATAAACATTTGAAAAAGTTGGTTTATTTATTCGAAAGAAAGAAATGATATTTACTCACAGGCAGTTATACTTTACGTTATCACGATGTAACTCCAAACACGGAATCAAAATTCAATGTGATATTGACAAAACGCTAATTCCAAATATTGTTTTTACAGAAGTTTTACAGTTAAAGTGTAAGTTTAAAAAATATTTGCGTGTTAATTTCAAAGCCAAACAGAACGAACACGTATAACACAACAAAAACCTCTAACGCAACACAACACATAATTTTCTTTCAATTTATTATGTTTTACTATTTTTTACTATGGTTAATTACTCGCTGTAATATAAAATAGTTAGGTCTATTATGCATATGTAACAATTCCCATGAAAATAACAATTTGTTTAATTTGTACATCCGCTTCCCCATACACGAGCGGTAGCGCCAAGAAGTGGCTAGTTCGTAGCACCCGCCCGGGTGTTGGCGAGTGAAGTAAGCAGGGGGCAGAGCCCTCTAGTTATTCAAATAAAAAAGAATAAGAGGGAACAGAAAACATAGTCTTTCATGGCTGGAACGTTCAAAGCCTGGAAACATCAAGAACTTTGCCAAGCATACTAATACCTTAGTATATCTATGAACGCCATTGTTATATGAAAAAAATTTTGAATTTGGGTTTGTAATGTTTTACTTTGACACTTATGTCTGACTCTACATGGGTGCATTCAGGGATATTGAAGTGTGGTGTTTTTACTTTGCTTCCTTTTCTGGTACTTTTAGAAAGTTTTACAGAGAATGTGAATTTCAAATCAGAGAAAATGTGAGAACGTGGTTTTTCATTGGTCACAAGGAAAACTTGAAATTAGTTTCTTTTTAATCCCATATGACACACATGCTCAGTGTAACTAATCAGTTAAACAGCTTTTTTATATAAAACAATAAAAAACAGAAAAATCCAACACTTTTTTTCTTGCATAAGTTCATACATTTTTTTTGGAAATATACAAAAATACACTAGTACAGGTTTTGCATTCCCAAATGGGTAAAATATATGCTACAGAAAATGTAACAAAATAATGTGTAAGTAAGTATCTTACAATATAGACACAACCAAATTATTGAAGACTAAAAGGTAAACATTGGAGGAAAAGTAGTTTTATGGTATTTTTTACAAGGACTTCATCTATCGTTGTGCACGTATCGATTCACACTGAGACAGGGAGGATTTTGAGGGTATGAATATGTTTTAACCAGAAGAGTATCTTAAAACCAAATGTGATGAGCAAGGGCAGGGTCTAAATGTTATTGAAAAATACATGAGCCATGTTATGACAAAACACACTGTAACATTCTCAAAACCACTTAACCCAGCTGAGGGATGTGGTGTGCTGGAGTCAGTTTTGCCAGCATTCGGCATAAGATGAGAACCGATCTATGGCAGAGCCTAGCTCCAAATGAGTGTATTTATCTGCAAAACAAATTGGGTTAATAGTGCTCATAAATAGTTTTCTTCCCGTTGTAACTTTTCACATATTTTTGATCAACATTAAATCAAAGTGGATTTAATTTGACTTTCTAGACAGTGCTTAAAAAAACCAGTCTTTTTAATGTCAAGTCCAGATCTCTGTAAAGTGGTCTGATTTAATTACCAATTACCAATGTGAAACACAAAATAATTGATCTAATAATTATTCATCCCATTTAATGTGACAAGCCTAAATCATCACTGATAATGCCAATTGACTTTAGAAGTCACATAATTGGTTAAAGGGATTTCAACTGATTGTAGTATAAATGCACATTTACCTGGATGGTCTGGTTTACAGTATGGCCTAACCTACACAATAGAACACTTCGAGCAACTCTGTGAAAAGTTTATTGAAAAGCACAACTCAGAGGTTAGAAACAATCCCCAAGCCACAGAATATCCAGTTAAATCAATCATTAAGACATGAGAAGAATATGGCACAACTGTAAATCTACCTAGAGCAGGAGATCCTCAGCACCTCCGTGATCAAGCAAGAAGATGACTGATGAGGGTGGCTACTAAGAGACCTATGAAAATTCTGAAAGAGTTACAAGCTACAGTGGTTAGACTGTGCAGACAAAAACATTTGCCTAAGCGCTTCCCAGTGGAAACTTTAAAAAAAAAATTTGCATCTTGGCAGAATGCACATGGGAGTCAACTGGCTGAAGGTTCAATGGTCTAATGAGAACAAAATTGAACTTTTTGGCCAGCAAATGAAATGTACTTCTTTGGCATAAGCCAAACACTGCACATTACCAAAAACCCATCATCACCATTGTGAAGCAAGGTGGTGGCAGCATCATGCTGTTGGGATGCTTTTCTGCAATATCTCCCGGAAAATTTGTGTATGTTGAGGGTTAAATTAATGCAGCAAAATGCAGGGAAATCTTGGAGGAAAATCTGATGCAGTCTGCAAGAAACCTGGGCATCAGAAGAAGATGTTTTTTCCAGTAAGACAACGAACCCAAGCATAAAACCAAAGCTGCACAGGAATGGCTTAAAAACAGCAACAATGCAACCTGAGAGAGCTTGAGCAGCTTTACAAAGAAGAATAAGGATGATGTGCAAAGCAGACAGAGACCTGTGCACATGGACTCAAGGTTGGAATTGCTGCCAAATGTGTATCTACTAAATACTGACTTGAAGTATTAAAGTAAGACATGACTGTATGTGAGAGATCTGTTTTCACTTTGACATTAATTAGTCTTTTTTCTATTGGTTACTGCTAAAAATCCAAATGAAATCTACTTGATTCAATGTTATATAATAATAACATGTAAAAACCTCCAAGGGGTAACTGCTTTTCCGAGGTACAATAGCTGGATTGGCCATTCTGTGAAAAAAGCTTGTCCTTCAGGGTCTTAATAGGAGATTTAAGCATAAGCCAGACAAGGTTGTTGACACATGTTAGGTAGCAACTTTTACAAAACCTGCTAAATTCATTCACAGGTTCATATGAGACAGAACAGCACTGAATGTTTCTTGAGCTTAAGAGGGTATACTCACATACACACACCCACACTCACTAACAGAGGCTGGTTTAGTTACCAGTCAAAGAAGCACAAATGTCTTTGAGAAGGAGAAGGTAAACAGGACAATCTGGGAAAAACAAAACACAGACATGGGGAGAATGTGTAAACTGAACACAAATGGTGAGTAGGCCAGAATTTAAACCAAAGTTCCTAACCACTGCACTACCATGATGGCCTAACATTGTGGTTCACAGTTGAAATGTTTAGTCAATGGACACAATTCATAAAACACATGAACTAAGTAAATTACTTCTGTATAGTTATTCATCTCCAGTAGGAAAAGAGCTTTCAAGACTGAAAACAGGAAGCACTTCTTTACATATGGGATAAACATTTTACACAATCATTTTATTAAAATGGGAAAATGGATGGATGGATCTAGTTAGTATTTTACCTAAAGATTATATAAGGTGAGTCAAAGTTATAGGATAGTGTAAACAAACATATCAAATATTGAAATTACTCCGGTATTCATCATCATTAGACTAATCTACTGTCTTTATTCCATCAAGTTTAATGAAACACTATGAAAAATCATATACAGTATATTCATAGACCTTAAAGAGTGGTTCATAGCACTGAAATTTTGGTGGTTTTTAAAAAGCTTCGGAGACCAAATAATGTTATTATGTTAAGCATGACAGAGCACTCCTATCTCATGTTTAAGTCCTAATTATGTGTGACTGTGTTTCTTTTCTGAATACAGACTTTAATTAATACCTGTCAAGTCTTCCTTGAGTCAGAAGTAATATATGCATTATATGAACCATAATTCTACAGACTATGGTAAGAATTCAGACAAAATATAAAACCAAGCAAAGACAAAATACATTCTTTAACCTTATATTGGCAAGAAAGTTATTTTTTTAATATACCTGTATTTTAGCCAGAATAGAAAATGTCACAAGTCAAATTCCAAATCCCCCATTTATCTTCTTAAATTGATTACAATTAGTTTTATAATTCCCCACTTTAACTTAGAATGCACATTTCTGGATTTAAATAAAAAATACACATGCATAATGGAACATACTTTGTGATCTATGTTATGATTGTCTGGGTTGGTTGGGCCATAACCTTCCTTGAACCTGAAACCATTGATAGTCATAACCGAGAAGAGACAGTGCAATGAGGACACTTAACAGCAATAAAGGACTGGGCAAAGTACAATTGTGCCCATTGCAGTCTTTGCCTTCCATCTCCCCGAGCTCACCCTTTGGGTCTCATAGCCAGACAGAGATACTGAGAGCTCCTTTGGCATCTGTGGGCATACTCAGAGCCTGACTCCCTTATTCCTGTTGCCTCCGTTGGCACCTGCAGAAGCTCTGCCTTGCTCTCACTCCCCTCCTCGGGCATATCTGGGACCCCTAGGAGGCTAATCAATCGCCCCCACTCCTCACGGCTGTTCAGTGGGGAAATGACCCACCCTGGAGCACCACTCCCTTCGCTCCTTTGCTCTTACAACACTGTGAAGGATATTTTTGCAAAAATAAAAATCTAGAATATTATTTGGTAAATCTTTCACAAAACTTCGGGTATACACATCACAGTAACACTGCACAACAAAGTTTTTGCTTCTTGAACACTGTTGGGTGTTTCTTATAGATTTTTGGGTGCTGATCACGAATATCACATCAAAATTTACCCCTAACGTACTGTTTCTGATTTTTTCTTATATTTGTATCCAAACATTTTCGCTCCCATAAGTGACTTATCAACAACAGTTTGTGCAGCCTGGGCATGTCCAGGCATGGAATCAGGCCAGGTTGGAAGCCGTTCTGTGGAAGTTGACATCCTGGACATGCCTGGGCAGGTCTGAATGAGGTTGACGCTGTCTCAGCATACTATAAAGAAGGCTTGTAAATATACCGATCCTGCTCATTTGGTTTATATAGATAGTCAGTGTGTATGTACAGTATCAGTATAGTAAATTATAGTATGTGTAGCAATATAATAGTAAGTAAGCTTGATGCTATAGACATTTTGGTGTCGGGTGATGTGTCTCGTCAATGTCGTAACAGCTGCGATACATTCTGCTATATATGTGGTGAATATACACTTGCGACTTATTGGAGACATTGGATGACTCTTGTGAAGAAAGCTTATCATCTGTATTTCAGCTGCAAAACTGGTGATCAAGACAAGGAATGGGCGCCTCACATTTGCTCTGCGACATGTGCTGTCAGTCTGGGGGCCTGGTTCAGAGGCACTCGAAAGATGATGCTGTTTGCTGTTCCGATGATATGGCGAGAACAGAAAGACCATGTGACGGACTGTTACTTCTGTTTGACTAATGTGTCTGGTTTCTCTGCCAAAAACAAGAAAGCTGTTCTGCTACACAATGGCAACGTTTATCCTTCAGTTCCTGTTGGCTATGCAACACACATGAAAGAAATGTATGAGAATATGGAACTCTTGCTGAAGCACATCCAGTATAGCAGGTACAACTGGAATATCTGTGGAGATCTTAAAGTCGTCGCCTGTTACTAAGACTGCAGCTTGGCTATACAAAGTACTGTTGTTTCATCTGTGAATGGGACAGCCGTGCCAAAGAATAGATAGAACTGGCCACTCCGTAAAAAGTTTGTTCCAAGACAGAAAAATGTAGCACATGAATCGCTTGTCGACTCGGCAAAGATATTTTTGCCTCTTCTTCACTTAAAACTGGGACTCATGAAGAATTTCGTGAAAGCACTGAACAGGAAAGGCAAAGGTTTTCGTTATTTAAGACAGATGTTCCCAAAAATAACTGACGCCAAGATCAAAGAGGGCATTTTGTTGGCCCCCAGATCAGACATGTTATGAGTGACAAGCAGTTTGAAGATCTGTTAGTTGGGCCAGAAAAAATTGCCTGAAAAGCCTTCAAATATATTGTTGACAATTTCCTGGACAATTACAGAGCCCCAAACTACATTCAGCTGGTAGACAAACTTCTCAAAGCATACAAGACAATGAAGTGCAACATGTCAGATTAATTTCCTCCACTCACACTTGGACTTCTTCCCCACAAGTCTCGGTGCTGTAAGTGATGTTTCACCAGGACATTGCTCTGATGGAGAAACAACACCAGGGCAACTGGAATCCGTCAATGCTTGCTGACTACTGTTGAACACTGCAACGTGCTGCACCAGACATTGAATACAAAAGAAAATCAGGAGCAAAACACTTTTAATTCTGTTGAATTTAATAGATTATGTGAAACATAAACGCTACTAAATACGTTATTGTTAGTAAACATATAAATGTCTATTTCCTACGTGATGCTGTAAAACCAAAACTATATTTGTGCATACCCAGTAGGTACCTGTCACAATCAGCAAAAACTTCAGGAAGCAAGACTTTTCAAATAAAATGTTGTGCATATAATCAAATTTTTTGGTGCTAATGATGCAAGAATTGTAAAATTAATCATTCACTGATAATAAACGTGCTGAATCTCAGTGGGCTCAGTACAGTAGGTAGATATAGTGTGTAAGGCGGTAAACCATTTGAAAATAACAAGAATAAACTATGTAGCGTGATCTACACTTAAAGAGATTTAAAGAGTCATTAATATTTACAATTCTTAATATTTAAAGAGTCATTAATATTTACAATAACAACCCTTTGTAATTAAATGGTCATATATTCATACACGTTTCTCTAAATAAATATTGTCCCACCATGTTTAGGTTGATTTATTAGCCACTGCATTTTATTATCAGTTTTGTCAAATTGCAATGTGTCCTTTCAATGAAGCCACAGTGTTTTTAAAGTGCCCATTTTTATCTTCCATTTTACAAAAAGGATATCTCTGACGAAAGGCTGCCAAGTAACTGATGGTTTCGATGAAATGATATTCAAACAAAAAGCTGCAGCACACCCAAGCAGTAATTTTGATTCACGCAAATCCACAACTTGGCTTCTTAACGTGAAACACAAAGAATATACTTTGGCAGGCGCAGAGAGAGCACGGCAGTCAAGCTTGCCTTGTAAATTACAGGGTTGCAGTAATAAAAACTGATTTGTATATCACCAAGAGTGGAGAGTGTGTCTGCCTAGTAAATTTAATTAAATAGCAGGTGCAAAAGCAGGTCATATGGCTCTGATGTGCCCCAAGTGAGAATGACAACTAAACAAAGATTTTAATAAGCAGACATTTACATATTTTGGGAGTGTGTATCTTAGAAGAAATTTGTCTTACCTAAAAGTGTAATTGACTTTGTTGATTACCTGTAAAAATTAATTTACCAGCCACAGTTAATTTGTATAGATATGTGTAAAATAAACAAATTAAATTTCTATAACAGCTTTACTTAGCACTGTTAAACTTTACGACTGCATATAAAATTATTTGTTCTAAACTTAATGAATTTTCTGCGGTGTCGCCTCCAAAATATCTTGCTCCAATGGAAAATTCTGTTCTGCTCTATGCTGTATGATGTACTATAATAATTCCACCTTGCAAGACAATCTCATCAGCACTCACAAGATGAGTAAAAATCTGAGAATAGTCAGTATTACAGTATGTGTTATGGAGCTTATTTTTAAGTCTCCTATGTTTATGGTTTACAATATTCTATTTATCTTTAGTTTTGCTTGTTCTAGAAAGTTAGACATTGCTTGTGGCCTGTAAGTTAATATATTTGAGACACATTCACAGCTACGGTATCATAATTGCAGTGTAGAAGAAGGCAAATTGTTCAGGGATGCATTTTTTTTGTTCTCACTGCTCTGAAAATCAGGAGTTAAATTATTCCTGTATCCTTAACTCATCACCTTGTTAACTGTGATTTGTATTTTTAACAAATATTAGTACTCATTCTTTTTTCATGTCTGTTTTCAATCTCTTTGCATGATTCAGATCACTTCTTTTTAAAAAGGTTACATTAAAACATGGAATTTATCATGATCAGATCCCATTGTGAATGATAAAATATTCAGCAGCACCCATCAGGAGCAACAAACACATAATATAGAATCTGGGTACAAAACAATCTGTCACCCGGTGACAATTTTTGTATTGCCCTTTTGATTTTTGTCATCTTTTTGTTTCTGAATTACTTATTTAACAAATTTAATTCTTGTTCTTGGATGTTTAGTTTTTTACTTTTTTATCTGTTTTGGAAAGTTCTTTGTTTTAGTCTTCCCATTTGTAAAAAGTAGCAGCAGGTCTTATTTGTAAGCAATAATGAATTGATACTTCTGAAGACTGAGTTCAAATGGGTTTATATGGAGACATCAGTTTAGTTTAGTGTATAGATTAAATAAGAAAAAAATGTAAATGCCATGTAGGACAAAGTGGGAATTGCCCATTCTGTTAGGTTTTAGTGGCACACCAGGCCAGTTAAGAAAGCAGGTTTAATAGGGATGCAATCATCCAGGTGGACCTTCTCCCACATGCATTCCAAACTAAGTGAACAAACTCCAGCTTGTCCCAGGATCTGCCTGTATTTCATCTGATAACAGGTGTAAATCAGAGTTACACTAACATAGAAGTATGTCTTTAGATAGTTGTTCACGATTTTAATCCAGTAAGAAGAAGGTTCAACCTTCTTTAAAACACTCTGCATCATCCTGAAGAAGCTCTCTCTGGGATATTTGTTAGACACTCACTGAATTCCCTGCAGAATCTCTCAGGGTGCCTTTTTGGGATTCTGTCAGAGAGGAGGGAATATGCAAAATTACCTTCTGAAACCTGGGGCCTCATGTATAAACAGTGCGTACGCACAAAAATGTTGCGTAAAAACATTTCCACGTTCAAATTGCGATGTATAAAATCTAAACTTGGCGTAAAGCCACGCACATTTCCACGGTACCTCATCCCCTGGTGTACGCAAGTTCTTCGCTCAGTTTTGCAGACTGGTGGCACCCAGCATCAAAGCAGTGCTACTGTTCCTGTGTGGTTACTCTTTCTTTTTCAGATCAACATCCCTGACGCGGCTTTACAAATACACTGAAATTAACCGCATATTGTTTATTAGTTTAATGCATCTGATTGTAATTAACTTGTAACAATATAATGGTCCACGGAATGGTCAAACTATTCTAAATACCATAGCTGCTTTAGCGTTGTTACTCTCACTGCACCTTCTTCTTCTTCTTTCAGCTGCTCCCGTTAGGGTTTTGCCACTGCTGATCATCTTTTTCCATATTACTCTCACTGCACCACTCGGTGTATTTATATCACTGTATCTGAGTGGGGAATGAAAGATCTACAGAAGCTGACAAAGAGAATTATCGGTATACAGCATCAAGCACATGCTGCCTCAGTCAAGCTGTCTATTGAGATGCACTCATATGGCAAATCCTTCAAAGCCTTTCCTGTACAGACCTCGCAGTTCAGAAACAGTTTCATCCCAAGAACTATAAACATACTCAATCAGTCCATCAAGTGATCCTTGCAGAACTGTTTGTACTTATAACTACAATTACCTCACTGTAAATTTGCACTACAGTTATAATATTGCACAACCTGAGCCACTTTATAAAGCGCGTATTTATATATGATGACAATATCATTTTTATGATGAAATGCAGCAAAATATGTGTATTATATTATACAGATAAAACTTTAACTTCATTTAAATAATCTATATTGTTAATAATTAAACATGCCAGGACACGGTGCCACAGCACTGGCGAGGAGCTTGTGCTCCGTTCACAGATTGTTCCTGCCTTGCGCTGTATGCTTGCTGGGGTTGGCGCGAAACTGGAAAGATAGATGGATAGAATAATTAAACACTTACTACAAAGATATTTCAATGTTCCTTAAAAGTTCTGAAGAATCGGCATTCTAAGCTTACAGATGGCTTAACGTCTATTACAGAGCTGATTGTGTGGCGATTGGGTATTTGGAGAAAGAAATATAAGGACAGGAATTAGGGGTTAATACGTTTGAAAGAGACAGTACTGCTGCAGTAAAGTATTTCATTGAAGTCATGCACGGTGCAGCAAGCATCTTGCGTGAGACATGAACAATCACTGTGCCACCGTGTTCCTATGTTTAATAACATGATTTAACTCCTATCATCATGAAAATAATATCATGTATACATCTCAGTATTTTAATTATTCAGAGAGCTGTAATATCACGAATGTAATGGATTCTGTGTCCTGTCAGAGGAAGAGAAAGCCCGGAAGCACGTAGTGATTCACACACACAGAGCACATAGAACATCAAATACAAAACAAAGCATTTAATGTGCTACTTTAGTTAAGATGGGAATTGAGAAACTAGTAAATTAAACGATTTTAAGATGAAGTTTATGATGTTCTACTTTAATGACAAAATAAGCTATGTGATTAAAGTGGAAATTTCTAGATTAAAGTTGACATTTCGTGGTTTTTCCCCACTGTGTACCTAATTTTTTTTCTCTGTACCCTAATAAGCTTTCATATTACACTCAGACTGTGGGCTACGACTCACCTTTTCACGTCGACTTTGATATCTGACAACTTCTTTTTTATTTTGGGCACTGTGCGACTTTGTGAGCTTTCGAGTTTCTCCAAAATGCTATGTCACTCGATCAACTTCTTTTTTTGATTATAGCACTGTCTTAACCAACAAATAGTACGTTTTTCCTTGCCTCCACTTGGTATTCGCTGAAATTCTTCTATTTTCACTCTTGCTTTTGCCATTGTCTATTCACAGTAGGCTGAGCTTAAGGGCTATTTATATTGATTTGCATATTCAAAGAGGCGTAATTCTGGGAGGAGTTGGGGCGGGTCAGCAGGCGCGTGCATGTGCGTTACTTTTCACGCTGACTGGGATTTATGTAGCAGAAGAACGTGGAACTTTGCGTATGTACAGATTTATGCATCTGGAATTTTTCGTGCGTAAGCACATTTCCACTTTTGTCCATACGCCATGTTATAATGTGAATTCTACGCACGCAGTTATACATGAGGCCCCTGGTCTCTGAAACCTAAGAAGTTATGAGCCTCCCTCTCCAAGTGGAACTGAAAAGGTGAAATTCTCGTCTCTTTCAGAACCTGAAGCTGAGACCCAGCCTGCCAAGCCTATGTACCAATAGTCTGACAAAGCAGAGAACCATTATTTCAAGAAGGGAACTTCAGCATCTAAACTTTTGGGCCACAATGAGTGAATGTCACTGTGAAGTGGCAAAAGAGAAAAGAAGGCAAGCTAAAGAAACAGCTTTAGCATAGCACTGACAAGGACCATGCAGGTTCAGACATTTGATGACTTCCATGATTAAACACACTGTGCCAGTTAAAAGAAGACTGAAACATTTCATTATAGTGCACTGTAGCAGCAAAAAATCTGCCTGAAACTGATTCCTTCATTGGTCCCATATTTTAAAGTATATGTTTGTTTTTTTTCAAGTCAAAATTGTTTCTTCACAAACATGTGCAAATTGTTAACTAAAATTAAATGTTTTCTATGAATTTTGCAAAATACCTTGGACCAACTAAAGCATATGACAGGGTGCCTCGAGAGGAGTTGTGGTATTGTATGAGGAAATCGGGAGTAGCAGAGAAGTAGTACAGGATATGTACGAGGGAAGTGTGACAGTGGTGATAACTGCAGTAGGAGTGATGGATACATTCAACATGGAGGTGGGATTACATCAGGGATCGGTTCTGAGCCCTTTCTTATTTGCAATGGTTGACAGATGAGATTACATAGGAGTCTCCATGGACTATGATATTTGCTGATGACATTGTGATCTGTAGCAAGAGTAGGGAGCAATTTGAGGAGACCCTGGGGAGTTAGAGATATGCTCTGGAGAGGAGAGGAATGAAGGTTAGTAGGAACAAGACAGAATACATGTGTGGGAATGAGAGGAAGGTCAGTGGTATGGTGCAGAAGCAGGGAGTAGAGTTGGTGAAGGTGGATGAGTTTAAATACTTGGATCAACAATTCTGAGTAACAGGGATTGTGGAAGAGAGGTGAAAAAGAGAGTGCAGGCAGGGTGGAATGGACGGAGAAGAGTGTCAGGAGTGATTTGTGATAGACAGTTATCAGCAAGAATGAAAGGGAAGGTCTACAGGACGGTAGTGAGACCAGCTTTGTTATATGGGTTGGAGACGGTGGCACTGACCAGAAAGTAGGAGACGTAACTGGAGGTGGCAGAGTTAAAGATGTTAAGATTTGCATTGGGTGTGATGAGGATGGACAGGATTAGAAATGAGTACATTAGAGGGTCAGCTCAAGTTGGACGGTTGAGATACAAAGTCAGAGAAGCGAAATTGCGTTGGTTTGGACATGTGCAGAGGAGAGATGCTGGGTATATTGAGAAAAGGATAGAGCTGCCAGGCAAGAGGAAAAGAGGAAGGCCAAAGAGGAGGTTTATGAATGTGCTGAGAGAGGATATGCAGGTGATGGTTATAACAAAGCAAGATGCAGAAGACAGGACGATATGGAAGAAGATGATCTGCTGTGGCAACCCCTAATGGGAACAGCCAAAAAAGAAGAAGAAGAATCATGCCTGCACTTGAGCTTTATAATGGAAACTATGGGGCATAAAGGCAAAGCTTAAAAAAATTACAAAATACATCAATTTTTCAAGTCAAGACAGTTGTTGAGTATTGATTCCTGCCTTGCAATTACACACACATTTTACATAAACCAAAAAACACAAACAAATATTATAAGATTCAGCAATTTTGAAGAAGACAACTTGTGTGTGCTAGGTTAGCAGTTTGTTTTCCTGTGCAACAACTTTTCACACACCCAAGACCCAATCAAGTAATCTTTTTGTGTGATGAGTTTGGTTTGATTTACTTCTGTATTTAAGTGAGAACACACACAAGTGAACAGAACATGTATCCTGACCACAAGAAAAATACTACATGAAAATGTAATAAAATAATTACTTCTATATCCTTTCATTGTTACAAACATGCATCTGAAAAATGGAAGGCATGTGTTTGCTGCTTCATTGGTAAGATTTTAAGCTTTTGATTTTTGGTGGTGTTCCATGTCCCATAGCCTCCATTATAAAATGCTACCGTGAGCAAATTGTTTTTAAAACTTATAGAAAATGCTTAACTTTAAAGTACAATTTCACATGTCCTTTAAACAAGCTATTTACAACCATATTCTTAGTAAATAGGTGATAGTTATTGGTGAGGGGAGCACAAAGCAAGGTTTTTAAAGAGGAGTTCATGCAAGATATCCTTTCTAGTGATGAATGAACCCTGCAGAGGTCGCTTCACCATGAGTTCGTCGAGAACAAGAAAATGTTCCAGAACTTCTCAGAACTCTGCAAAATGTATAGTGTCTGGCAACTATGCTGGACTGATTATTGTGGACAAAAATGTGATTTGAGCTATAAGGCAGCAGTGCTCTCAACTGCTTCAAACAACAACAGATGCAGAATAAAACAAACATCTAAAAACTATCCATCCATAAATAAAATATAAATCATTGCACTCAAAGAGTTACAAACGGGAGACACACATTGGCCGTGCCACGAACCAGTGAGGTAGGACTGGCTAGTTCCATTGTTTGAAGTTGCAGCTGTGGGCACAGCTTCTCATATATCTGTGCAGATACTGCATTCTTTTTTCTTTCAATAAGAAGTTAGAAATGTCTTTTACATAGTAACAAATGCTTTATTATTATTATTTAATGGGATCTGACATGAAAAAGGAGAGGGGAATTTTTTTGAAATTGCAGCTGATCTCATGGCTAATTATGCATGCAAGCACACAGGAATCACTGTTATATATCCAATTGCAGTATTCTCATTATGGTCTGCTAATGCAGTGTTTTTCAACCTTTACGGTCCTGCGACCCAGTACAGTATTGCCTTTTTAAATTCATTAGCGGCCCACTAACAGCCAATGGAAAACTGCTCCCTTGGTGAAATGAGTGCAACTGAAAGAGTGGGGGGAGGACTCCCCATTCGTAAAACAAACTCATTTAGAAACAAGGAAGCATAATTGCAGAGTGCTGCCAATGGCCAGCTGGAGTACTGATCGTGTTGTGACAGCGATGAAATTCTGTGCAGACCTGCCACAGCTCTGGGATGTTATGCTGGCTTCACAAAGCATGATGGGGCACTGGGAAAAACATGTTCTCCTAGGTTGGCACAAGATGAATTTTCAGTAAAACTAGGTCATCCTTGAATACAGTGTATTTGCTGAAAAAAATGTTTTGGTAAATTTTCCTCATCACCATTAATCCTTTCCATCTCTAATGAAGCAGCTGCAGTTTTATTACCTTCTAATTTTTTTCATAGTTTCAGAGTATAAATATTTGCAATCTAGTAATAAAGTTTCATTTTAGACCTTTGTAACATTGTCTTTTGATTGTGTGGTGTGAAAATATAGGACAAAACAAAGTTGGAGCTTCTGAGGTTCAACAGGAACAAACTACTGTATTTATTGCAGAAAGGCTTGGTGAAAAGAAAGGCTGCATTTTCCAAAAAAATAGTTTCCAGCCAACACTGCTGTATACTTCGGCCCTTTTGGTTAACAATGCCCTTCTTGGTAGATGCAGCCATTTTTATGTCAAGGGGACAGGATAAGTAAGTCAGTGAGGCAGGAATCCTGGAGGTTCTTTTTATGTTTTTCTCTGCCTCTTCAGGTAAACTGTATTTTTAAAAATTACAACTTCAGCTTACATTGAAATTGAAAAACTATATTTTATACATACAGCACATATTAATTGTTAGGATTATATACTGTTCTCTTCTCTGTGGTTGCCACATAAAATTCAGGAAAAATATCGTCTCAATAACTTTCAAAGAGAATGTCTCTTTCATGTGGAATAACACATTTTCCTTTTTGTTTTTTTGACTTTATCAAATTTAATAGTGAAACACTTTAAAGAATGTTTGCACAAATCACCAATATGTCCATCCATCCATCCATTTTCCAACCCTCTGAATCCGAACGCAGGGTCACGGGGGTCTGCTGGAACCAATCCCAGCCAACACAGGGCACAAGGCAGGAACCAATCCTGGGCAGGGTGCCAACCCACCGCAGGACACACACAAACACACCCACACACACACACCCACACTAGGGCCAATTTAGAATCTCCAATCCACCTAACCTGCATGTCTTTGGACTGTGGGAGGAAATCGGAGCGCCCGGAGGAAACCCACGCAGACACGGGAAGAACATGCAAACTCCACGCAGGGAGGACCCGGGAAGCGAACCTGGGTCTCCTAACTGCAAGGCAGCAGCGCCACCGTGCCGCCCTCACTAAATATGTTTTTTTTAAAATCCTGGATCACCATAATAACTTGTCAAAGGATTGATAATGAATTCTGATATGAAATTCATAGGGTTTCCACAATGAAAACCATCTAAAATTCCCAAAAACTCTATTTTTCTCTTCTTGCTGTGTCTTCCAGGTTAATTTATTCTAACAAGATTTATGTTTGTTTTCTAAGTGATTACCTTTTAATAATGGGCCAGTTCTAAATATCTATTTATGTAACATCATGCTCAAAACACCATGGGGGAACCCCCCTCCCCGCTCTTCAATATAATATTTGTTTACCATCATGCTCAAAATACCCTGTGCCTGCACTTAAATGCTATATCCGTATAGCAATTGCCTTCAAGAATTTGTAGTTTAGGTGTGATATCTTCACCTTCATGTAGGACAGCAAAAAAGCTACAGCCTGCTTTGCCTTTCATCAGTTTTACTTAACTGTTTTCCAGAATATTTAACATAGGATGTTAAAATATGTTTCATGTCATTGAGTAGAGCACTAAATGCATTTATTTCTCTCTGAATTTTATTTAGTTTGTGTGTTTTGTAACATACACAAACAGTGCTTATGTGCTTTATTTTATTTTTAATTTCCTGCTGAGTACCATGAAGACTTTGATATCAGTCCCCAGCTTTATTGTCAGCTACTTTAAACTGGAATCATTTTCTGTATATATTTCAGGCAGTGTTTGTAAATGTTTTACAGGCCATATGCAAAGAATTCTCAAAGAATTTTCATTATGGTTTGCATTGATCACTGTAACTCCCCACTGGCAAGTTCCGCTTCTAATCTCATATCACAGCTCCAGTTGATTCAAAACTCTGCAGTAAGAGTCCTTACATGAGCCAGCAACAGCAAGCACATAACACACATCCTGCTTTGCCTTCACTGGCTTCCTGTGTCTTACAGAATCGAATGTGAAATTCTATTAATAACCTGAAAAGTTTTAAATGGCCTTGCACCGGACTATATCAGTGACCTTCTCCATCACTATGCTTCTGTTCACCCTCTAAGGTTCTCTGATTCTGGCAATCCTGTTGTACCCCACACTAACCTGCACTTTGTGGGTGACAGGGCCTTCAGCTGTATAGCGCCCAGACTATGGAATGACCTCCCTAAATTAATTCGATCAGCTGACTCAATTCATTCCTTTAAAAAACAACTTAAAACTCATCTGTTCAGGAAGGCTTTTAACATTCTGCCTCTTTTTCAGTTTATCTGTCTGTCCAGATGTTCAGGATAATTTGTGTGTGTGTGTGTGTGTTATATCAAACATGGGCTGTTATATCAAACATGGGCTGAACACACACCAGAGTGACTATAAAGGTAGAAAAATGTAAAAAAAAAAAAAAAAGAAAACTTATGACTTGGCAACAACAGTCTCAGTGAGACATTTTACAGACATAATACTGTTGATATAAAGGAAGCCCAGCAGCATTTCTTGACATACGTCTGCTGAATAATTTATTAACTGAAAGTCCTCAGTGTCTTTGTGTCAGAGAGAGGATGTGCAGCATTGTTCATAATGACACTCAGTTTTGTTTTAATTCTCTCCTTTGCTACAACCGTCCAGAGTGCATCCCAAACTGAGCCTGCCCTTTTAATTAGCTTGATAATTTCTATATATATATACTCATCTGTTTATTTATGTATTTACTTATTTAAAGAATTTCTATAAACAGCCAAATGTCCTGCTAGGGACAAATGCATTTCTATCTTTCTATCTATTTCTCTATCTATTACATCTCCCCCAATTTCTCAGCCAGTAATTATACATAAAGTTATAAAAATAAAATCCACAAATTATTCTTACTATATAAATGATTCTCTTCATCATTGCCAAAGCTTAAATCTCAAATCACTCATATTCCCCTATTTGATATTTCCACTTAAGAAAGAAGTTGGAATGTTAGCTGTGCCTCAGGGTTGAACCGGACATCATCTTGAAATTGTCATCCCAATATGGCATTAGCACAGAAAAACACTCATTTATCTCTTGGGCATACTGAATCATTTATAACCCACATGCAGCCCTCTTGTATGCCTCACAACCTCATTGTTATACTAAACAATTTGATCATGCCAAAGACAAGAAGCACAGCAGTGCTGGCCATTTTCTGAGGTTTGTCTAGGAGCCTGGCCATGAAATAAGTTCAGATGCCAAGCAACACATAGGGATCTGCTATTACTGCACTATCAACAAAGTTGAAATTAATTCAGTTTAATTAAATTCTGTGTCATGCAGGTATGTTTATAAACACATAGCAGTAAAATAAATAAAACAATACAAAGTTGGAGACAAAAGCAACATGCAAAACATGCATAAACAAATACATTTGATAAACTCTTAAAACGCTATTGATATAATGGTTACGTTTTTATATCCATATTGCCATTTTAGCCTTTTTGATGGAGCACTAAGTCACTATATGTAATTTCAGACCATTTCCAACTTTAATAAAATCTTGCAATCAACAATATTTAAGCAGTAAACGGTCCTTTTCACAAATTATTTGGCTGTAAATCCAGATTAGCTGAAATTTCAGTAAAGCTGTGTAAACTTTCCTCACTACCTGTAAGCTTTTAAAAAGCTTCCTCGCACCTCTCTATATTGCTCATTAAATGTAAAAATTATGGATATATCTAATCTACAAAGGAGAAGAGAATAACAAAATTTCCCTCCACACAAATTTCAAAGAAAAAAAAGAAATATCTTGAATTCAGTAGTCATTAGGGAAAAATGAAAAAGTTTTTTTTAAAAATGTCAGCCTTTGGCCATCTTCAGATCTTGCACTTTCTATAATATACTATGGTGCGATATTAATCCTATGCCTGAACTCTGAAACTGGTAAAAACAAGACTAATTAAAATAATCAACATGACAAACTATCTGTCTGTCTGTCTGTCTGTCTCTATCTATCTATCTATCTATCTATCTATCTATCTATCTAAATTAGCTTCTGATTAGAAAACAAATGTCTTTAAAAACTTCAGACCACCTCTGCATTCCTTGGGCTGAGCTGAGTAGCCTAATTTTAACATGTTTAAATATTATTACAAATTGCACTCTTAGATTCTGTCATTTCCCTATCTGTTATTACTTCTGAATATTTCATCAATAGTGAAATGATAACGTAAGTAGTCTACTTATGCAGAATTTCATTCCTTTTCAGTGCTACTTTATATAGATTTGAAAAGAATTATTGTTCATAGCTTTGTAAATAGACATGTTTACAATCAGGAGGCATTCAGGATGACAAAACATAAACAAATATAATAATGGATATATTTGAGTGATGCTATAAAGAATGTGACTTTAAGAACAATTACATTAGTTAAGGGCCATTAA
>JANRMT010027041.1:66429241-66464461 GCA_026402145.1 Polypterus bichir lapradei
CCGCTTTACTTAAAAGCACACGTATTGATTTTTTGATTGTTTGCTTTTCTTTGCGAGCGCGCGCTCTCTCTCTTAAATTCTCTGCTCCTGATGCAGAGACTCATTTGAAGAAAAGATATATTTGCATTCTTTTAATTGTGAGAAAGAACTGTCATCTCTGTCTTGTCATGGAGCACAGTTTAAACTTTTGACTAAAGGGTGTTATTTCATGTCTAGAGGGCTCTAATAATGTTAACAGTGTGGGAGAGTTTATAAGGGCTTAAAATATATAAAAATAACCATACAAACATATGGTTTCTACTTCGCGGATTTTCACCTATCGCGGGGGGGTCTGGAACGCAACCCCCGCGATGGAGGAGGGATTACTGTACATGGCGTGGAAGAAGTTGAGAGCGCTGAGCCTAGTGATTTTGGGGAAGAAGCGTCTGTTTTACCGCTTTTAATGTCTACCCAATCCCTGCCTAATATCACGGGGAAAGGAGGACTATCTATCACCGGCACCGTCAACTTTTTTAATACGCCGTTCTGGCATATAAAACATTTGGCGGATTTATAATTCCGGACATCCCCGTGAATGCAGGTAATGCGGGTTTTGATTTTTAACCATTGTCGCGGTAGTACCAGATGGTGAGCAACAATGGAAATGTTACTGTCAGAATCAAATAAAGTTACAGCTTTAAATCCATTGACTAACACTTCTCCCGTATGTGTAAAGGCCAGAGGGTTAGCGAGTGAACACCGGGCCTCCCCTCATATCACTCCGCAGACCCCGTCGTTGCTTCGCGGAGCCGTCCGGCGTGTCCCAGGTTCCACCCGAGCATGCCTCACATTGTAGCTCCGAGACTCTATGTTAGGGGCGCAAGTACGCCAGAGTTCACACGAGTTCCGTTCTGATACTGATGCCGGTTTCTGCCTTGAGGAGTTTGACTGCCTCGGCTAGCGCGACAATCGCAGTAAAGCCCCAGGCCGGCTGGGCAATTTTTCCAGGTAGGGCATGAAGCAGCAAAGCGCAGACCACCTGCTCTGCTATTTGATGGCTCGATTTCTTGTGTGGTTGTAACCACCTGACCACCTTAGCCCACAAAGCCATGGCCTGTTTTTTCACTGATATATCAGGTTTATAGGTCCAGGCCATTAAGTTTTCCACCTGCCAGCCTTTATCAAAAGGCTTGCCTTTTGTGGGATATTTAGGGGCAGTCCCCATGTTCAGGAGTCCATAATAAGTCTTCAATGTGTCCCCAGACGCACCAGGCTCTATCCTGTGGTTCCCGTTTCTACTTTTCCACAGACCTTTAACAGGATGATGGGTCGAAGCATACTCAAGTTTTCCCTGACACGCCCCGACCGACCCCCACTCGGCAATTCGGGAGCGGTGCTTACCTATCTGACTTTTTTTGAATTTGGTGTAGTGTGTCGAGTTTTTGTTTGGTACGGACTTCCATTCTCTCCAGGAGGTCACCATCCTGCCGACTACGCCACTGTAGAAGGATTTCACTCGACACACTTAAAAAAAGGTTTGGGGCAGCCACCCATATATTATTCTTGGCTGCAAAAGAGTCTTTGAAAATACAGAGATGTTCTCTATATCGAGCCCAAAACAGAACTGAAGAAGGGTTGACAAGATGGCAGCTTTAAGGGATAGGACAGGAAGTGATGTAAGGGGATGTTTCTTCATTAGTCAGCTGTTATTGGAAGTGATATTCTTCTTGGTGCCGGAACAGGAAGTGACAGCATCTGTTTTAAATCAGACAGGTTTTCCCCCGGCTGGTCTGTAGAGGTAACAAGAGAAGGTTTAATACACCCCGCCACCCCCTGGCCTGGCGTGGAATTACCTTTGCTTGGTCCATACAACGTCTTCCTAGTTGCACGTGTGTGACAACATATACATACAGTATAGTCATGCCATTCTCCATGAGAGTACCAAATAACTAATAGAACCTTTGCAGTGAAAGATGGATATGTTTATAGCTTTTATAATTTACAAAAAATGTCAGTTTAATTTAGTATAAATCATATTCTTAACAGTGTATGTTCTTCACATATGCTCAGCAAGACATTTATAAAAATATAGGATCATTTTTATGACTGTGAAGCAACATTGAAACGAATCCTTCAACATGAGACTACTCATTTGTCATTTCTGTCTCATATGGCCAGAGGTGTTTTTAAAAGACTTTATATATAGATCAACATGTATGATAGCATTTTTAATATTACAAATGGACGTTTTTCCATGATCTGTAACATTCTTCAGTTTGCCTTCTTGTCAGCTGTGGATAGACACATGGGCCAGTGAAGGCCTGTCCTTGCAGCAGACTGACAACATATCATTTGATCACTTGTTATCTGGTGTTCAAGCTATAGTCAAGACCATTAAAAGTGTAACATTAGATTTGCCTGTCTACAGTGAACCAGTAAGGAAGAAAAAAGAATAGGTTTGGATCCCTTTGAGAGGCCAATTTAACTTTGAAAACAAGCTAGTTGGGCATATTAGCACTACATTCGCTCTCATCAGCTAACTGCATGTTTTTCTTCTTTTTTGTCAGTGAATGCTGGCTCCCTTTCTTGATTGTGGTGGACAGATCTGCTTCACAATTTGCTGCCTCTGTTGTGGTCAATCTGAAGGCTTTGTTTGCTTCTTCAATGATGGATATAACCTCTACCATAACCTAGTTCTTCCTATTTAAAGCTTATTACTTATCATAGCTTTATGACACTGTTTCATTCTGGTGCTTCATCACTTGGTATGGTAATAATATTTTTATTACTTTCAGCATATCTTTCCAGGCTACATTGATGCCAGAGATATCCCTTATTTTAGTTGTGCAACAGTACTGACATGTTAGGTGGTTGGCCCCAAAGGTCTATGCATGTCAATATCTTAATCAGTTCTACTTAAAATAAGGAAGACAAGTTTTCATTAAACACAACAGAGAAGCACATTAGACTTAAAATGTAAACCATACAGTCAGTATCAGATTGGCTTTCTACTTATCAACAGATAAGCAACACTCTTCATAGTCATCAATTATGTGAGATTAATTTAATTAAGCAAACTGAAATGAATCTGTAAGTTTTGGCAAAACTGGCTAACCTTCTGTAACTGCTTGCAGAATTTTAACATATAAATATAATTTATTTTTTTCTGGAAACATGGTTATCACTAATGCCATCATTTAACTCCCTGAAGCAATGAGTTGATGACACAAGAGGAGAAACATTTTCAGGCTTGACTGTTAAGTAGAGCCAAGTTTCATGCTCAAATGTGTTTTGAAAGAGAACCTCTTTTCCATTTAGATTGTAGTATTTAAAACTGATGTTTTGAAGAACAGTATGGGAGCACCAACACTTTTTGCACCTCCCTCATTGCTTCAGAATCCCGGGTTATGTCTTTATGTAGTTTACACATTCTCATTCTGTTTGTGCCAATTGCCTATCATACCTCAAGAGCAATTTACGTAGGTTGACTGACAATTTCATGTTTGCTCTGTATTAGTCAGAGGGAGAGTATGTATGAATGTGCTATGTGATGCATTGGGGCAGTACCTTGCTCCCTGATGATCCATTCCTCTACAACTTCTTAAGGAATAAGCAAGACAAAAAATGAATAAATAAATTCTGGTAAGAGGCTTCTGTCGTTTTAAAGAACTTTAGAAATACCAGTTATAATTTAATCTAGAATTACGTCTAAATCTGATTTTTTCAGTTAATATAATTTTAAAGACATCATAAATGATGTATACTGTGTGTTATTCATAAATACTGCAAATAAGGCAATTGTGCTTTTCAACAATTTAGTTGTTCCTTGATTTAAGGAACAAATGCTTGAATTCATTATAGAAATAAGAGGTAAAATGTATTGATGTGTTACTAAACTAAAATTATTTAGGTTGTGTGTGGAGCATGTTGTGGAAAGTACTTAGTAGATAAAGTTGAGTCTTGAATCATCATTACAAATTAACTTAAAAATGGACGTCCTTTTATTACAACAAGTGGTAGAGCCTCGCCATGTGAGCAGCAAGGCTCTCCAAAGCATGACTGGTTAGACTTAAGAGAATAGTTCCTTTTATAATTTAGGCTAATTTACGTAACATTTCAATATATTTTAATTTGTACCAATCAGCACACAGATAAATAGTATTTTTGACTAACATTCACTATTCCATTAAGAATTATGTAAGTCTTAAGTAAATATCTGGCTCATAGAAATATGACTTGGTATATGCAAATTGTTTAACAGAGAACAAAATATAAAGTTGAATGTTATATATGGTGGCGCAGTGGTAGCGCTGCTGCCTCGCAGTTAGGAGACCACTGTGCCACCGTGCTGCCCTAATTCAAATGTGCTGGTACAAATTATGTAGGATGTCCTGTTTAAACAGCCAGGCAATTTCAAGTACATTTTCCCTTACAAGGGAATGACACAGTTTGATGCCATAGTTAGACAATTTAATTTAATTTTTTTTAGTTTACAGAGTAACACTATCTACTTTACTGTTAAAAATATCCGAGTGAGAAGTGCATGTTTTTATTTGGCAATTCATATTTCCCAAAATAGCCACTATTTAAAAAAATCTATTATTTCTAGTAGTTCATAATAATATTCAAAAAGGACCCTATAAAGATCTTTCATAAACTTTGTAATTTCCTCAACCCAATGTTATTAAACTTCTAATTCACATTTTTAATTTTTCGCTTTCTAAATTTTAGTGTTGAACATTCTGCTTTAAGATTGTAATAATTATATTTAACGCATGTCACCTCACAGAAGTAAATTTATTCATTTGAAGTCATTCATTTTGCTCATTGCAAATATTTTCATTATTTTCATTCTAAATTTCTTGTTTCTGTTTTTCACTCTGGAAACACTCTACAATGACATTACAGTCCACCATAGGTTACATTCCTTCACACAAAGATTCTGACTCGACAGGTAATCATAGTTCCTATAGTACACCCACACATATATGGGGACCAAACAAAAACACCGCCAAGACAAAGGTCAAGTATTTTATTTAACATAGTTTCATATAACTTTCACCCAGCAAGGGTATGACCTTTAATTACCAAAAGTCATTAATTTAAAATAAAAAAGGACAGAGATGGCTGCAGTGTAGTGTGCAGTGCAGTTCAGTTTACTAAGGCATTTAGTTTTAGAAGCAGTTCTATTTTCTTCCCTTAGCTGATCAAACTGATTATGCTGAGTTGAACAAAATGATCAGTTTAATGGTGATTTCCAGTTAAGGGTAACTAAATAAGGTTTAGTTCGTCTTAAAAATGAACTAAGTAACTGGTGGGCAAAGACTTGCTTTGTGTATTTCATAGTTGACGAAATTAAATGCTTTGTTAACTATGTTTTTTAACTATGTTGGAAGCTTCTTGAAAGTTTAAAGTTACAACTACATTTTGTTTTCAAATATAGCTGCCAGTTCTGATCTGAGAACAGTACTGGACATCTTCTGATTTCATAGGAAAGTAATCTTGAAGTATTTCTTATTTGCAGTCACTGACCACTGCATTTCTGGTCCTTAGCTTTGCTTGTTTGTGTCTCTGTAGACAAGACTGGACAGCACATCTGGAAAAACTTGTATGCTGCTAAATTTCTACTTGGAATAGATCTTGTTGATGCAAAGTGACAAAGTTGTGTCCTACTGCTATGCTCACATTTACCATGGTGTAAAATGTGCAGGTTAAATCACCATGTCAACAGCAACCTCACCTTTTTAGTGTGATTTATTCCCCTTACAGAGCTGTTCGTGTATCATTTACTCACTTTGGTTTAACTGCACATTATGTCCTTGATATCCCCAAACACTTGTTTGTTATATTTGTTTAATCAATCACTTGGATGTATGCCTACAAACACGTCATATTTTGAAACTGGAAAGTGCTCTATTACTGTTAGCTTCTTTCACTAAGGACATTTTTAAGAAGGGGCCTGAGTTGCCTTGCAAACTTGCATTTTGTAATCTTTTTAGTTAGTCAATAAAAGGTGTAATTTTGCTTGACTTCTCATTGCATCCATAATGGCTAACACGGTACAACACCCTACTTCTAAGGACATTCAAATATGTTATTGTGTTAATTTAATTTTTGTAAATCTTTTCTTTTGACACACTAGTCCACAAGGTATAAAATAAATGTCTAAGACGTATTTCTGTGCATGCAGTATCTTCATGCTTTGTAGTCAGATGCTAATTAGCTCCTCTTCATAATGCCTGCAGATCCAGTTACAGTAATATAAGTTAACAACACTCCAAATTCTTCCCTACATGCATTGCATCCCATTGTGCCATAATATGCACCTGCAGCTGACTTTTGCTTTTCTGTTTAGTTGCTATGGCGTTATGTAGGCCCTTTAACATTTCATACATACCATAAGGTTTATAAAAAGAATTGTACAAGTCTTACTCATCAGCCTTGTTGATTATGAATGATGTAATAATATGAAAGCAAGAATAAAGAAAGAAATGTAAAAATATGTTTTTAGTGAGTTTATAATATGCAGCTTAGGAAACACTTTGGTAAAAGAACAAAAAATAAATAATTAAATATCAATAATAATGCCTTCTTTCACTAACAATTAATGAAAACATTACAAATACTTAAAAGTGTAGTTTGCAAGGCTTAGAGTTACTCCTAAACATTGAATGGAGACCACATTACGCTAACCAGATCCAAACTTTTTTGGGTAGGCAATTTTAGGGCGTTACTTTGCAAAATATATGCATTTTAGTATGACGATAGAAGTAAATTGCTGCCACATCTTCACACAAATGAATAGGATGAATGTGTTTTCTTATTTATAAGCAGGAAAGGAGCTACAGTTTGTTTATTTCTATGTATTGTGTGTTTAAAACATTATGTATACAGAGATCTTTCAAAGCATTAAACCTTGAGGAGAATGAGACACCAAATGTGGTGTAGCTCAAACACAATATAAAGTATCATTCATCTCAATCACTACATGGATTCCCTTGTATTTGTACTATGGTATCTATGATTTATAAATCCTTTTGTATAAGGGAATACAGCAAAGGTTACCAGTTATTGGATTGTTTTCCAGGTGCTTTGCTTTCCTTCCACATTCCAAATACTATTTTAATTGTGGCATGAGATTGCATTTCTCCTCTAATTGTAGATATCCTCACACAATGTGATCAACTCCTGCATATACTCTAGAATCAGGTAAAATAATCTGAACATTAAAAGGTCTGTTTACTATAGTGTATTTTGCAAACAAGACATTTGGAATACTTTGTGTGCTATTAGTACATCCCAAACATGTACAGTACTTTATATAATATCTGTATTCTGACAAGTCATGGGCAGATGAAGCCTTGTCTCAGTTCCAATTGTCAGGTCATACAACATAATGAGATATTTATCATAGACGAAAACAAATACCATACCATATTCAAATAAACGTAAGCAATATGGACAAAGGATTTATTTGCAAAAAAAAAACAAAAAAACTTTTATATGTTCTTAGACGTGCTTAAACTGATTTCCATATACTGTACTTTAATTACAGTTTATATTGTCAGCAGTCTTCCCAGTCCTATTCAGAGCTGAAAGTGAGACCCTTTCGTGTGAAGAAATGTATAAATAAATATAGTAATAATAGTCCATATATATAGAATTGCTTTTTTAAGTCTCTTAAGACAGTTTAAAAAGTTGGTCTTAGCCCATATGTATTTCTATTAGTTAGTCTTACAGTTTGTTTGATCACTAAGTAAATGGTAAAAATAAGTTCAGCTCAAAGTTATTTTTTACAATTAAAAAAAAATCAGATTTTTCCTGCATTTGATAAAAATTGCATTATGGATTACACTGTCTAAAGAGTCAGCCTAAGTAAAAGATGAGCTAAATATCAATGATTAACAAATGATTTTACTGCTAGTAAAACAGCAAGACTAAACTTTTTAAATATTTTATCATTGATAACATAATGGCATCTCCTTTAAGAAACTTTCTTTAACAGAGTAACTTTTACTTTTTAATATTTGTATAAAAGTACATACATCAGTTATAAACTATTCATTCAGTTAAAAGTAGTACAATTATGGAAATATTTGCATATATACTTTTCAACTGTAATACACTATTTTTGTGTGTTATTCTTTCTTTATGTTTTTGGATGCCACCTGAATGTCTTGCTCAACATAATTTTCTGCACAAACATTCATTTTTGCCTGGAGCGTTGACCTGATATTTAGCAAACTAAACAAATGACTCACTGGCACCCACAACTTCCTGCAGGTGAAGTGCTCTGAGGCATTTATGACACTTTTGGAAAAGAAAGGAAAGCAATAGAATGTATTTAGATAGTTGTGTGGGAAAATATGCATATCAAAATTGTAAAAGTAATCTTAACTAATACTTTGCCAAATTAAAGAATGTGAATTTTTTTTCTGTTTCAGATTGATACTTTGATTAATTGAAACCATCACTGTGAAGTTTACACATTTTGCCTGTGGCCTACATATTTTTTCTTAGGACATTCAAATTTCCACCCACATCCCAAAGATGTGTATGTTAGGTTAATTGGTGTCTCTAAGTGGTCGTCTTGTGAACGTTGGTTCCTGTCTTGTCTCTAATGCTGAATTGAAAGGCTCCTACTCCCAGCTACAATGAATGGAATTAACATGTTCCAAAAACTGATGGGTAAAAAGATGGTTGTTAAATATATCAATAAGCAATTTCATTTTGGGTGGCATAGTGGTAGCACTGCTGCCTCTAAGTAAGAAGGCCAGGGATCACATCTTGGGTCCTCCCTGTTTGGAGTTTCTATGTTCTTCCCGTGTCTGCTTGGTTTTCCTCCAGGTGCCGTGGTTTTCTCCTATAGCCCAAAGACATGTAGGTTAGGTGAATTGGCCGTCTTACATTGGCCGTATGGTGTGTTTGTGGTGTGTGTGAGTATTCGCCCTGCGAAGGACTGGCATTGTGTCCAGGGTCTCTTCCTGCTTTGTGCCCTATGCTAGCTGGGATAAGCTTCAGCAGCCATCGTGCCCATGTTCAGGACTAAGTGGATTACAAAATAACTGACTGACAACTTCATTTTAAACCTGTGTACAAATAATGATGGCATAAAATGATGTTTCTTTTCTCAGAGGTAGAAGGTAAATGAATCACTAATGTGATGGCTAACATCAGATAAATAAATGTTGCAACTTATACACAAAGAGAATAATGTTCCATCATTTGCAGATCTTCATGGTATCTGTGCTTTGCATTTTTATGTTTTGATCATAATTATTATAAACGAACTGACTTGCAGCTCCTTTCAGCCTTGGCACTCAGGCATGTGCCCTGAATGGCCGTGTTTCGAAGACGTGTAACATTCCATACAGTATTAACCAATCAGAAAATTGAACATGAGTGGTAAAAGCACACTTAAATGCCATGTGCTACTTTTGGTTCTATGCCAGATACTGGTAGAAGACATCAAAGTCATTTGGATAGCTGAACTCCAATAAGTGAAGATGCCTCAATATAATGCCACTGTTCATTTCTCACACTTTCAGTAGATGCTTGTGGTGTCCCTGAAATTATGTCATACAGGAATATGGATTAACTTTTTTCTTTTTGGTGTGTGAAGCACAAGTGTAATTTCTGGTTTGAAAAGTCAGTACACCTTTCCAGCCTTAGATCTTTTTCCTCCACTAAGGATTGCAAGATCAGAATACATAGGTGCAGCACACACAAATAAACCAGAAAATATATTGTCTCTGTCCCTTTAGGTGCAATTTGCTTTCTATGTACACTAAATTATCATATTGTTTTTTGGTAATGTTAGAAAGATGACAAATTGTGGTCAATAAAGTTAATCCATTGTTTTTAACTAAATTTGTGTCCATGAACAAAAATCTACTCATTAGATATGCAGATATGTAATGCTGTTAAAGTTCATATGACAAAATGTAAAGCACAATTCAATCAAAAATAACAGATAGATAGTACTTAATTTGTCCAGAGGTGAAATTTATCTTGTACAGCAACAACCCTAACCCTATCCCTAACCTTCTGACTAAAAGAGCAGTCACAGTGAGGCATTATAAAGCCTGTAATTATGAAGAAGCCCCAGTAGTGTTTCTCGACACGCTTCTGCTAAATATTGTGTTCGCTAAAAGTACTAAATACTAATGTGTAGCATTGGTCATCAATTTTGACTTCATTCTATCACCATAACTGAGCCAGTCTTTTTACTTTAACTTGTTGATGTGGTGGGCTCTCATGACTCTGCACAACACAGCCTAGAGAATCACACTGGCCATCACAAACTAGATGAAAAATATCACTAACCACATTAAAAGAATGCAATCTCCTAAGAAACGACATAAAGTCATAATGAACACTTGAACCTTCACTTTCCCACAATACAGAGAGCTAGTTGAACAAAAGATCCAGTATAACTTAGTTTTTCATAAAAACATCAGAAATAAAATAGTAAAAACACAAGGGAAAAGCACTTATTTTACATTAACATTAATATATTCTCATCAAACCTAAAACTCTGCTCTGTCTCACACAAAAAAATTGATCTTTTCTATTCGGCATGGATTCTTCCAGTCAAGTAAAATCAGCCAATGTGCCAACAAAGTTGTGCGTGAAATCACCCTTTTTTGATATATAATCTTATCCGATCTGAAATTACTCCAAAGAAAGCCATTTAAAATATTAGGAATAATTGAAAGTCCCGCACAACCTCAAACATAAGCAAATATCCAACATCATCCAAATTTAGGACAATCCAACAACATTATCACCAAGCAAGGGAGGTGTTAGATGGCCTTGTACACACCTAACTCCTGATTTACTTTGAATAACCTAAAAAGATATATACGATTAGCTGCTGCTAACAGTGTGCCTTATGCAAAGAGATGTCAAGAGATCATATGGTCTCTTGTTCTTTGTAACCGTGAATGGTGCATTTGACAATTTTATCAACAAGTACAGAGAAAACTAAGACTATTAGAAAACAATCATGTCTAGTGGAAAAATACATCATCATTTCTCAGACATTCTGAAGATGTCTTGACTTACATAGGACATGCTACATCAAACAGCAGATGTTGAGAGGTGTTTTAGAGCACACATCATTTTTAAATATACCTTCATTCCTATTCTCAAAGTCCAGAGGCAAACATTACATAAGTGCTTTTAGTTTATTCCTCTCATGTCTGGGACAAAGCTCCTTCACTTTTCTAAACACTTCCAGCCAGCTATTATTCCTATGATTTCGACTTTGACGTCACTGAATTGTGGTAAATCCATTTCGATAAACATTCTGGGATCAGATCACCAGTCAAGGTTTTTCACAATCCCAGCTCTGCCCTACAAGTTGGTGCTGAGCAAAATACAATCAGTTGCAATGAGCTTATGAGTTCTGTTTAGCATTAATATGGCAAAAATCAAAAGTTCAAAATTGGAAAAGTTATTAAGAGTTATTAAAATAGTGTAAACTGTGCAATCCTCTTTCTCTGTCCGTCTTTTAATCATCACTACCTCCAAGACTGTTTAACTGATTCAGGCAGTCCTGTTAGGAGGGTGTTTTAAAGATGTCCAGTTTTGGTAGTTTTCTTGTGATACTGTCTGCTATCAGGGTGTGTACCTCCAGGTCAGGTCTCAGTGGAGAAAGCAGCTACAAGCACAAGTATCTAATTTACACTCCTCTCCATCAGCTGTCCTATTTAAGTTATTCACCATAGTACAGCTTTTATGTTTACAATGATAGCAGTTCTGCTGTCATTACGACTCCTTCTCTTCTTTAGGGGTTAACCAGTGTGGAAGCCAGCCCCGGACACAGACAGACAGACACCTCCATGTCTTAAAAAGCACACGTTTATTTACAAATATGGTTCACAGCACACAGTGCCCCTGCACCAATCACCCTTCTTCTCGGTCCTTTACAAAGTCCTTCACCGCCTCCACTCCTCTCCACGGAGCTCTGTCCTCATCCTCTCGACTGCAGCCATTGAATGGAGGGAGGTGGCCCCTTTTATACAGTCCCGGATGTGCTCCAGGTCCCCAGTTTGGCGGAAATGCTGCCCTTGAACCCGGAAGCACTCCGGGCATAAACCATCCCTGGTTTGTCAGCACTTCCTGGTGTCCCGGAAGTGCTGTCCCCCAGGGATCAAGGACCGGCCGAGTGCCCAGGGAAAAGAAGCGCCACTCTCCTGGTTCCTCCTTCCGCCAGGCATCCCGGCAGGGCAGGGTTCTTGGCCATCTCTTACACTGCCCGTCCCCCAGCTGAAGCCAATTGGGCGAAGCGGCCTGTCCCGCGAGGGCTGTCCTTCGACAGGTTGGGGCGTCGGTCTGTCCTAGATCACAGTTCCGCCCAGAAAAAGATGAACACAACAAGGGCAGGGAGGTGCGTCCACGACACCACTCCCTGGTCTCATCCGTAAGCGTATACGGACAGCACCTCCACCTGTGACCAGTGTTATTGCACGTAAAGCACCGGCACTTCCCTCCATGTGTCCGTGCCCCACGGACATGGCAATAGGACGGGTCTCTGTGCTCCGCCTGGTCCCCAGCCAGGCTCGGGGTTTCCCTTTGCACCCGCAGAGGGTGGCTCTCGACAGCGGGTGGTTGGACGGGCCCAGCCTGCCCCTTGTCAGGAGGTCCAGACCTCTGCCTCCGGTTCCTCCTCCTTCTACTTTGCAACGCAAGGACGGTCTGAGTCTCCTTATAGCATAGAAAGAGACCCCTTCCCATCTGCGTCGCGGTGGAACGACGTGAGGCCGCCGCTGTAGGGCGCTAGGACCTGGGGCACACATCAGCCCGCGTCCTGCCAGCCCTCTCGCTGTCTCTCCCCTTGCCACGCGCACAGCACTCAATGCCACGTCCACTGTCGGAGATACGGCTACACAGTACCCAGAAGCAGACAATAACGGGTCCCCTTCGCACATCCTCCCTTTTTCAGCCCCTTTTATACAGTCCCGGATGTGCTCCAGGTGCCTGATGACCAACTTCCGGCAGCACTCCCCAGTGTGGCGGAAGTGCTGCCCTTGCACCCTGAAGCACTCCAGGCATAAACCATCCCTGGTTTGTCGGCACTTCCTGGTGTCCTGGAAGTGCTGTCCCTGAAGGATCAAGGACCGGCCGAGTGCCCAGGCAAAAGAAGCGCCACTCTCCTGGCTCCTCCTTCCTCCAGGCATCCCGGCGGGTCAGGATTCCTGGCCATCCCTTACATAAGATGGCTTATCTCTTCTTTATTATATCCTGGTGGTACCTTTTCCTCCAGCAACCACTTTGAAGCTAAGCAACTCCTCACATATATATGTGACCCTAAAACTGATTTTAATTAGGAGACAAGTCCGCAAAATACATTTACACCACATTGACAAATTCCCACTCTTTCTTAAATATTTGTGCCAGGTCAAGGTCCAGATCCACTGTTCAGTGTCTAGAGTTTGGACATACAGTATATAAGCATATAAGTCTCTTGGATCCGAGGGTCTGTTGTGTCTGTTACAGTCCCTCAACAAAGGCTTTCTCAGAGAGGAATGTGTTCCATCAGAAAACTGAACATATTCTCATTTTACAAAATAAACAACACCACCCCAAAGTGTCAGTTTTGATATAAGCAATGAATTCCACTCATCATTCCTCCCTTAGTATTGAATGGGCATGATAACCAAAATGCCCACACATTTTCCTGTGTTTTCAACATTTCCTGTCAAATCTCATCCAAATTGAATCTGTTCAACCACCTCTGTGATCTTAGCCACCAGTATGGACTCACTTACATCAGATGGTCCTAGCACTGACATTCAGGTTTTTCATGTCTACACTTCTGCCCGGTTTAAGAGAAGATCTTCCACTGAAAGTAGTTGAACTCTAACGATCCCCAACAATGGGTACGTGGTTTATCGTACATATCTTTCCATCAAATGGTAATAATCAGAGAATGTAGTATTACCTTTTACCCAAATGTCCTGAATATATGCACACAGACTCAGTGACTTAAGTACACAGTCTAACATTGATTGTTTGCAAAAAACAATCAAAGGTACCTTTTTAAGAAACCTCTTTTTTAAACATAATGTTTATTGGATATTTTCCAAGACCAGGAAACAAATACCATAAAAAGTCATTTCTCCCAGTCATACTCTCTAGGTATCTCTATTGTTAACACACAGTCATGATGTACTTTTTCATCACTGATCGCTCTATAAAGAGGAAGAATTCTCTGAAAAGTTTTTAAGCATACATACACACACAAAAAACAACCTTTTTTTTCTCTAGAGTCAAACCTGCAATCAGTTGATTCTATGGGTTTGGCTCATAAGTATCCAGACACTTGCCTAGGGCTTCACTTGTCGAATGGAACTGAACATCTTGAACTATCCTATACATTCTTGTCGTCTCTGTTGCACTTCTCCAGACCAACTCTTCACTTTGTGGGTAGTGGGCTTCCATCTGCTTGCTGGAGAATACCACCCTAGGTCTAACTCCTGTATCTGTGTAATCAGTTTTTGTTAGATTAAAAAAAAATAAACAAAACAAAGAGTTCAAGGTGTTCCATGCTCATTTGATCATTGATAATGAAAAATCATCATTCAAACACTTATAGACTCATTTACTTCTTACTTTGAAAATTATGTATGCAACTACTGTATATGCAATTGTTGGCTTCAAGTTGTGACAGGAACAAGCGCTCAGTATTTATTCAGAATATATAAAAGTGTAATTTGTAGGTGGATTTTTTTTTTAATTCTGCATCCAAATTTTTACTGTGATTCATTTTTAAGGGTTAATGAACATTGATGCATATTTTATCTTGTTTTGGGGGGATTTACATGACAAGATAACCTAACATTTTTTTCATTAAAAAAGAGCCATATTTGGAAATGAAATCCATAATTTAATGTTTAATGGCATTTTCCAGGCTGCCTTTTTCCTTAATGAGTAAATTTATTGTAAAGTGGGCTAAGTCAGAACCTGCTATTATAAACAAAACTTGCCGATGGAGAAAGAGTGGTAGGGAGAAAACAAGGAAGGGGTAATCATAGCAGCGATCAAATAGTTTAGTAGTAAGCCTGCAAACAAACCTGGAACCTTAAGTTCTAGTGGAACATTCATTAAAAATAAAAGTGAGATAAAATATTACACAGTTCCTGACTGTTAAACGATGAGTTAATGAAAGTAAAAATATTTATGAAGCAATCAATTTATTATTTGTTAAAAAAATCTCAAGTAATATATACATTTAAACTACTAATGTAAACTTCATAATGAGATTTCTAAGCTCCAAGAACTTTTAAATTCCACATCTATGTTTCACTATACATATAATTATAAGGAATAGAAAAAAATATCACTGCAATGTAATTGTGAATCTGCAGCCTGAAAGCAGAACCAGAAAACAAAAGGTCTGTTCAAGCAAAGAATTCAATTAAAAACAGGAATTAGCCTTTCATAGTTACCGGCTAACAGTTAATTACTAGATTGAATAATGATAATTAATTGACTGTCGTCCTTGCATCACACTACAGTTAAATTGGTTGGCTTGTGTTGTATGCCTTAAATGCACTGCAGTCTGAGTTACCTCCTGCATGTAGATTTTATTTAAGTGATTTCCGTCCAGACTTAATTCACCACTAAAAAGAATATTGTTAAACTGATGGTGTTGCTTCCCTTTGTTATTAAGTGTTTGTGCTGTTGTTCTCTTCTCAATGTCCTGCAGTGGAACTTGAAATTGCTGCCATTTCAAATTGAGCTATTCATTGTAATTTTGGAGGGCAATCTTAGAATTAGAAACATTCTTAAATAAGCAAAATCGATCATTCTTGAATTAAAGGGTTCTTTTATTCTAGATCAGTGATTCTTAACCTTTTTCTGAGTCACGGACCCCTTTAAGAATCTGATGAAAGCTATGGACCCCCTTCCCCAGAAATATTCACATAAACACAACTCTTAATGCAATGAATATAATGTACTTTGTTTATAAAGATTTGATTGTCTCATGCATATATGACATACACAAAGTATTATTAAACTTTAAAGTAAATAATCTAAAAAAAATTCCTTTTTTATGTAAAAAGTAATGGCCACTCATTGTAATTATAAAATACAATCCTCTTGTGCAAATTAAAACAGATCTACTACTACTACGTTTTCTACTACCATTATTATTACTACTACTACTACATCTACTCTAAATCAACAGTATCGGGATATATAGTAAATATAAATGTTAATTTTTATCTGATCCTCACAGACCCCCTGAAATCCATCTATGGATCGCCAAGGGGTCCACAGATCTCAAGTTAAGAACCCCTGTTCTAGAGCTTACTAGTGCAGACCTGGATCCATTTGATTTCTGTGGAAGCTGTTTTCTGAACTCAGGTGTGGACCATGGAACCAAAGACAGAAGTCAGCAGTATTGTTCTTGTGGACTCCAATACAGTTCAACATTGGGGTGAAAACATGAACTTCTACTAATTAGGGTTAAGGTGTGCTATTACTTACATATATTTCAAATGCACGTCTCATTAGTTCCAGTCTCCCCAAAAAACATGTGCCAGCTGCTTATATCATCCATCTCTGCTTCATGAATTCACATTTAGAAAATAGGGTGAACTGCTATTAAGTGTTCCTGCAAAATTCTGGTAGTGACACAATATAAACAAAATCATTACTACAAAAGTATTGTAAACAGTGTTCTACAAATTTTACCAGGTTTGTTCAGCTGCTGTCTACATAGGCTAAATTTAAAAAAATAAAGCACATTAACTTCTAAGCCTTTGTTGCCTGTTGAAGGAAGTATGCACCTCCCAATAACATACATGTTGGAGACAAAAGTGTTATACAGATGTACTGGGGTTCATGTCAACAAAACTCTGCATGAAAGCACAAAAGTACACTGTTAGTGGGTGGATTTAGGGTTAAATGAACAAAATGTAAACATCTCCTAAAAATCATTCACATAATTCTTGTACATTTAATGTACCTTAAAATGTTCCTGTAGTTGATTTATATTTTTGAAGATACAGTACGTCACACACTTTCCCAGAAATAGCATCATACTATTGTTTGAAAAAGAAAATTCAAAATAGCATTAACAAAAATGTACAAGAGTGCTTACATGTCAACTATAAAATTAAGCCTGAATGCAAATTTGTAAATTACATTAATGCTTCATGTTGTCTTAAACTGCATGCCCCCAATCAAAGGCCAGCACATGACAGCCTCGATTTGTCTGTTTGAGAGGGTGAAAGAAAAAAAAAGAAAAAAGAAAGATTTTCTACTTTATGGCTCAATTTAATATGGCAATGATGCCTTTTCTGACTGCAGTAGAAATGTGCTAAGAATTTCCAGCTGACATGCAAATAGTTTTGAAAAATGTAATACAATGAATTACTTGTAAGTGCCACACATTCAATTAACATCTAGTAAATCATATGCAGCTGAGCAATGTAAATCTTTTTTAACATCCTGTGCTTGCAGGAACTGTTATCACACTCCACATTATCAAAAAGCATTGAGGCTTAAGTAGATAGCAGTGCAGGTTACAAAATACCTAAAGCATATTCTCTCACCATACAATACACACAACATGCACATGGAGGTATATGTCACCTAACAACATTGACGAGTGCACAGCTTGAAACACTTGCAAGATCAAATTGTTTTCTCCTCAGAGATTAAGCATCTCTTATAACAGTAAGAGGGTGCAAAAACAAAAACAAACACACAACAGTTATCTTTAATGGCTTTATGATTGTGCACACACAATATATGAGGGGGAGTCAAGCTAAAGTTAGAAAATGAAATTTATTAGAAAATGGAGCGAACCTTAACAAAACTGATAATGTCATTTTTCAATGTAGCCTCCACCCTTCTCAATGCACTTACATCACCTGCTTGGAAGTGCCTGGATTCCAGCAGAATAAAAGGTTTTGTCTTGTCCTCGCAACCACTCATGCACCCAAGTTATTGCCAATCACTACATGCCGAACACCATTGTGAAGCCTGCTATTCAATCCAAACGGCGGGAACTGCTGTCTCAAGGAGTCCTTTTGCTTCAAGACAATGTCCGCCCACACACTGCTAAGAACGCCAAGGCCTGTATGGAGAAACTGAAGTTGGAGGTATTGCCATATCCTCCTTATTTGCCAGATTTGGCACTGTGTGATTTCCACCTTTTTGGACAACTAAAAAACCATTTGGGTGGACATCGGTTCAAGACAGATGATGACGTGAAGAGGTGCACGAGTGGTTGCAAGGACAAGACAAAACTTTTTATTCTGCTAGAATCCAGGCACTTCCAGGCAGGTGACACAAGTCCATTGAGAAGGGTGGAGACTACACTGAAAAATGACATTATAAGTTTTATTAAAGTTTGTTCCATTTTCTAATGAATCCCATTTTCTAACTTTAGCTTGACTCCCCCTCATATTTACTAGTACAGCAAGGAAAACCAACAGGACTTCCTTGAAATATGAATACTAAAACAAGAATTTGTGTTTGAAATGATTGAATCAATCTCAACCATCAAGCAGTGAGACTGTGAACAATCTAAAGCTGAAAGTAACCTTCAATGACCAATGTTTGCTGGGCCTAACAAGAACTTTGATTTCCTGCCAAATTTCATGTTCTTTCTTTTTGACAGAGTGGTGGCTTAAAGACGGCAGAAGAATAAAATGTGAAAGAGAATAAATACACAAAAAACTTCAGAAGTGAAAGTGGACCTGCAATTACAGTGCATGCTCCCTAATTAATGTGCTTTTTATTTGACATTTTACAACATTAACCTCATTTAATACTGACAGGTACGTGAATTTTATTTGTGGTTACGCCATTAGCAAAGTAGGTAAAATGACCATTTACAGTTGTGAAAAAAGAATTGCATTAATTCCTGATCGATATGTTAAAGATTACCTTTTTAATATGTACAAATGTTTAGGATATATGCTGCATGTCCCCCACCTTGTCAGATTTATATCAATATAAATATCCCTTCACATTTACCTGTTAAAGGTTGTTAGGTTATTCAGATTGCAACTCATTCTTCCTTTAGATTCCGTGAATCTTGTTGATACAGGCACAGTACTGCTGAATCTACTGTATATAGAAGGACTTCAACAAAGTTAAAATATTCAAAATATTCACTTTTATGTGAACAAAAATTTATCAGATAAAATAAATGTCTTGTACAATTTAAGTCAATGATATTTTGGTGTTGCAATTCCGAGGTTGTATGAAAACTCAATTGTTACCATTTTTCCATTATTTATATTTTTCATGCAATCACTAACATTTTATAGACGGAGGACATGACTCATATTATAATTAATAACAATAATGATAAAAGATTCCTACCATTACATTCGGAATACATCAAGCTTAAATACAATGTAGCCTATATTATGTATATATATCCTATGCACAGAGTGGCAAAGATTCCTTTGAAAAGCTGTCAAGCTAAAAGGTAAGTACACTCTCTTTTAGTTTATATTTTTTCCATTTTTAATAATGATCCTCACTCCTCACCACCTCCTAAACTCGGGTGACACGTTTTACTTTTTCATTTATAATTCAGCAAAAACAAGTTAACATACAAGATGCTATGTGAAAATGCTAGTACATCCCATGACAGAGTAGCTTGTCAAGCAGCCTTTTGGTAGGAATATCTTGAAGTAGTCATTTTCTGCACAAGTTTATCGGTATTTCCCGTTTAGTAATTTTTTCTCACTCCCTAATACAGCACTGCTTCAGTTCATTGATATTTGAGTTTATTCATTTATATAAAGTTATCTTAATGTTCTGCCATAACAAGTCAATGGGATTGAGGCATGGACTTTAACTTGATGGTTCCAAAACTTTGATTGTTTCCATTCCAAAACATTCTCTTATAGATTTGCTTATGTGCCTAGGGTCATTTTCCTACTGCACTATCCAATTTCACACATGCTTTAGCTGTCATACAGGTAACCTTGTATTTTGCTTTGAAATACCCAACTAGAGTTCATTGTGGGCTATATGACCGTAAGGCAATCCAAATCGTTTTCCCTTCAGCTACTGTGGATGACAGATTTTACAAGGTATTTATTGTGATACATTGTGTTTGGGTTTTCCAAACATGGCACTGTGCATGATGACTGCTAATGTTGCAGATGTGCTGTGATTTCTTCAGATCAACATCTGTAAGCTGTGTTGTGCTGTGCTGCCATATACTTTTTGGAGGGGCTTTCTCTTTGCTACCCTTCCATAGATGCCACATTAGTTCAGTCTTTTGATTAATGGTAGAATGATGTTGACTGACATTTGGAGATACTTGGATCCTTGGATTGAAGCCATTAAGAAAGCTAACAGAATGTTAAGTTATATAGCATGGTGTGTAGAGTACAAGTCCAAAAAGGTTATGCTCAACCTTTATAATGCACTGGTGAGGCCTCATCTGCAATACTGTGTGCTGTCTTTGTCTCCAGCCTACAAAAAGGACATAACAGTACTAGAAAATGTCCAAGGATGTCCAAGGAAATGTCCTAGGCTGACTCCAATGCTACAGGGGATGGGTTATAAGGAAAGAACAGTGGATCGAGTCTGTTATTTTAAAATGAGTTCATCAAGAACACAGGGACACAGTTGGAAACATGTTAAGATTAAATTTGGCACAAACATTGGAAAGTTTTTCTTCTCACACAGTGAACCATAAACACATGAAATAAGTTACCAAGTAGTGTGGTAGACAGGAGAACTTTCAAAATCAGACTTAGTGAATATTTTGGAAGAATTAAGTACATAGGACTGTTGAGCTTTGTTTTTCTAATGTTCTAATGGATGTACATTAGCTTTTAAGTTCTTTGCAAAGATGGGTGAAGATGGGCAACTGATTTTAATGTTTTCCATTTATTCAGTAGAATGAGGGATACAGATTATTTAGAAACATACTTCTAAGACTAAAATGCATTAACAAATGCAGATATCTTTTTCCCTTGCCATAATGTTATCAGAATCATGTTACAGGGTGCTGCTATTATCCCAATGTGACTGTACTTTTGCATTTCAGTTGCACTTGTTTGGCAGCACTTGACTCTGATTACCTTCTTAAATGAGACAGAAGCAGTAAGGGTGTACATGCTTTTCCACAATTGGCTTCTGTATGTTGAATAAATAAATGGTTGTAAAATGTGACACAGTGATCGTCACCTTATGTTAGATATGTAAAATATAAAGTTTTAATAAAGACTAAGCAATCATCAGTTATGTCTTAATATTTAAAATGATAGAAGGAGGGTGTACTGACATTTCATATGACCATCTTCAACTATGATTTTTGGTGAACAATATATAAAAAAATAAATTCCAGGTGAAATCATAACTATGCATCCATCTACACATCACTTTTGAGCTTCTTAATTGAGTTCTTGGGTGAAGGGGAGCTGCAGTCTAACTCTGAGAGATTAGACAAGATAAAGAAACCATCAACATTGCCAGATGCATTCATGCACACACCCACACTTATGAATATAACAGACAACGTATTTATGGTAAAAAATATGCTTAAACTGTAAGTGCACATTTGTCTTACTTAAACTTCTAATCTCTGCAACAGTTTTGCTAACTACATGAAAGAGGAGGTGTTATTAGTGTCAGCATACCAAAGGTTAAACTAGAAAAAATGAAATGTACCACTGTAAAAATGGACATCTTGCAAAATGGTAAACTGGTAGTTTTCCTGGACTTTCCACATGCGTTAAAGTGAAGCTCTCAAACTATTGGTTATCTTTGTACATGCACACCTCGTGAATGTGTGCTGATGTGGTCTGTTGAAATCACATTGGGCAAAAGGGGCTAGAGGTGTTCACCTTTGCCCTGACAAGCTTTAAAAAGTCATCTGTGTGAAGTGAAAGGATATTGAAGAAAGACAGAGTGACTCAGAAAGGAGCAGAAGAAGGAACAAAACTGCCATGCTGTGTGATGTAGCAATGTAATCTTGACAGACTGAACGCCATAAACATTAGGTTTGTTGGCTAGCATTGTCAATGACAGCTCCTGAAACAGCCAGATTGTATTATTGGTGATTTGCCACATCCATTTACTTTTATTTGGTTTTGATTTTTGGTACATTAAGAAAATTTAAGTATGAAAAAATGTATACTGACTGAACAAAAAAATTTAATGCTTGTTCCCCCTGCTTGCCTTGTTGTTCTGTCTTGCTGTCTGAGGTATACAGAATAGAGAAGATGCCCTGTAATAGAAGTGAAGCACAGTAGCAGTCATTCCTGGGTGTACTTGGTTCGTAGTCCCAGCATCAAGTGCTTTGCATCTGAGAGCTGTGTCTCCTTCCAAGTAAAGTGAGTGCAAGGATTAGAGAATGTTTTGGGTGGATGACATATGTGTGTCTACGTAACAAAGAATCTGGGTGTGGGAATAAAAGAATCTATGTTTTAGCATAGGGTCAACCCAAAACAATATAGAACAGTTCACTTTTCATTTTCAGACAGGAACTTGCACCAACAAACTGTGTCCTAGACAAACCAGCACAGCATAGGAAGGTCAAAATGTGTTTGTTAGGATTTTATTATTTGTTTATTACTTTTACTTCAGTGATTTTATTTTGTCATCAGTTTGTGTGTTTACTTCTTCATGGATGCCGTCACTTTGGGTGTTTAGTTTTTATAGGCACAGCCATACAGAGTTTTGTGTCACTAATTAATTTTTAGGCATGTAATGCAAAACAATTCTTTTTAAGCAGATTTCTTGTTGGAAAAATTCTGGTTTTGATTGTTCTTTTGTTTATGACTTTGAGTTTAGTGTTGTCTCTTAATCTTGATCATCATTTTTTTGTTTTATCGTCCTTTGACCTTGGTTATGTTTGGCTACTCTTTTTTTTACTATTTGACTTTTGATTAAATCAAATTGTCATTCAGGACCTAAATAAAAAGTTCCTACAGTCACAAAACACTTAAAAAAGGGACATTACAGTATTTTACAAAGGTAATTCAGCACTGTAAATGTGCTCACAAAATCCCAATAATTAAAACTATGAGTTGTGCTTTCACTGTAACCTTATGCATTTTGTAATTAGCACATAACAGATTTGGAAAACAATGAATATTTATATCCTTTATTATTTTTTTCCATTGTGGGTTGACTCCATTTAAACTTTTGCATGAACTTGACCCATGCTTTATACAAATCGCTCATATATCCTAGATTAGATTAAAAAAAAATACATTATTCAGTAAACTGAGGCAGGCATCTATTTTGATATGGCATGACATTTTTTTGCTTTAGGCTAAATCAACTAAAATGAAAAAACTATAAATCAAATTAAATGAAAAAGCAAACTCTGAAAGATTTTCAATGATCCACATATAAAACTACTTTCTGTGTGCTTTTACACTATTTACAAGTACATAACAGTAGTATCACACATCTTGCCCACTTTCAAACAGAAATCTGTTGTTTCTTACTTTCTCTCTTCCCTCAGTTCTTCTCTGTCAATAGGACCACTCCTGTGAATGTTATGCTCATCTGGTTCCCTGTCTTCCAGCCAAGAAATCACAGTAAGTGCCCACCTAATTCCATTCTTAATCAGTACCAATTTGTTTCTCCTTTTAAATGCCAACTTTCATGTGAGTCAGTATCAGATTGCCAAAAATCCAAAAGTTTTCTTGTGAGCAGGAAATTACGTTTTGCCCCAATCAGTATGAAGCAATCTAACTTTCCTGCACTTATGTCACCTATGCACTCCATCAAAGACAACCTCGAAACAGGGCTTGTCTCAAGCTGAGAGTCTCCCTGAAACTCTGGTTTGTTGGAGTAGAAAACAGTGGTAAGTCAACAATTCAGTTTCCATTACTTCCAGGAACTTGTAGTAGGCTTGTATTGTGTGTCGGAGTCAACAAACAACAAACTGGTGTCAGTTGCATTTTAAGTAAAGGTGGATATAACTGTAAAACACATTTTGCACTATGTTCCCTATGGCTATAGTGCCTGCCAGACCAACTGCCACAATATATACAGTATAAACACAAAAATCAAAACTAGTGTTATACTTATTTATTATCTCACTTTTTTCCTGATTGACAGAAGTAACAAGTTGCTATAACAACTGGAAAATAAAACTGGAATGTTAGCAATTAATAAAAACAAAAATATAGACAAAAGCAAATTCTCACATCATAACGAATGAGTCCACAATAATTTACTATAATTTAGTACCTTAGAACCATTAAACTAAAACACAGGAATGTTTTTATATATTTTCCTTAATCAATGTGTGTCTTTTAAATTTGAAAAATCAATACATAGGTTATATATCTGAAAAAAGACAGCGAATAATCTGCTGAAAACAATTGCATTTTTGTGAAGCCTAGCCACGAATAGATAGATAGATAGATAGATAGATAGATAGATAGATAGATAGACAGTGTGGTGGACGGTTGGCTGCTCAACCTGGCCTGGACGCCCAAAGAACAGAAGGATGGGGTAAGGCAGCTTATGAGGGACACTGCCTCCCACAAGATGCCAGATGGCGAGTTCCCTGCAGCATAGCAGTGCCCCGGATTCCCGCAGTCCCGTGGGGTCTTTTTATGTTGCTAACTAGTGGTTTGAATCTTACATTGTTGCCTCCGTATGTTTGTTCATGAAGTCTTCTGCAGGTAGTTGACTCTGACACATACACATCTGCCTCTTGAAGGCTCTTTATGATCTGTTGGACAGGCACATCAGGCTTTTTATACACCAACATGAAGATTCTTCTTTCAACAGCAGTGGAGGTTTTCCTTGGCCTATGAGTCCCTTTGCAATTACTGAGCTCACCAGTGTGTTCTTTTTCTTAATGATATTCCAGACAGCTGATGTAGGTAATCCTGAAGTTTTAGCGATGTCTCAAATCGTTTTATTCTTGTTTTTCAGTCTCATAATGGCTTCTTTGACTTTCAATTGCACAGCTTTTTTTGTCACGTTGAACAATGGCAACTACAGACTCCATAGGGTAGAAGCAAGCTGAGGTATCTTATGCTTGCACTACTAAAGCAATGAAACACAAACTCTGAGTAATCCCTAACACAGTCACACCAATAGTCGCAAACATGATGGTGCCCTGAAATGGAGGGACCCTGTATAAAAAGTGTTGTCATTGCTACATGGTGTAACCAAAATGTATGCAAATACCCTTATATTAAAGTCTGCAATGTGCTCTTTAATCACGTCTGAATTGTTTCACACGTAATTTAAACTGTGGAGCAGAGGGGTGTATTAAGGAAAAATGCGTCTTTATCCCAATCATTATAAAGGGGACTGTACATTTTTCCAGTCTGTGTTTTTCTTGGTCTCTATTGCAAAAACAATTTTAAACTCAAGTGAGTATTAGCTATCATTGATAGTTAAATGCATAATAACAAATTGCTTCTTTTCTAACTGATGTTGTGTGTTTTATCGAAAATATTTTAGGTTTTCTAATTGGTCATGCTCCCTACTAATGTGCTTTATATCTTTCTTTTGCTATCCTCACACATTTTTAAAGGGATATCTTGTTTGGCAGCTTGCCTGCACTGTAACACCCTGCTGCTGTTATTCTAAAAAACGCTGCCCCCTTCAGCCTACTAGCAGCAATGACTAATTTCATTATTTTCTCCAACTTACTCCACTAAATATACTCTAATAATGTAACATTTAGCCACCTATTGCTAATATGCATTAATTTTGTATAGAACAATGTGTTGATATCATAGGTTTGTGTTTTTGAATACAAACTGTACCCAAAAGTATTTTAAAATTTTCTAAACCCTACACAACAGGAAATAGGTTCTAAAGGAAGCATAATAATATTTATAATGTTTGTTTTCCCAAATACCTTTGCTTACTCTTTTCATTTTATCTATTCACACTTTAAAATGTAGTGTAGTCAAAGATGCGTTAGGTTAATTGATAATATATGGGGGTTCCCAACTCTAGACTTGCATCTCATCTAGGATTGATTCCTGCCTTGTGCCTGCTACAGCTGGAATATGCTCTTGATCTGGAAATTGAAGTAAGGGAGTTCAGTAAACGAATAGATGTAATATAATAATAAAACTTTATGAATCACACATTTAGCTGAGTGCATTCAGATAACAGGCACACACCCACAGTGCAGACTGGATTATGGTTTAATTAACTGATGATAATACCAGGTAGGAAAATATCACTGTGAAAACATTCTGTTATCTCATCTATCATCAAGTTTTGATTTTATCAATGTTCTCTTTCTCAGCATTCCTTATTTTAAGGCCTGTGACTAAATCTAATCTTGCATGAAACAAATTAAAGGTATGAAAAAATAAGGAGATCACATTGCAGCTACAGTACAGAATGTTCTTGTAAAATTTCATTTTGAATTATGCCTGCACGTTTAGCCATTCAGCTTTAAGAATGCTTAAGTTTAGGGACCTGCAACCACATTCATGATAGTTTATGGTATATGAATTAACCACAAGACCTCATCTTTTATGCATTGCCTTTAAGGGAAACAGCTTGGAAGTGAGTGTAATTAGGATAACTTGATTTTATCACAATAGTTTTTCCACATTCAAAACAGAAATAAATTAAAAAATCAATGCCAAGGATTTTGCAATAAATCTGAATGCATTCTGTACTGGGTTTATTATAAAAATACATAGAATTGCTGTTGGGCAACACTGAAAAATAAAATAACTCTTTCAATCTACTTTATAAAATTATGAAACCTATTTCCATTTACTGGAAATAAGTAGTTATAATATAAAACAAATGTGTAGAGCTAACACACACATGTTCATATCTTGTTATTACAACAAAAGTTTATTAAAAAGTAAGTTGATGGATCTACCTGATCAAATAATATTACCTGTTTCCATTTAATTGAATTAAGTTCCCCTAATCTAAAAGAAATGTGTACATTTAATATACAACTTTCTTTGTGCATTAGCCAGTCATATGGTAAAAAAACACATAATTAACATCATTTTATTATTTTCAGCCAGCCACCGTGTGTACAGTAATACTCTTCAGCCCAACCAGTTAAATAACCTATTTTATGTATAGTGTAAATCAGTGGTCTTCACGTTCAGTATGGGAGCTCCCTGTAGTGCAGGCTTTTGTCCCAAAAATCTTCTTCTCTCCATTGGATGTCGACCTTAATTGAGCAGGTAGTTTTTTTCCCAGTGTCTATGTTTTTTACATCCTTCCAGAAATGACAAATTGGTTATGCTATATTTTTTCTGAATGATGCAGGAATTTATATGAGTTAGATGAGTAAGAATTCATTCTTCTCCCCTTTATTACTGATTTTTTATTTTTTTTAATGTTCTGGTTACTTAATAAGCACACAAGTGGGGAACACTGACTTTGACAAAGTGGGTAACGCTGCTTTCAGCATTTTTTGGTGCTGGTGTCTGCACTGCTCATCATTAATTATTGGTATTCAGATACAATTAAGAAAGCAAACTCCACAAAAAAGATGATTTTAAAAATAACAAAACAAAGTAAATATTTAAAGATACAGAAAAAATAAAAATGTCCTAATATTCTGTAAGTGTAAATCTGGCTCTAATGCGCTTTTCTAAATGCAAAATAAAAAGAAAAAAAGGGTCAGCTAATTTAACAATGAGATCAATTAAAGGTAAAAATGACTGAGAAACTGGCAGTAACAAAAGCATGCAGCCACAGGGGGCCTCTAGGACTGAACCTGAGAGCCATTGATATCAATGGTATATTATATGGCCTCCCATCTTCACGTGGAGAATACATGCATGCTGCTGAGATGCAGAGTGTGTAATATGAATATGTTTGCCAGATTACACAAGCCTAAAGCCACTTTCATAACCATTCAAATATTTGGCAGTTACATGTACAAAGTCTTGATCTTTGCTTTTTATGTACAAAGTCTCGACTTTTGTTTGACACTGTAGAAATGACTGGAGATTGCAGTATTTTTATGAAATAGGTGGTATGCAGGTTATGCAAATTGACTTCAATTATGCCAATTAAGTATTTTTGTCAAGAAAAATAACTGAAAAACTGTACAAACATTCTGGAATATTCCCAAAAAAACAACCACTATTTTCAGTTGGAAAATGTTTTTTAAAAAATCACCCAACTGAGGTAAACCTGTCCCCTTGGTAGCATTAAAGCATGACGTTGAAATGTGAATGATCACTATATGCCTATGAAATTTGTTTGCTTTGTTTAAACATAAATGAGCTGAGCTTATTACAACATTCTACAAAAGTATTTCAGTGGTATTAGAAACAGATAAATAGAATCTGTTTGAATTAGCTTAAACTATCTGTGTAATAGAAATTTTTCCCCAAACAAAACATGGCAAGTTTAGGTAAAGTCAATTTAAGGACATTGGGTAATGACAATACACCATAGAAATTATTCCTGTGATTGGGGCTGGTATTTAAAGTAATGTAATCTATTTAAGTTGTTTCCTCACAAATTATACTTGTAAAGGTAGCCCAAGAAATATAATTCAGTTATACTGGAACAGGATATGTAAAGATTTTACTGTAAACATTCTATTCTGAGTAAAGTTAATTGAAATTAGAAAAGTAATAGTAACACACCTATCTGTGATCTTTAAATCTTTGCTATGAAGTATTTAAGGTTAAAATACAGATAATAAGCTGGCTAAGGCAGTCTCAGACCTCAGTGGATAGCCCTGTATTATATAAAGTCATTTGGTTTGTTTCAATGAAAGCTTTACTAGGAGACTGATTAGACTGAATACACTAGATCATTCTACAGTATGTCCTGGCATAGCAAGCTGTTTACAGCCGCTGTCATCCACCACTCAGGTTTTCTAATATTTGCTGTTGACTATTATGCTCTTTTCCGTATGCCACTTAAATTATGTCCTTTATGACTGCAGATATCCCTGATTGGTAACATGTGACAATAGATAGATAGATAGATAGATAGATAGATAGATACTAATTAAGAATAGAAAATGCATGCGGTACGTTAAAGTGGTCCTAATCCAATATATTCTGTCAAATTTGAAATAAAATTGCAATATATTTATATTATGTATAATTTATAAGTCAGTACATTTAATTTTATTTACAATCATTTCATTGTACACTATTAAAAATAATGGTTCTTTAATGGCATTATATGGTTCTTTACAGTGGTGCTTGGTTTGTTATCTCTCCATTGCTTAAAAAAAGTACCATTTCAGTCTGGGATGAGTTCTTTACATATGAAGCTGGTGCTTTGTGTTTTGAGAAAACCTCCTAATATGTAGGAAAAATAACAAAATGTTTAATTCATGGTGGACTGCAGCAAACTAACAGATTAAGAAAACCTGGACTTAGCCTCTGTGACTTTATATGTGCTGCGAGAATCCTTTTAAAGTCATGACTCATTGATACTGTATTTCACAAATCTTACCTTCTATCTGTGGTTATTCCCTGTACAGAGCCTATTTCAGATCTAAATAAATAAAGGTTCTTCCTAGAACCTTCACGTGGATAGGTCTTTTGAGAGCAAAAATGGTTCCCGTATGGTGTCACACTGAAGAACCAACCACTCTGGCACCCTTATTTTTAAGAGTTTAAGTAGGCATTAACATGGTTCAATTTTTAATGTTTCTGCTTCATACTGTAGATCCAAGAGATTACTGTCTTTAACTATCTATGTGTAGACTGCACATTCTCCACATTTCCACTTGAATTTTCTCTGAATTTCCTTCCATATCCCAAAGATATGCATTTAAAGTGAATTGGTAACTTTAAAATTGCCCAGTATCCATGTATATGGATGGGTGGATGAGTGTACTTTACAATGAACTGGATGGTTGAGAGATTTATAGATAAAGTCATCTTTTTAACTTAATCAAAACATATTGTATGTTGAGATATGCATTTGAAAAAACACCAGTTGGAAAATTTTAGATGTTAGGAAAAGGTTATGAAATTAACCCTAAAGTTAAACTGATCATAAAAAAAATCTACTGGTATACCATAGTTCAATTCGGTTTTTACTTGTGTATGAAAAATCTTGCTTCTGCATAACATGTGCATTGCACCCCATTCCAGAATTCCTTTCAATTTACCAGATGCGGGGTAAACCTATGACTACAGGCACTATAATTGTACTATATATATATATATATATATATATATATATATATATGCAGTATATATAATATAAAGCTAGAACCAGGTATAAATATCTGCTGATGAAAGAATAAGAAATGCTGTCTGGCAGAATGAGATATTCAAGTGACGCAGTGTTTTGGCACTCCCTGCTGAACATTTTAGGCACAGCACCCTAAAGAAAGACTGTCTTTAATGTGATTGTTTTTGTCGATAACAATAAAATTAAATATACAGACAGGAATAAAATGGTCTGAAAATATTATGTAAAATAATAAATAAAATAAAGCTCCCCCATATAGCTAACAGCTAATGGGTTACAGTTTTAAAACATTTAAATCTTGAATCTTTCCTTTGAAACTGAACAGCAAATCTTAACATTACATTCTTAAACCTCACTTCAGGGTTACAGCCAAACCCAGCAACGTCGAATGTAAGGCAAGAGTTATCCTTGAACAGGGTGCCAGGGCAACTCAAGCGCATGTGCATACAAGACCAATTTAGAATAACCACCTTATACTGTACATCCTTGAGGATGTGGGAGAAAAACTGGAAATGGGTGAATTCCACACAGAAAATAACCATGTGTGAGATCCAAACACATGCATATTGAATCCACGAGGCAGCAACACTAACCACTATGACACAATGTACCTTGAAGAGAGAGAAATACTGTATATTAATGGAAAACTGAAATAATACAGTGTATGTAGCTTTAAATCATTTTTGTTTGTGTTAATGTAAAAATAAAAATTGGAAATGTGGTTGTGTTGCAACTGTCAGTTTAAAGGATGATGAAATCAAATCTACTATACACTATATGTTCCCAGGAAATATGACGAAGCAAATTTCAAAAAGAAGGCAAGTGAAAGGTGATGCAATATTGAGAACCCACTGAGTCTGGTGTAATGACAGACATGTTCTATCAATTCATTTAACAGTGTATGTGATCAGCTTTGCATGTTGAGAGAGAGTCCCAAGTTTTATTTCACTTTCTTGGGTTTTCATTGACATATTTTCTTGGTATACTAAAGTGCAGGCTAACAGAATGTGCTGCTAGGGACATATTACATAAGACATTATTAAAATTCCAAGTGCTTGACATCTATCAAGAGTACTGCTACAACAGCCTGGCTCACTACTTTGTTGCAGAACTGCATGACTGTTTATGTGAAGCAATGTTTTTTGGTTTTCCTCTTGAAATGACAGCCTTTCAATTTTCACTGGAGTCCTTGAGGATATATGTTTCTGTGTAGGTGAGTGTTTTAGTGGATTATCTTCAAGGATTCATTTGTGAATTTCTAAGAGTATAATTGGTTTCTATAAAGCTTTTTTGCATTGGGTGAAATTCCATATATAGAAACAAACCCAGGACTAGGTAAGTAAGCTTAACATCTTAACTTAAGAAACAAGCAGAAGTCAAAGCCAGAAAAGCCACAGAGCCCAAATAACTGTAAATGTTAACTGAAAATCAAGGTAAAAAAAAAAACAATCCTAAAGTTCTAAAAACTGTAACTACTCTTTCCAATAAAGGTTTGGTTTTTATCAAAAACTTGGACAGTTCTGGTGGTGTGCTGCCTTCTTTAAATAAAACACAATCCTAATTTCACCAATTCCACCTAACCTGCATGTCTTTGGACTGTGAGAAAAACAATTTGAAGTGGTTCACAATGCTAAAATCATTATAACAACAATCTCTGATCTGAGAAAGGTCACTTCCCAAAACTCTCAGAGTAGGACATGCCCCTCAGTCAAAGGATGCACCTGGCAATGATCTAGAGGTGCTAGTCATTAGTTGACACTATTCCATTTATAGTGTGACTAGTACATTAAAAATGGTAAGCAAAATGTTGCTTAATCCATTCTTGTCTATTTTTATGGTATAGCCTTACATTTGATCAACGCTTTAATTTCTGCTGTACTTTGCCTGAGAATACTGTAGCAAAACAATCCCTTAAATATTTTTAGAGTCTGCTTTTTGTTTGTCAGTATTGATCATACTGTATTACATTTTTCTTATTAATATTCTTGGTACATATCATGTAACAAATTGCAATTATCTAATATAAAACTGATTTTCTTAGCTTTTTCTAATTCTGACAACTGTCCAGGTTTTCTTAATTGTTTTTGCTGTCTCCTCAGTATTTGCTGACCCTTCAGTGTTGGTGTCATCTTAGTCGACAGACATATTCACTATAATTAAATCTATAATGTAAAGACAGAAAGAGTAATAGTTCTTACATAAATCCCAATGGGACTGCAATGATAACCACAGTCCAATTCAGTTATCTTACACCAGATTCACACTACACAGCTAGATACTGTATGACTCCCAGTCAGGCAGCATGTCAGATTTAATAACTACAGTTGCTCAATCTTATTGCCGGTAAGGGTGTCAAATTATGCAATTGGGCATGGACTGTATAAGGCAGTAAGTGATTCCCTCATGACTTTTCATTCTCCTTATACTGCAAACATTGCAGGGGTCACCTCATTTTGACATCCGGTCAAAATGAAATTGCATAGTTAGCCTAGTGCAGGGGATGATGAGTTCAAGTGAAGTAACATATGTACTGGCTTCACAATTTGACAAAATTCTGCTTTGTCTGCACAATCTAAAACTTTTGGTTTCCTTCTTTCCTTGCAATTGTTCTTGTTCTACACTGTTTGAAGGCGTATATTCATTGCACTACCTGTTGATAACTCATTGTCTATTAGGACACACCCAACAGCAACCTCTATGACTAGGAAAATGTTACCATAAAACCAAACCAGTTTGCTTTTGTCATACTGAATCACAGACCTCATTGACTGAGTTCAGAATGGGATATCACACAACACGACGAGTGCTCTGTGACTCTTCACAGGCTCAGACTGAAAATTGTTGGAAATGTCATGCAGTGTGATGCTGGATTAAGTCATTGGTGATACTAATAGAATTTTGGCTTCAGGATTAATTTTCTGAGTAGAAAAATAAAATTGTTTTTTTCTTAAATTTAAATAAAACATGTTCATTTTGCTTTAATTTATTGTTGCAATTGCTTTAAGTATTTCTGGTATCATCTGTTTCTTCTCAATGCTTTTTCTCTTAGAATTAAGGTTTCTTATAAGTCCTTTGTTTGCTTACATTTGTGTAAACTAAGCCATCAAAAATGTAAACTAAATAAGTTTCAGGTGTACACTAAAAGAGACAGTACTGTGAAGCAGTTGCTACACTTCATTCTCAAAATACGAGTTTTTGGTTCAAATCACAGCATGGATCGTATGCATGTGGAGTTTACATGTGCGCTCCAGTTTCCTCTGACATCCATGTTACGTTGACTGATGATTCTAAATTTATCTTGCATTAATGCAGTAAGTATGAATGAGTGTGGTCTACGGTGGATTGGCCACTCTTCCAGAGTTATTGTTATGGTTTAGCCAAGGTTTTGTACCTGGCTCAAGTAAGGTTTTCTGTAATGTGCATTTGTGTTGTCTTTTGAATATGTTGTTAGTGGTTTTGTTTTTTCTTTATATTTATGTCATTATGGTTTTCATGAATACTGCCTATGGTTACCTTTTGAAGACAAGTTATAGAATGAATTTTAAAACTATTTGATATGATATAATCAATAAATGTAAAAAAAATCACTTCATAAAATTGATGATTTTTTTTAAATATAATTGGCCTGTAAATTATTTATATGGAGAGTTAGTAAAAAAAATAATGTAGTGAATATTGCGTACACCTAAATGTCATACCTACTCCTCAAAATACTGATATATACACATTTGCAACTCACCACTCCACAGTGATACTGTTCCAGGTCATCATCATGGTCGTATAATGCCTATAGATAAATGTTATGCTACTATTTACCATCTGTCTTTCCCTCTGAACATCTTCAGCTAATTGTGCAGCTCTTTGCCGGTGCTTTTGAGACTGCCTTGTCATCCTTGTATAAACTAAAGTCCTTAGCACAAGTGTTAGTCCTTGTACAAGAACTAACATTTTGCCTTGCCATCCTTGTACATGAAGCATTAGTTCTGTGCCTTTGCCTGGTATGTTGTTCGCATGTCTCAAAATTTATCGCCCTGAGTTGTACCTGCAGTATTTCTCCTGTGCCTCACCTTAATATTTTCGGGTGTTTCTACCTCTTTTGCCTGGCACTTACTTGCCTTAGTGGTAGGTAGGCTCCCATTATTTGCTTTGAAAAACATCAGTCATATTCTTTAGAATACTTCCTGCCTTTGAAGGTGACTTGGAATTAACAACATAACCTCAGAAAGTTATTGGATTTGTTTTTGTTGAAATTCTCAATTTAATTTTCACATTTTAATTTGAACTTCACAACCCTAGGTTATCGTGTCACCATCCCTGCCCCTGGGCAACCAAAGCAGTCAGATCAAAGCCAAACTGACCAATCAGATTGTTTGGAGGGACCAGACACACACCAACAAACACACAGACGGTAGCATTTTATTATCGTATATACTCGCGTTTAAGTTCTCCCGGGGATAAGTCGGGGCTTGATTTTACTGTATAATTTTCGGTATTTTATAATATCAGCCGAATGTGGAAAACTCACAATATTGGTCCAAGAAATTATGAACTACTAGGCTGACCCGCCTTTTAAGGCGACCGACTTTTAAGTTGACCACTTCTTAAGGCAATTCAATATGTAGATCAATTTGATATTTTATACAAACTCATTAATTTGGTTATATTGCATTTGAGCGGTATTACTTTAATACTCGTAGTTTCTGTTATTTTTGTGATAAAATTTAAACTTTTTTTCTATATTGAGGTCGCCCTTTTGAACCCCCCTGATATTTACTACGCTGATATTTGTACTCCATCAACATTAATTATTTCCAGAGACATAATTTTGTCTATTTTTCCAGCGCATCGCTCACAAAACCAAGGGAATGATGGGAGCACCAGAACTCTGCTCACATCATGTCGCTTCGTACCGCAAGCTGCAAGTAGTAAGTCTGTGATAAGCGGAATACCGCTACGCTTTCCACTCACGGGACAGAAGGACAATCCCGACCGCTTTTCTATAGTAAGAAAGAAGAAGAAGATATCGCACAGTCTGGAGTAGAATATCATCTTTTACCTGGAAAAACGAAACTACAAATCCCATCGTGCATT
>JANRMT010027041.1:66464471-66475617 GCA_026402145.1 Polypterus bichir lapradei
GAAACTACAAATCCCATCGTGCATTGCAAAATGGACGGGGCGTGTGTAAAACTCCACGCCTGCGTAGCACTCACGGGACGGAAGGACAATCCCGACAGCTTTTATATAGAAGGATTAATACCCACCTAAGAGAGCAACCATGAAGCACACTGCCTTTTTTCCTATGTATTGTGCCTGCGTGACCATACGGTAGTACCGAACTATTCTGAAGCGACGTTTGCACTGTTTTGTGTTTTTTGTATCTCACACCCTCATACACCTTTATCGTAAGAGCATCCCTTATCTATGATGGAGCGTTCGATCAGAAGAAAATATGAAGCTGGTTTTATATTGAAAGTCGTTGAAGTGGCAAAAGAAATTGGTAACTGCGCTGCTGCAACAATATTTGATGTGTCTGAGAAACTGGTGTAAGATTGGATAAAGCAAGAAGATGTAAAAAATACCCAAAAACTAAGGGTCGCATTTTTGAATTTATGATCGATTTTTTGGGTTTCAAGACCCAACTCATATGCGAGTATATATGGTATATAGTAGATTTGGTGTATTTATTATTTTATTGTTATGTAATATGTTAATCATGGATATTTTAGTTTAATTATCCACTCTGCTACCTTAAAGTGGAGTCTAAGGAGGTGGGGCGACCTGATGATGCAGCTTTGGGGGTGGCCATATCTGTACAAAGGAAGAAGATTCAGATTAATGTTGGAGCTTCAGCACTGCGATTGTGCTTTATTCTCTGATTTTTGTGACTGTTGCTCTTCTTTGTGGATTCCCTGGATTTTCCACATTTTCTTCTGCTTGGTCTTGTTTTCCTTTAAAATACTTTTTTTAATAATAATGGAACTTTGTTCCATTATTGTAGGGACAAGGTTTGACCTTCTACCTTTCTTGTTATTCTTTTTTAGTATTTATGAATTTTAAAAACTGGTACCCCTTATCGAGCCTGTTGAATATTGGGTTAGGCTGTCCGTAGTGAGGCCTATCCTGGTGAGAAAGACTTCGGTAATGGGCTGGTCTGGCTCATGAACTCTTTCTGTGCTTTGAACCCATTTTTGTGCTTTGTTGTGACTGGAACAACATAACAGTTACTGACTTGTTTTGACTCCTGATCTTCAGAAATCTTATATTAGAATGATTACATTGTGAAAATGAATAAATGAATTAATAGTAAAAGCTTTAAAAGCAGTAATTCAATATAGGATCATAATTTCTATGAAATACTGCAATGGTATATGATGATAAGAATTAATCAATTCATTATACATATCTTAAAAGGCAGGGGCATCATTCTGTACTTTATGTTTAAACATATTGTTTTGTAGAAATTTAAATAGATGTTAAAAACATTTATACTAACTAATAAATTTGGCCTGCCTTTATAGAACAATTTTATTCTTCACTCAACAAAAGGAAAGTCATGTAGTAATATGAGAAAAAGTGCTGTTTATTATATAGCTCATGAAAAATAACAATTTTGTGTCCTGACCATTTGCATTCTTTTGTGTCTTTCAAAGATTCCTAATTTAAACAAGGCTATCACTTTAAGATTACCGGCAAGAACATCAAGGAGATTATGGTCATTGATATGTTTCATCTCTGCTGGCACAGATATATATGCGAATTGATACATAATCCATGCCCAACAAAACTGTATAGTATTAGCCCACTCTTAAAACAGCACATCTTCTCTATCAGATACCAAGAAAAAGAATAAAGAGTGAAAAAAATGGTTTTTTTTGTCTACCATCAACCAGCCTCAGCTCTTTTCTAATCCACAAATTGCTTGGGATCACTCAAATCCTAAAAAGCATAGAAAAGAGGACTGAAGCTTGTGTCACTCATGTAATTTTTACTTTTCAGACAAAACAAAAAGGAACTATGTAAAAAAATTTCATTAAACCTGTTGAAAATACAGATTCCTAATATAATCCTACAGAACCAGGTCTTACCCAATACTGGGGCTGAGTTTTTTAAAGTTAAAATATATATTGTAAATGTCCCAAATTTACAGAAATACTCTTCAAATGAAAATAAACTGTAAAACCTTTGGCTTAAATGACAAGGCCAACAAACCTTTATAAATCAAGAGTTTTTTTTTTCTAAAAATGGAAAAAGTTAAATTAAGGACAAAAAGGATTTGCCTAAAAAGGTAACACAGAACAAAAAAGTCCAAATCCAAAAAATCAATACAGTACAATGAACAGTACAAAAAAATACAATAAATCAGAAAATTCCAACACACTACTCATGAAAAGATCTTTACTTCACAAAAATCTATGCCATTCTGGAGAGCCTGACTTTGTGGTGGAATAAATAAGCAGAGAATGTTTTCTAGCGGGGCGGCATGGTGGCGTAGTGGGTAGCACTGCTGCCTTGCAGTTAGGAGACCCGGGTCCTCCCTGCATGGAGTTTGCATGTTCTTCCAGTGTCTGCGTGGGTTTCCTCCCACAGTCCAAAGACATGCAGGTTAGGTGTATTGGCGATTCTAAATTGTCCCTAGTGTGTGCTTGGTGTGTGTGTGCCCTGCGGTGGGCTGGCGCCCCACCCGGGGTTTGTTTCCTGCCTTGTGCCCTTTGTTGGCTGGGATTGGCTCCAGTAGTTAGGATGTAGCGGGCTGGATAATGGATGGATGGTTTTCCAGCTGAATGTCATGGTGGCCCCATCTTCTGATACTCTATTTTAAGGGAACTGAGCATATAATTAAACATAAATACATTAGCACAAAAATAAACATATAAATAAAAAGTAAATAACTAATTCACAAACTAACATTCAACACATAACACATTGGAGAACAAAACACATTACATATTACATTACTAAACAAAAATCTGAAAATAAGCTTTACAAACAGCAAGGACAAATCCCTGGTTAAACCATAATCATTCCAACTCAACAGCGAATCGGGTAATTTATGAAAAATGAAACAGCTATACCTGCTTCATAGAGTTACATCTTACTATATACTGTATCTCTAATTTTAAAAAGAAAACCCTTGCCTTCCATTATTGCACTTCACTATTCTCACTTTCCTCCTTCTGTATTCTTGGTTCCCCTACTCCTCCACCTTATACTTTCACCTTCCTCATCTTCCAGGAAATACTATTATCTTCTCCCCAGGTGTGTATTTCCTTTTACTTCATGTAGCACCCAACCACTATGGCCTCCCCTTTATCAGGCTGTAGGTTTTACTGTCCATTGTGTTTACCCGGTGCTCAAAGTAAACATGTTGTTATGAGTGAAATAATACAAATTAAAACAAAAACGCCAACTGCAACAGATAAAATATTGCTTGTCTTCTTTGCTATCTTTCTTTTTGTGCGAAACTTGCAAAGCATTATGCTGTTTTTTTTTTTTTTGTAACAAGCTGATTTTTTTTTTCAATAGGTTTGAAGACAACATCCCATGTAAGATAATCTTGACTAAAATTTGATCATTACAATATCTGAGATTGAAAGAAGGAAAAAAGCCAAGTGAACAGCAGGACCGTCTGTTCTGTTTCGCAGCTTGTCACTTACGAGTAGAGCTGGCATGTTGCCTTGTGTACCAGAAGCACCGTGTAGAGCAAAAAAATAACCAAGCACGAAGATGATTTTGAAAACTCTCTATAATTTTCTTCACATAAAATGTGATTTGTGTTAAATCCTCTTGGTAGTTGGAGCATCTATTAAAGTTGAGTTAAAGCCCATAGACTACTTGAGATTCAAGTATGCAAAACAGGAATGGTACTGCTGTTTTATGGCTCAAATTTTTATTATGATTGCCTCCAAAGAAGTGCTGATTTTTATTACACTCCAATGATTGCTTTGTGTTTCTACAGCTGTTCTTCTGACAAATCTCATTTAATCCCAAAATGTACTGAGTTTACCTTATAGCATTAATTTATTCAATCTTCTTGCGTGAAAGCATTTTACCATTATTGTATTAAATTAAGGTTAAGGTTTCCCTTTTGGAAAACATGTGCTTTGTTGCCTCCTCCCCTTATGTACAATACCCTATTATATAATATATTTTCAATAACATCAATAATCCATTTTTGAAACCTCTGAATCTTATTCAATGTCAAGCAATGAAAGTACCAGAAAGAAAGTAATCAGCGAAAATATTGAACTGGTACATTGCTGAGACTGCTCACAAAATGAGATGGCTCAGTATTGAAGACAGACATGGATACTCATGGCATGACTCCTTTTAAATTTGTATGAATCAATGTCCTGCTTTGTTAAATGAACAATGCAGCTTATTGTGGCACAGAGCTCCTTAAATTAATTCATCTTTGATGAAAATAAGATACTTCACCTAATATTTTTTTAGTGACAGAATTTATGGAGTCATTGCTGCGCACTATTGTTTGGTCAAGTACCCTTACAACAGGCTGTGGTGCCTTCTGTGTGGACTTTGCATTTCTTCTGGTGTCCATGTTGTTTACCTATAACAGTCCAGTCACATGCTGTTACATAAACAAGCAAGCCTACATTTCTGCAGTATATGAGTGAATGTGCATGTGTCTAAGCATGTCCTGCAATGGACTGGAATTCTTCCCAGCTTTGGTTACTGGTTGCACACACATACTGCTTCCAGCTGCAACCTTGGACAAAAAGGCAAGTTCAGAAAATGGATGAAAGGAGCATGAGTGGGAATGAGTAGTTTAAGAAATGTGTAGAAATCTGCCAGGCTGTGACAGCAAAGCCACTTCTTTACTGCAACACCTTTTTGATCTTTACTGTACAAGTGGCAAGCAAGCCTAAAACTTGACTGCAGCATCTTTTTAAGATATAAATGCAACAGCAAAGTCCAACACATCACTCTAACAATCTTAACCGTCTTCATTTTGACCAAACTTTTAACCACAGTTTCTGGTGTGGATTTCCAAAATTCCTGTTGTGTGACCTCTTACCAGATTCAGTTTTTTGACTTGTTGTGTCTATGAATTTCTGTAACACTTATTATGTCTAAATTCATTCATTAAATGTCAGTGAGTTCAGATTTTAAAAATTATATTGCAGATTTTATTAAAGGCAGTTAAATACTAAATGTGTGTTGGAATAAATCCAAAAGGGAAATATATATAAATAGATGTATTTGAATTTCGTATGTTTCTTATGGCAAGCTGCAGTTATAATGTTTCAACAAATGCATTGAGCTACAATAAAATATGTCTACATAAGTCTAAGCATGTCTTGATGTGGTCAGAAATAATTGTATTCTCCAAAACCATTCACTGACAGAGCTCCATAGTCAAACACACAACGGATGACTAAACCTGGGCCTGTAAAGCTAATAATTAGTACCTGCCATGTTTAAAGACTGCATGTTTTTTTTTTCCTAAGACTAATCAAGGTTATTATACATATAATACTGTCTATTTTACATGCATATTAGCACATTCCTCTGTTAAATTGATACTGACCAACAGATTACCTCACTCTTTAGAAAGATCTTAGTGTTCTTTGTTTGATCTCCTTAGCTTTTCAAAAAAGTTTATAATGACTTAGCATACCCAAATAGCTATTGCCACAATGACAACATATTACGTCATCCTTATAACAATGTGAATTACAAAAAATTCCACCAGGTTTCCTTTTTTCCTTCATTTAACAATTACTATGCTTGTTCCAGAAATAATATTTAAACGTAAATACTATATTACAGCTTTTTGTACTTGGTACTTGAGGCACATTCACTGATACCATTTATTCGTATACCAAATCAACAAGCACATTTTCAGGTTAGCACTCAGATTGCAATTTAAAAATACATATCTCACAGCTACACACTGTTCTCTTCATTAGACACAATTTGCAAAACTGAAATCTCCTTTCCTAGTAAAAAGATTAGTTCACTTGTTTAGACAACAATCGAGGTAAATGTTGCTCAGAGAGATAGAGGAAGAGGTGTTATTGGTTAGGATGATGACAACGGCATGAAAGAAAACCAAAAAGAACCAGTGTTTTGGATGAACTACTACAAAAGAGCGCGTTTATTTAACAAGCTCATTTTTCTAAGAACAGTGAACTTAACATAACGTATTTGCAAGTGAAGAACTTGAACGTGAGCTTGTTCAGTTTTATGTGACATTCTGGATCTGGTTTAGGTCCAGATTAAATGTTTTGCATTACCCTGTAATGTAGGGGTGGATCGAATCCGAATACTGTATTCGGATAAGCACAAATAGTGGATTTTTACAAATATTTATTTTGTACAAATTTGTTGACTTTTTTTGTATTCAGAAAAAATAACGTAAAATCAAATAGACACTGTCTGTGTTTGCCTGATTCTGCTTAAGCTGCACCCCTGCTGACATGAGCACATGGTGAAGCTCCACTTTCGCTTTTAGGAAAACATTGTACTTCACGATGCCAGTTTATATTTTTCCCCATTGGACATGCAATATGTGACGTGAATTTTGACCGGCAGCCTAATAAGTTAGTTCACCTACATGCTGGTTTCACAGTCACCATTTGTGTCACACAGTTGGAAATAAAGTGGTAATTTATATGTATACTTGCATCTATTTACTTTCTTTTTTGACCGGGGGAATATTAGCATATATGGTTATATGTGTTTGTTGCTGGGTATAACTCAATAAAGTGTATATAGATAAAAAAACTCTTCATAATTACTGTATTTTATTCAAGAAAACTGTAATAGACTAATATAAGGCATGCAAAACTAAAAATAGTAAACTCAGGGGTCATTTATTCTCACTCCTTAAAAAATACAAAATGAACTGAACATGAACTAGTTCAAAATTGAAATGGTGAACTATGAACGTGAATTTATTCATTTTAATCTGTATGAACTGAACTTTTAGTTAATTCTTGTGAGGTGTGAACTTGCACAACACTGAAGAGAACCATCACAGATAAAATCTACACCACCCTGTTTAATTATATAGTTCAACCATGGTTTGAGCATGATGAAGGCAAAGAGTCTGGCCACACCTTATCTGCTTCATGGGTACTGGTATAATACAGTTATTCAGAAATACAAATTGATAAGTAGTATTGATCAATGAAATCTGTCAAAGCATTTTTCACAGTGAATATGCTGTAGGATATTTTGCAGGGAGAGTGTGACATCACAAAACTGTAGCAGCCATGTGCAGAACTTTCATGAGCGCGTACTGTAAGATCTTTGCAGACGCACTTCTTGTGTGCATGATGTCACCACCGGATTTCAAAAAAAAAACAAAAAAAACCTTAGTACTTTTTTTTTTTTTTGAAGTTTTATTACTTTTATTGCAATCCATAAAAATAAATCAAGTTTTTACAAAAAGAAAAATTGAGTTAAGGACAAATCGATCCTCACCCTTGAGAGAGAGAGCAAGGCAAACGGCGTGAAATTTAAGGTTTGTAAACATACCTAAATTAATAAATTTGCCAATAGAGATGAATGCAGAAGACAAAGAAATCCGGAAATAATTGCTTCCTCTGTGCTTTAAGAGCTTATTTTAAAATATTACTGATTAGATCCTGCCATGTTTTGAAAAAAGTCTGTACAGATCCTCTAACTGAGTATTTGATTTTTTTCCAATTTCAAATAGTATAACACATCAGTTTCCCACTGACTTAAAAGAGGAGAGTTTGGGTTCTTCCAGTTTAGCAGAATAAGTCTGCGTGCCAAAAGTGTAGTGAAAGCAATCACAATTTGTTTGTCTTTCTCCACTTTAAACCCATCTGGAAGAACCCCAAACACACCTGTTAATGGGTTAGGAGGGATTGTGAGACCAAGGCTGTCTGAAAGGTAATTAAAAATTTTGGTCCAGAATAATATTAATTTGGTGCAGGCCCAGAACATGTGACCCAGTGAGGCTGGACTTGGTTGCAGCATTCGCAGGTTGGATCATGCCCTGGAAACATTTTGGAGAGTTTTAGACGAGACAGATGTGCTCGATATATACTTTTGAGTTGTATAATTGTATGCTTTGCACATATGGAGCTCGAGTGAATTCTCTACATTGCTACTTTCCACTCCTTTTCTGATATATTAATTGAGAGATCTTTTTCCCAGTGTCCTCTTGGATCTTTGAAAGGGAGGGATTGTAAAATGATTTTATATATTGCAGAGATGGTCTCTAAGTCCTTGAGATTGAGCAATATTTTTTCCAACATGGATGAGGGTGCAAGATGAGGAAAATCGGGAAGTTTCTGTTTAACAAAGTTCCTGATTTGAAGACAGTGAAAGAAATGTGTACCTGGAATGTTAAATTTGGAATGTAATTGTTCATAGGATGCAAAGATGTTGTCTATATAAAGATCTCTAAGCAAGTTAATGCCAAATTTTTTCCAGATATTAAAAACTGCATATGTTCACGAAGGTTGAAAGAGGTGGTTCTCTTGCAGAGGTGCCACATAGAAGCTTCTCTGTCTTAAAATGCTTTCTACATTGGTTCCATATTCTAAGTGAGTGAAGCACAATTGGGTTATTAGTATATTGCCGATAATGTGTGTTTATTGGAGCACAGAGCAGGGAATACAAAGAAGTACTGCAGGATTTTTCTTCTATTGTGGACCAAGCCTGTGTATGTTCTTCTATTTGTGTCCAGGTTTTTATCGCCTGTATATTTGCTGCCCAGTAATAAAACTGGAAGTTAGGTAGAGCCATGCCGCCTTCTGCCTTTTGTCTTTGTAGGGTCGCTCTTTGGATGCGTGGATGTTTTGAATTCCAAATAAATTAGGTTATTGTTGAATCTAATTGCTTAAAGAATGATTTATTAATGTATATTGGAATGTTTTGAAATAAAAAAGGAGCTTAGGAAGAATATTCATCTTAACAGTGTTAATTCTTCCAGCTAGTGTGATATGAAGGGTTGACCATCTATAGAAGTCTTGTTTAATTTTTTCCATGCAGACGGTGAAATATTTTTGATAAAGAGCGTTATGTTTACTTGTGATGTTTACCCATAGGTATTTAAACTGATCTGCAATGATAAAAGGTAGGGTATCTAATCTAATATTATATGCTTGAGAATTCACTGGAAAGAGTACACTTTTATTCAGATTCATTCTGAGACCAGAGATCTTTTGAAATTCTTTAAGTGCTGTTAAGACTGCAGGCACAGAATTTTCTGGGTCTGATATATACAGTGCCATATTATCTGCATATAATGAAATTTTCTGTTCCAGTCCTTTTCTGATAATCCCCTTTATCTGATCAGTATTTCGACAATGTATTGCCAGTGGTTCAATGGCAATTGCAAACAGTACCGGTGACAAGGGGCATCATTGCCTAGTACCACGTTCTAGTCTGAACAAATGTTAACCAAACAAATCTTAGTACATTAGCTGACCATAATGAGAATATTATGAGTATTGCCACTGGAGATATATTAATGATTCCTGTGCATTGGCTGTGAAGCACTGCAAGGCAAATTTTTTAATTATTATTTTGTACACCTGGGAAAGTTAACACATTAATATTTGTGATTAATCTATCTTGTCTGTCTTTAATGTGTTAAAAAATATTAGCCTCAGGCAATGTTTTGGTCAGGGCAGCATTTTCATTTAATTTTATTTTTAACATTCTTAAATAGTAATACAATACAGTTAAATGGGTAGCTAAAGAATTACACATCCAGTACCATATTTATATTTATATATTTATGAAATAAAATTTTCATTTAAAGGTTTAAAATGTTGTATTATGAGCTACACAGCAATACGCCACATATCAATACGTAGCACTGGCGTACATTTTCTTGATTTTATACATAATGACGTAGGTGCAGGGGAGTGGGAGGAAAGGGGATGGGTAGGAGGGGTTTATGGCAATCCTGGTGCAATGCTAGAGAAAAGTTGTGAATGTAATAATTACGTTCTCTTTTTATTTTCATTTCATGTTTCTGTGAGAAAATTGAATCAATGTTATATCGCATAAGTGCTAAATAAGTTATCTGTGAGTGACACTAAAACCAAAATAAGTCGCTAGTATAGGCATCACTAAATGGCGGTCCCAGAACAAGTGAGAGCACTATCCAGACTGTGATACTCATAAGACCCCTGGCCCTCGGCCCCACGAGAGTCACTGGTGAATACGCACTCAGGCAGATGGACCTCCGACACATCTCCTGGCTGCTAAAGTGCTCTCTAAGTGCTGTGTCTGCAAAACAGAAATCATGGATCTGCTTTTATGTTGGCTTCTCCAGGTAGTCCTGTCCTCCTCAGACAGGTCTTGATCACCTGACAAGCACGTCTTTCTTAGGTCTGGACCCAGGAGCACTACAATGTTATTTCCACGGCACAGCAATTGAAAAACACTTGTGTAGGGTATGATTATAAAGTTGTTGATGGTAATGAACAATTGAAGGTAGTATTTGTGGAGTTTTAACACAAGTTTTAAAGTATGCCCATTTAAGAGCTTTGTATTATTTCTGTTAAATCAGTCTTTAGCAATGCATTCAAAGTCAACAGTTGTTTCTATCATTTTTTAATCTGACATATCTGCGTCTCATATGAAATGCCAATTTGAGAATTAATACATTGGCCTCATTTTCTTATTGCCTTCTTTTTAGCTTGCCTTTTAGGAGGGCATTGATATTCAGGTTGCACTTGCTCAAGTTGTATTTTGTTAAAAGTTCAGGTTCAAGGTCATTGTTTAAGTTTAAACTATGCCAATTATTTTTTTTAATTCCTTTCTGTTGATTCTACATTAATTTTGTGATTCAGTGTGTATTTACTTCATGATTTAGGTATTAATTTTAAAATTACATGCTTTAAGTTATGATTAATTACATACATTTGTGCAATTAATTACTAAATTTTTAAAATCAAATTCCAGTCCTATTACCTTGATATACTTTATTAATCCCCAAGAGGAAGTGTACTTCATTTGCATGCATAATTAGCCATGTACCCAGTTACATCTAAAACAAGCCTTAAAGGAACACACAAGACCCTGTGTATTAATAATAATAATAATAATAATAAAAGATGTTTTTACTATTTACAAAGTGTTTCTATCTTCTTCATGAAAGAAAAAATATATAAAATATCTGCACAGATTTCAAAAACAAAGAGACACTTGAGCGACCCCCAGTTCTGAGACTTCAAACAATGGAATGAGCCTCCAGTTTGTTGAATGGCTAAACAGGAACTCTGTGAGCACAATGCTATATACATACTGTATATATATATATATATATATA